>OW204025.1:11205000-12405000 GCA_934048045.1 Polygonum aviculare | reverse complement strand
TACATACCAAATATGAAGAATCAAAGACTTCTAGCAAACAACTCTTTAGAACTCAAATTTC
Source organism: Polygonum aviculare (assembly GCA_934048045.1). Taxonomy (NCBI): domain Eukaryota; kingdom Viridiplantae; phylum Streptophyta; class Magnoliopsida; order Caryophyllales; family Polygonaceae; genus Polygonum; species Polygonum aviculare. Next base: position 12,404,939 of record OW204025.1, on the reverse strand, counting down.
CTCTTTTAGATCTAGAAGAGGGATGAAGATTTATGGGATTTTGGTGGGGATTTTTTGGTTTTTGGTTCAATGTTTGGGGATGCTTGGGGTTGGATCGAGATCTTGTGGTGAGTTGGCTTGAGGATCGAGTATGGTGGGGAAGAGGGGATCAAATTGAGTTTTGAGAGAGAATTGGGTATTTTGGGAAAGTGGTTATGGGGGTGATGAAGTTAGGTAAGGGAAAAGGATCTTAAATGGGGAAGAAGACAAAGGTGGGTCATGAGGGTATAGTAGGAATTTCCACAAAGTCAAGGTCCAAGAATGGGTCGGCATAACTGGACCGACGTCGGGCACCTCGGGCCCGAAGTACTGGGTACCTCGGTCCTGCCCGGTTTTGGTTCCTAAAATTCCCTTGGCTTGGCAATTGTCTACCCACAAGTCATTGCATTATTTCCACAAATACCACACATGATCATGAAGCTCACATAACACACATATCCACAAAATACATGCTAGAGAAGAGATTAGGAAGAATCTAAGCTAAAGCAAAGAAAAACAAACTAGAAACTACGAAAATGAATCTACTAAACCCGGGTTGCCTCCCAAAAAGCGCTTCTTTTAAGGTACTAGCTTGACTTCTAACCTCTACCCTTCAAGGAGGGTGAAACACGGTGAATTGATCCTCCTTATTATATGCATCTCCATTCTCCTCATAGCCGAAGTGCCACCATTTGTGTTTGATGAAAGTATGGCCTCCAAATTCTCCTTTGTCCGTCTCCTCCAAGGTGTAGGTTGGCATCTCTTGCATCTTCTCAACTTGATCTTCATCACCTACACCACAAAAGTCTAAAGAATTTCTAGGGGACTCTATGACATTATAACTCAAATCATCTTGCAAATCATCAAAGCAAAGGTAGTCATCCTCTAAATCCTCTTTCAAATCACTTAGACAAATGTAAGAATCTCCCACATCAAAAGGATATAGATTAGGATACTCTTCATGGCTTTGTGGGCTATCTCCACCAATTAACTCTTCATGGACTCGATCATTGACCATGTCTCGGTCTCTTATGGTTGCTTCTTCTCTCGTGGATCCCAACTCCTCCCTCTTGCGCTTGGCGTTTTCCTCTAGCTTTAAGATTGCCAATGCATCCGGTTCATTAAGTGCCTTGTTGAAATGTGTTCGATCGTTAGTACTGAGGGACGGCCTTACCTTAGGTAAAGGCGTCCTGTGGTTAGGCGTTCCTACGAGGTGTAGGAGCGTCCTTGAGTAATGCAGCGGAAATAGTACTAAACAGGTAAGTAATGAACGCAATGAATTATAGAGGAACCACTCAAGACCAAGTAGTCCTTGAGTGTAAACCTCTACCTCCTTGGAGGATTTTTGAATAGTTCTTTCCTTTATATTAACCGTTCTTACAGTTGTACTGGCGAGTTCTTACAGTTCTCTGACACTTAGCTTTTCCCTAAGTTCACTTGTAAGGAACTCCTTTAATCCTACAACTTAAGGTGGTTCAATCTGCTAAAGGACTCTATTCCTACGTTCTTGCGGTACTTCGCAGAACTCTCTCTTTCTCTTTTGGTTACAAACTTGTTTTGTGATTTGTTTACAAGTCTCACTCGATCTAACTCAGGTCTAAGCACTGTTCTTGAGTTCTTGAGTTAGTTCTTCTTGTTCTTGAGTGAGTCGCTTTCCCGTGATTCTCTCTGAATATTCCTGAAAGCATTGAAGTCACAATAAATGCCTTGGGGCTATTTATAGGACTTGGGGAAGGGCGTCTTTTCTCTGGGACGATCATGCCCTTCTTGGACGTGGCTACAGGATCTTCCTCCACGTAGTAGGGCGGTGATGAGGAAGCTTCCTGTATCCAGCTGTGTATGATGAACTCCGCTACAGGATCGGCCGCCACGTGTTGATGAACTCTGCAACAGGATCGTCCGCCACGTAGTGTTGGACTCCGCTATAGGATCGGTCTCCACGTGTCCTTGGATGATCGAACATTGTCGTGTGATGTCATCCTGTCGGCTAGTGAGTAAGGACTCTTTTTTTGCGTTCCTACTTGCTTGGGACTCCGTCCTTGCTCAAGTAGTCTCTGGCTGGTCCTTACTTCCTGTTAGCTAGCGTCCCTAAGCTTGTGGGACGCCCAAACACACTTGTTGTCCTTTTGGTCACTGGCGTTCCTGAACACTTGGACAACTTTATTAGAATCAAAGTGAGTTTGTCATATCAAAACTAAGGGACGGTTGTGTGGAACACTAACAAGTACGCAAGCGTTCTTGATAGCGTCCCAACAAAATGGAACTCCACTTTTTCCTCTCCAATAGTCCAATCTCGAAAGTGACCTTCCCGTTCCTTACATCGAACTTGGCACCCGCCGTAGCTAGAAACGGTCTCCCGAGAATAATGGGAACCATCGGATCTTCTTTCATGTCGAGGATTACAAAGTTGTCGGGAACAAAATATCTCCCAACTCGAACCGGGACGTCATCTAGAATTCCGGTGGCCTTTGTTGATGAACCATCGGCCATGGTAAGACTCATATCGACTGGCTCCATATCTCCAAGGTTAGCCCTTCTCCATATGCTCATGGGCATAACCGAAATGCTTGCTCCTAGATCACAAAGAGCTTTGAATTGTTGAGAACCAATCCCCTCGGTGATGGCAAATCTTCCGGGATCACCTAGCTTTTGAGGTAGCTCCAAGATCTTCACCTCATCTTGCATCTCAACAATTGACCTCTTCTTGCTCAAGATTTCCTTTAAGAACTTTGCATAGGATGGCATCTCACTTAGAGCATTGGTGAATGGAATGGTGATGTTCAAGCCTTGTAAAAGCTTCAAAAACCGCTTGAACTTGCCCTCAACAATCTCCTTGGGCTTCTTCATAGGATATGGAAGAGTAGTAGCACCTTGCTTCTTGCTTGGATCCGCCTCCTTGGACCGATCTTGGCTTTTCTTCACGATTTCAGCTTGGACCGACTTTGGATCGACGTCGGGACCGACGTCAAGCATCTCGGACCGGGGACAAGGCACATCTGGGTAAGTCGGGCCGACTTCAGGGCAAGTCGGGCCCGAGGTGTGTTGAGCCTCGGTCCTCTTCAGGGGGCTTCCTCCATTCACTGGGTCGAGGTCTGGGCATGTCGGGCCCGAGGTACTGGGAACCTCGGTCCGACTCTCTCCATTCGTCCTTGGTACTCTTGGCTCGGGCAAACTCCGTCCACTCCTCAATCCTATGGCTCGAACTTCATTTTGTTGTTGTGGGGCACGGGGATTCTCCTCGGGTCGGCCCGGGAGTCTCTCTTCTTCTCTTGGAAGTTGATTTTCATGTGAACAAATTGGTTGTCCACTTGTCTTCTCCATACACCGAATTCCTTGAATTGAGCACCCATCTCATCAACTCTCCTCTCCACATTGGTGAATTGATTCTTCAAGTCTTGAGCCCATTGTGGTGTTTGCTCATAGAATCCCGGAGGTCGGTATGGTGGTGGTTGGGCCCTTGGCTCGTTTTGGTTGAAGTTGTTGTTGTAGCCACTAGCTTGGCCTTGGTTCCACCTTCCTCCATTGTTGAAATTGGCTCTCCCTCCGTAGTTCCTTTGAACATAGTTGGCCTCCTCAATTTGCTCAGCCAATCGGACTTGGCGCTCATTTGTGCACTCTTGGGTTCCATGTTTCAAAGAACCACACTCTTCACATGCTCTTGTGTTTTGTTGGAGATGTCCCATCTTCCTCCTCATCTTGTTCAACTCATCCTCCAAGAATTGGATCTTCACATCTTTATCCACCTCTTCACCCTTTGGATCATAAAGCCTCTTCGGACCTTCTCCATGGATCCTCACTTCCTTTCTCACTTGATTGACACCATACATGGCTTCATAATCCGAGAGCTTGTCTAGCAACTCCCATGCTTGCTCCGGAGGCAAGTCAATGAACCCACAATCGGTATGAAGGTTCAATTTATCCTTGGTGGCGGGGTTGATTCCTTGGAAGAAAATGTCTTGAAGGACATAAGGTTGTTGCCCATGTGTTGGACACGCCCTTAACATCTCTTTGAACCGGTCCCACGCCTCGAAAAGTGGCTCGTGGGCTCCTTGTTGAAAACTTGCAATCTTCCTTCTAAGCTCCGTCGTCTTGGTGGGTGGGAAGAACTTCATCAAGAATGAGTCGTTGAGAGCCCTCCATGATGTGATAGATCGAGGTGCTTGGCTCTCCAACTAATGCAAAGCTTTACCTCCCAAGGACCACTTGAAGGCCTTGAGTAGCACATACTCAAGTGTCTCGTCGTCCGTCGAGATGGTCTCACATAGATCCTTGAATTGCTTGACATGCTCGATCGGGCACTCATTCGGTCTCCCTTGGAATTGCTCTCTCTTGATGAGTGAGATAAATTGAGTTTTGATCTCAAAATTCTTTGACACTTCCGGCAAAACGATGGCCGGCTCGGGAACCTTCAACTCCGGATGCATGTATTGTCTAGCATTCCGGGGTTGAGTGTTGATTTGAGCCTCCAATCTCATCCTTTGCTCCCTCTCTCTGCGGGCCTCGGCATCTCGGTTTGCCATCTCAATTTGCAAGCGAGCCATGTCGGCTCTCATCCTTTCGAACTCCTCATCTCGGGCTTGGTCCTCCATCCTCTTCTTCTTTCGGGCTTGCCTTAGAATACTCTCCGGATCACACACAAAGTCGAGCTCCAGGGTTCCTCGGACGGAACTAGCTCGCATGCACCTATAACCAAAGACACAAACAAAACCAAATCAAAACAAACAAGGGGTTTGGGCTAATCCCTCACCCAAATCACTACCAAAAATCAAAGACTCAACAAAGAAGGTACCTCGAACAAGTAGAACTCCCCGGCAACGGCGCCGAAATTCTGATCGGTCCGGGATCGGAGGGTCTCACAATTTAAATTTATAAAACCGAACCTCAAATTGTAGTAAAGAGGTAGGGTGTCGATCACACGGGAGTTCGTGCGTCGAGAGTACCCAAAAAGACTAAGAAAAGATGAAAGAAAGGCAAAACAAAGGAAAACAAAAGAGATCGCCTCGGACCGACACAAGTCACTTCGGTCCGAGGGTGGATCGAGGTTGAGTTGCACGGGACCGACGTGGTACAAGTCGGGCCCGATGTACTGGGTAACTCGGTCTTGAACAATAAGTAGATCGGTCTCGGGTTTTTGGGTTCCACCCCTAACTAGACTTGGATATTCTACCGCAATTCAACCAATAAGTGTTTGATCCTTGTGAGATCGAGGTTGTTAACCTTCAATCCCTCCAATCTACACCTCGACCCAAGGGAGTTTTCACTCTCCTTCGATGTTAGGTCTAGTGATTTGGTTCGAGATTGCTCTCGCTTTCTCTTACCAATCACAAGCCCTAAGCCCCTTGTTTTCACAAGAGAATTTAAGCTTAGTGTAGAGAGGATTCATAGATCAAGCACTCAAAGGCTATGGAATTGAGGTTTTCTACCAATCCTAGCTAGGGGATTCCCCCATAGCCCAAGACTATGGAACCTACTCCATCAAGTAAGAGAACAAAGCAATCAAAAGGGAAATCAAGCAAATCTCAATCATCAACATCAAACCAAACTCAATTTGCATTCAATTCCAAAGTATCAACAAAATCCAAGTCTCAATTCTACTAGATCAAAGCAAAACAAAGTACAAAACTCACTAATCCTCCTCCTAGCTCCACCGATCTCCTCTTCTCTTCCTTCTCCTTTCTTCTCCTTGCCCTCCAAGTCTTCCTTTGAGCCTTTAGAGAGTGATTTGAGTGTGGTCTATCCAAGAACCTCTCCCCCCCTTTATGCTCTCTAATCACCTCTATTTATAGCCTCTCATGGATTGGGGACCAAGGAATCCCAATTTAGAAAGGGGCAAATGTGGAAAGTTACTAAAAATATGCCTTGGGGAACAATCCTCTCAATTGCCGACTTAGGACCGACACGGATGCACCTCGGGCCCGACGTTGGGAACGTCGGTCCTGGCTCTGGTTGCTCGATCTCGGGCCCGACGTCGTGGAACTCGGTCCTGGGCCTCGATCCTTGTCTTCTTCTTGGGTTTCCTTCGGTTCCACTTCACTCTTAGCTTGGCTCTTTCACTCCTTGACTTGGCTCCTTCATAAGCTCCTCCAAAATGTCCTCATTCTTGCCATTTTACCTACAAATCAAAGCAAACTCGCATAGTTTCCGAATCTTCAAGAAAATCGGGAACTAAGCTAGAAAGGAACGAAACTAAACAAAGAAGGGAATAAAAAAACACATATTTACAAAGGAAATTAACCACTAAAACACCTCCAAAATGAGAGACATCAGGCTTCAAAGAACTCTGCTACATTTCGATGTCTTCTCCGCGTCTACGTCGCTTATCCGCTGCACCATCACTCTGGTATTCCCTGCTTTGCTCCGACTATCCATGCGAAACCTGGGATCAATCTTCCTCCTCTCCGACGAAATCGTTGTACAAGATGAGGTATTCTACTATTTCTTAGTATCTCTATTGGTTTTTGCTCCAAATTAGGGTCTGAATTGATAACGTTTGGTATCCGATACACTGCTGCCGATTTCGCCCGCATATGTACATATATAGGCAGACCTAACGCACTATCGCTTGCAATCTTTACCATTCCCCACCAGTTTCGTAAATGATTGGCAACTAAATGCTGGAATACCATTCATTCAGAATCTAATGCAGCGCAATTCAGTCATATATCAACAAATCGCAACATCTCTGTTTGACCTAATTTGCACAAGCTGTAGTCAGTTTACCCATTCCTGACCTCATTTCTGATATAACCATAACATGAATTCACACATTAATTTCTTCCACGTGACTGCAGGAAACTAACTATGTTTCCAATTGGGAAACTTGTGGAGGCCAAGGGCTTCGGACGGTGGCTTGGGACCACTTTAGTTGGGAACGTAGTAGGTTACTTCAACAAAAAATTCTACATCATCAACCTTTGGAGCGTCATTGACCCTGACTATACAGGCAACTATGATGATGGACGGAGAGATGATGAGTACTACCTCATCAAACAAGATCAGTTCCAAATAATTCACCCACACTTTATCCGCGACACTTCTGCAGAAAAGTCAGACCGACACTTCAATATTGGCGATGTCGTTGCTTGGGACGACATATGCACCCTAAGGAAAGCCGTCGTTATTGACAAGACATTTCACGTGAACGAACATTTAAATCATCCGAATGAACAATGGACCTACACCGTCATACTAGAGGACTCGGGTGAAATCGAGCAGGACTATAGTTACCGCATTTCACCATATCGCGAGTGGATTTAGCTCATATTCTATGACACTTAGATATGACACTTTTTTTGAAACGGAGGGAGTACTATTTAAGGTATTAAATAACTAAATTTTTCGGCTATTATTGATTCGATTGAATCTCTGAGACAAGTCGTGCCCCATCTTTAAATTTGTTGTGCGTCCGTCATGTGGATTTCGCTAGGTTTTGCGAGGGTACCATAGTCGGCCGATGAAACGTAAGTACGAGTTATGAAACTACACAGAGTATATACTAAAATACAAATATAATTGTCTTTAATTTCAAATGTGTGCACTGCATGCTTGGGGTTTTCACCCACCATATAATGTATACATCCGTATATGAGTATATTTAGCCTTAATTTGAAATGTGTGCAAATGTGCAATACACGGTTTGTGTTTATGTTAATTAGACTATATTTAATATTAGGCTCAAGTTAACAAGCCTGTTATGATTTTTATAATGATTTACGGAGTAATTTTTATCATTAACCAAATTAATTAACGTCAAATTAAAGGACGATTTAAACTTGTGTCTAAAAGAACAAAGGGTATATATGGAATAGATTGTTTTTTTTTAGAACTGGAATAGGTAAATTTGTTTAGTTGTTTTAAAAAAGGTTTGATTCGAATTAAATGAAAAGGTAAAAAATTATAGCAAACCGATAATAATTTTTGGGAGTAGTGTTATACTAGCTTACGATTGGAGAACAAATATGCTAAAGTTGAGCACCCGCAATGGTGGGCTTGCCCAAAAATTCTCTCTCCTTCTCTCATTCTTCCACCTCACTTTCTCTTTCCTCCAACACATATTTCATTATTACCCTTCCCAATTTATTTAACACTTCCCACAATGGTAGGCTACCTAACTCTATTTTTTAATAAATATTGGTTAACATTGGATGTGCATTTCAGGATTAAATTGTGTGCAATTCATATATTTTAACTATTTTTAAATCATATATTTTCTTTTATTAATTGATATGTAAATATAATATACTTAATAAAAAAATTTGCTAAATTTGATAGTCAATACAATATAATAGTCTCTATTATTTATAACATTTTATAATATCAACAAATTACATTATGATATAAATAATTAAGTTTTACACTGAATTTCCATTACATTATTCATCACATCCGTCACAATTAGTAATTTCGAAAATAAAATTTGAAATTAGAAAAGATTGAAACGTGTATATATTATGGTGTGAAGAAACATAAGCAATATTGGGTTCATTTTCTAGATGGGACAAAAATATAGCAACTACAATATTTATTTATTTCTAAAAATTTAGAATTGGATTCATAATTAAAAGAAATAATCATTGTATGTTATATTAGTCATTGTAAATATATCACACTAAATATGCCACATGTCATTTGATGAGAGCTTCTTCAATTTGGGTGGGTGCCCTAGAACCAGGGGGCCTTCAAAAATTGGGCACCTTTCCACAATGGTGAGCTTGCCCATTTGAGGAGAGAGAGTGTATTTGGGCAGGGGAGTTCCCCACCGTTGCTGATAGCTTACGGTGGGAGAGGCAAAAGTCCAATTCCTTTATCTGGATACACTGTATCCAAAAGAAGAGGGTCCAGGGTAAGAAATTTTAAATAATCTAACTTCTGACGGGAAAAAAAATCATGTGGGGTCCACTGAATTTGGTTTGTTTACTGTATTTGTTTTGTGTAGACAACGACGCTTTTTAAATACTCCATACTATTGTCAGCTGTGAGGACCGATCCGCTCAGTTATATGCTGAGCCGGAAGAAGACTAGGAACTAGGGACAGGATACTTCTATCGGGGAATGAAATCCCTGTGGGCCCCATTGAATTTGGTTTGTTACCTTGTTTTGTGCAGACAAGGACGCTTTATATGTTGTGGGTTTTCTACGCAGTTCCTTTTTCCAAGGTCTATATGCACGACAATCAAAATAAAGCGGCGAGGATATGGCGATAAGATGTACTGCCGCAGCAAAGCGTGCAACCCACACCTTTTTTTTTACGCTCCACTTTTACGGCATTTTTTACAGTCGTGTACATTACCTTTATGCTTAAAAATACTACTGGGTACTCCGTATTGAATACACTGTGTACATGCCATCAAGGATTACGTCTATAAAAAACCCGGTAAATTTGGTGTCACTGCTTTGTAGTACAATATTACAATCGGTGTAACTGTATAAGTACGCTTCTTTTTAAGCATTGGACGGAGATCTAGATTACGTTACTTTAAGAAATGAACCAAGCAATAGAGGTTCAAGTGGAGCTCATAAATGTACAAACATTAAGGTAGATAAATGCAGACTCTAGAATAACGATCAACAAGTTGGCAACGAGGTGTTAAGTCATGCACATCTAAATCACGTGCATTAACATTGCAAAGATGCCTGTCATGATTAAATAGTGTGCAATTCATAAAATGTGTCTACTTTAACTATATTTAAATGCTATGTTTTCTTTTATTAATTGATATGTAAATATAATATACTTAGGAAAACATTTGCTAAATTTATAGTCAATATAATATAATTGTTTCAATTATTTATAATAATCCGTATTTGATAATATTAAAAAGTTATATTACAAAATTACATTATATGATATAAATAATTACGTTGTAAACTAAATTTAGATGACATTATTCATCACACCTGTCACAATTAGTAATTCCGAAAATATATTTTGAAATGAGGAAAAATAGAATCACGTATATATTATGAAATATTATGATGTGAAGAAAAATAAGCAGTGTTGGATTCATTTTATATAGAGAACAAAAATATGACAACTACAATCTTTATTTATTTCTAAAAGTCGTGAATTAGATCCATAATAAATAAATAAAATCATTACATGTTATAGTAGTCATTGTAAAGATATCAAACATTACCTGGCACATGTCATTTGATGAAAGCTATTTCAATTTTGGTGGTGCTCTAAAACCTTGGGGGCATCCACAAATTGGGCACATTAATTTCCACAAGCGCATGCTGTAAGTACCAGCTAATAACTTGAAATTCAAGTCAATATGCCTTTACTCTGGTGTTAGTTTTATTTTATACTGTATTTACATCATCTTCTCCCGTCTAAAGTATTTCAACATATCCTTGTCGTTTCTCTTTCCTATTTAAATAAGTAAACACCTTCTCTAGTAGTTTTACACCAAATTTAATGAATTCTTTTGTAGCCGTATATTATCGCAAGCTTACCAATTAATCTGTATTATTTTAATTTTATTAAAAAAGAAAAAATATTTTGCTGTAATAAGATAAGTACATATAATTTTTGGTTGAATGACAAATGAAAATATATATACAAATGGGATTGTATACAAACACTTATCGTATATCAAAAAAATATGACCTCAGGAGATAAGGTTCAAGGGTCAATGGTAAGGTCACACATTATTACATGAATATTAAATTGAAGTACTGTTACAGTCTACTGTATAAGTTCAGTGATAATATAGAAATTAAGGACATTCCGCATTACATTATCATAGCATTGCATGTATAAACAATAGTGGGTTATACCATAACACGATATTACATCATCATACAGTCGGCAAAATGTTTATTAATGAATGGTAAACGAAGGATTCATAATCGCCAAAATTTGATTAATTGGCAGAACTAAGATGTCGGACAAGAGAGATAGACAATAGAGGGATGAAAGAAGATATAGGCACGCGAGGATTTCTCATTCAGCGGAACAGGGAACAGAATAACCTGCCTTCGAATTCGAGACTACATAGGGTGCAAGATCCTGCATTGAACCCGTCACTCGCCTTAAAAACATAGCCCATGTACGGGGTCCGAACACGGAAATGTCTCTGTCTCCGTTTAATAAGTCCATGTACGTGGTGCGTAATCCATTGTGGTGGTTCTAACCGTGCAACGACTATACGGGCAGGTGGGTTGTAGTATAAGAACCGGACGAGTTCGATACGGCATTCCATGATGCCATCGCCGGATGAATCCCTGACGTCACGTATCAGATTCACAGCCCTCACAACTTGGTCCGGTTCCTGGGAGCAGAGCAGCAACCCGGCAAGCACATAAGCAGTTGGGGTGTGCCCTAGCGCAGCCGATCTCTCCAGGCACTCTAGACCGTACGGTTCATCTATGACCCCGAAATACCTGAGCTGTGATCGAAATTGGGCGCACCTTTCCTGGGTAAGCAAATGTTCCATAACATTTCAAGCCAATCAAGTGCACATACGAATCAACTTACCAAGCCTTGGCCGTATAAAGCACCAGGGTTCCCTCTTTCCGCACACAGTCGAAGGAATGCATACGCGGCTTCCCGGTGCTCTTCTTGTCGGAACCATCGTGCGTAGATTTCCTGTGTTGAAGACTGATGGAATATCAGAGAGTCCTGCCCGCATCGGTTGAAGACCTTGCAACTACAAGGGGGATCTGTGTTGTATGAACCCAGTACATTCCAGTAGATAAAACCAATAAATTATAAGGCTCTTGGATTTACCTCTGCCTGCAGCGGAACAGATCTTTCAGAGACCGAGATTCCACCCTCGAAACGATCTCGATGATGAGCTCGTCTGGCAACATACCGATTACACACCTCACTGGGCGCACTGCTCCGTCGTGACCCATCGTCGTCCGGGTGGTTAGAGTTTGTTCTAACAATAGAATGACAATGAATTTAGCCCTCGATGGGAAATTTGGCCGGAAATTAGTCCTCGATTCTCTAGTGGTCTGAAATAAGGCCTCCCTTCTTCTACAAGCTTCCCGCCCGGGCAAATGCAATTAAGTAAGTACGACCGTGGGCAACTGCAACAATAATCAAAAAGAAGTGCGGCCTTATTAGGGTCTGTTTGGATACCAATAAGGCATTAAAATGTATTATGGTATTTAAAATTCATTAAATTAAGAAATAGTGTTTGGATGTAGAGCCTGAAACACACATTTTTCTGACTAAAAACACCTTTTTGCCTCTCACTCCTCCATAATAGTGAGTGCACTACCTTCAATGCAATACTCATGATTTATTTTTTGAAACTCACATAATACACATTAAAATTTAAGGCCAAATAATACAGTTTAATGCATAATGCAATTTAATGCATGGAAATCCAAACGGACCCTTTAATAGCTTGTATTTGTTCCCTCTTGTTTATTAAGGAAAAGAAAATAATACATTGTATTTGGATTGTTTGTTTGTACGTAACCGAAAGTGTGTGACCAAACTCCCCATTTGATGTTATTTGTTTTTTCGTTCCTTGACTAGTATAACAAAGTTACACTTTGTATTTATGGGGTCAAAGTTTCTTATATTTGATAAATGCAAGTTATGAACTTGGTTTTAATTCCCGTTTGATGTTATGTATGAACGTTGGAGTTAAAATTTGGCTAATTGGACCAAATGCATGGCCTAGGCGAAGTAGGTGGAGGTCGATGTCAAATCGACTTGTGCAGGATGCTATGCAACTTTTTAGTTTTCTTAAGTACGGAGAATTTGCAAAAGGGATTTAATGCACCGTGATTTGACACCTACCACCTATCACTTCATGCATGCATTCTTGAAGAGTTCGCAACAATTCATAGTCAAGATCATACGAACAAATACGACTACTAGAAGTTGCGCCAATTGAAGTGCTTTGTAGATGAAAGTGTAAAACGTGTTTGTAGATGAATGTGCAAACACGACTTGGTATGCGACTAGAGAGAAACTGTAGAACAAAAAATGCGACTGTATACAATCTGTAACAACAAGATTTTAAACGGTGAAACCCCTAGTCGTAAATACATTCAGGATTTTGTAATGTACTCCGTATTACTTATTAATCAGAATCTACTCTCGGAGTTGAATTTTTTTCCACATTTCTCCACAAAGCCTGACAAATCTCTGTTTTCATTGAATATACTCCACTGTGGAAGCGATTAATGCTACTTAACGGTTGATTTCTCTCTCTCTGCCGGTCTCCCCTATTGTATCAAATGACGGCCGACGTCAAATCGACTTCTGTAGGTTGCCGGTTTATTTGCAAGTATTTTGTTTTCTTTAATTTATTGTACTGTAATAAGTAGGTACACAGTAATGCAGGCCATCGTCACCCTCGGCCAGTCTCCCGCATTAGTTGCCCAGTCGTCGAAATGTTGCCTTGATAATTCTGCCTAAATATTTTGATTTGGTTTAATGTAGTTCTGCTGTATTTTTATGTTGCTATCAACGGAGTATATATTATTTAATGATAAAAATCATACCGTTATATAAATAAAAACCAAGTATTGACTATGGGAGAATAAGTTATGAAGTCCGTACTTGTAATTAACATTTAACAAATGACAATATTCTATTAGTTGAAAATTATAAAAATGTATAACAAATTATAATTGTTCAAGGATAATTAGCCCGTAACTACCATATCATGAAATATACATTAGGTATAACTAAGATAATTAGCCCGTCACTAACAAACGGATAACAATTTCATGAAATAAAAGAGAATACAGAGAGAAGACAGATCAGTTCATTGTTACATGCCATCGGGACGAGATAGCAGAAGGGTCGAAATGCTTATAAGGGAAAACCTCCCGCCATTCGAAAAAGGAAAAAAAAATACAATTGGATAACAAAGAATAATTGTTTTGGGATAATTATACCTAAGACGGAGTATATATGTCTAATTGGCTTTACTTTGAAATGGCAGCAATGCATGGCTTGTGTTTTATTTTCCGCCCACCATACCCAGTATTTAGTATTTACATACGGTACATATAAACAGATAATGTAGAAATAGTATATGTTTTTGCTACATCCTTAATTAATGCGTGTGTACTGTATTACAATAAAACTTAATCGAACTATATTCAATATAGGCTCAAATTTACAAGCTTGTTATGATACCGATAATGGTATAATTGTTATCATTCACAAAATTTAAAGGGAAAATGACTCAAAATAATTTCAAATATCAATTTTCAACCAGAAATGATTAGAAGTGTGAAAATCATCACCAACGATTCGAACCATCACAATATTAACAAAAAACTTATCGGAATCATTTTTCGACAAGTTTTCCGGTAGATAAGATTCGATGATATGGCGATTGAAAATATTTCAACCAAGTGTAAAATATTAAGTTGTTATGTCAGATTTTTTAGTCCCACACCTTCGAATCCACCGGAAAACTCGTCGCAAAAAGGTTCCGGATCTGTTTTGGTTAATTTCATGATAGTTCGGATCACTGGTGATGATTTTCAAACTTGTCGAAAAATTTTTGGTTGAAAGTTGATACTTGATATTATTTTGAGTAATTTTTCCAAATTTATATGATAAATTAAAGGACAATTTCAAATTGTCAGTGTCTGAAATTACCAAGGGTATAGATGGAATAGATGGTCTATATACCGTAGTTGTTTGTAAAATAAAGTGGTAAGCATCTTCCACCATAAGGTATATTTGAAATGCTATATTTCAAATTTTAGCAAATGAAGTTGCTAGAGGACAAAAAAACATATATGTTATATTTTTCTTCCTCCCACCATAAGGTATAATTACATAAGGTATATATTAAAATATAAATATAATTGACTTTACTTTCAAATGTGTGCACTTCATGCTTGTGTTTTTCACCCACCATACCCTATAAGGTATATGATGAAATATGAATATAATTGGCTTTAATTTGAAATGTGTGCAATGCACGGTTTGTGTTTATGTATTAAATTAAAAATTAATCATACTATATTCAATATTAGGCTCAAATTAACAAGCTTGTTATGATTTTTATAATGGTGTAATTTTTATCATTAACAAAATTAATTAACATGAAATGAAAGGACAAATTAAAATTGTGTCTAAAAGTAAAAAGGGTATATATGGAATAGATTGTTTGTTTAGTTGTTTATAAAAGGGTATGAAAGGAATTAAATGAAAAGCTAAAAAATTATAGCAAACGGATGAGAATTGGTATATATGGCATACCACTGCTCACAATCTGTAAAAAAAAATTTTGGGAGTTGTGTTATAGCATATGGTGGGACAACAAATATGCTATATTTGCCATTATAGCTTACGGTGGGAGATGGTAATATGGTATATTTTGGTGAACTAATGGAGAAATCTCCAAGAATCTTAACTAAAAAATAAAAAGATAAAATCAATGAATTTATTTTGACTTATGAGGAATTTCTCCTGAAAGAATTCTGACTTTATTCCTTTTTCTAATTTCTTTACCAGTTTAAAAATCTTCCACAATTAAACGTCACTTGTACGGCTCTAAAAACCGTCATCTTTGTTACTACTGTAAATCGGAGGGAGTAATTATTTCTCCAGTTTTACTTGTTGGGGTGATATATATATAGCATTACTATTTCTGCCTCCGTCCCATTTTGTTTGTCCTAAAGGACACATTTTGTGGTTATTAAGGAAGTGATAAAGTGGTATTGGGAGATGGGAAAGTGGATAAAGGTTGAAATTAATTGAGGGTGGTTTTATAATTTTATAGGTGTAAAAAGTGGGAAAGTGATAAAGTAGAAGGAAAAGTTGGATTTTGGGTGTAAAAAGTGAGATTGAATAGGGGTAATAATGTAAGAAATTCACGATATAAATGGAAAGAGGACAAACATTTTGGGACGACGGAAAAGGAAAGAGGACAAACAAAATGGGACGGAGGGAGATTGAATAGGGGTAAGAAATTCTCCTTTTTGTAAGCGTTCCTTTTTTCTCTTTTAGTTAAAGAATTGCTAGAATTTCTCCATAGTAGATTAAGGGTCTGTTTGGATACCCTCCAATAAGGCATTAAAATGTATTATGGTATTTAAAATTCATTAAATTAAGAAATAGTGTTTGGATGTAGAGCCTGAAACACACATTTTTCTGACTAAAAACACCTTTTTGCCTCTCACTCCTCCATAACAGTGAGTGCACTACCTTCAATGCAATACTCATGATTTATTTTTTGAAACTCACATAATACACATTAAAATTTAAGGCCAAATAATACAGTTTAATGCATAATGCAATTTAATGCATGGAAATCCAAACGGACCCTAAAATGCCCACCTGCTGTTGGTGGTACCATAGTTCAAATGCACAGTAATCACCTACACGTGAAAAGCACACCCCATCATGGGTTGCACAGTTTTACAATCTTGAAGGGGTTAAATTATTTGAAGGTGAGGTTTTTCCATTAACAAAGATGTACAACATAATTGAGTGTGAAACGGAAAAAATCCCTAATAACTCTGCATTTAAACTCCGGTTTCAAGCAGTTTTGCCAAAAATATATTGATACCTTGTACAAGAAATTGTATTTCCGGGCTGTATCCAGTTCAAGAGACATTGGCTAATTTCCACATCTTACACCGACCGTACATGAAGACTTAGTGGAACGGTAATACGGAGTATCATATTAGCATACACAATAAAAACTTCTTACTCGCACCAAAAGAAACCACAATCTTAATTCCACGTAGCTAGCATGTGGAGATGTGGTTGAAAGTTCTTGCACGAGCATCTGTTTTCATAAGGACATACTATAGATTACCTGGATTACTCTGCCACAGGACGCAGGCTGGGCGGTTCCGGGTAGTCAGCCACTAGTCTGTCTTTTGCCGCCATCCAAGCATTCACCCCGAACTCCTTCATCACCTCGATCCGACCGCAGCGTATGTAGTAGTCCCTGAGATGTCCCTGCGCAATCTGGGTGGCCGCCAAGGCTAGCTGAATCTTGTCAAGGGATGACTCTATACGGCGCAGCTGGATCAGCAAAGTCGAACGCCTCTGAACGCTTGTCAAGTAATCATTGCGAATCTGGTCGTGGGTCGTACGCTGATCTGTCTCACAATAAACCCCCCTGAGAAGAAACTCCACGCGACGGATACGTCCATCTAATTCGCCTGTAGTCAGGGTTTCTGCATGATTTCCGAAATCATCCCCGCCAAAGGTAGTCAAATTCATCATATAGATTGGGAGGACGTCCGTTGCTGCAGTTTTATCACAGTTGATGAAATTAGCGAATCTATATTAACGCTGACAGTGGACATTATATTAATTATCAAACGATTTGCGATAACTTTAAAGCACAACGTTCCATTAATCTAAAGGATTCGCGAATCACTACCTTGTTCGGTAATTGGTAAGCCTGGTGATCCCAACGGCGCATCACCTAGTCGTGGAAACCACACCTCCATAAGCATCTGCAGTCTGCCACAACTCTCGTAATGGTCTCTGAGGGCGGCTTCATCGTCCTGGAGCTCGGTGAGTTGTCGTCTGGCTCTGCTAATCCCCGCTTTGCACTCACGTATCCTGCTGTTGAGCCTCCCCTCCTCCCGGATAGAGAGCCTGTAAAGGTCCGCCATCTCGGACAAAGCAACCCTGGCCAGCAGATTGCGGAGTTCAGACTCGGCATTTGGTAGTCCATCCGATCCATTACTGCAGTCCACGTCAATTTCGAGGGATCTGGCTTGATGGGGAGTTCTGCTCAGGAGACGGAAGGGTTGTGAACTGTGAACTCTGACTTGGGACGTTCAAAATACTGTAATTTATTGACCGTAGGGTGAAAGTATAGGTTTTCCTCCTTTTTTAACCTCCGGGATTGCATGCAATAAATCTCTCCACATCATCATGACCAAAATCGATTTTTTTTTGGGCGGTAGCATATGTAATAAGACTCGGCATTTGAAAGCGACATATTTTTCGACTTTTTTTCTGCCTTTTCTTTCCCTCTCCTAAAAAGTCGATTTCAACTTCCCCAAAAATTACCCACAAAAACCCCGATTGAAACCCTCATCTTGGTCATCCCCTTCGTAAAGCAAGCTCGAGAGCCCTTGAGCTAGGAGGGACGAGGACTGCTCACCTGTAAGTAAAATCCTAAACCCTACCTTTTTCGTTTTTGATTAGGGCTTCGATGTAATGTAGTGGATATTGTTCATTGGTCTAGGGGTAGAATTTGCGTTGATTAGGGCTTGGATTGATATGTTGTGGAATGAAAGTGAGTAAGCTCGAAAGTGGAGCTTTGCACTGTGCAGATAAGTTGTCAATTGGGGTTGTCTAAGGCAAATCAAGGCTACCAATGTTAGGTTCGCAATGTAGCATCGGCAATGTAAGTGGAAATAAGGGTTGAAGCTATTTGAGCAGAGTGAAATTAAACACTTATTTCAGGTTAGCAATGCCAAGCTCAAGTGTAGCATCCGCAAGTGCAGAACAAATGGTATGTCACTGTGGTCTACAAGCAAAGGAATCCATGGCAGATACGGAGAGGAATTATGGTAGGAGGTTTTATGGTTGTCCTCACTATGGATCCCCAAGGAAATGTAACTTCTTTGTGTGGAGAGATGAAGAGTATTCTGGGAGAGCTATACATGTGATCAACAAATTGGTGAAGGAGAAAGAGAAGCTAGAAGAAGAGACAAGCCAATTGTGGGATTGCTGTACGAGTCAGAAAATGGAGACAGAAAGGATGAGAGAAGAGCTTGTTGTGCAGAAGACATTGTTGGAGAGGCTTGAGTCTGAGAAGCACACTAATTCTGATGCTATGATTAGGGGATTGAAGCAGTATGACCAAAGTCGTGTTATTATGATGATTGTAGTCATGTTTATTTTCATGTGTATTAATGTGGCAACGGTGAAGTTGGCAATCTAGTGTGGAAACTGTAATTTACTGCTTGAATGTAGTACGCTATGCTATTTTGTTTTGGTCTGTGTAAGCAATGGTGAACTTTGGCATTTTGCTAGGTATGTGTAAACTGTCATTTGCAATGGTGAATGTAGTATGACCAATTCTGATGCTATTTTGTTTGGTTTGTGTAAACTGTCATTTGCAAAAAAAAATTGAGTTTGGCAATTTGCTTGGTCTGTGTAAGCAAGATTGAATTTGCTTGGTTTGTGATTGGAAGATGCAAATTGAAAATGCATACATATATAGGCATGTATAAATGGTTTTGTGAAAAGTCTTTTGTAGGCATATATCAAGATTACAAATTACTCTGTTTTATTTCCACCAAATAAGAAAATATATAGGCAAGTATAAATGGAATTCCATACAAATTATCGTGTATAAAAACAAATGACCGTCGGGAGATAAGGGTCAATGGTAAAGTTACACAATATTACATGAAGATTTAACAGGATAAGATGTATACTAGTACTTCGTATCAACTGCAAACGTTAAAAAAGGCATGGTTTTATAGTGTGAGGTGTGATTGTGTTAAATCACGTCGCATTAAATGCACCCCCTGCAAACCACGGTCACAGTGCATGCTTTGCACGCCAACTTGCAGAAGTCGATTAGACATCGACCTTCACCTACTCCGCCTAGGCCATGCATTTGGTGCAATTCGGGGGAGACCGGATCGGAGAGAACTTTTGTAACCAACCCAAATTTGAACTAGGAATTCCCTACAATTTTTTGTGACCTCTTGTGCTCAGAGTTTTTGAATCACCCCTTCATTCAAAAAAGTATCATACGAAATTTATTTGTATTAGAGTTGTTAAATATAAGAAACTTTAATTTGACCCCATAAAGAAAAAGTTGTTTTTTGTAATTTTGTCATAAGGTCACGGAACGGAAAAACAAGTACATCAAATGAGGAGTTTGGCCCGGTTTCGTACAAACAAACAAATCCAAAAAAAAATGTACTCCCTATTCTTTTCCTTTCCCACATAAATTAAAGGGAAAAACTTCAGGTTATTAGGCCGTACTTCATTATTACTACTATTACTACTCCCTCCGATCCAGTTTAAGTGTTGTCTAAATCTTTGTTCAATTTAAGTGACGTTGATACACTTTCTGATCAAGTACTCCATTATCCCAATGCTTTTGTAATAATGACAATATGCACGTTAGAGGAATATCTCCTTTCCCTTATATAGGTAGACCACATGCATGTACCTTAACCGTGCTAGAATAAAGTATTTTTTACTTTTTATTCTGATTGGTGAGTTTAGAGGGAAGTTAATTCTCTTCTTAATCTATGTGCATATTCGTCTAACGTCAGGGAGTAATAATTTATAAGTGCATTAACCGGGGCGAGGAGCTTGTAGAAGAAGCCAGGCCGTATTTCAG
Source organism: Polygonum aviculare (assembly GCA_934048045.1). Lineage (NCBI taxonomy): Eukaryota > Viridiplantae > Streptophyta > Magnoliopsida > Caryophyllales > Polygonaceae > Polygonum > Polygonum aviculare. The sequence continues at coordinate 12,384,645 of OW204025.1, read as the reverse complement.
ACCAAAAGAGAATCGAGGGCTACTTTCACACCAAATTCCTACATTATCGAGGGCTAATTTCCTTATCATTGTTTTGACAAAACAAACTCCAAGCACCTGGACGACGATGGGGAACGGCAGAGCAGTGCGGCCAGTGAGATCTGAGATAGGTATGTTGCCAGACGAGGTCATCATCGACATCGCTTCGAGGGTGGCATCTTGTTCTCTGCGAGATCTGTTCAACTGCAGGCAGAGGTAAACCCCCCAAGTGCCTTATATTTGTTTGGTTTCACCTATTGGCCGGAATGTACTCGGTTCATACCACACAGATCCCTCTTGTAGTTGCAAGCCCTTCAACCGATGCGGGCAGGACCCCCTGGTTCTCCGGCAGGCGCCAACACAGGACATCTACACGCGACGGTTCGAACTGGAGGAGCACCGGGAAGCCGCGTATGCATTCCTCTGACTGTGTGCGGACAGCGGGAATCCTGGTGCTTTATACGGCCAAGGCTTGGTAAGCTGTTAAGATATGTTCGCTTGAAATATGGTGGAATATTGCTTAAACAGGTATTTTGCGATCACAGCTCAAGTATTTCGGGGGCACAGATGAACCCTACGGTCTAGAGTGCTTGGAGAGATCGGCTGCACTAGGGCACACCCCAGCTGCTTATGTGCGTGCCGTGGTGCTGCTCTGCTCCCAAGAACAGGACCAGGACCAGGACCAACTGGTCGAGAGGGTTATGAATCTGCTCCGTCCCCTCTGGGATTCAGCCGGCTTTGCCATCTTCGAATGCCGTAGCCAGGTCGTCCGGTTCTTGTACTACAACCCGCCTGCCCCTTTTGTCGTCGCACGGTTTAAACAACCAAGATGGTCTGGGCACCCCGAACCAGGACAGAGACGGTGCCGTGTGAGGAACCCCACATGTGGATGGATTTACTGGGCTGTCTACGGGTTCGATGATGCACGATGGTGCTGGCTATGCAATCTCGAACGCAAAGCCAAGTTATTCTGTTCCCTGTTCGACCGACAAAGATGGGTGTTGCTTCATTAATAAACGTCTGGTTTCGTGATATTTTGTTGTGCTTTCTGTCGTGGATCATGTGAAGGATGAACAAAACATTAGTGGCATAGCAGTCGTGTGTGCAAAACTCCGTATTATGAATTTATGACCCTCATCGCATGTTCCAAATTGGATAGTTCCTTAACCGTTCATTGAAATTCTAACAGTAAATTGGTTTGTAGTCTCGTTCCTATATCTTATTCCGGCTTTCAAATAGGGGCATTGTCTTGTACTAAATCTAAATAAAAAGGTCATATTTGCATACTGCTTATCAAATAGGGGGCATTGTCTTGTACTAAATCCCCGCTTTGCAAACTTTATTTTTTCACGTATAAATATAAATCAAGCACAATTTGACCAGATACTTTATTGAAGATCAATGCAAATTGTGTCGAGATCGCTTTGCTTGAAACTTGAAATGCGTTACTATGATTGAATTTGGCCTTGTAGTAGTAAAAACTTGAAAAAGCTGAAGCATCCACTGCCCACTGGAGACTTTAAAGATTTACTCCGTATTAACCATAAATTCACCAATTTGTGCAGAGGAATTTGCAGAGAAGATTTCTCTTCTGCAGTAAAAATCTGATTTGTTTCTCTGCAAAATATCTGCCATATACCCTATTAAAAATTTAAATTTGTTTATCTTTTTTCCTACTGTAATTGTTAAGAAATGTGGTTGCAAAATAAAAATAAAAATGTGGAGTTACTGATTTCTCCGTTGTGGTATGTTCAAAAACATTTATTTCTTTTTATCCTTTTTATGATTGTTAGATGTTCACAAACTCCTTAAATCTGACCCAATTCCCCATCGAGGGCTAATTTCCTTATTCTGTTGCCAACCCAAACTCCGAGCACCTGGACGACGATGGGGAACGACAGAGCAGTGCGGCCAGTGAGATGTGAGATAGGTATGCTGCCAGACGAGGTCATCATCGACATCGCTTCGAGGGTGGCATCTTGTTCTCTGCGAGATCTGTTCAACTGCAGGCAGAGGTAAATCCAAGTGCCTTATATTTGTTTGGTTTCACCTATTGGCCGGAATGTACTCGGTTCATACCACACAGATCCCTCTCGTAGTTGCAAGGCCTTCAACCGATGCGGGCAAGACCCCTTGGTTCTCTGGCAGGCGCCAACAAAGGACATCTACACGCGACGGTTCGGACTGGAGGAGCACCGGGAAGCCGCGTATGCATTCCTCGAACTGTGTGCGGATAGCGGGAACCCTGATGCTTTATACGGCCAAGGCTTGGTAAGCTGATTCGTATGTTCACTTGAAATGTGGTGGAATATTGCACTAACAATTCATTGTTATGGGAAAGGTGAAACAGAGGGTGTGATGACCTACTGCATTAAATGCAACTTACTGAAAATAGGTCACTGTGTATACGTACTCACTAGTGCAATTCGACAAATCACGTGGGAAGAATAGATACACTTGCACAGCACTGTCGCAATGATGTGCTTTGCAGTGACACCTGCACACGGCGATTTGATATCGGCCGTCCTTTGATACAATTTGGGTTGGTTTTAAAGGCATGGAGAGGAGGGAAGGGAAATAACTGTTGAAGGGAAGGGAAGGGAAGGGAAGGGAAGTTGAATCAATGTCCAAAATCGGTGGTTTGGAGAGAAAAGTTGTACGTATTCAAACTAAATGATACTACTACAATTTTATTTTATTTTTCAACTCCCATCAGATATGTATGCAGAGCACGGCAACCTGCAGAAGTCGATTGACCTCGTCCTTAACCTACTCCACCTAGGCCTAGCATTTGGACCAATTAGGGGGAGACCAGAGCGAAATTATGCTTACCGCATGTGTAAAAATATAAACCTTCGGAAAGATATATTTAAGAACAGGTTGGGCCGGGGGATCTATCTTGCGACTAGTACGGGTTGGACAGAGTAACTTGTATGTGAAAGTAGATTGCTACAAAAGAATGAAAGTAATTTTTGGTGTGAAAATAGGATTTTCGACAAATAATTGCCTTATTTAAATCGGAAAGAGAAAAGACAGAAATAAGGATATGAAGATTTGGTTTGATAACTAAGACGAGAGAAGATGATCTAAACACCTAAAATAAAATGAACACCAAAGTAATTACACACCTCATTGCCAACTTGTTGCCAAACGAATGGGGTAGTCTACCGAAACGTTAAGACTAACATTTGCCAAATGTAAAACTACTTGATAGTTATCCTAGGGTCTCCATTTGTCTACGTAAATGTATATACGCTTATGAGTTTATTTTGTAAGCTATGTTGCTTTAGCGATTAGAGTAACAGAGTGTACCATTTCGTCCAATGCGTCCCTACATGTTGGTAAACCGTTTGGTCGAATGTAATGACAAATCAAGGGTTATATATTGTATTTGCACACATTTGCCAACCTAATTGTGTTACACCTGTGTACACGACTACAAAATGTGGTAAAGTTTCCCACTTGGTGGTCGTATGTTAGACAAAGGTGCGAGTTGCACGCGCTGCTGCAGTACATGTTTGTTGCCATATCCTCGCCGATTTATTTGGACTTGTGTGCACCCAGTATCCGTCTTGGAAAGCGTTACTTGGCAGATAACTTCCGGACTTTCGACCCAACAACCACTGACCGAAACAGTACTTACAATAGGCAGGAATAATTCCTTTTGCTGCACAAAAGACACCAAATTCAAGCGGGACCCACGGGAATTATTTCCCAGGATTGAAGTTAGATTACTCTACGGAGGATTGTTGCTTCTAAGCTTGGGTATTACAAATTGCTATATTCATAAATTACAATTGTTATATAGTATATTCATAAATTACAAATTGCACACTTACACACTGCACACTTACACACTACACAAGTGTATAGTCATGTTGTACTAAATTGCACGATCGACATGAAAATTGAATATCCGTACTACACTCAAATTACAAACTTTTTAATATCAAGATGTAAGTTTTAAAAATATATAATCATTTGTTAAAAAAGAATTTACGATCTTATAAATAATTTATAAAAGAATTGACGATCTTGTATTGACACTTGTGTAACAAATGTTCGGGTGATAACTGTATTAGCTTAGGGCATCATGATTGGGTTATAATCAAACAAATGTATAACAAAGTACTCCGTATAAATGTTCAAGGATAATCAGCCCGTAACTACCATATCATTAAATATACCTCGGGTATAACAAAGATAATTAGCCCGTAACTACCAAAGGTACAACAAAGAATAATTGTGTTGGGATAATTACACCTGATACAAATTAATTATACCCTACGGAGAGGAAACAAAAATATATAGCCTTTTGTTATTATTTTGTTATCTTGCATTGCATACCATATGATAGAAATTTTAAACATAGTCTTCCAAATATACCCATACGGTTGGAGTCGAGCATAGGGGATGATACATGGGTTATAATCTACCAAGTATGCACGGATGATTAATTGTTACATTATACTAACCTCGTCACAACCCGTTACATGTTATTTTCACGCACCCATATGCTATGTATTGAATTATGGTCTTCCAAAGTCCACATTAACAATCAACAATAAAGTAAGCTAAAAATTACGTATGTGTAATACCTTTTAAATTGGAAACAAAAAAGAGTACGTCGCTTTTTGTTAATTAAATGGGAGGGAGTACAATATTTGTCAACTTTTACCTGTCGGTGTAATATAACGTGTAATCACTTATTGGTGCTCCCTTATTTTCACACATGTAATGTCTACTTTTTTGAATAAAAAAATGTCCGTTTTTTAGGAGATGTAAATATAGCTAAACCATAAGTCCACAACCCTCAACCCTACACGCTCCACCCTCGTGGCGATGAATTGCACAGTTGCCCACCGGCCGTCGGTGGGCTCAGAACGAATGCACAGTAATCAGAGTAGCTGCACATTTATACAATCCTGAAAGATAATCGTGAATTGCACACCCTGTCAAGGAATGGCTCTGTATTTGACTACTATTTGTACTTTATAGGTGAAGTTTTTGCATTAGGCATGTATAATCTAATTGAGTGGGACCCACAGAAAATCCCTAATAAGTCTGCATTTGAACTCTGGCACCACAACTTTTTTCCAAATACTGGGAGGTTAATTTCGGCCTATACACAGGTGAAGAGACGTTGGTAAATTTCCACATCTTAGCCCGGCGTCCTTTTTTACCCCTCTATTTCAGACCGGCCGGTTCACCTGAAATGATTTCCATTTAGCTCAAAATAAATACTACGTAGCTTTTGACCAAAAAATACTCCGTAGCCGTTTACCCCAAATCGAAATAAGTGAAATCGATTTTACCGAAGCTAGGGTTCGTGTGAGAAGGAGATTTGGGGGATAACTTTTCGGGTGATTTGGGTGCGATTGTAGGGCGATTTCAGGCTCGATCCTATGGCGCTTTCAGGCTCGATTCTAGGAGGCGAATATCCAGGGCTCAATTATCGATACAGTTTGTCGAAGGTGCGTTTCGTTTGAGCCCTATCCTGCATTTCAATTTTGAGTTATTTCTTGCGTTTAGTTGCGTTTCAACTCTTTAATGCAATTAGAATCAAAATCTGGATTCACAATTGTGCAGGGATGTCTTCCAGTAATAGCTATGTGGGCAGCACCGGTCTTTACTGTTATTTTCACTTGGTTGCTAGAGTTGCAACTGCACACACTCCCGATAACTATGGAAGAAGGTACGCTAACTGTCCAAGATATGCACCATCTGTGTGCAGTGGGTGTGGTTATTTTGTATGGATCGATCTCCCATACGAGGCTAAGGCAGCAGACATTATCAAAGGACTTGTGACCCAAAAAACAGTGGGAAAGCAAATGTCAAGAGCTGGAATTACAGATTGCAGCTAAGGATGCAGCAATTGACAGATTGAAATCTCATTCAAGGTTTAATATTGTGCTCATCTTAGGGTGTGGCTATTGCTTAATTTTGGCTGTATTGGTCGATGTTTTGATGAAAAACACTTCTAAGAACTTGTTGATGTTGTATTAGTGGTTGTTTTGTGACAATGTCGACCTTTTGTTATTGCAAGTGACTATGTTGGAATTAGTTGATGGTAGTGTTGTTGTAATGCTTAGCATATGAATGCATGTTGTTTTATAGAATGTTGATGTAAAAGTGGGCACAAGGGCCCTATTGGCACACTTTGTGTCATGTGCAAAAACAACTCACAATGTTGTTCATTAATACTGTATGGCCTAACTTATTTTGACAATATCTGAAAATATTATGAGTATGTACCCAGTGAACATAGCTATTCACAGCAACAGACATACCATACAATGTTTTTAAAGTCTTAGCATACCCAAAACAAACGTTCATGCACGTGACACAAAGTGTTAGCATACCCAAACAGATTACAGATAATTTCACGTAGCCGTGAAGCATGAACAAAAAGTTGATTAACTAAATATATTTATAATAACCTTGTTGGTATGTGATGTAATATACATTAAAATAGTCGACCGTGTTTTCCCTAATTAAATAAAATAGTTCAGATCATCCACAATTTGATAGATGTAGATTTTAATTTGCATTACTGAAAAAAATGAGAACAGGTTACAGCTAGTGCACCAAATTAATTATGCAGTCCACTCATTCTTGATCAAAACCTTCCAACTATAAAGTTTTTTGTGCTATGCAATAAAACTTTAACATAGTTACGTACGTATTTCTTTAAGATTATACTCCGTACCTATTTCCGGTGCTATACAACCAAAACAATCTAAAATTAAGCCTTTATACTCTCATTGCTTACGACAAACAACTCTCGACAACACCATCACACATTTATCTTATACCGCACACCATGAAATTACTGTAATAGTTAATTTCCTCTGCAGAGTTTTGATATTAAAATAAACAAACTTAGGAAATGACCGTAATAGTTACCCCAATAGCTAATCATGCATTTGATCCATATTTTGGCTTATTGTATCGAAAATAAAACTGTATGTCGACGTTTTTATTTAAGGTAATTTATAACTGGGACATTAGGTGAGGTTACCATTAATCAGATTTTATTACTAGGGGATTTGACAAGTGGCTTCACTTTTAATTTGCAATGTGTGCAATGCATAGCTTGCACAGAGCATATATTTGTTCTTTTTGGTCAAAAGTGAGGGCAATGGCCTTCAATGTGTCGGCGGAGTGTATGACCACGTAAGCCCGTAACTCATCCTCCCGCAATATGTAGACGGGCTCAATAGGCGGCTCTGGTACGCCCTGGACCAATCCGAACTGTCGAAGGACACGATCGGGATGGTACGCCTCAGCTATATCCACAATTAATACGCAGAACACCCCGAAATCGTGTGGGTGAAATCTCGGGTGCATCAAAGTCCAACCCTCTCCCTTTCCATGGAAGCCACTCAACCTGTACAGAATCAACGCTAAAGGTCTGTACGGTGCAAAATGAGAGATTGTAATGCATTATTTGCAATAATCTGGTGCAACCGAACACACCTTAACTGTTCATATAAAATAACACGAAAGACAGTTTATGAAAACGGTGAAAAGATCGTACCTCCTGGAATCTCATCGTATCCAGGATCCTCCGAATCGAGACGAGGCGGCCAGGATCCATCGGATGTGGCACGCTACTCCGAAACCTAGTAGCTGCTCACGGATCAGCCAAAGCTAAGGGGTCGGTCACATAATGACCAATGAAGTGAGGAAAGTATGCCCAAATCCAAGACTGCAACACGAGAGTAATCGTTATAACAAAAATAGCGGACCGAGTGTGAATCAATCGACTCTACTTAGAACTCATGATGAACGAAATATACCCGCAGCAGAATCCCACAGCTAGCTATCCGCTGTGCTCGGGATCGGGATGCCGGTCCAAGGTTGCGGTAGACGTACGCTAGAACACCAGCTCCCCAAGCATACTGTCCAGTAGTCTCGTGATCAAAAAGCAGCGCCATCCACTTATGTTTTAGCTTCGAAGTCGACTTGTCAACAAGGACAGTCGACCCAAGAAGCAAAAACAAATAATACGATGCAATGGAGCCGTGATCCCTATCCGCGCTCGTCACCATGCGCAACAGTGCCTCCTCAAGGTCACTCGCTGGAATCCCGCCTATCTTGTACCATCGCTGAACCTGAGAGAGGTCAACCTGAAGATCCTGGGCAATGCGCGCCCGTATATCAATGTCTGTGACCGCGGAGATGCAACTCCTCCCATGTATAGGCAATCCAAGAATCATGTGCAGATCATGAAGGGTGATCGTCATCTCACCCCACGGAAAATGGAAGGAGTTCGTCTCTGGATACCACCACTCGACGAAAGCAGAAATCAAAGCTGAATCAACTACTCTAGCGGCACCTACATTACGAAGTCCGAGAAGACGACTACGCTCTGCAATTGTGAACCAAGTACCCGGCTCACGGCTAACATGTCTCTCCAGCACAGCAGTGTATGCAGTGCGAAAGTGAACTCTCAGAATCTTACGAGCCTGAAGGTTTAAAAACAATCAAAACAAATCAGAAACGCTAACATACAGTGTATAAATAACGTCGAGAAACGTTTGTATTCTAAACATACCAAGTCCTGCTCCTTCTGGCGTCTAGCGCGTCCTGATATACGCGGAGGTGTAGGAGCATCAGGAGCTGGGACTGTTGGAGGAGCATCACCTGCCGCCTCATCCCCTGCATCAGCTCCACGCCTCCTACGCCTGGAATGCCATCTGGGAGGAGGAAACTCGGCCTCCGGCACTACAACAGCGGGATCCATCGGAGTCAGCTCGTAAATATACCGCGCGATGTGTGTCTCGTAACTGACCAGGAGGACGCGCTCGCGTGGTCCGCCGGGCATCCAATACTCAGGATCACCAGAACCTGCTCCGGGGGTAGGTGGAGGGGGAGCAGACTGCGAAGGAACGTCCTCACGTGGTGGTGATGTATGCTCGTGAAATGCACCAGATGAGACGGGAGTCGGTGCTCGACCGCTGTCTGCCTCAGCTCTGACGGGTGAGTGAATAGTATGCGCAACAGTCTCCGGGGGATCCTCCATCGTATCATCGACCGACTGAACAGACTCCACCCAGTCCGGAGTCTCGTGATCGTCTAGCTGCCCAGTCACACCCGGAGTCTCGTCCGTCCCAGCTGGCGGTACCATCCGCAACCATGCTCTCGCTACAGTACCATGCACCTTCACTTTTTCAATTTCTCTCCCTGCCACATCATCTATGCACCCCATTTCAATTTTTACCCACATCCATGCACCCCATTAATTAATACTTTTCCAATTCCAATACTTTTCTCTCTCTCTTCATATAATTACACATATACCATCATTTCTAATACAAAGTATATAAAATTCAACCAAAACAAAATACAAAGTATATAAAATAATGTAATTAAATACTATTGTTTGATAAAAAAATTAATTCATTTAATTTATGAAAAACTAATTACAAATTTTATATATTAAAATATTTTATATATAATTTGTATTAGATACAATATTGGTCTCTACAACGTACAACCTGATTATATATAATTAATTTTAAATTTATCTAAATATATACAATATTGGTCTCTATGAGTAGAAAAAAAATTATGAATTGTGGTATAATTTTTTTTTAAATGTGTATAAATTCTCCATATATTAAAAAATCGTATTTAGGAGATTATAAATTCCCTGCACCACGTGTCGCGCTCGCATTGGTCAGAGGAGGGCTGCTCAGAGCGCGACACGTGGCACTCTCCTTTCTTTCTCTTTTGCCTCATCTTACGGAAAGCCCCTGCAAAGTGATGAGTTGCATTTGTTTTTTTGTCCAAAACGCATCATTTTGCTAATTTCACGCACGCCGTGTTCAAATTGAAGGAGAGCATACTGACACACTATGGGGAGCATAATTTGCTCCCATTCACCTCGGTACATGCGTTCACTTCATTTTTTTATTAATTTTTGCCACTTATGCTCCCGCTATAGTTGCTTGTTGTGGGTGCTCGTCTAAATGCATACTCGACGGACCTCAAGCTATAATGACAAATATAGCATATTTGCTCTCCCACCATATGCTACTCCGTATAACACAACTCTCAAAAAGTCTTTTATTACAGCTTATGAACAGTGGTATGCCATATACGGAGTATATACCAATTCCCATCCGTTTGCTATAATTGTTTACCTTTTTATTTAAATCCTTTCATACCCATTTATAAACAACTAAACAAACAATCTATTCCACCATTTTTACTTTTAGAAACAACTTTAACTATACCATTATAAAAATCATAACAAGCTTGTTAAATTGAGCCTAATGTTGAATATAGTCTGATTAACTTTTAATTTAATGCATAAACATTAACTAAGGTTGCATAATAAATAACATATATTATACATTATAAAGATATGACAATGGCCTCATCAAAACCTTCTCGGATATCAACTCCGAGCTCGAAAAAAGTAGCACGCCAATTATAGCCGTTGCAAAGATTTTCATAAAACACAAACCGTGCATTGCACACATTTCAAATTTAAGCCAATTACATTCATGTATATATATACCTTATAGGGTATGGTGGGTGAAAAACACAAGCATGCAATGCACACATTTGAAATTAAATCCAATTATATTTATATTTTAATATATACCTTATGTAGTTATACCTTATGGTGGGAGGAAGAAAAATTTAGCATACATGATTTTTTTGTCCTCTAGCAACTTCATCTGCTAAAATTTGAAATATAGCATTTCAAATATACCTTGTGGTGGAAGATAGCGCCACGCTTGACCGCTTGACCGGTGCCCGTGACACACAAGTTGAATTTGTCCTTAAATTTGACGTTACTTATTAAGATTTTGTTAACAAAATAAATCTATACCCTTATAATATTAGGCTCCATTTATTGAGTCCATTTTTTGCCCCTTTGATCGCAGATGCCTTCTTGTGGATGATTATGAATTTATGATACTAAACCCTAATCCCTTTTTAGTGGATGCTCTTCTAAAAGCGAAAAACAAGTTGAGCCAATGAAAAAGAATTACGACAGTGGGCAACTGCAACAAGCTTCCCGCCTCGATAAATGCAATTAAGTAAAGGCCTGCCTCTCCTACAAGCTTCCCGCCCCGGTACTGGTACATGCAATTAAAGTAAGTACAGCTTGCAGATGGTGCATTTAATGCAGCGTGATTTGACACACTCACACCTATCCCTATCAAAGCATGCATTTTATCACGTTAAAACAAAATATAAACATGCATACGGAGTGTTATTTTAATGCTTGCAGTTCACAGTGGAGTATACAAATTTGTTGCAATTCATAGTCAAGACTCAAGAGGGTGTATATAAAAATAATACGGAGTACAAGTATTTGATTTCAACATAATGTCGTGTGGTTATACGGAGTAGTATATATTTCCCCATTTATTACCCTTACTGAAGATGTCATCTGTTTAATAATGTATAAATCACTTTTGTATTGGTTAATGGCAGAAGTGGCGCCAATTGGAGTTTTTATAGATGAACGCGCTAAAAGTTAGGCTAGATATAAACTGTTCACCGGTGAAACCCCTTTACTACCTCTTAAGGGCCTGTACGTTTGTTTCTATGCCAGGAATCCGGTTCTGTCATTCGGTGAAACTTGGTGTTTGGTACATGCTGCTGGAATAAGTCATTCCTGAAACCTAGTTTTTGGTATCCTGTCGGAATCAGTCATTCTAGAAACTTCGTATTAGGTTAAAATTGGACTGTGTAATGGGCATTAAATTTGTTGTGTGGTTATTAACTATATACATTTGAGACTAGTGATCAAGTAAGACAATATATTACTATGATCAGTTGCAGTGAACATCGAACGAAACAACAAGAAATGCAAATCGTTTGAAATATGCAATATAATTACTAGAGGATGACTTCGGAAGAATTAAGCATATGTGATGTTAAGCATAAGTGTTTTGCAAGTGTCGTACAATATTAGTGTTTGACATATCAAGTTTTGTGATATACATCCCAAACATACATAAAACTGGTTCGCACATCAGATTGGCCTTGCAATCACGCCAAAAGAAAGTAAAAGAACCATTAAGTTCATCATACACGAAAGTAGCATTAAGTTCATACACGAGCATTGTATATATTGTGTAACGAAGAGTACACACAGCTTAATGACCAGGATTAGGGAACGGCAGGGGGAGGCATGCGGGGCGACTGCGGGTACTCAGCCAACATGGTGGCTTCTTCTTCCTCCAAACCATCCTTCTTGCTTGCCCTCATCACCTCGATGCGTCCGCGACGCCTATAGTAGTCCTCCATCTTCGTTTTCACTTCCATGGTGGCCACCACCTGTAGCTCAGTACTGGCTACATGGGCCTCCCAATAGGGCAATCTGGACTTCAGACGGGACACCCTTTCCTTAAGGGACTCGTCCACCCTATGGAGATCCTCGTAGGTCCGCCTCCAATTCGGCGGGGGTGGCGGCGTTCCGACCCAAGGCCCGCCAGCGGCGCGCGCCTGCAATTGTCCGACGACGTCGGATGGTACTGGATACATACACGTATTTGAACAAAATAATATATCGATCGGAATGGACATAATATTTTTGGAACCAATTCGATAAAAGAGCATAAGGTTTATATATGTCTAGTGGAAAACCTGGACCGGAAGATGAGGGGCCGCTCGATGATCCTTCCGCCTTTGTATATATTCCTGGATAGTTCATCTCCAGTAGCATCTCTGATCTCCCCAAGTTCCACCCACGTTTCTTCACTTCATCTTGCTCGCTATGTAGCTTCCTCAGTTGACGCTCGGCGTTCTTAATCCGTAACATGCACTTTTGTGTTTTTGAGGTTAAATCTATTTCCGCCTCGAGAGAGGGAGGCCCTAGGTCGTCGTCACCGGCTCCTGTTGCATCTAAAACATCAAAGCGATCCATCAAGACAGACTTCTATATGTTGGGGGAGAGAAACTGGTTTGGGGGGAGTTGAATGATCGTGAACGGGGAATGGGAGAGAGAAACTGGTTTTGGGGCCGAGTGGTCTTTGAAATGGCAATAAAAGCAGTCATAAACTGACAGCTCACCGTGTTTACTAATATCGTGCATTGAACATACTGGAATACAGTGCATTGAAACCCTAGCTGTTCGTTTTTTATAAGTACGGACATAATAACTTATTCTTCCATAGTCAAGGCTTGTGTTGATTTTTGTAATTGTAATATTTGTATACTCCGTATAACAACAAATTAAGTACAATTATATTGAATGAAATCAGAATACCCTGCAATTCGACGACTGGGTGGAAGACCACGTCAGAGAATAGGGCAGACTGGCAGAGGGTGCGATGAGTGGCCTACTGCATTAAAAGCAGCTTCCTGAAATCCTTTACAGAGTGTACGTACGTATCCAGTGCAGTTGGCCGGACAAACGACGGTGAAGACCAAATACGTACAGTATAAAAGAAATCCAAATCCTGTGGTTGCACATCACTGTCACACTGAGGTGCTTTGCATGCCAACCAGCAGACGTCGACCTGCACCTACTCCGCCTAGGCCGTGCATTTGGCAAACACAAAACTGTACAGAGTTGGCAAACACAAAGCTGGGTACATGAGACTGGGTGGGTGGGGGGGGCGGGCGGGGGTGTTTATTGGAAGAAAACTGGGAGAGGGAAAGAAAAGGAATGCCGAGTCTGACAAAATCAGATTTAGAGGCATCCACAACGGAGAAACAAGTGAGAAATAAAATCTGACAAAATCAGATTTCTGCAGAGAAATGTGGAAGAAAATTTTCTACTGCGAGAGAAAACAGGAGATAAAGTTTCTCTGAATTATCTGACAGAATTATCAAGGCAACAATTCGACGATTGGGTGGAAGAATAGGGCAGATAATTCGGCAGACTGGCACAGGGTGATGGCCTACTGCATTACTCTGTACGTACGTATTACAGTTCAATAAATTAAAGAAAACAAAATACTTGCAAACCAAGGGTGCATGCAAACCTGCAGAAGTCGATTAGACGTCGGCCGTCATTTAAACTAGTCTACGTTTATTCTCAAACTTCATTTGTACTCCTCCGTAGTAATTTCATTTGTACTTACAACTTTTTCTTAATCTTACAACTCATTACACTTTTTTGGCCAATGAATGAACAACTTTAGTCAACAAATACACATTCCAATAAAAATTATCACTACTCACCACTAATTAATCACTTTGAAAACCTAAAACGACACATAATACGAAACAAATTTTAAGTGCTAAAACGACTCTTAGTGTGAAACAGAGGGAGTATATTTCCTGATGTACTAGTATACATATCATTACTATGCATTAATTTTTTCTTCCGCTGCTATCACGATGTATAGCGCTCCCTCAAAAGCCCTCAACAACCCCGGCAACAACACTGGTGCCAACACCGGTGAGAACACCGGCCTCCCACCACAAGCCACAACCCCTACTAGTACCCATTCTCTCAAAACTCTTACCACAAATCAAGCCCTTCATGTAGCCAGCGTCAAAACCCATATTCCCATTACATTGGATCTCTCATCATCCAACTACAACAAATGGCGTGAATTGTTTCTTGTCACCTTGGGAAAATTTGCTCTCAACTCTCATGTAGATGGAACTGCCTCCTTTGATCCCACTGATGAAAACTGGCCCATGCTTGATCACATTGTTCTATCATGGATCTGCTTATCTATTTTAATGGACATCTTCCATATCGTGATGAAGCCAAACTCTACTGCTCCCTCAATCTGGTTGGCCATCGAAACATTGTTCCGTGACATCAACAAGAGGAGGGTCATTCACCTTGAATCCCAGTTTAGAACTCTTGTTCAAGGTTCCATGACGGTTAGTGAGTATTGTCAAAAACTGAAGACTCTGGCAGACAACCTAGCTGATGTTGACAATCCCATCTCCGACGAGACTCTTGTGCTTCAAACTATTCGTGGTCTGAACAACGACTTCTCTACAACAACCATCTTCATCTCGGGGCAAACCCCGTTTCCCCCTTTCCAACAAACCAGAAGCATTCTTCTCCTCGAAGAAGAGTCTCGAAAATCCCAAAATGGTCCTTCACAACCAGCTTTACTCTCCACCCAGCAGCACCCATCGGCTGCCCCTACCAATCCACCAACACCACCTCCGCCTAACTCGCCTACGTTTCGCAATTCCACCAACAACGTCGGCAACTCCAGCAACACTGGCTTCCGTGGCCGGGGACGCGGACGTGGAAGGGGTCGGGGACGAGGCAACAACGGCGGCCGTGCCAGGGGTCGGGAAAGAGGCAACAACCCTTGGATGCCGGGTATGCAACAGCAGCATCAAATATCCTGGCCCAATTGGGGTCCAGGGGTCCATAGAGCTTCTCAACGCCCACCTCAGCGGCCCAATAACTGTAACACCCCGTCTTCTTGACAAGGCGTTACTCGATAGTAGACCTCACGAGGCGCTACCAAGCTAGTTTGACAACAGAACTTTCGGATCTTGCAACGCAGGCACGGCGAGAAAACATTGAAAAACATCCAACTTGTATTACGAAATAAAACTTTTACAAAACAATTCATGATCCCAACTCAACACAAGACTAACAAATACAAACTTCCCCAATCCCCTTGCACATTAACTAACAACGTACGTCATAAGAGTAAACATGATAATTCAAATAATATAATAAAATAACAACAACCCTTCCCAAAAACCCAAACCATTCTATGACACGCATCGCCGCTTCGCACCACCAATCCGCCAAGTGCCTACACGGATTCCTCGATACCTGCAATCTGAAAAATAGTTCCCCGAAGGGTCAGCTACTATCCTAATCCAAGTCAGAGAACATACGGTACAAGCAGAACGTTTCAAAACGAGTTACTAAGGTTAGCAAACAAGTCCGCAATCACACGCATAGCTCTAGTCCAGTCCTAAGTCCAGTTAGTCACACACGTTCAAATTCACTAGCAGAATCACAATAATAAATCCTCTTACATACACATTCACAAGTCCACACATTCAAACACACGCACAACATACACACACACACACACGATACATACCCTATCCTGCGCCGAGTAGTGTTAACGGCCTCCACCGTACACTGTCCTGCGCCGAGTAGTGTTAACGGCCTCCACCCACACTACCCGCATCTAAGGCATCCTTCAGCCAATCTCCGCTCCACATACTTCTAACCCCCGGTCGAGTCCCTACTAGAGCACTCGCCAAAACATTTTTTTTATATAATTTTTGAAGGGGCTCTCCTTGCCATACGACCATGCCTCTAGAAGTCCCCTTCTCCTCGAAAATCCGAGAACAAGGCCGTACCGGTAGATGCCAACACACAGAAAACACTTGAAAACTTTTCATACGATAAAATCCTTTTGAAAACCAGTTGCACACATAAACACATACGACCACACAAACATATATATATTAATAAAATATTTTATTAAAACAATATTGTAGGGACTAGTTCCCCAAAACCAATCCTACCAGCACAGCATGCAATCCAACAAGAATTGAATAGAACCACCTAGCCGAGCAAGTCGCAGAACGACTTACCTGGAAGACGAAAGAATTTCTCTATGATCGAGGAGTATGAGCGAAGAGTATCAGGGCCCGAAGGATATCAAACTCCTAAACACGATAATAAAATATTAAAACACAATTCGAATTAAGGAGTTATGACCCAAAACGAACCCAAACCAACCGACTTACTAACTAGCCCCCGACTAAAGCCGATATCTTACCTAATTAATTTCCTAACCTACTAATAAAACCACCTAGTTAACTAGCCCACTTAATTATCTAGCCCCACCCGTGCCAGCTACTAACCCCACTTCCTTCTCCTTCACCCTTTTCTTTCTTTCCCTTTATCCTACTCTGCATTCGAACTTCAACACAGCACAATACCATCCTGCTACTTCCCGACTTTCGGCGACGAACCACCGGCCCGCTCTTCCTCCAACCAATACGCCCGCCCGTTAGGCCCCTACCCCGGCCACCTCTACAGGACCGCTCACCCTCACTACCCTGCCCAACCCCGATGCCGTCGGACCCGACACCGACCCCGATCACGACCGCTTCGCTCAACCCGACGCTTGGCCCTCCCCGGACTCTGACTATCACAACAACTCGCCGGAAACCCAGCACCCCGTACTGCCCGACTGACCCCGACGACGACCCTTCCCGACGGCAGCCCACGCCAACGACGACCACCCACTCCGGCTCGCTCCATCCGCTATTACCCAGCCCGACTAACGCCGACGAGCCTAACCCAACGAACCCGACTTCCGCTTCCTAGCTACCCTGCCCCGGCCCACCAGGACTCACACTCAACCCCCGATTCTACCGATCGAAAACAAATCAATGGCGGAAAAGAAATAAAAAGGAAAGGTAAGGAAGGTTACCGGCTGCCAAAGGCACGAGAATGGAATTGAAGAAAAACAAAGATAAAAGAAAAGGCTGCCTCCTCCCATAATATATAAGATGCTGAACGAGAATTTTGGATAGAATTTTTGGGTAGATTTTCGATCAGTTAGACCAATCCTAAGAAGATTATTTTGTTACTTTTATTCTTATTATTCTAGGAAAAAAAAGGTTATTAAATTTATAGTTGACTTATATATTAATATTGGGTATTCACTTACTTAAATAACAAGACTCAAAGAACTTGCGGGTCAAGAAAACGGGACCGTATAAAGCCGAATTTTACAATAACCATGCTATGTACACTGCCCCTCCTGCATATCCCGACTATGACCAACATGGCTTAAAGAGTGCAATGGCCCTTCTGGACTCAGCCTACAACGACAGTTGCAATTGGATCATGGACACTGGGGAGTCTTCTCACGCGGCAGCCAATCCAGGTATTCTCTCAGCTGTTTGTAATCCTGGTGAAGAACCTCTTTAAAATACGGAGTAGTACTGTTGGTAATGGACAGACCCTGCCTATTACAAAAATTGGCCAAACCACACTAATAAACAAAATTTTAGTATCTGTTCGGATATTGAGTAATGACAATTATTGTTCGGTTGAATTTGTCCCGTGTAGGGGATTTTATGTGAAGGATCTAATCACAAAGACCGAGTTCCAGCGGTGCAATTGTGCAGGAAACCTCTACCCATTCCTTCAAAATTCAGCCCGTGGCATACATTCTGCCCTGATCACGGCATTCACAAAGCCCACACCCTCCCAATTGGCACAAGCACACCGTCTAAGATATTGGAGTATTTATTAATTTTGGCTGACTATTCTCCCTTTGTCTGGATCTTTCCTCTCAAATACAAATCAGACACATTTGGAAAATTAGCAATTCTTATCTGTAGCAGTGTGTGGGGTCACGACGTGACGTGACGTGTTTAATGGTATACAACTTTGGGCTGGCTCAGATCTGGCAAGGCATTATTAAAGTCTTAAACTAGTGTATAAGAATCTCAATTTTGGGCTTAATTTGGAGCTGGAAATTTGGGGTTTTCAATCCGCTTTTCCACTATGCTTTCTCCAATACTCCAATGTGCTACTACGTACATTTAACAAAAAATCCCTTTGTTCACAAAATAAAAAAAAAATCACTTTTGATGGAATACAGATAAATTCGTGCAGACTTACAATTCCCTTTTTATCAAATATTTTTGTTTTTGTCTCTCGAAGGTATAATTTGGTTTTAAAAAAAGTACTACATACAAAGTATAATAAATACTCCACACAATGTGAGTTTTATAAATTGTATTGTATTCATGAAATAAATATATTATTAAATATAATATATGTAATTTCATGCATTATGAGGTTTTAAACCATAAAAAGAGTATATATATTATAAGACACTAAATAATTGATATGGACTAGCTAGTCAATTTAAGTAGATCGATATACAAATTCAAAATATACCTAAATCAAATGTTGTACTACATAGAAAGTAAAAAAGTTATTGAGTTTTAAAGAATGACTTGGGGTTGTGGGTTGTGTGAATAAAGTGAAGATGGGTTTTAAAATGAGATGTAGGAGTGAGAAAATTTCAAGGGGTTAAGAATCCGATTTGGGTTCACTATTGTGGATGGCTTACATGTTGAAGTTGGGATCCACATAAGAATTGGATTCGGATTAAATCATAGTAGTAATTTGGTTATTTTCGTGTTTTCCCATGGAGATGAATATTTTAGGAGGTTTATTTTTTGGGAGATGCTATACAATATACATCACCCTCTTTTATTAGACATCACACCATGAAATTCCTTGATTACCCTTTTCCCATATTTATAAAAAGAATTAGAAAAGATACTGTAGTATATTATAGATGTCTTATAAGTAAGATTCTTCTTACTTATAAACTTCACCCTATCAACCATATGTGTACAATTAAAAATATAAATTTGTTTAAGCAAAGTTTTAAATTCCATTAAATAAAGATAATGTTAGCCCATAAAGGAAGAACAAACACGTACAACAAATTTCACCATAATGCAATCGCTATATACGATCGTTATACTGTTCCCATAATCTCATGAAATACGCTCATTCACTCTCGTGCAAACAGAAGGAACGATAACAAACAACAACATATATGTTAAGTCGGTTTTTCTATTGTGTGCTCTAAGGGCACATGATAAGGATACCAAAATTAGAAACTAAAACCCTAAAAGGAAAAGAGTGAACCCGTTACAACAAAGATTATGGGAACCCGTTACTCTTTGGTTGGCATCAGGGCCAAGACGCGTGTGTGGATGTGACCGGGGTCTCTCCCTTTGCTGGTATGGGTGTGAGTTCTTGGGCGCCCGGGTTGGCCTTGCACAATGCTGCTGAGAAGAAAAGGAGGAAGTATGAGTCCAAATGTGAGGAGCACGGATACAAATTTATTCCGGTCCATTCGCTTTTTCTACATTTGGGGAATTCGAGGAGGAGGCTTTAGAAACGCTCGCGCGTATTAAGTCTCTCGCTAATAGTCACTCTAACAATGTTAAAAGTGGTACTTTTATTTTTCATAGATTGAGCTTTTACATTCAGAAGGGTGTGGGAGCCCAGCTTGTTTCTAGGCTTCCATCCAACTTTTTGTAGACACCATTGGTTGTTTGATCTCAACATGAATTAAAAAATTAAAAAATTAAAGATATTTCCAAAAATTTCCATTACTAGTTGCTTATTGTGTGCCCTTAGGGCACATAATAGAAAAATCGATGTTAAATAGATGATTTATCTGACGGGCAAAGATGATTTATTTAAGGCAAACTACAACTAGGAGATTTTAGTTGAGCGTAATGAATCGATGCATACAATGTTAGGTGTAAGCAATTTTAATTGCACACTGTGAATATTAACCGCTTTGGAAAGGAAAACAATTAATTTGAGCGTAATGAAGTGATTTGCATATGAAGATTCCCTTGATAAAAAAAAAAGATTAATCCCCTTGAGATATCATCCCTTAAAATGAAGTGATTTCAAATCACCCAAAAGTATAAATTATCCCGTAAACTACGACTTGCCCCGTTTGTAAAGCAAAACAATATATAGAATCGCAACAAAATTAGCGAAATAAATTATGTCCA
Source organism: Polygonum aviculare (assembly GCA_934048045.1). Lineage (NCBI taxonomy): Eukaryota > Viridiplantae > Streptophyta > Magnoliopsida > Caryophyllales > Polygonaceae > Polygonum > Polygonum aviculare. The sequence goes on along the minus strand of OW204025.1, from coordinate 12,364,122 downwards.
CGCGCACTACCCTTAATAAGTTCGACTTCATCGAACTCAAGCGTTGTGAAACGTCCACGGTTATTCCAGTGATTGAGCGGTTGACATGCCCAAGTTGATCCTACATAAACCACGCACCCTTTACCACCAACCCTCCATACTCTAATAACGTCAAACCAAAATCCCAGTACGCAGGAATGTCGGGAATCATGACAGTGCAACGGAAACAACCGTGTATTATAGGAAGCGTACCGGCCGATGTAGTGATCGAAATCCTTTCGAGGGTGGCGTCGTGTTCTATTACAGATCTGTTTAGATGTAGACTGAGGTGAATGTCTACAACCCTGATTACCATTGTCATTGACATTATTTTTTTGAACGTTGTTTGTGTACGTAGATTGTAACACACCAATCCTTTCCGCTGCAGTTGTAAGGACTTCAATCGACTCGGCCGGGAGTCTCTGGTACTCCGCCGTGCGACAGTTGATGTATCCCAGTTCTGATATTTTCGACATCAGGCGGACCGGGAAGCTGCATACGCGTTTTTGGACCTCTGTGTGGCGAGCGGGAACCTAGCTGCTTTACACGTCCAGGGAATGGTGAGTTGAACCATATATGTGCACTCGATTCCCTGAGGAGGTATTCGACTGTGTTATGTCTAATCCCTAAATCGGCTAAAATACGTGCGCAGGATAATTATTTCAGGGCAAACAACGAAATATACGGGATGCGGTGCTTGGAAAGATCGGCACAGCTCGGGAACATCCAATCCTCTTACGTTCTAGGCCTTATCATGTTGTGTTGCGAAGCCCTTGGGCAGAAGGAAACGGGTGTTAATCTGATTGGTCACGTGAGGACAGCAACCGGTGCAGACATCGTTCAATGCCGTCTTACGTTGGCGCGCTTCCTACATGACTCGTGGCGTAACCCTTCACTCCGCACACGATTCAGGCCGATTGCAATGAACCAGTTGCATGATCAAAGGCACGGTATTTGCGGTAGGCGAAACCCTTGGACTAAGGGTGTCTATTTGATGCCTGATAAAGACGATGCACGTTCGTGTCTTGCATGCAATTGTGCATTCGAATCCAAGTTTTTATGTTCTGTGTTGTAACCACTGAACGTGGACTTGGTGAACTTGTATGTAGTTTTTTTCAACATTATTTGCAATGTGGTGAACCCGTCTAGTATGATAATATATGATGTTTTTGTTTACAGCAGTGCATGCAGTTGTGAACCTCATTTGCAAGCATGCATTGCATAGTTCAATCCATAATTGTTGTTAACAACATCAATTAGGACACTATTCTCCCTTTGTCTGGATCATTCGAGCATGTTGAATATTAGAGTTAGTCGACAAACCGAACACTAGTGTTTGATTTCCAAAAACTGAAATGAAAACATTCCTCTTTGATAAGTATTTCTAAGGCTAACACATACAAGGATAAGTGTTTGTTTGATTTCCAACTGAAACAAATGCATACAATGATAAGTATTTCTAAGGCTAACACATTCAAGGATAAGTGTGGGAAATTATTTGCCACCTGTTTACGCCGGATATGAAAGCATCATCGAGCTTATTCGGGAGCCTAAGTCTGACTGTCAAACGCACACCAAACGGGTTTGCATTGCATCTAAATTTCTGTAATCGTGGAGGCAGTGTGAACAGTATCTCATGTCAGGCCTACGCATAAGCGATATTGTCGATGCTGTTAAGAAATGGAGGTTTAATCCAACCGATATTTCAAACAAAGAGCAGTCCCTGGGTATGCATTGCACATGTAGGTGCGTTATTCTCCAATGTCGTAGAATATAGTATCACTATTTTAACCTACAAAAAAGCCATATGGTTTAACTAGTTAAAGTTTGGTGGGCCTTTGTTTGATGGCTGAAGGCCAGAGGCCCAAAATACGGAGAATGGCATTATTTTAATGTTGAGAGACGCATTAAGTCCCTCAAAATAAAACCCACCAAAAAAAACAACTACGGAGTATAAAAATAACATTATATTAAGGGTGAACGGACGTCTCTCACCAATGTGGGTGCTCTACACTCCCCTTGCCGTCAAACCCCTCAAAACAATTAAACACCCATTTCCTTCCTCCGTCTTCCCAATTTCTTCCTACTACTTCCAAATTTATTCCCAATTTTTTCTTCCTACTACTTCCAAATTTATTCCCAATTTCTTAATCCGAGACCCGAATTTAGATTACGCCGCCGGTGAGTTTTAGATTTGTGATGGCTTTAGTTTCGTTATCGTTTAATAATCTGTGACAAATGGCTTTAATTTCGTTACCCTTTTCTTTGATGGTAGGTTTCAAAGACAAATGGAGAACAGTAGAGAGGTGTCCAATCACTCGTTCAATCACTCCGGTTAGTGATTACGTTTTGTTTAGGGTTTCTTCATGTTGTTTAGGGTTTCTTGATTTTGTTTAGGGTTTTTTTGGAAATTGGAGTTATGCTAATCCTAATGTGTCGTGTGTTTATCATTGTTGTTAACGACAGATTCAAGTGATAAGAGCGAAAAGAGTCATCCGTCGGCACAGCCGGAGCCATCTGGTGCGGGTTATTCATTCAAGTGATAAGAACAATTAAACGCACACTGACATACTACATTCCTTATTTGTCTAGCAATCATCATAACTGAAAAATGTCTACATAATTAAGGAGGAGTACGTATACTATGTGACTTTATGATACTAATTTCCTTATTTGTCTAGCAATCATCATAACTATATAATTTTCAGTTTAACATCGTACCTTGATTTAAAACTCGTACCTTGATTTGCAAAAGCTTTAACTTGTATATGATGTCTACATAATTATTTTTATTAACATTCTTAGTTTGTTACATAGTTGAAAATATAGCTCTGTTACATTTCACACATAATTTTTCTAGAAATCTTCTTATCTACTAATTCCTTGCATTTATTTTTTTCTAAAATAAATATACTTAAAAGCATACACATATTTTTCTCCCCCAAATATTCTTATCTACTAATTTGATGTTGAATCCAATCTTAATTCGCTTCAGAAAATCGTACCTTGATGAGAATATTAATTTCTATTCAATGCCAGTTTTTCCCAAAATAACTATAAAATATCAATATTAATTTTAAAATCCAGAAACTTATTGCTAAAAACAAGTATTTAGACCTTATACGACCAAGTTATAATACTACAAACCTAGCTTTGCTTGATTATATAATGTATTAACATGAGTAATGTAGTATTAAAATAAATCACATGAGCAGCAAATTAATTATATAACTAACCCAAGATTTTATATGAAACTATTATTTGAAACAGCATTACAGAAATTTAAGTAGGTATTTAGATAAATTAAACCGTGCCTTGCTATTGAATTCTACAATGCCTGACAATTCTATGATTTTATTCATTTTATATATTTCCCCGAAGGTTTAATATATATATAATTAAACTTTATGTTGATGTTACTATCTAATGTATATACTATTAATGATAAAAATCATACCGGTCAAAATACACTAGTAGAAAAAGGGTCTTTGGCCACGGCATTTTTGCTACGGTTTTGTGTTTTTTACTGCGGTTCCGTGTTTTTTCGAGGTAAATGTGGACTTCTATGTTGTATTACCACGTTTTTTTAGTAACTGTGGTAAATGTTCCGTATTCATTAATGCGGTTTTGTGGTTTTTCGAGGTAAATGTGGACATGTATGTTATATTACCACGGTTGTTTAGTAACTATGGTAAATGTATAGTTGTTTTACCTCAGTTTTATATCTAACCGATGTGTTTGTGCATGCTATTTTACCATGGTTGTGCATCTTCGTGGTAAATAAAAAAACTGGACAAATTTACTATAGTTATTCGGGTACCGTGGTAAAATCTTCTTATTTTGAAAATTATCTAACATGTTTTATTATAATATAAAATTTATGCTGAAAAATATACTACATTTTATCTATGATAATGTATGTTTGCCTTTAAAATCTTATTCTTTTAATTAATTTAGTGCTTTAAAAGCCTAACAGTGATAAAAATAAAAACTAATAAAAAAATTATTAATAATAAATATTTTTATTTTGAGTACCACAAAAGATACGTAGTCCAACAAAGATAACTTAGATGAAAAGACAAAGATAAGAATGGCCCAATATAATATATTGTCTAATGTAATTTTTGAGTGGGTAAAAACTATTCGAACAATGTTTAAAATTATTTTTTTATATAAAAGATAAAACTGAATTTGATAGGAAAAGTTAATGTTTAAAAAATTAAGACTAGTTCTCTTAAACATCATGCGGGATTTGAATAAATATCTTCTTAACTAGTACGATATATATTGATAGATTTTATAAACAAATATTATGTGGATAGATTATAAATATATTATCTTGCTTAATTATGAATATAGATATTATTTTGATATATTAATATATATGGATTAGATGAAGATATATATGAAATTTTATAATTATAAAATTAATAAGGATATAAAATTGTTATTATTAAATTATTATTTTTTCTTAGTTAGTAGGGTATTGATAGATTATATCAATACATGTTATTTCGATAAATTATAAATATAGACATCATCTTGATAGATTATGGATATAGATATTATTTTTATATATTTATATAGGCATTAGAAAAACATATAATAAGTATAGATGATATTTAAGTTATATATAATATCACTTTTTTTTATATGATAGATAAATATCTTTTACAAAATCAGTTATAATAGCTTACGCCCCAAGGCTAAAATCTATAAGATCTATAAGATTTTTTATATGATAGATACTAATTAAAAATCCTACATGATTTTTGCTTTTTAATAGCTTACGCCCCAAGGCTAAAATCTATTCCGTATAAGATTTTTTATAACTCAATTTCATCGGTGTCCGGTCGGATGGTACTGTATATACTTGATTACCTGACGTGCTATTGTTGAATTGCCTAGCTCCTACCTGATCGCCGTATACTACGTGATTTTATATTGTAAGTTGAATTTCGTTTTAAATCCCAATGCAATCTCAATTTAGATTTAAATTTTGCATCATATATATAGTACGTAAAGCTATTCCTCTCTTGCTAGTTATATACTCTGTATTACACATGAACAAAGTTACGTGATCATTGGATTTCTAGAATATTTATTGATCATATATTTACTCGTTACTTTATATATAAAGCTTTTTTTTAATTTAGAAATTGCAATATAAATTTAGTTGTATTTCTCTAGTACTTTTAATTCAAATTAAATCTTATTTATATAATCATGTATAGGAAAGAAATTCGTGATATGGAGAGAAGTTGGATGTGTGCAAGTCGTTTGTCTAAAGAGTACGAAAATGGAGTTGATGACTTTATAAACCAAGCACTTAAGTATTTTGGGATAAGTAGCAAAATACCATGTCCTTGTGTAGATTGTGGAAATATTCAGTGGGTTGAGATTGATCAATTAAGAGAGCATTTGATCACGGTTGGAATTGATAAAAGTTATACTAGATGGACATGGCATGGTGAGGTAGATGATGTTGGCTTGAAAAATACAGAGAAGGATGAGATTGATGAGGATTATGAGGATGATAGATTAGAAGATATGATACATGCTACTCACGACCCTACGGATAACTCTCCAGATGAATTTGAGTGCTTGTTAAGTGACGCGGAAAAACCATTATATTCGGGTTGCTCTAAATTTACAAGATTATCGGCAGTGTTAAGGTTGTATAACCTCAAAGCGGGTAATGGTTGGAGTGATAGAAGCTTTACTGCATTGTTAGAGCTTCTTAAAGATATGCTTCCGGATGACAATGTCCTTCCTAGTAGTAATTATGAGGCAAAAAAGACTTTTTCTTATATGGGAATGTGCTATGAAAAGATTCATGCTTGTCCTAATGATTGCATTTTGTATCGGAATGAATATGACTCATTGGATAGTTGTCCTGGTTGTAAGGCATCACGATATAAGAAGGACACGGTACCCGCTAAAGTGCTTTGGTATTTTCCAATAATACCGAGGTTGAGACGTTTGTTTAGAATTCCAGAAGATGCAAGAAATTTGATTTGGCACGAGGAAGGTAGGATAAAGGATGGTAAGCTTAGACACCCTGCTGATTCCCCTCAATGGAGGTATATAGATTCTAAATATCCAGAGTTTGGTAATGAGCCTATAAATTTACGCTTTGCACTTTCCACTGATGGAATGAGTCCGTACGGTACTCTCAGTAGCACTTATAGTGTATGGCCTGTCTTGATTGTAATTTATAACCTGTCTCCTGGATTATGCATGAAACGCAAGTACATGATGTTGTCGATGCTGATTTCTGGGCCAAAGCAACCAGGCAATGACATAGATGTGTATCTGGCACCTCTTGTAGAAGATTTGAAATTATTATGGGAAGAAGGTATTGAAATTTTTGATGCACATAAGCAAGAAAGATTCAACTTGAGAGCAATGTTGTTTTGCACGATAAATGACTTTCCAGCTTATGGAAATCTTTCTGGTTATACTATCAAAGGACATTCTGCATGCCCTAGTTGTGAAATGGAAACTCATTTTCATCAACTTGCACATAAGACGGTGTACATGGGGAGTCGTAGATTTCTGGATGCCGACCATCATTATCGTAGTCAAAAAGATAAGTTTGATGGTACCGTGGAAGAAAAGATAGCTCCAACTGCTTTATCTGGTGAACAAGTTTATGAAAGAGTGAAAGATATAGATATAACATTTGGTAAGAAAGATGAACATGGATGGAGGAGGAAAGTCAAGGCTACTAATGGGTGGAAAAAAAGATCTATATTTTTCTCCCTTTCTTATTGGAGTTCCTTATTCGTAAGACATAACCTGGATGTGATGCATATTGAAAAGAATATATGTGATAGCATAATTGGCACATTGCTTAATATCCCAGGAAAGACGAAAGATGGCATCCAAGCTAGACGTGAATTGAAAAAACTGGGAATTAGGCATGAGTTACATGTAGATGAGGATAGTGATCGTGTTTATTTACCTCCTGCATGCTATACTCTTTCTAAAGATGAGAAGTATAAGTTTTGTGATTGTCTAGCTAAAGTTAAAGTTCCTGATGGATATTCCTCTAACATCAAAAATCTTGTTTCGATGAATGATCTCAGGTTGGTGGGCCTCAAGTCTCATGACTGTCATATTTTAATGCAAGAGATGTTGCCGATAGCTCTACGTTGCATTTTGCCAAAGGGTGTTCGACTTGCAATTACCAGGCTATGTTTTTTCTTCAAAGCAATCTGTAGCAAAGTGATTGACCCCAAGCATTTGAATTCCTTGCAGAATGATATTATCATCACTTTGTGTGAGCTTGAAATGTATTTTCCGCCAACTTTCTTTGATATCATGATCCATTTGGCGATTCACTTGGTAAGAGAGGTTAGATTATGTGGTCCAGTTTTTTTGAGATGGATGTACCCTTTTGAAAGGTATATGAAAGTGTTGAAGGGTTATGTAAAGAACAAGAACCGTCCCGAGGGATCGATTGCTGAGCGGTATATACTTGAAGAGGCAGTGGAATTTTGTAGTGAATACTTATCTAATGTTGACCCCATCGGTATCCCTCAGCCTCAACGAGTAGATACAACAGAAGGGCGTGGGATATCAGGAGCCAAACTAATTAGCATGGATCCTCTTATGCGGCAAAAAGCACACCTCTACGTCCTTCATAACGTTGATGAAGTTGTGTCATATGTAGATGAGCATAAGGATTTGTTGAGACACATTAACGTCGGTAGAAATGAAAGTTGGATTTTGAAAGAGCATAACCGCACGTTTGCCACATGGTTTGAAAAACAGATAGCATCAAAACTGATTGACTCACCAAGTTCTGTGTCTGAAAAATTGAGATGGTTGTCTTACGGCCCTAAGATGGAAGCCATTCATTATACAACATACTTGATTAATGGTTATACATTCTACACAGAGGCACGTGATGAAAAAAGTCCAATGCAGAATAGTGGGGTCACTATTACAGCGGAAGCCATCCATATTTCAGGTGATAAAGATAAAAGACCCACATATGCATCCACTCAATATTATGGGGTGATTGAGAGTATTTTGGAATTGGAGTATACTAATTTCAATGTGCCAGTATTTGGTTGCAAATGGGTCAAAGATAGTGCAGTCAAAGCTGATGATCTAGGTTTTATCCTTGTAGACCTCAATGACTTAGGTCATAAAGATGATCCTTTCATATTTGCATCACAAGCAAAACAAGTATTTTTTGTTTCAGATCCATCAAACAAGAAACTTTCAATCGTCTTATCAGGGAGAAAAAGATTCGTTAATGATGAACTTGAAAATGATGCTGAGGATATTACTGAAGGAAGTATTTGCTCTATGATTCCAATACTCAACTTTGAAGACACTAATAAAGAGCTCTATGTGAGAGATGATCATGATGAAGGATTGTATGTTCAAGCATTTGCGGAAGGAGGTACCGGAGCATCAAAGAAACGTCGTCATAATTAATGCCTTGCGCAATAAGAAAAATAAACAATACAAGGTCGGTGATGTTAGTGGATATTAGAACAAGTTTATGAATTTTTTTGATGTAATTCATTGTAATTTGTTGAACGTACACCTACTTGTGATTATATACTAACTTAGCATATCATACTTTAAATTACTAGCTATATATATTATAGATCTTATATTTCATCAAATCTTTCAATGAGAATATGAATAGTGGGTACGTAATTGCAAAATCGCACATATATTTTGAAACAATGGTACATATATAATGTTATATTAGTATTAAAATGTATTTTTAATACATTTAATATAAATATTTTTTTTATTGTTGTAGTAGTATTAAAATGTATTTTTTAAGAGAAAATATATATTTGAATACTACTATTTATTATTTTGTTACTTTTAAAATGTATTTTAAAAATAGTTATATATATTTTAATAATTTTATTAGTATTAAAAAATATATATTTTTTGAAAAATTCACCGTATTTCGGGTCGATCCACAATTTATTTTCGTATTGCATATAACACACCGGTTTGACCAAGTCAAACATGCCAACGGGTCGACCCGCAAACCCGTAAATCCGCGACCCGTTTCCCAAAAACCCACAAACCCGCGGGCCGGATCGCGGGTCACTTTTTAAATTTTTTACGGGTCACGGGACAGACCGCAACCCACATTGCAGGTCGTGGGTCCACCCGACCCGACCCGTTCAACACCCCTAAACTTACATACAATAATCTAAAAAAACAACCTTTTTTTTTGACGTGCTACCTGCTAGCTGTTACATGTAATTAGAGAAAAGAAATAATGTGGATAAATTTGGTTACACTTTTTAAAATAAAATATACAGAGAGAATAGAGTTAGAAATAGAAAAAGATAAAAGATGGATAATCATACAAAAGTTCACAAGGAAAAATACGATCCAGCTACTGCCAAAAAAAAAGATACAGTAATTTTATTTATGTACCAGTAGAAGGAGAGGAGATCGATACGAGCGGCAAATCTAATTTTTTTATTCCGTTCAATTTCAATAGCGCCAAAATATTGCGCGCTTTCAACAAAGCAGTTCCGCAATATATTCATCACGATCGGTTCCAGTTGTCCTTCACTTCCAACAAAGAGTTTGTGTTTGTGTACGCTCTCGTCCTTCCGCAACTACTTGTGGTCGATCTCCTTCTACTGGTACATATCACAATTTTAAACCTATTTAATTTTATTGTTTATGCAAGATTACTCGTTTTCAGGCGATCGGTATCTCCGATTTCTCTTCGTTTTACTAGAATTAGGGTAGCTGGGAAACCTGAGATTATTTTTTCCTTGAATGTGATATTGAGGATCAGTAAGAATTGAATAGCACAAGTGTAAAATTTGTTTTATAAGTGATTCTGTAGATGTGTTGAAACAAAACTTGCCCCATAGGTGTTTGATAAAATGTCCAAGTGAAAAGTGATTGTGTAGATTTATTGAAATTGAACTTGCCCCATAACTGTTTGATAAATTGTCCAAGTGAATTGGGATGTTCTAGCTTTGTTTAATCCATTTTGATTACAATCAAGATATCTTAAAACAAGTATGTTTTTCTAGCTTTAAAACTGTTTTTGGCATACAAACTAAGATGAGTTTAAGTAGGGAATTGGATTATTTTTTTAATTCCAAATCCCAATTGTACGTATAGCCCCATGTGAATTATCATTGCAAGGTTATCATGCTGGTATTTTTATGCTTGCTTACAAAGCTTTTACCGGCTCTGTATTGGATTTTTTTTTTCTTTATTCCCAATTGAGTTTGTAGTGCCTTGTTGCTGTGTACGTACATTTTAGCCAACTTTGTGGTTCCCCAATTCGATCATTGCCAGAAAGTGTATGGTCTTGAAATGGGAGAGGGATTCTACTACTACTTGACACAAAAACAGCCCGCTTTGAATCTATCAATCAACAATTGATTTTATTATTTGTAGTCGATGTCTGTAATACTATAATTTAACTCTTTCTTTATGTTTCATAGATATGGGTTCCAAAAAATCTCGTGACGATGGAGGTTCTAGAGAAGATGCCGAAAACATCTCTTCTCCTCCTAAGCGTAAAGTCGGACGAGGACGCACTCTTATGGCAAAGGTTACAAGGCATAAGAATAAGGGTCTGAAATTCAAGTTGAGATGGAATCGGTATGGACAGGCTATAGGAGGTGCTATTTGTGCAAACTTTAAGAGTTATCTTGGGATGTGTACTCGTGGCCGGGTCAATATCAATTACAGCCGTTGGGATAGAGTTCCTGACCATATTAAGGATGCTATATGGATAGATGTGACGGTAAAAAGAAATTAACATGTTTTTCAGTTGTTTTTTCAATGGAAGGTTACTTACATAATTATCAATTTTAAATTAATTTTCAGGCTGCATACGAAGTTCCTGAACACAAGCGACGCATGATTTTGTCTGAAGCCTCGTCAATGTTTAGAGATTTTAAGTCCAAATTGAAGCGTAGGTTTATGTACTTAGATAAAGGGAAAAAAATAGTCAACCCTCGTCCTCCACCCAAATATACTTTTATCAATCAACAAATGTGGGACGAGTTTGTTCGAACTAGACTTACTCCTGAGTTTGAGGTAATATCTTCTAATTACTACTTGCTTTAATATGTGTTTGACTATATTTGAATTGCGTTTTTTTTTGTAACCTACAGGAGGAAAGCGAAAAGCATCGAAAGAGTGGCGAAAATAATGATTATAGTTATAGAGCTTCTCGTTTAGGAGATGCTCGTCTCGAAGAGGAAATAGTAAGCAAACAACTAACTTCAAACAACTTACTTCTTATATGTCATTCATTATTATAATATGATATGACTTTTATGTGTTTTAGATTTTAGAAGTCCAAAAAGAATTAGCAAATCCAGAAGAAGATCTCACATCATCAATGGTAATACCAAGAGATAAATTGTGGCTAGCGGCTAGGAAGGACAAAGATGGTAATATGGCTGAAAATGTTCAACGAATAGCATCCCAGATGGTAAGAATGTTACTCCAAACTTAGTGGAAAGAAGAGTTAATTGTCCATAGTAGTTACATCTCATTGGAAATTCTACATTATTAACTAGTGATCTATTTTTTTTGGTCAACATTAACTAGTGATCTATGTGTTCAAGTAAAGTAGAGTTACTTGTCCTTTATAGATTTCATTAATTAGATGATCGTTATTTGACTGTTGCATGATAATATTGACCATTATAGAGTAGTTATTAGAAGATAATATAAAGAACAGGTTCATGATAATTAAAGGGAGAAGAAAATTAAAGAACCTGTACGTTATGTTGGCCCCAAATTTTATGGACATGTACATATACTCTTGCTCCAAATTGAGTGTGAAATTAATTTAATATAATAAAAGCATGTTTTCACTATCTCTTGTACGAGAAGTCACTATATAATACCATATTGTTCATTTCTTGATCTGCTGCCGCTCTATATGAATAGGAATGTCTTTATAGTCAATTAGCTACTATATATTAATGTCTAGAATATGCTAGTTAATACAACTATTTTATTGAGAATATTATACATTATAGTATTTTTAGTTTTTATGATTAATAAATTCTTACTATTAGGAGGAGATATCACAAAAAGTAGCTAAAGGTGAAATGCAACTTTCTGGACGACAAGACTTGTTAGCTACTGTACTCGGAAGAAAAGAACACCCAGGTCGTGTTTTGGCTACAGGAGCAGGGGTGACTATAACCCAGTATTTTGGAAGAAAGAATGATCATGGTGAACAAGGAAATGAAGTCCTTGAAAAATTAAAAGCTGAGATTGAATTGTTAAAAAAAAATGTGCAGCTTTGGAAAGTGACAAATCAAGGAATCTCAACCATGGAGCACAAGATAATAATCAAAAAGAAAATGAAACGTGTTCTGCCATAGATTTTCCTGAGGTAAAACTAAGATTGAATCTCTTATAATTTCTTGCCATACATATTCTATCTAATTACTTTATAATCTTTGGGTACATATTATTTTATAGGGTTGGACTAAATGTCAACTAGCTTCACCTGATCCGGGACATTCTATAGTGGCTTTGGGAATGGTATTCAGTAGTCATGACATGCAGAATATGGTAATTCATAACATACCGTTGAAGCCTGGACACATGAAAGTTAGTATAACTGACCCTAAGATGCCAGAAGCGCCTTTACCTGTACCCACAGAAGAAGCATGTGTAGTGTTTGAAGCAAATGGCTCTTATGTCCAGTGGCCAAGAAATCTCATTTTCATAGACAAGGTACAATTTTTTTTATTTGTTTTATAAATAATATTCATTTAGCAATTTTTAACTATTGTATGTGTGTATATTGTTTAACATCGAAGGGACTACAATTATCATCCGGTGATAAGGGTAAGGAGAAGAGTATCAACCTAGATGCATGTTCATTTTCTTCTAACACAGCCAATAAGGATCGTCCAAGCAAGGCTCAAAGTCCTGAGTTTAAGCCCACAGAAGACCAACTTTTAAATCTTAGAACGGGAACTATGAAAATGATGTACAAGATTGCTTGAACCATGGAAACTGTGTCCATTCCTATCCATAAAGATCTCAACATGGACATTCAAATGTGGATTACTAAGGAGGAGATCTTTCAATGGATATTTCGAGAAGAAATCCAAGCCACACATATATCAGTATACATTGCGTAAGTTGATTATTTTATCTATAATGAATTTACATTTATCTGCTGTGTTTTATTTTTATTATTTTCACTTTTTATAATATTTTTAAATTTATATGATAGGTATTTGTTTAAGGCTTGTCAAGATAAAAGCATATTGTCACAATTTGGATTTTTGTGCTCACACAAAATAGCTGAAATTCCTATGAACTTTAGAAAGCAACAAGATAATGAGAGGCAAATCAAGGAAATTAAGGAGAAGAGAGCAACTGATCAAGCACGCTATATTGCAAATGCAATGCAAAAGACAAGAAAAAATCAGATTTTTTTTGCTCCGTACAATTCCAAGTAAGCAAACTTCCTTAATTTTTTTATATATGCAATTCTTTTTAAGTAGGCTTAAGATAAATATTTTCTTTATTGTATAGGTTTCATTGGATGTTATGTGTGATACATCTTTATAAACAAACAATATACTGGCTTGACCCACTTGGATTGAAAGTTAGACCTGAGATAGAAAATGTAGTGGACATGTAAGTATGTATACACTTCTTTACATAATTATAGTTCTTAACGAATTTGTGATAATTATTTGTTTGTTTTATATATATAGGTCTATGAAAATGTGGATTGCTACTAATAATGCAGACAGGCCTAACAAGTCAACCAAGTGGATTCACGTAAAGGTTAGTTATATTTTGTTAAATTTTAATAACAATGGGATCATTATGCCTCAATTACTTAACAATAATCATAAGCATAGCATTTTAAGGAATCTGATTTGTATAATTGACTTGAGATTCTTTTTTTTTGGTTTTGCCTATAATAGTCTTATATTTAATGTTGTGATCGAATAGTTCAACATTATAAAGATTAACAAGTTCTTATATATCAAATGTTTCTCGTAAGGTATCATTAATATGGATGTTGATTTGCATTTTGAGCTACAGACCATTGAATGGAATTGTCCTTCCAAAACAAAATTGCTATGTCATGTGGAACGTGTGTTGTCTTTAAAGGCTATGTTGTATGGTACCGCCTATATATATGTGTGTATATTCAAGTATATTGTGTTTGCTTTTGTAGTGTCCTAGACAAGCAAATAACATTGATTGTGGGTACTATGTGCTTCGATTTATGTACGAGATCATCTCTAGTGGACAAGACACTATTCCTGAGAAGGTATATAATTTTACATTTTATTTTGATTAATGTATGTTAGCATCGTTTCTAATCATAATTTTCCATTGTAGTATTATCCAGGCTTGGGTGGATTGATGCCATACTCAAAGGAGAAGATAGATGAAATTCGGGATCAGTGGGCAACATTTGTTCAAGACTTCATAGATTAGTTAGTGATTTATGCAGGGTTAATTTCAAACTTCAGTGGAGTTTTGCAAGTAATTACTATCAAACGATTATGTTGATTCTCTTTAATATAGACATATAGCTAGCCTATTTATGGATTGGTGTATGACATTTAGACACTATCTGTCAATGTATTTGGATTGGTTATTTATTTTGAATATATGTATCGAATTGAATGTTCTTATAGTTATGTATAGGTATTGGCTATGCATAATATAAATATTATATTTTTCTATAATAATTGAAGTGGACGTTTACTCAAGCTCACTTGATAACAATTTTACCACTGTATATCTTTACTACGGGTGAAATATATATTGTGATTTATACATTTTTACCACTGTATATCTTTACTACGGGTGAAATATTTACCGCGGTTTATACAATTTTATGTAGATTTACACTTTTACCACGGTTGGAAAAAGACTATGGTTCATACACCCGTGGTAACTTAGATAACCGTGGTAAAATCTCCACCGTGGTAAACATGTTTACCAATGTCATGTTTACCACGGTTGTAAACCGAGGTAATCCTTACAAAATAACCGTGGTCAAAAGTCATTTTTCTACTAGTGATATCAAACCAAGTATTGACGAGGGCGAAGTTATGAAGTCGGTACTTGTAATTAACATTCATCAAATGACAATGTGTCTATATTAATAAACAAATGAAAAACTATACACAAAATTGAACAAAAGGTTCAAAATAACAATATTTCAATCTTAATTAACAGGTGTTAAGTGTTCATACGCTGGTTGGTCTTGTATTCTGACGTACGTGACAATTCGGCTGATAAATGTATTATCATAGGGCGCCTGATATCGAATTATTCGCCAATGGATCGTATCATACCACTCGGCTGGGGTCGATGGAATCCAATCGGTCCTCGGAGCATATGATATGTATTTGTAAGATAATCTGCCATTACGTATGTCACATGTGTCACATTTTTTAAATAATACTGTATGCTTTACGTATGATTTAATGCCCAAATTATAGTAGGGGGGTATACTATTGGACGTCATTAGTGAAACTAGTCTTGTGGTGCATGATATACTCTGTACCGACAGCACACCGAAACACGGACGTATATCGTGCATTGCACGTAATGTACACTGCAAGCCAAATTTCCGTACCAATTACACAAACCATAGCCAATTAGCCATGGATAGATCGTGATGTCATCACCACCAAATGAATCACACATGCAAAACTACAATCTAAATTAAATGAAACATATTGTCAATTCAAGCATTTACGTTGGGGATTCATGTTTTTGGGAGGGAAACGGAAGTCAAATGGACGGTGGGGATTCACGTTTTTTGGATGCATTTAAGCATATTGACTTGACACGTTTTTTTAGTTATTCATATTCAATACCCCTCTTCCATCAAACATAAAACCCAGTTCTTCCATCTTCTTCATCATCAAAGGGATATAGTTAGAAATCAACTCTCTACCAAAAAACTACATAGTCAGAAACCAACTGCGCAGTGCGCAGGTACGTACTTGCCATCATCAAAGGATTTATGAGATCGCGCGAAAACTTTCTGATCGATCGAGTGTTGTTCATTCACGTCAAGGTACAAATTACGGCTTTCTTGTAGTGGGTAAATTAGGGTTTTCTAATGTGGGTAAATTAGGGTTTTCTTGTAGTGTAATATTGCGTACTAAGTCCAACAGATGCTAGTGCATTTGGGGATCTTATACCAATTTTATGGTCCAACAAATACTTCATTGCCTTCACTATTTTGGAGAAGCTCTTAAAAAATGGAACTCTTATCTCTAAATTTGGGGATATCCTTGGCCGTTATTTGGAGATAGGATTACAGGTATATTAAGCCAAGGCTTCTTCCAATTGGTCAATTTTGAATTTATAATTAATGGAGTAGTAGTAGTTTAAATATAATATATATATCCCTAAAATTATTTGGGGATATCCCTAAAATTAATGGAGTAGTAGTTTAAATATAATATATATATTTAATAATGATAAAAATATAACTCTTTAATATGGAGAATATGTTGGAGTTAGGACATCAGAAGTTTGGAGAATGTGAGCCTTCTTTCCCCATTTGGAGATAATTATAGAGAATCTCTCGGAGATGCCCTAACAATTAATATCTTTGTTTTTCAGCATCGAGTTTAATTTCCCATGTCCTAATTGGATAATGTCTCATGCAAACTTCGGGACCGACCTATTGTTGGAGCTCTTCTCATGGATGCCGGCCAAAGGCGTGATCAAGTATTTCTCCTTGGACAGAACCCTATCCAGGGTTCTTTCCGAGCCCTTCTTCCACTACAAGCAAGCCATCAACTCGTCTCGCTCGAACGGCGGCGTCTTCCTCCAGCCCGAGACAAGCTGGGCCAAGTGCGACAAACTAGACTTCCACGTCGTTGGAACCGAGCCACGGTCCCTCTTCGACATCCCCAAGGAGTCCGTCTCCTTCCTAGAGAGCAACGGCCGTGTCTTGGCCTCCATCCAAGGGCTAGTCCTTCTGAGCAAGCTCGTCAGAGGGGTCGCCCAAGGATTCTTGGTTTGCAACCCCGTTACGAAGAGTTGGACACGGCTTAATATACCCGACGAGTTGCGAGTCATCTGGGTTTATGATTTCGGGCTCCTAATTGGGTGTCGTGCTAGAAAGCTTGACGGGTCCTCGGAGGGCGACTTCCCTAACGACTACATTGTTACTGCCCCGGTACTAGTGGACGACGAGACTAGCGGTTGGGGTTGTAGCCACCGCCTAGCCGTGTATCGTAATGGGAGGTGGGAGGACGAGTTGTGTGATTTGAGGGAGCCAGACAAGCGCCAAATTCGCCTTGATATGCCCGTTGGAGTCTTCAATGGACCGGACAAAGGCCTTGTGATACACTACCTATGTGACAGGTATACGTACGTACTTATGCCGCTAACAACATTGTGGTAAACTTAAGTTTTAGGTATTATGTGTGTTGTACATGGTATATATAAACCGCTCTATACTATTACTACGTGTGACTTGCAACTTGCCAAATGCACGGAGGAGGGTGTATTTCTTGGAGCCATACGTGGTGGCTTACGACGTCGAGAGGAAGGGTTCTTGTAGAGCGTGTAAGCTGCCAAAAGGCGCGTGGATGGAGGATGGCGACCATTCGAAGCTCTAGATCTTCAAGTGGGGATGTCTCGAAACCCTGGGCCTGGTGAGGGCCGACGGGAGAATGCTGATGGTGTGGGAGTTGGAGGACTACGACCGAATGTCGTGGAGGAGGGTGGTGGCAGCGACGACAGAGGGGATGGGTGTGCTTGAGGAGGAGGGCAATGTGGTCGGTTGTTGTGTCGTGAACGGGAAGGAGTTGTTGTTTGCGACGGAGAATCAGGTCTATTCGTACGAGATGGAAGGGCCAGAGGCCGGGAGATTGGAGGTGGTCGGAGAGCACGGATGTCGGGGTGTGTCGCGGGTGTTGTT
Source organism: Polygonum aviculare (assembly GCA_934048045.1). Taxonomy (NCBI): domain Eukaryota; kingdom Viridiplantae; phylum Streptophyta; class Magnoliopsida; order Caryophyllales; family Polygonaceae; genus Polygonum; species Polygonum aviculare. The sequence goes on along the minus strand of OW204025.1, from coordinate 12,346,172 downwards.
CACGGCCTATGCTAATACTTTCCAGCCTGTTTGTGGAGAGGGCAAACGTGTGGTTAGGTTTTGATCGAACGATGTGTGCTGGTTTACCTTTTTTTTTTTGATCGCGGGTGTTGTTCACGGCCATGCTAATACTTTCGGACCTTGTATTTTTTTCATTATTCAAGGGCATACTTACTTTCAAATTTTGTGGTTGCAATTTCTTCTGCCCAACTTTCTGAATGTGTCAGGGTTTTATTCGATTACTTATATGTTTTTCTTTTTGAGTTAAGAAATCCTCCCACTCTCTCCATAGGGGATGCTCAAGCCAGGCCGTATTTCCGACCAAAAGAGAATCGAGGGATAATTTCATTCCCAATCGAGGGCTAATTTCCGTCAAAATTCCCCATCGAGGGTAAAAATTCCCCTTGTCCTTCTGTTGGCAAAACAAACTCCAGGCACCTGGACGACGATGGGGAACGATAGAGCAGTGCGGCCAGTGAGATGTGAGATAGGTATGTTGCCAGACGAGGTCATCATCGACATCGCTTCGAGGGTGGCATCTTGTTCTCTGAGAGATCTGTTCAACTGCAGGCAGAGGTAAATCCAAGTGCCTTATATTTGTTTGGTTTCACCTATTAGCCGGAATGTACTCGGTTCATACCACACAGATCCCTTTTGTAGTTGCAAGCTCTTCAACCGATCCGGGCGGGACCCCCTGGTTCTCCGGCAGGCGCCAACACAGGACATCTACACGCGACGGTTCGAACTGGAGGAGCACCGGGAAGCCGCGTATGTATTCCTCGAACTGTGTGCGGATAGCGGGAACCCTGGTGCTTTATACGGCCAAGGCTTGGTGAGTCGATCTGTGGTATTGCACAATTTTGTCATGAAATGTTATGGAACATTTGCTTACCCAGGAATGTTGCGACCCATTGCGACTACAGATCAGGTATTTCGGGGGCATAGATGAACCCTACGGTCTAGAGTGCCTGGAGAAATCGGCTTCCCTCGGGCACAACCCAGTTGTGTATCTGCTTGGCGTGGTGCTGCTCTGCGTGTCAGAACAGGACCAGGACCAGGTCGAGAGGGCGATGAATCTGATCCGTGCCGTCAGGGATTCAGCCGGCGCTGGCATCATGGAGTGCCGTCTCGAATTTGTCCGCTTCTTACACAACACGCCGCCTGTGGATAGAGTCGCCTCACGGTTCAAATTTCCAAAACGGTTTACGCACCCCGAACCAAGACAGTGTCCGTGCCGTATGCGGAACCCGTTCAATGTCAGTGATTTTTTGGTACGCGACGCGGTCGATGTAGGATCTTGCCTGCTCTGTCTTTGTGAATTCGAAGCCAAGTTTTTCTGTTCCCTGTTCAACCTACGAAGATGGAGGTTGTACTAGTAGAAAAACAAGTCTTGGTTTGTTGGGACGTGCATTGCCAACATATATCAGTTCATTTGTAACTTATAAAACTACTTAGTTTGCTGGTAACCTATCAAAGTGCGACTGTACATTTTTTTTCTTTGGTCGAATGCGTTTGTCAAAAATAATAGTGCTAACCTGACTTGTAATAGTGCAATTAATGCTAAGTAATGGCAGAGCTTTGGTGTACCCATCACTTGAAACAAGTGCAATGTGAAAAGTAAAAGGTGCACTTCAAATTTGTAGTGCGTGCAAATTGAAATCCAGTTCCCACCCCCTGTCACTGTCACCCTTTTGTAAAGAGACGATGGTAAATCTACGTCCAGAGATATTATTTCCCTTTTTTTGTACCCTAGAGTTTCAATCTTTCTTTTATTTTAACAAAAGGAAAGATCAAAAAACGAAATCTTGTGTTAAAATTAAAATATTTATAAAATCTTTGTGGTTATATATATTTTCAAATTTGTATTAATATTTTTATTATTATAATATATTATTATTCACAAAAATAATAATTTTGGAATTTTTGTAAAAAAGTTGGCTTGCACGGGATATTGTGTGCAATGCAGGGTATTAGGCCGTGTTTGGGTGTGCTGTCAAGACGGAGTAATAGATCATACACCAATAGACTAGTTTCACTAATCAATTCCCATAGTGTAACCCTCTACTAGTTTCACTAATAGCTACGTAAATCATACGGAGCATTATTTAACAAATGTGGCACAAGTGACATACGAAATGGCTGAATATCTTACAAATACATATCATATGTACTCCGAGGACCAATTGGATTTCATCGACCCCAGCCGAGTGGTATGATAAGCTCCATTGGCGACTAATTCGATATCAGGCGCCCTATGATAATACATTTATCAGCCGAATTGTCACATACGTACGTCAGAATACAAGACCAACAAGCATATGAACACTTAACAACTGTTAATTAAGATTTCAATATTGTTATTTTTAACCTTTTGTGTTCAATTTTGTGTATAGTTTTTCATTTGTTTATTAATATAGACACATTGTCATTTGTTGAATGTTAATTAAAAGTATCGACTTCATAACTTCTCCCTCGTCAGTAGTTGGTTTGATATTTTGACCGGTATGATTTTTATCATTACTAAAATATACATTAGATGGTAACATCAACATAAAGTAGAATTATATATATATTAAACCTTCGGGGTAGTATTTAAAATGAATAAAATCATAGATTTGTCAGGCATTGTAGAATTCAATAGCAAGGCACGGTTTAATTTAAGTATATACCTACTTAAATGTCTGTAATGCTTTTTAAAATGAATGTTAATAACAATAAGTATGTAGACATCATATACAAGTTAAACTATTTATCCCATATGCTATATTTTCAACTATGTAACAAACTAAAATGAATGTTATAATAACAATAAGTATGTAGACATCATTTTCAACTATTTATTTTACCCCATATATGAAATATGATTTTACGTACATGAAAGCTTCTTCTTTTTTATATATATTTCATACTTGAATCACCTTGATATTATTTTACCAGTAGTTAACAGTTTTTTAGTCTATCTATCTTAAATATTGTGAAGGATATTCTACATCATTTTTATGCCTTATGATTTATATAGTTGTATATATATTATATCAAGTCTACATTCACAATTATATACCCACAAAATTTATCCCCTCCCTCAATCCAAATACTTCATACATTGATCTCTTCCCTCCATCAGCTACGTGTACGTACATGATGATAATCTTTTTCCGTGTTTCTACCTTAAGTTAAATTCTATCTACATTAAGATAGTTTGTACTTTTCAAGGATTTGAAGATGAGATCCATGTACGATGATATTGCCAATATTGGTGCGAGCAAATAGACATGGAAAATTCGATGTCGAAGTATTCGCCAGTGGACCGGAGCGTATCATACCACTCAGCTGGGATTGATGAAATCCAATTGGTTTTAATGGATGAGAATGTACCCTTTTCCAATCTATTATCCTTAGATATCTAATTAATGAATACTATGTAACTAATCAGATAATATGTAATATTATCTATGAAGTCCTCCAAAAGATATGATTACAGTTTATAGATTTTATTTAGCATTATTTCTAATTGTTGAATTCTTAACATTAATTAATTTAGATTATGTATCAGTGTGACTTTATTTAGATTTTGTTTCAACATCGTCTGGATCGAAATTTGTTCTCTAAGCGATTAAGTCAGATTTGTATTGGCATCATCCGTACATGGTACGGGTCTTCAACTAGTATTGGATTAAACAAGTGGGTTAATGACAAACCCGTTTGAGGTCCAACTAAAACTGTTTGCTATATTCAGTGGCAAGTGTAATCCATACTTCGGTTTGATCTTCGTTCATGTGACCACTCTGACAAAGGAATAAACTTTATTATTGCGATAGGGTTGTTTTGCACAACGTCCCGTGTGGTATTGCATTCAACAATTGCAACCCTGTAATTTGAGCAATACGAACAACGGCTTGCATGCACTACTTACCGAATCAAAATAATAAGTTTCGATTTTGTTAAAAATATGTCGTTTTTATTTTATTTGATAAAAATTAGTCATCTTGGGCATGAATGTAATATTTGTAGGCCTAATCGCAATATGTTGTAGGCATTTTTGCAAATCTAAAGAAAAAGGTCATATTTGCATACTGCATATCAAATAGGGGCATTGTCTTGTACTAAATCCCCTCTTTGCAAACTTTATTTTTTCACATTTAAATAGAAATATTCTTTATCGATAAGCACAATTTGATCGACCAGATCCTTTGTTGAAGTTCAATGCAAATTGTGTCGAGATCGCTTTGCTTGAAACTTGAAATGCGTTACTATGATTGAATCTGTAGTAGTAAAAACTAATTAAAAGTACGGTGTTCCTAAAACTAGAATGATTTTCTCAGTATTTAGCAGCATAACATAATATATTGTAAGGTGTTATTAGTTAGTAATAAAAAAACTTGGCGTCCTTGAACCGCTAATTTCACCCGACTCGTCATAAAATCCGCAAAGATCAGACCGACTTCACCGGTTGCTCATGACTACCAAACCCAACTCGATACAATGCAATGCTTAATACTGAACCGACTCGACCTCATTCAGAATGCTAGCACAAGATGAACCATTTTATCAAATAACAATATGATTTTAGGTTACGGTCATTTTAAAATAAATTTTAAATTTACATACAACGAGCCATGCATTGTCAGTGTGAAGCATTTATGAAATACAACTTGAAAAGGACATTGATTCCGAGTTAAGCATTTATGAATACAAATTTGAAAACAAGTTTGCATAATCTCATTTAATAACGAGCACTCGCAATGGGAGCTTTTAGACAGGGGTCGATATCGATTGATGGACAGATGAACATTAAATGGCTAAATTGATATTGTTTCGTCGGCTCAAGTCGAAGGGCATTAAATGACCACATGGGATCGATAGTGAAAGATCAATTTTCCCTTCCAGAATAGAGAAACATGACGTATGAGAAAGAGGACGAAACAATGGGACAGGTCACCTAAGAAATGGCTTATTTTATTAGCAACAAGTGCATGTACACACTGTCACACTCACACTCCCCATAAATACCCCCTCTAACTCCCCCTGTTCTCGTCACCACTCTCTCAAAAACCCTAGCCGCAGTCAAACATCTCCCCCTGCGTTTCAACATCAGTCCGGCGGTCATCTTGGAGGCTTCATCTTCCACGCCGATCTAACCAATGTATGATTCAATACTTTACAAACACATGCGAGTACTTACATGCAATATCGTCAATGAGTTTTACACTTGATTCATGTCTGTATTTCCAGCCATCATATATGTCTTCTTCGTCAAGTTCATACGGCGACATTAGCGGGGATGAAGTGGAGGAGTTTGAAGATAAGGTGTACCAGAAAATTGTGTCGACCAAGATCAAGGTCGTCAAGCGTAACGGAGCCCTCACCTGCCCCTTCTGTCGCGGCAAGAAGAAGCACATCTGGCCGTTGCCGGACCTCCTCCAGCATGCAAGGGACATTGGACACCGCGGCAATGCGACGGAGAAAAAAAGGGCCCGCCACCGAGCGCTCCACAAGTGGCTGGAGACCGACTACAATGGCTAATCCCATCGCAATTTTCCAGCGGGTGTCTTCTTCAAATGGGTTGTCTTCCGAACGATCCACGCGTAGGCTTAATATTTATGAAAGTTGTTTGTTTCCTGTGTATGGCGGCAGCCGGCTGTGGCATGATGTTTTCGTTCCTTGTGGTTTTTTTGGTTGAAGCTGTTTGTCTTTAGTTTCCTTAATGGGTGATGGCTTGTCGGCGTCGTTTAGGTGTAAGGGCCATGTCACAAAGCGAAGCAAATCCTCTGTTACGAATTTGTTGATGAGAAGCACGAGAAAAGTCTCTCTAACAATGAAGAATCAACCAGGGAATAAGAACACTACGAAACACAAAAGACGGAATTGAAAGACAATGAATTAAAGGACATGAATTGAAAGACGAGAATTGGATTGAATTGAAAAACAACTAAGTTGCAGTTGACCACAGTCGAACCGTTTGCTAGGCTAGATAATGTACTTGAAATTGCTAGGCTTGATTATGGTTGAAATTGCTCTGATTTCTAATTTGCTATTTCATTTGCTGTCACGTAGGTGAAATTGGAATGGTGCTATGGTGGTGGTGGTTTCGAAGGCTAGGGTTTATAATTGGAATGGTGCTATGGTGGTGGTGGCTTTGAAGCTAAGGGTTTAAATTTGATTGTCTTCCGATTAACTTTGAAGTACTTTTGAATGAGGCTTGATGATATTTTGTTTTTAATCTTAAATCATGTGTAAATTGATTGTCTCCAGGCACTCTGAACTGTAGGTTATCCTTTCTAAGTAATTTTGTTATGAAATGTGAATGTTGTTGTAATGTAATGTTCATCATGTTACAATGCATATGGGGGTCGACCCTATGGGGGTCGACCTCGACCCCTCTGGGTCGATCCCGCCACCTTTCCCTCCCTCTACCGGTCCATACTTTGAGTTTGGGGCGTCTTCGGGAGCTCACTCCGGCCCTTCCTACACCGAGCCACCACCTCATGAGGCCCCACCAAAGAGATGGCCTCTATGCGTGTCTCGCAAAGGGGGCAATATGATGACATTATGAGGGGTCAGGCGGCCCTCATGGAGTACCAAACTCAGACCCGAGAGATGATGACCCAACAACACCAACAATTTCAACAATTTCAAGGGTATTTCTATGCTCAGCAAGAAGTAGATGATTACCGGTGGGCGCAAATGGAGGATTACATGCGATGGAATCAAGGCAACTTCCCCGATCGTGATGCATGGGCTCCCCCGGAGCAACCTCCATTCCGCCCTCGTCGTCCTCCTCCTCCTCCATGAGGAGCTCCATCTCCAACCAAGCTTCCAAGAGTTTTTGTGAGTCTTCTTCTTCTTTTCTCTTTACTTTGTCATGTGTTTTCATGCATGGGGACATTGCATGATTTAAGTATGGGGTGGGGAAGAGGAGTCTCGCATGTTGTACATAATTGAGTCCTTGTGTGTTTGTTTGCTTTGCTTGTTTGATAGTTTGTTTGATTAAGAGAAAAATCTTGAAAATTCAAAAAAATTGAGAAAATGTCAAAAATTCAAAAAAATTGAGAAAATGTCAAAAATCCAAAAATATTTGCTCCTTCTTTGTTTGTTTTAGGATAGAAGAGCATTCCATCTTAGATGTCTTATGATGAAAACTAATTTTCATGCTTATCATGTAATCCCTTTGGCATAATTGGATTGTGTAGCCCAAGTTTATGAGAAATTGCTTTTGATTGTGAAAGGACTTGTGATGAAATTGAGCATGTGTGTTTTAAGTGAAAGTAGTTGCAATCCAACAAAGTTTTTACCTAGTGAGAATTTTGGCCTTATAGGGAGATCATCATTATTTCCCTCTTCTTTGTTTGTGTCATTTTGCTCTCTTTATGCATATGTTTCTTGTCATTGATATGGTTATCTATTTCTCGAAACCGATATGAGATTGTTCATGCATGTTGATTGTAATTAAGAACTTATATTTTTAGCCCATATTATTCCATTCCTACCTTGAATTGTCTTTGCTTGAAACCCCGTTCTAGCCTTAGCCTTTTGTTTGAAGCTCCACAAAAACTATTCCTAGCCTATATTAGCTTGACCCTATTCCGGGAATTGAACTTAGATGAAGTATTGGGAATGATTTTTCTTGAGTAGCATATGTGTTGGGTTTGGAAGAGGTGATATTGTTAAAGGGTAGAAAACAACTTGTTGAAGTGTAAGGTAATAGGATTCTTGGCTTGGATTGCACATTGCTGAAAAAGAAAGGAAAAAGAAGTAAAGAAGCTCGAGCAACTAGACTCAGGATCGACCCCCTAATGGGTCGATCTCGACCCTTACCAGTAAACCAGCTCTCAGGTTCGACCCCCCATGGGTCGACCTTGACCCTATCTAGGCTCGAGCAAAGAAGAAGAAAAAAAGAAAAAAAAAAGAGAGAAAGAAAGAAAAGAAAATGTATAAGTGCAAAGCCAAGAATTCCTAGTGTTTATAAGTTGTAGTGTGGAAGTTTGGGTTAGAAATTGATGGGTTTGAGTTTCATTGAAGTGTTTGGTTATGAGTTGAAAAGAGAAGAAGAGAGTTGTTTCGGTTTGAAGTGTTGTATTTAGGAGTTTGATTCCCGGATTTAGCACCACATGGCCAAATACTCCCTACCTTTTGTTATTACCGAGCTCCATTACAACCCGGCCGAATGGAGTCTTCTATGAAGATTTCATTGAGCCTAAGTTCTTATGAAGATTGATGTGTTTTGACTTCTCTAGGTAGAGAGATTAATGATATAAGTCTCAATGATAAAGTAGATGTTACATAAAGATTGAGGTGAGAGTTGATTTGATAGCCTAAACACATGAGAGTTGAGAGAAACACATTTATATCTCTTGTGAGGTTGGATTGTGATTGCCTAGCTTGAGACTTATACATATGTGATGATGTTAAAATCACTTGTCTACCTTTTCACTTGTGTTTAAAATTTTTTTGACAAGGGCTATGCTTGAAGATTGTGTTATTGGTCTTGATTTGCTTGATTATTGCTTGAGGACAAGCAAGTCTATGTATGGGGTGTTTTGATGTCCGCGTTTTTAGGTAGATTTTTAGGGTCTAGGTAGGTTAGTTTAAGTTGTTTTTCGTAGTTGAGTCTTGTGTTTTTGAGTCTTTTTGCATGAGTTTTCGTATTTCTTTGAGATTCGGAAACTACGCGCTTTTGTGTCGTTTTGTAGGTGTTTTGGAGCTTGAAGGCGAGTTTGGAGCAAAGCTTGGAGAGGATGGATGAGCTAAGAAGAAGATTCAAGTGGAAGAGCCAAGAAGAAGAGCTAAAGAGAAGCAAAATCAAGAAAAGAAGTGAAGAAATCGACCCCAAGATCGAGCCCAAGGAGGTCGATCTCGAGCCATTTTACCAAGCTTGGAACGCAAGGAACAAGAGCCTCAGGTTCGACCCTGAAGGGGTCGATATCGACCCTATGGAGGGTCGAACACGCGTGACCGACTTCTCTTCTATCCGGATTACAAGCTGAAGTTTCCAAATCTGTATTTTAGGAAGGTGTTTTGTTTGTGTTTCCTAGTTAGATTAGGACTCCTTTTTGTCTATAAAAGGAGGTTGAACCTATAGTTTTTATTCATTCAATCAATTAGGAATTCATGCTTAGGAATACTTTTGGATGCTTTGCTAGAGAGAAGACTTGGAGGACAAGTTTGAGGTTTGTAAGATTGATCTTTGGTTTTTATTTGATTTTGAGTTTGGTTTGATCATGTCTTCTTCTTCTTCTTCCTTGTTCTTCTTTGCTATGTGTGAGTAGTCTTCTTAAGTTCTAGGGTTGGGAAAAAACCCAACACAATCATGCATGTTTAAAACTTGAATTCATGACTTGAATGCTAGATGATCATATCTAACCTATCTTGTGCTTAATCCTTTGCGAAAGTTGAGGCATGTCTTGTGATTAACCATAGCGAAAGTGAAAAGTTGATTACTTGATTAGATCTAATAGGATTATTTGTGAAAGTTGATATTCCTAGGTTGAAGGATAGGTAGAAAGTTGTTTGATTTGCGAAAGTTGATTGAATGGCTTGAATTGTTTGCGAAAGTTGACTTCTCTATGATCTAGATGGCATGATAGTTGTGAATTCTTGTTGAAAGCATGTATGGTTGTTGTTGTGGTAGCCCTAGCCCTAGGATTTGCCCTTTTTACTGATTGACATTCGTATCTTTTGCCTTGATCCCGACTCCCTCCGTCGTGTTCGAGTTGTTGTTTGTGTTTTCTCGTGTGTTCGTGTGTGATTGATCTCAGGTTCGACCCTCTAAGGGTCGAGATCGACCCTCCTCTGGTCGATCCTGACTCTGTTTGTTTGCGTTTCTTTTGCTCTTTCGTAGTTATCGACTAAACTTAGCACTACTCTCGCTCCCGTGGACGATCCTGACTTCGCTATACACACCGGGGTCTTGAATACAAATTTATTTGTTCGAGAAACCCTTCAACAATGTGCTCCTTGATTGAGTTTGTTCAGAGTAAATCAAATTTGTTATGTTTCAAAAGACAACAGAAAATTGAAAAGTAAACTCAAAATTTTGTGCTCACAAATAAACATAAGATTGAGTTACTCTCATGGGTGTTCATTATAATTTAATAAGTCCTTTATAATTCAAGTGCGAAAGCCCATTATAATTTAATAAGACCACAGCCTTAGATTTCCGTAATTTGCATTACGATCGGGAGTGGCTCTGAGGATATTGACCGAGTGTAGGTCGGTTTGGAGGAAGCCAAGGCTGCGAATCGTTCTTAGGGTTTTGCTATCCTTGACCACGCATTCTCGGCATATGGCTGACTTTTCTGATAGGAAGAAGAGGCGGGATGATTGAGGGCCGTTGTTGAAGCGATTGAAGTGTAAGCGGGCGAAATCGGGGTCGTCGATCATGGACTTCCATGACTTGGAGACGGAGCGGAATCGGAGAAGTGATTTGGCGGGAAGTCGAGATAGGATTTCCGGCCATAGCTCCTCGGGAAGATTGTGTCTTGACCATGACTTTAGAACTCGAGGACGACGACGAGGACGACTCTCCATGGTTGCCATGAGGGTGTAGTTTTCTGTAAGACCTAAACTTTAGAAATTTCAAAGAAACTACCTTGAGTATTTTTTCATATACCTTTAATATATTGTGATGATCAAGTTTAATCTACCATTAAAATGTAATAATAAATAAGAAAAAAATATTACAAAGCAAGAGTCATTAATGTTATTTCTGCTAGTAGATTTTGATTGCGTCCAAACGGGAATTACAAAGCAAGAGTAACAAAATTATGCCAGTCTTGCGGTACCATTGTCATCTTGATAAGTCTTCCTGTACCAACATAGATATTAAGTAAGAGCGTATTACCTTTCCCTGTAAAGCGATCTCGGGGCAGAGAAAGAAGATGGATTCCAGGTTGAACTTGGAAAGTCGGAAGAGAGTACCATAGAGGACTACCTTGAGTATTTTTTCTTATATAGTACTCGAGGACGACGACGATGACTCTTCGTGGTTTGCACGGTATACTGTGTGCAATGCATGGTATTAGTCCGTGTTTCGGTGTGCTGTCAAGACAGAGTAATAAATCATACACCAATAGAGTAGTTTCTCTAATCAATTCCAATAGTGTAACCCTCTACTAGTTTCACTAATAGCTACGTAAATCATACGGAGTATTATTTAACAACTTTGGCACAAGTGACATACGAAATGGCTGAATATCTTACAAATACGTATCATATGTACTCCGAGGACCAATTGGATTTCATCGACCCCAGGCGAGTGGTATGATACGCTCCAGTGGCAAATAAGTCGACATCAAATTTGACAAATTCCGTTCGCTCGCCATCAATACTGGCAATATCGTCGTACATGGATCCCATTTTCAAAGCCTTCATAACCACAGGATAATCTTAACATAAAATACAATTTAAAATGAATTAATCACTTAAAGTAATTAAAGCAATTCTTTTGACATTTGATGTATATGAACATGGTACGATTTAAAGTGTAATTTTTCCTATCATATTAGCACAGTGTACTATAGTTAAATGCACAGTGTACATGGACAACTGCTTCACATAACGGTTTAGAAAATTGCAACCGTTGGGCATGGACCCCTCAAATTGCAACATATACATCCCCTTTATAGGTGTCGATCACATCACTCAAACTCCTAACTTCTTCATCCTCCCCAATTTCTTCCCACTTTCTTCTTCGGTACACTCTCGCTCATCGGAGTCCGATAAAACAATTCTCCACCGGTTAGTTTTGTATCGCTTCTTGCACTGTAACTGTAATAAAATCCGTATGTGCTTTGACATGTTAAACTAATATGGAAGTTTAATTTCAAGACTAATTTCAAGCAAATGTGGAATCACTCCATGTCGTTTCGTCATAACCTTTTCGTCTGTTTGAATTACGAACTAGATGGTTTAGATTTGTGATGGCTTTGTTGTCTGTAGAAACCAATCGTGATGGCTGAGTTTTTGTGTATTAAACCAGCGTACCCTGTTCTTTGATGGTAGGTCTCAACGACACATGGAGAACTATCGAGAGATTTTCAATCACTCGGGAACTGAACCCGGTTCGTGATTACATTTTGTTTAGGGTTTCTTGACTTATACGTTGTGGTTAGCCTAATGTTTTGTACGTTTGTCGGTGTTATTAACCCTAGGTTCAAGTGATAACAATGAATGGTCGGCATGGACGGATTCGTCGGACGACGCTTCTTCATTGATGCACGCCATGGAACAAGATTTTGGCGGCTATGACAGTGTGGATTCATTCGGGTCGCCGGGAAAAGATTCTCCAGAAAGTTCCTCTAATGACGACTCTGATGCTAACGAAGAAGATGCCGAGGAATCTGAGGCAATCTCAGACGGCGGTTGTCAAGATGAGAGTGCTAGTGCCTCCGATTCCAAGGACAAACAAGCCGACGTCTATGACAGAGCAAAGTTCACCGTTGAAGTCCAAGGCCGAAATCTTGTTGGCAACAATGGAATTGTAAGTCATGTGATAATCAGTAATTGGGTATATATTAATCCACTAACTAGGTATTAGTAGATACGGAGTATTGGATTTGTTATTCATGGTACAAATTATCTTGTATATATCTTAATTAGGAGATAAGATTTTGCATTCCTCTACATTATGTATCTGTGTACACCGGAAATATCCAAGCAAAGTGTTCTCAATATTCTCCAGTCTCCCTAATTTACATCCACACGGAGCGATAGGAACCTTTTTTGTTCGAGATAAGATTTTGTATTCCTCTATATATATATTATGTATCTTTGTACACCGGAAACATCTAAGTAAAGTGTCCTCGGATGTGCTCCGGTCTCTCTCATTTACATCCGCATTAGTATTATTAATATTCGAGTTTGATTAGGGTTGTTATATTAATCAGTGACTTGATACTCTTGGTTGCAGGTTATCCCTTCCGATTTTGCAAGACGATTCTTACCTGAGAAGACCACGAAGGCCAGGACCATGACATTGAAAACTGATAATGGTTCTTCCAAAGTTGAATACCGATGGTTCAAGAGGTTTAAACGATGGGCTTGTGAGATGGGCTGCGGATGGAGAAGGTTCGCTGAAAAGAACAACCTTCGAGTGAAGGATCGATTGGAGTTCACGTTGCATCATCCCTTCAGACAGATCTACCATGTGCAGATCAAAAGGTTAGTTCACGCTATAGCATATTAGCCTTTTTCATTTAAACTAATATATTCATGACATGTGAATGTTGTTTAGTGTAATCAATATATATTATAAAAGCCGACCGTTTTCGAGCCACCACGTTGATTCTGGCCCCACTTGATTTTAATTTTTTTTCCAGCTCAAAAAAATAATAACACCTCTATATCTTCTATTTTCCCTTATTATCTAATCCCCAATTTTATCTTTAAAGTCATACCATCCATCTTTAATTTAATATTCCTTAAATAATTTTATCTTTAATTTTCTATACCCCACCTTATAGCATAACTTTATACTCCATACTCTTTTAACAAATAATAACGTGGCCCTCTAAAAAATAATTGTATTATAAAGATATTATCTATGGAAATCCACTCCTTATGTATAGAATGACGGGGGAAACATAATAATTAGATGACTTTACCCGTTAATATTATTTAACAAGTGTGAATATCTTTACAAGTAGATAGTACGATGCAATAATTTCATTTATTGCATTGTAGCCCTTTTAAACTCAAATTAGTGTATATACTAGCTTAACCTGTCGTGCCATGCACGACTATTACACTTAAAAGTATTAAAAGTAAATTTAAATATTTTATAATTAAAAATTATTTGGAAAATATAATATAAATTTTATTGATTATTTGTGATACTATCTTAATTATCTTCGAACTCATACTATCTATCTTTAATTTTAGTTTTCTTAAATAGGCCACCACAATAATTTTAAATTTTTGGAAGATTAATAATAATTTATCTATTATTTATTCGTATAGAATCAATAGGCCATGGTATTCTATTTTTCGTATTTGAATAAAACAAGTGGAAGTCATATAACTAACAATTATTTAATTAATTTTGGAATCCATAAATTTTAAAACTTAAACAAAAAACTTTATTCTCACGCCACCTAATATTGTTTATAAATTGTTTTTAACCTTCATATTAATTTCCTAATACTTTCTATACCGATTATTTTCTAGATTCAACATATTATGATCTTTGAAATATATTATATTTGAATAAGATTCTTTTTGGCATATTCATACATATAGAGGTAAAATATTATTCATTAAATAGTACGATTAAAATAACTACATGTTTAATTTGTTTATATGAAGTTGATGTTTTGCATACTAATATATAAGTAAATATAAATTGGATAATACTGTATTTTATTGAATTCAAAGTATAAGTCCGTGGCTTGCGTAATAATATATTCTCAATCAATCATTTAGCAATTAAAAATTTCTAATATTCGATGAAATCAAATTATGTTAAAACTTTTATTATACATTTCACATTAATAATCTATTCATTATATATTGAATAATAAATTTAAAAATACAAGTCGTGCATGGCAAGACGGTTATTGATAAAAAAAAAGTTATTAATAAATATATTTATTAGGCAAATGAATTAATTGGTTATTGAAAAGGAATTTGTAGTTTAAGTTTGATGATGTTATTGGTGGTTTTATGTAATTGCCCATGATTGTAGTTTGTTTCCGATGTGTTTTTGAACAATTAATGCATTAGAATTTAGAATGTAGGTTTATAAATTGTAAATTTGTAGAAACGAATTTTAGAATTTTAGCCGGTCGAGCGGGTTTGGACAGCATTTTAAGCACATATGTGCGGGCCGGGCCAGAACAAAATTAGCCCGGTCAAAGCCCGCATTTGGACAGGTCTACTTATAACCCACTTTTGTCATTTGGGTGATATATATTTGAATAACCCGTCGGCGTCGCACACAAAGTTTATATGTTTGATTTCATTGTTTTTAATAAGGGTATAAGTATTCTGTCCCCGCTTGGATTTTTTCCCAACTCAAATAAATAATAACAGGTCAATATCTTTTATTTTTCTTAATTATCTAATCCTTTTATCTTTAGAGTCATACTATCTATCTTTAGTTTTATATTCCTTAATTAATTTTATCTTTAATTTTCTTCTTTTAATTTTAATAGTTCCTACTAAATTCCTAATATTTTCTATACCAATTGTTTTTTAGATTCAAAATATCATGAATTTTAAAATATATTAGATTTCAAAAAGATTTTTTTTTTGTATATTCACGCATATAGAGGCAAAAAATTATTCATTAAATATTATGATTAAAGCAACTACAAGTTTAATTTGGTTATATCAAATTGGCGATAAGCATACTAAAATATAAGTAAATATTATTTTGCAAAATAATGAAAGTTATTGACTATAAAATATAAGTACATCATTTACATAACAATATATTCCTAATAGATTATAAAGTAATTAAAGACTTCTAATATTCGATGAAATTAAATTATGTCAAATTTTTTATTATACTTTTTTACACTAATATTCTATTTATAGTATATTCAAAAAATTACAAAACATGTGTCGTGCATGGCACGACGGGTACAACTAGTGTTCATCAATAACCAATGCATATACCTAGGCTTGATTATTCTTGGAAATACTCTGATCTCTATTTCATTTGTTGTCACGTAGGTGAAAAGGGAATGGTGCTGTGGTGATGGTTTTGGTATATTGCCCAGACCAATATGATTGTTTTCTGTAAATTTCACGTAGGTTTGAAGGGTTTTGTTGTTTGTAACATCAGGATGACTTAGTTTAAGTGATTGAATTGACAATATGTTTCATTTAATTTGTGGATTGTAGTTTTGCATGTGTGATTCATTTGGTAGTGATGACATCACGATCTATACGCACCAAGGTTTGTGTAATTGATATGGAAATTTGGCTTGCAGTGTAAATTACGTGCAATGCATGATGTTAGTCCGTGTTTCGGTGTGCAA
Source organism: Polygonum aviculare (assembly GCA_934048045.1). Lineage (NCBI taxonomy): Eukaryota > Viridiplantae > Streptophyta > Magnoliopsida > Caryophyllales > Polygonaceae > Polygonum > Polygonum aviculare. Next base: position 12,330,192 of record OW204025.1, on the reverse strand, counting down.
AAGGTACAAAGTAAATCATACATCGTTTGCCATATTTAGTGGCAAGTGTAATCCATACTTCGGTTTGGTCGAAATATCAAAAGCATGCAGAAGCCAAATCATTCACACTCTTCAAAAAATAAATGGGTCTTTTGAGCACACACTAAACTAGATGACAAGAGCAACCCATGACAACACAACAACAGAGTCCATTTTTTCATAGATGTTACAATGCAGTAGAAAATAGATGACAACTTACACCATAACAACGTGATGACAATTCAAACATCAACAACTGGATGACACTAAAAACAACATGCAACAACCGGATGACAAGTTCAATAACAACAACAACGACAACTGGATGACAAGTTCAACAACAACAACAACTGAACATAAGCTGATCTTAATTGACATTTCATGGTGGAGACCCTGGTGGCGTTATTGGTGGCGTTGGTGGAGCACCTTCTGGACGGGGAATACCAGCTGCTCTTTGTTCTGCCCTTAACCTTCTGTAATGTTGAACCGTCCTACGAACCCATGTTTGATACCCAGGTGCCCCTCTTGGTGGCCTGACCATAGCATGAAGCTCGGAGTTATTTGTTAGACCAATCTGCACAACAACAAGAGGAGACGGTTTAGCACAAAATTGTAGATAACACGCATTTTGGTCGCAGGTGATGACAAGGTCATGTATAACCTCTCGAGCTGTTAGAGTTCTGTTTGGATCCCGAAGCACTTGATTGTTGAAGAAGAATTTCAAATTCGCAGGGTCAATGCCTTCATATTGGCAGTATACATCAACTAGCTGGCAGAGTCAGGTCTCTGCAGTGAGCATCACCTTATAATCTGCGGAATCCTACATGTGCACGAAACTGAAGACATGTTCATATACATAAGAAGAAGAGATTCAATATGGGGGGGGGGGCGGTTGTAAGTGTGTTTTCTCACCCTGTAGCGGACGGTAATCTTAAAGTAAGGTAGTTGTGGATGCACCCTTCTGTGACCATTAGCTACAGGACGGTTAGCCATTGTAATAGGTGATGACAAGCTAGCTTCGGCTCAGAAAGTGATGACAAGTTCTGGTGTACAGAAAGTGATGACAATTTTCATACTCATTAGGACTCTATCTATGCGACCTCCTACCATAATTCCTCTCCGTATCTGCCATGGATTCCTTTGCTTGTACACCACAGTGACACACCATTTGTTCTGCACTTGCGGATGATACACTTGAGCTTGACATTGCTAACATGAAATAAGTGTTTAATTTCACTCTGATCAAATAGCTTCAACCCTTATTTCCACTTACATTGTCGATGCTACATTGCTTGCCTTAATTAATTTGCGTTAGACAACCCCAATTGACAACCTTTCTGCACAGTGCAAAGCTCCACTTTCGAGCTTACTCACTTTCATTCCACAACATTCAATCCAAGCCCTAATCAACGCAAATTCTACTCCTAGACCAATGAACAATATCCCCTACATTAAATCGAAGCCCTAATCAAAAACGCTAAAAAGGTAGGGTTTAGGATTTTACTTACAGGTGAGCAGTCCTCGTCCCTCCTAGCTCAAGGGCTCTCGAGCTTGCTTTACGAAGGGGATGACCAAGATGAGGGTTTCAATCGGGGTTTTTGTGGGTAATTTTTGGGGAAGTTGAAATCGACTTTTTAGGAGAGGGAAAGAAAAGGCAGAAAAATATGTCGCTTTCAAATGCCGAGTCTTATTACATACGCTACCGCCCAAAAAAAAATCGAATTTGGTCATGATGATGTGGAGAGATTTATTGCATGCGTTCCCGGAGGTTAAAAAAGGAGGAAAACCTATACTTTCACCCTACGGTCAATAAATTACAGTATTTTGAACGTCCCAAGTCAGAGTTCACAGTTCACAACCCTTCCGTCTCCCGAGATGAACTCCCCATCAAACCAGATCCCCCGAAATTTACATGGACTGCAATAAATTACAGTATTTTTGAACGTCCCAAGTCAGAGTTCATTGTGTCGAGATCGCTTTCCTTGAAACTTGAAATGCGTTACTATGATTGAATCTGTAGTAGTAAAAACTACTGTAATTAAAAGGACGATGTTCCTAAAATTATACAATGATTTTCTCAGTATTTAAAAGCATAACATAATGTATATTGTAAGGTGTTATTAGTTAGTAATCAAAAAACTTGGCGTCCTTGAACCGCTAATTTCACCCGACTCGTCATAAAACCCGCAAAGATCAGACCGACTTTACCGGTTGCTCATGAGTACCAAACCCAACTCGATTTATCCATTGGGGCTACATTTAGAAGTAATTATATGACGACCATATATGAATTATGAAGATTGAAGAGCGCTGCCCCTTGCCCTAGGCACGGGGCGGTACTACTATATATTATGGAGACTATATAATTTATGTATATATGCATACACTAACATTGATGTCCAACCCAAATAGATAAAACCTACTTTAAACAAAATTAAGCCGACGTACTTTGGAATGAAGACAATGAATTGACATGCACATTAAATTATTATTTACAACTTAGTTTTTCAATTTAGTTCTTTACGACATCATATTCCAAAGGTGTATATAGTCATATATAATTACGCTTTCGGTCTACCCATATTATCTATCCCTTCGAATAATGCACGAGTTCACAGGGGCGCTTTTAACTAGTTAAGTAATAACAAAAGATAGGTTGCACTTGCAGCCCACATAAGCAACAACCCAAACCATGCACTGCACAACAATGCTTTCAAAAGGTTGGCCGGGAGAGGCCGCTTAGCAATCTGCGCACATGGGCGGACCTGGGGCGTTTGTGACACCAATAAGGCACCTCGCTTTTTGGCGGTGGTTCCTTGAGGCGTGCAGCCTCCTTAGCCGTAAGTTTCTACTTAATTATATGAATGAAGGCACCCCAATAAATTTTGTTGGCAAACTACAGACTGCAATACTATAAGCAACAACAAATATGATAAAGTTCAACAAGTATGCACGAGGCATCAAAACAGACCAATTCATCGGTTCCCTAGCAAAGGCAAACATGATAAAGTTCAACAAGTATGCACAAGGCATCAAAACACACCAATTCATAGGTTAAAGGCCTGGACGGGATTGGCGCAAAAACTTACCTAATTAATGATGCAATAATATCAAACTCTGGACGTACGGAAACACGTTACCCCCATGTAAACGCTTCCGATTCTTCAGCAGCAACCTCTTGTCTTGCTGAGCTTCGAGGTCGTAACATATCACACTATTATGTTTGTCATCAACCCAGGTCCACAGCATCTCACGATTCTTGGTCATGCAGAGAAAGTGCAGAAACTCAAAAGGACTACCGATTTGAGGGGTTATAACAAAGGTGTAGCATCGCACCCAGCTCCACGACTTACTATCGTCTCCGAACCTCTGCGAGATCCATACAGATCCTTCGGCTCTACTGAAATAGACCATACCAAGTGAGCACCCACAACCACCATCATCATCCACCATTGTGAGCGCCTGGTCAAGGAGATCATGATAAACGATAGGCAATTCCATGGAAGCAAACACCTCTCTCTTCAAATCAAATGAAACCAGTCTCACTGAACCACAATATAGATCCGAAACTTCTGCAAGGGCATACAGAGCACCGTCAAAGGGAAAAATTCTCTTCCAGCCAATGAAACGAACATTTCAGACCACATCGCCTTGAAATTCAATTCTCTTGCAGCCAGTGAAACGAACATTTCGGACCACATCGCCTTGAAATTCAATTGCCTTCCACGAATTCGTCCCTAGAGTGTAAATTGCAGCGATTTTCAAGTTGCCCGATTCTGACAATGCGCCGAATCTGATACACTTGTAATCTCCAATCGACGGGTCAAACCCTAATCCAAAGTCAACGTACCTCAAAATTTGGGGGATTTCAAGAGGGGGAAGAGCTAGGGTTTTCTTAATCGAGGGGTTCCACAACATCAAATGGGAGCTCTCTTTGGAATTCATCAAGACCAATCCGTCAATCGAATTGAGAATAGACCACAGCCAAGGCTGCGAAGTCTGCGAGGCATTGAGGATATTGACCTAGAGGTCCGAGTGTGGCTCGGGTTGGAGGCAGCCAAGCCTGTGAATCGTTCTTAGGGTTTTGCTGTCCTTGAGCACGCATTCTCGGCATAGGCTTTGCTTTTGTGTTACGAAGAGGAGGCGGGATGATTGAGGGCCGTTGTTGAAGCGATTGAGGTGTAAGCGGGCGAAATCGGGGTCGTCGATCATGGACTTCCATGACTTGGAGACGGAGCGGAATCGGAGAAGTGATTTGGCGGGAAGTCGAGATAGGATTTCCGGCCATAGCTCATCGGGAAGATTGTGTCGATTCGTGGTTGCCATGACGGTGTAGTTTTCTATAAGACCTAAAAACAAATACTCCGTAAACTTCAGAAATTTTAAAGAAACTACCTGCAGTATTTTTTTTCCATATACCTTGTATAATTTTGCGATAATCAGGTTTAATGTACCATTAAAATGTAATAATAAATAGGGAAAAATATTACAAAGCAAGAGTCATTAATGTTATTTCTGCTAGTAGATTTTGCTAAAGTCTAAACGGGAATTACAAAGCAAGAGTAACAAAATTATGCCGGTCTTGCGGTACCATTGTCGTCTTGATAGATCATGCCAGGTCATGCCAGTTTGATAGGTCATGCCACTTATATCGTTCTATGTTTTTTGCACAATCGAATCTGCAACAGTTCACCAAAGTTTGATAGGTAATACTCCCGTTACTTTTTCCAATGTGAAGTTTGATAGATTATCGCCAGTTGTTGCTGTTCTCAGCCCAGAGTTTATTTCAACACGAAGTTCAATCCCAATTAGTTCCAGTCTAAGGGGATCTGGCCATGTGTGACTATGAAGACGAAGCATAACAAGTAAACAATACTACCCTTAAATTATTTACAGGCCACTCTCGGTGTGCGCAGCAGGCACAGGTACCGAACATGGCCAGTGTAAACCAAATACTTCACGTAAAGAATGGAAAAACCTTTTGCAATATGCAAAACCTTCACCTCTAGAAATCATATCCCTTTCGCAATATGCAAAACCTTCACCTCTCACTAAACCTACTAAAAAATGTACATCAAACAACCAATACCAATCTGACAACTATATGGGCTTTTACCTATTATTCAACCTAATGTATACTCTGGAATAATTAGGGTTACACATTCATAATATATACTCTGGAATCCAACAACTCCCCGACCCACAAACCACCCAGCCCCCCAATTAGACCTGCTCAGAAACGCATATGCATCGGATACGAATTGCACTTATTCAACCTAATCATGTGTATGTCACACCAACTGCATATACATGCATCTAATTTTGAACATAGAACCAGAGAAACTTACAGCCGCTAGATTGAGAGGGCAAATCGTAAAATCCAAGCGGAACCGGGCTGAATCTGCAAAACTTGGAAACGGAAATGAAAGTAAATCATTGTAGATAACGGGTTCAGACCAACGGAGCAACAAACGGCCGCCAAACAAAAACTAGAGATGAATAAGAAGGTTCGTACATGGCGAAACGAGACGGAAACCCTAACTGGTATTCTGGATGAAGATAGGGGACCCTTTAACTCTAAGGCTATGTTTGGTTGGGAGGAATTGGGGTGATTTTAATGGAAGGGAGAGGGAAGGAAGGAAGGATATTTCCTCTGTTTGGTTGATTTTATGGAGGAGAACCGTATGGAATAGAGGAGGAAATAATGGTGGAAGGGGAGGGAAGTTAAATCGTATCAAATAAGTGGAATCTGAAGAGAAAATTTGAACGCAAACTCACCACTACAAATTTTTATTATTTTTCTTTTTCTTTACCTCCCATCAGTCATCGGATACGTTAACCCCGAATTAATATACACCAGCAACTACAAACAAGTTTAATAAAACTCGTCAGATTCCACTTAATATACACCAGCAAGTGCACACACACACACACACACCAAAACAACAAACACGTAATAAAGAACACCTTCTCAGACGACGTTACCCGTTCAGAAATTGAACAACACAAATGATATCATATCACAGTGCACACACACACACACCATAGTACTTAACATAAGACCATACACTTTTTTATTTTGAGAATTAACGTACTTTGGTATCAAGACAATGAATCAACATGCTTAAATGATAGTATACATTAAATTAATATTTACAACTTTGTTTTTCAATTTATTTCTTTACGACATCGATCATATTTCAATGGTTTATATTCATATATAATTAAGTAATAACAAAAGATAGGTTGCGGCCCACATAAGCAACAACCCAAACCATGCAATGCGCGGCCATGCTTTCAAAAGGTTGGTCGGGAGAGGCCGCTTAGCAATCTGCGCACATGGGCGGACCTGGGGAGTTTGTGACACCAATAAGGCACCTCGCTTTTTGGCGGTGGTTCCTTGAGGCGTGCAACCTCCTTAGCCATGGTGTACCCCATCATTAGGTAAGTTTCTACTTAATTATATGAATGAAGGCACCCCAATAAATTTTGTTGGCAAACTACAGACTGCAATACTATAAGCAACAACAAATATGACAAAGTTCAACAAGTATGCACGAGGGATCAAAACAGACCAATTCATAGGTTCCCGGCCTAGACGTGATTGACGCAAAACCTTACCTAATGATGCAATAATATCATACTCTCGACGTACGGAAACGCGTTAGCCCCACATAAAGGCTTCCGATTCTTCTCCAGCAACCTCTTTTCTTGTTGAGTTTCGAGTCGTAACATATCACACTATTACGACTGCATAGGGGAGCCCAGGTCAACAGCATCTCACGATTCTTGGTCATGCAGAGAAACTGCAGAAACTCAAGAGAACTACCGATTTGAGGGGTTATTATAACAATGGTGTAGCATCGCACCCAACTCCATGACTTAATATCGTCTCCGAACCTCTACAAGATCCATACAGATCCTTCGGGTCCACTGAAATTGACCACACCAAGTGAGCACCCACAACCACCATCGTCATACACCAATGTGAGCGCATGGTCACGGAAATCATGATAAACTACAGGCAATTCCATGGAAGCAAACACCTTTCTCTTCAGATCAAATGAAACCAGTTTCACTGAACCATAAGATAGATACAAAACTTCTGCAAGGGCATACAGAGCACCGTCAAAGGGAACAATTCTCTTCCAATCAGTGAAACATAGCTTTCGGACCACATCGCCTTGGAATTCAATTGTCTTCCACGAATTCGTCCCTAGAGTGTAAATTGCAGCGATTTTCAAGTTGCCCGATGCTGACAAGGCGCCGAATCTGACACACTTGTAATCCCCAATCGACGGGTCAAACCCTAATCCAAAGTCAACGTACCTCAATAGTTGGGGGATTTCAAGAGGGGGAAGAGCTAAGGTTTTCTTAATCGAGGGGTTCCACAAGTACATCAAATCGGACGTTGGAACCATGGAATTCAACAAGAACAATCCGTCAATCGATGAAAGAATAGACCACAGCCTTAGACGTCCGTAATTTGCATTACGATCGGGAGTGGCTCTGAGAATATTGACCGAGTGTAGGTCGGTTTGGAGGAAGCCAAGGCTGCGAATCGTTCTTAGGGTTTTGCTGTCCTTGACCACGCATTCTCGGCATATGGCTGACTCAACTGATAGGAAGAAGAGGCGGGATGATTGAGGGCCGTTGTTGAAGCGATTGAGGTGTAAGCGGGCGAAATCGGGGTCGTCGATCATGGACTTCCATGACTTGGAGACGGAGCGGAATCGGAGAAGTGATTTGGCGGGAAGTCGAGATAGGATTTCCGGCCATAGCTCCTCGGGAAGATTGTGTGTTGACCATGACTTTAGAACTCGAGGACGAGGACGACGACGACTCTTCATGGTTGCTATGAGGGTGTAGGTTTCTGTAAGACCTAAAAACAAACCCAGCGGCTATTCGTACACTATTTTTGGGCTATTTATCATATTGGGCCTATGGGCCCAATATGATTTCAAGGCCTTAGTTTCGGTTCTTTATCGTGTTCGACTATTGTTTCGGTTATTTTCTTACTCTTTCACGAACATTGGCCTGGATCAAGAGTTCTATTCAGGGCTACGGACCCCGATTTGGATAGTCGAACGTGACGGAGAACCGAAACTAAGGAATCGTACTCGAATTGGGCCCATTAGGCCCAATACAATCCAAATCGAATAGAACTCTCGATCCAAGGCAACGTTCATCAAAGAGTAGAATATAAACCGAAACGATAGTCAAACTTGATGAAGAACCGAAACTAAAGAATCGAACTCAAATTGGGGCTACGGGCCCATTAGGCCCAATACGATCCAAATCGAATAAAATTCTCGATAGTCAAACGTGATGCTGAACTGAAACTCAAGATATGAACTCGAATTGGGCCCATAGGCCCATTAGGCCCATTAGGGCAACGTTCATGACAGGGTAAGAGCATAAACGGAAATGATAGTCAAACGTGATGCTGAACTGAAAGTCAAGATATGAACTCGAATTAGGCCCATTAGGCCCAATACGATCCAAACCGAATAGAACTCTAGATCCAAGGCAAGGTTTATAAAAGTTGTAAGAACATTAACCGAAACAATAGTTGAACGTGATGAGGAACCGAAACTTAAGAATTTTTTACTCGAATTGGGAATATGGGCTCATTAGGCCCAATAGGATCCAAATTGAATAGAGTTCTCAATCCAAGACAACGTTCATGAAAGAGTGAGAACAAAAACTGAAATGATAGTGGAACGTGATGATGAACCGAAACTAAAGAATCGTACTCGAATTGGGCCCATTAGGCCCAATACGATCCAAACTGAATAGAACTCTGGATCCAAGGCAAGGTTTATAAAAGAGTAAGAACATTAACCGAAACAATAGTTGAACGTGATGAGGAACCGAAACTTAAGAATTTTTTACTCGAATTGGGAATATGGAAAATTGAATAGAGTTCTCAATCCAAGATTCTGTCCCTCATCCCACGTTCCAGATTGGATTGTCCATTAACCGTGCATTGCGCAGTAACAGTAACGTTCCAGTAAACGTCTGTGAAAATATTAATTTGGTGATAGAACGGCTATATTACTGGGTGCTGGTTTAAAGAAAAGGTAGTAGCTGACCTAAGTGCTCCATTAATAAGTCATCAAAACATAATATTCAAAAAAGCATCAGAAGACAGTTTTTGAGCGCATAAAGCGGTTCTTAATTCCACACACGATGTGGATGCATACGGTAGCTAAGAACATCTTCCTCGATCTCACCTGAGGTCTCGAGCTTGATGTTGTAGAGCCATGGTTCACCGTCATCGATAAAAAACTGGGCGGTGGACAATGTCTTGGCAACGATCACGCCTTTACTTCGGTTAGCCAACATAGCGGGCAACTTGGTCCAGAGCTCATTCTCATCCACGTCAACTATATCACCGATTTTATATTCACGGCCTGACTGCTCTAGATCTGCGTCGCGAACAAAGTGCGGGTGAACAATCTGCCACTGAACTTGTTTCCAAAAGTAATACTCGTCGTCTCTTCGTCGGGCGCCGTATTCCCGTTCTTCGTCGACGCCCACGCTAAACAGCTGGACTATGTACAACTCATCATTCCAGTAACCTGCTATCTTCCCAAGCAAGGTAGTATCTACCCGCTTTCCAAAGCCCTTGACCTCCACATCTTTCCCAATTGCAAACATAGTTATCTTCCTATATGTATAAGCCAGAAAATGTGTTGTTAATTGAACCAGAGTTCAAACTAGAAAGCAACTGAAAAATGGAACTAAAGGTTGCAGTATATCTTGCTGGAAGAACAGAATGAAAGACAACATCAAAGTATGGACATGTAAGACACAATATACAGATAGATGCAGCTTTTCAATTACATATAAGGGTGGATGCGAACTTTTGACAATCGAGGACCTAGAGATCCTTACAGGAAGCGTAACTATCTAATTCTTCATAACCAATTGCCCTCATTTCATTAGTGAGTTCAATATCAGATTACGCATCCCTTCAGAGAAGAACTCTGATAAACCCTAATATCCTCATGCTAATGTACCAAATTACTAATCTATGTTGACTCGTTATTAATACATCTGTATTCTCACGCCCTCACAGCATCTTTACTTCTAGTCCCAGTTTGTTTGATTTTGTTCTGTAAACAGTCCGACTGTGAGCCACGATTTCCCGAAGCCTATATTTGAGATACTTAATTGAAACCCTAATTTCTCAATTGGAACCCTAATTGAAAGTGTAAACCAACATAGATAGTAAGTAAGAGCGTATTACCTTTTCCCGTAACGCGATTTCGGGGCAGAGGAAGAAGATGGATTCCAGGTTTGGCTTGGAAAGTCGGAAGAGAGAAGAGAGTACCAGAGAGATGGTTCGGCGGATAAGCGTTGGCGTGATATGTATGGAATGGTGATATATGTATAGGAAATGCTACTAGTCCGTATTAAGTAGGGACGAAATTAATTGTAGAATCTAGATTTAGGGACGAAATGATACAAGATAAGCTAGCCCAATCAGTAAACGTATTCTTCGTAAAACCATATTTTTAAACATTTAGGGATGTTCTTATGTTATACATAGCAAACAAAAGTTTGTACACAAGTTTGAAAGATTTGCCCATTTTTCATCCTTACCAGGAAAACAATAAACAAAGTTTAAACCTCGTCCTTTAACCCCGTATTTGATTTTGACCTATATATGTTACCCCGAAACTCCAAGAGAGTCGCGTTTTGTGTTTTCAACAAAAACGAAACTGCTGTCTACAAAAACCACATGAAAATCAGGTGTTTCCTGGTCTCGTTTCATTTCCCTTTCATGTTCCCGTTTTCATTCCGTATGTCATAGCATCTCAGTATAGGCCAGAACATACAACAGTTTTATGCGGGTAGAACTAGAGATATGTTATTATAGGCGGAACATGCAAAACAAAAAACACGTAATAAAGAACGCCTTCTTAGACGACGTTACCCGTTCGGAAACTGAACAACACAAATGATATCATATCACAGTGCACACACACACACACCATAGTACTTAACATAAGACCATACACTTTGTTATTTTGAGAATTAACGTACTTTGGTATCAAGACAATGAATCGACATGCTTAAATGCTAGTATACATTAAATTAATATTTATAACTTTGTTTTTCAATTTATTTCTTTACGACATCATATTTCAATGGTTTATAGTCATATATAATTAAGTAATAACAAAAGATAGGTTGCGGCCCACATAAGCAACAACCCAAACCATGCAATGCACGGCCATGCTTTCAAAAGGTTGGTCGGGAGAGGCCGCTTAGCAATCTGCGCACATGGGCGGACGTGGGGCGTTTGTGACACCAATAAGGCACCTCGCTCTTTGGCGGTGGTTCCTTGAGGCGTGCAGCCTCCTTAGCCATGGTGTACCCCGTCATTAGGTAAGTTTCTACTTATATGAATGAAGGCCCCCCAATAAATTTTGTTGGAAAACTACAGAATGCAATCTTATAAGCAACAACAAATATGATAAAGTTCAACAAGTATGCACGAGGCATCAAAACAGACCACTTCATAGGTCCCCTACTGAAGGCAAATATGATAAAGTTCAACAAGTATGCACAAGGCATCAAAACAGACCAATTCATAGGTTCCCGGCCTAGACGTGATTGACGCAAAAACTTACCTAATGATGCAATAATATCATACTCTCGACGTACGGAAAACGCGTTTACCCCACATAAAGGCTTCCGATTCTTCTCCAGCAACATCTTCTCTTGTTGAGTTTCGAGGTCGTAACATATCACACTATTACGTCTGCATAGGGGAGCCCAGGTCAACAGCATCTCATGATTCTTGGTCATGCAGAGAAAGTGCAGAAACTCAAAAGGACTACCGATTTGAGGGGTTATTATAACAAAGGTGTAGCATCGCACCCAGCTCCATGACTTACTATCGTCTCCGAACCTCTACAAGATCCATACAGATCCTTCGGATCCACTGAAATTGACCACACCAAGTGAGCACCCACAACCACCATCATCATACACCATTATGAGCGCATGGTCACGAAAATCATGATAAACTACAGGCAATTCCATGGAGGCAAACACCTCTCTCTTCAGATCAAACGAAACCACAGTTTCACTGAACCATAAGATAGATACGAAACTTCTGCAAGGGCATACAGAGCACCGTCAAAGGGAACAATTCTCTTCCAATCAGTGAAACATAGCTTCCGGACCGCATCGCCTTGAAATTCAATTGTCTTCCACGAATTCGTCCCTAGAGTGTAAATTGCAGCGATTTCCAAGTTGCCCGATGCTGACAAGGCGCCGAATCTGACACACTTGTAATCCCCAATCGACGGGTCAAACCCTAATCCAAAGTCAACGTACCTCAATATTTGGGGGATTTCAAGAGGGGGAAGAGCTAAGGTTTTCTTAATCGAGGGGTTCCACAAGTACATCAAATCGGACCTTGGAACCATGGAATTCAACAAGAACAATCCTTCAATCGATGAAATAATGGTCCACAGCCTTAGACGTCCGTAATTTGCATTACGATCGGGAGTGGCTCTGAGGATATTGACCGAGTGTAGGTCGGTTTGGAGGAAGCCAAGGCTGCGAATCGTTCTTAGGGTTTTGCTGTCCTTGACCACGCATTCTCGGCATATGGCTGAATTTTCTGATAGGAAGAAGAGGCGGGATGATTGAGGGCCGTTGTTGAAGTGACTGAGGTGTAAGCGGGCGAAATCGGGGTCGTCGATCATGAACTTCCATGACTTGGAGACGGAGCGGAATCGGAGAAGTGATTTGGCGGGAAGTCGAGATAGGATTTCCGGCCATAGCTCCTCGGGAAGATTGTGTGTTGACCATGACTTTAGAACTCGAGGACGATGACGACGACGACTCTCCATGGTTGCCATGAGGGTGTAGTTTTCTGTAAGACCTAAAAACAAACCCAGCGGCTATTCGTACACTATTTTTGGGCTATTTATCATATTGGGCCCATAGACCCAATATGATTTCAAGGCCTTAGTTTCGGTTCTTCATCGTGTTCGACTATTGTTTCGGTTATTTTCTTACTCTTTCACGAACATTGGCCTGGATCGAGAGTTCTATTCAGAGCTACGGACCCCGATTTGGATAGTCGAACGTGACGGAGAACCGAAACTAAGGAATCGTACTCGAATTGGGCCCATTAGGCCCAATACAATCCAAATCGAATAGAACTCTCGATCCAAGGCAACGTTCATCAAAGAGTAGAACATAAACCGAAACGATAGTCAAACTTGATGAAGAACCGAAACTAAAGAATCGAACTCAAATTGGGGCTACGGGCCCATTAGGCCCAATACGATCCAAATCGAATAAAATTCTCGATCTAGGGCAACGTTCATTACAGGGTAAGAGCAAGGGTAAGAGCATAAACGGAAACGATAGTCAAACGTGATGCTGAACTGAAACTCAAGATATGAGCTCATTAGGCCCAATAGGATCCAAATTGAATAGAGTTCTCAATCCAAGACAACGTTCATGAAAGAGTAAGAACAAAAACTGAAATAATAGTGGAACGTGATGATGAACCGAAACTAAGGAACCGTACTCGAATTGGGCCCATTAGGCCCAATACGATCCAAACCGAATATAACTCTGGATCCAAGACAACTTTCATGAATGAGTAGGAATATAAACCGAAACGATAGTCGAACCTGATGATAGTGGTGCGAGAAAAGTTGGTTCTTTTGCCTTCCACGGTTCCACCCCAGATGAAAAAGCTAAAATGAAAGATGTGCATTATGGTGTAGTTGTTGGCTCTGTAATGCATGCTTTGATCGGTACTCTTTCCCAACCTCGATAAAAAACCCGAGGGCTCTCCACTGCTCAGCCCCAACCTTGAATCAAAGCAAACCCAAATCCCTAGCCCTTTCTCATTCATCTTCTTCTACCTGGCTAGAATATGGACACTTCAAGCTCTCGGATCTCAAAATCGACATCAAACGACCTGCTTCAAATACCGACATGCGAGTCTAGAATGCCAGCCAGGTTGAAGAGTTGTTGGACCGAATCAAACCCAGGGAGGAGGTTTTTTGGGTGTCCTAACTACAAGGTAAGTGTTTTGGCCTTCAATTTGAGAAGATTTTAAAAATCCCCAAAGTCTAGGGTTTGTTCTAAAAATCCCAAATTGTAGGGTTTGTGCATATTGATTATATAGTGATTTCTTTGTTTGTATAATGACTCTTGTGTAGAAACCTGGTTCTTGTGGGTTTTTCTCGTGGCATGATCCCCCAGTTGACCATCACCCTAGCCAGGTCATTAAAGGGCTGCTTCGAAGAGTTAACGAGAGTGAATCAGAGGTGGAGACGGAGAGAGGAAGGATTAAACATATGGAAAGAGAGCTGGAAAGGGCGAGGTCTAAGGCAAAGATGTTGGTTGCTGTTGTTGGGGCGATTGTGATCATGCATTGCTTGAAATTCTTTACTTGAAAAATCAGTTCTGGATGGTGTTGGCAAGCATGTAGTGCAACCCCAAATCTTAGAAATCCACCCTAAACCCTAAATGCCCAAAATCTGTCAATGGCCTTAAACCCCAACGAAATTCTCAACAATTGAGCAACTAACCTCCATGACTGTGCTTATGCAATGGCCCTTATCCTCAGTGATTGTGCTTAGGCAATGGCATTGTGTCTGAGATGCATTAGTGGTACTAGGCATTATTGCCTTATTTGCATCTGAACATAATGGTAGAAATGAATATATGGTAATTGTGCTTCTGATTATGCCACTAACAAGGACAATAGGAAGTCCACTTCTGCATACTACTTGACATGGCCAGGCAACTGTATATGATTCATAAGTAATTTAATCCTAGAACTTTTGAAAGTGCAATGAGATCGTGTCTATGTATGCTAACAATACCTGGGTACTCACTCCCTAGCCGGCCAATGCTAGACTGATGTTTGTATGATCTTTTTATGAACTGCACCTCTGGGTGTATGATATTATTATGTTTGCTTCATTTCTCTTGTGGTCGGACTCGGAATGTTTGATTCATTTCTGGAATTGTTGCTGCATATTTGTATCGTTTTTGGTCACTTGAGCCAATGCGTAGGGAAATCAACTGCATTTTGTTGTCGTTTTTAGGGGACAAGCCTGTTGTGAAGTCTTGGCTTTTTTTTCTTTTTTTGGGTCGAAGCTCTTGCCTTTTATTAATTGTACTGTTGTGTAACGCTATGTCATGAATTTAGTGACCATGCATGCATCTGAACTATGCATCTGACCATGCACCTCAACTATAAATTCATTGACCATGCATCTCAACTACTAATACATACCATCAACTCCTCTACACTTCTTCATCGTCCCCACCCTCGTTGTCCTCACACCGAGCATCCAACGGTATTTTTCCTCCAAGGTAACATGCAGTTGGACTCTTGTTAATTAACGCTATTTTGGGTGTGTTTTTATGAAATTCACTTTTATGTTAACTCCAACTCATTCATTAACATGCAGATGCCACCGTCAAACATACCGTGGAGTGTCGAAGAAAACCGTATCCTGTTGCAAGTGTACAGAGATGAGCAAAGGAGGGCGTATCCCGAGGAGTTCCCTCAGTGGCAGCCTGTGGCCGTCGCCTACAGGGAGCAGACAGTACATGCTTTACAAGTGAGGGTATTGATGAATCGGCTGGAGTACAATCGGACCTTGTGGCGTTTGTGGCGGGCGTTTCGCCGCGCTGGTGAGTTCCTCGACGAACCGATACCATGGGACCCAGTCTCCGGTGTGGTACAAGCTGATGCTGCATGGTGGGAGCAAATGCTCGAGGTGCGGTGGAGCTTTTTTTGATGATGATGATCGCGACCAGGCCGTTATCTGAAGGTTAATTCACGACTTCAATTGTTTGATGTTTCAGGTGGAACCCCGGTTTGCACGGTTAAGGGAATATGCAGTTGACGGGGAAACAAGTATGATGTGGGACCTGATTTGGGGCGAGGTCCCGGATGTCAACGCGGAGGAGGCTGGGCCAAGCATGGCGACAACTGTAGATGATTCCGGCCCACTCGACCCTGACATCGACGATAATTAGGCTTGTGTATATTTCATTTCTGTTCATGCTCAATATCTGGAATGTGCTCTTGCTCGCACTGAACATTAGTGTCGTATGTTTTGCATCTTCTTGTAATTGGAATGTGCTCTGATGTTGCCCTTTTCCGTTCGTATTAATGTTGGATTCAGCGTGCTTTCTTGCCACATTGCTACTTTACTTGTCACAAATGTTTAAAGTAATTGGTAAAGTAATTGCCCAAATTGTATGTTTGGTCCCTCCTTTCTCGTGCGTTGGAATTCTTTGGGGCATTCACTTCGTCAACCATGGCCTCCGATGCAAGTGCTCCTGACCCCGCCGCGCCACAACTCGCGGATTTGGCGGCTTCCGTCGCCGAGTTGCGCGACATGATCTTGGGCGTCAACCATGGCCTCGAAACCCTCAGCAATAAGGTGGAGGTCTACCACCTTCGCACCGATAACGTCATCAACATGCTGAGGGGTTGGAACCCCGCGAACAAACCGGGCGGCGCAAACCCTAATCGGGCCGAGACGTCCGCGCAGTTGGCCGAAAACGCGGGTAACCCTAATCGGGCGTCGCATCTTCACGTTACAAATTTGGGAGATTGATAGGGACATGTCTAGCGAGCCGGAGCCGGTCAGGAGACCAAAGAGGAGTCGGCGTCGCCCCACTCGTTATGAAAATTGATGTGCTATTATTATGTTTATTTTGGCTTTACTTTACTTTATAACCCAGTGGAGTTCCCCTCTCGGGGAATCTGGGGGGGTCAGGTGCGCCCGGAAAGTCTCTCGGAACTAGAGCAAAGTCTCTCTCGTGCGTCCTTTCTCGTGCGTTGGAATTCGCGCCCACACCGGTCGCGGCTCGCCCCCTTGAGCAACAAGGGTCGGATATATGTTGGGAACCCCGAAGGTTTGTCTTTCGAAAACCAGATGATTAGGTCAATTGTTTTTAGCATCTGCACTATATGCACATTTCATTTCTTCAAAAGACATCTATCTTTTTTGGTCGAATCATTTCTTCAGAGTATGGAACGCTGTGTTTGAATTGTATTCTCTTTATTGTGATCATATGGAATGCGTAGACATGGCAATGGGTTAGGTTTCGGGTGGATGGACCATTTCCAAACCCGGCCCGTAATACAATTTTCCTCACCCAAACCCGACCCGACCCGTTAGTATGGATCACCCAAACCCAATCCACCCGTTATTGTCGGGTGGGTCGAGTTTTAATTTCGGGTGGTATGTACCTAATATATACTTGGCTTTTAATTTTTTCAAGGTCAACGGTTAAATATTACATGGAAAATCCATGATCTCATTTATCATCTATATTAATCATACTTGAATCATAAATAAAATCTAATATTCAATATGTATCATACTCCGTAGTTTTTTTGACATATTTTAATTAGAAAAAAATAAACATATTTTATTTTTAAAACATAACTAATTTAATGAGTAAAGGTCACAAAGTAAGAAATATACATATAAAAATATTAAAACGGGTTATCGGGTTGGGTTACGGGTCGGTTTATGGGTGGATGGACCTTAAACCGTACCCGACCTGACCCATCAAAACCCGACTTTGACCTGTCTTTATCCGGGTTTCACCCGTTTATTCGGGTCGGACCAAGCGGGTACCCATAAAGTAATTATGATCGACTACGGAGTAGTCATAATATATGCACACTTCATGTCATCAGGTCATGTTTACAACAGTGTATATGGAGTGCTGTTGACTGCTTTCTTGCCACATTGAATTAGGCACCGTCTGTTTCGACCTGCGATTGCCCAAAAAGATGACTTATCCAATCCTGCGATTAAATGGATTCTTTTAGCTGTTGTTGACTTACTTTTGCTGCATTGGAAATTAACACTGCCCGTGGAAAAGTGTTGTCTAGTGGTGCAATAGTATGAAGGGATGGACAGTGGCTTGTCTGCTGCATGGTCAGACATCATGCCAATGCCCAAGGAAAAGCAGCCCTTACACGTTACTGCCTTGTCTGCTGCATGGTCAGACTCCATTAATGCCCGACATTTATGGAGTTTTCTTGGCATGAATGTATTAACTGACAGTTGTTATGATGATACCTGTAGGTATAGAGTTCAAGTAGCTTGGAGAGGTCCAGTCATATTCATATCATTTTTATTTCCGTCATGTAGTCAGTCCGATTGTTTGATGATCTTCCTATGTATAATTACATAGCCTGATATAATAACACTAATTTGTTCGTTTCAAACTGTGTTTTGTTACTTTCGTATGTAGATGGCGGCAAGGGAGCGTTGGACGTACAACACAGAGGATAACAAGATCTTGCTCAGATTGTATGGAGAAATGACGGAAAGGGCAAGAGTGGAACGTAGGTGGACATCATGGAGCGAGTTGGCTGGTTTGTTCGAGCAAAGAGCTGGGCGCAGGATGGCTCCCGTTGCATTGAGGTATAGGGTGAACTACAATAAGCTGGTATGGAGCAAGTGGAGGGACTTCAAAAACCTCGGAGGTCAAGTCGCGTGGAACTCAACAACAGGGCAAATAAGTGGTGATGAGGCGTGGTGGGCGTCCATGAAACAGGTTACCTATTTTTGGTAATTACTGTCAACATTGGATGATAAACTAAAATATTTGTCGTGTGTGACCTGACGTATGTTTCTGCAGCGCTGTGCTGGAAGTGAAGTATTTCGCCGGCTTGGGGTTAACGCAGAAGTGGACGAGTTGTGGGAGGAGTTGTTCGGCATGCAGGAGTAGCGCGCGCGGGAGCTGTGGAACCAAGCAATGGATTTAGCAAACGCTGTGGCGGCCGCGGATATCAACGACGACCCTGATCGGCCGCCCTATGCAGCTGATGGTGGACATGGAACCGGATGGGCCTAGAAGCACGTTCACTTTGTTTCCTTTGTTATGGATTATTGCTGTTATGTGTATTTCTATTATGTCATGGATGGATTATTGCTATTATGTTAATTGTACCTTGTGAACTCTTATGAATTGTGTGCGGGATGTGTTCCCTCAGTTGTTGAACTAGACGACTATCATTATGGTCATGAGCTGTTGTATATGAACTATTATGATGATCTTCATTTGAGGTAATGCGGAATGTCATTTTGTTACTGAAAACTTTCATATTTGTTGCCATGCGCCGGGTCTGAGGTTCGATGAGGGAGGGTAGCCCTATACATGCACATCCTTTTCTATGACTGTGCGTTGCACAACCATAGTTTACGCCCCTGCAAATTATTATTTACGTAGGATTGTCTTGTTCTTTGTCTGAATTAGGATTTAATACGATGAAATCTATATGTGCTACCAAAATCAGGCTTATCTCTTATACGTACGTCACGTTGCATTTGAAGTCATATAATTTGCATTTGAATTCATTTCGTCTTATCTTGTTGTTTATGCTGTCGTATTTCGCTTTGTAGTACTGTACGTTTTCCCGGTTTGAAATCTATTTCCAAGTCTGTTTTTGATGAGATTATTAAGACTATCCAACTGAAAACTTGATTTATACAGTACCTTTTACTAACTAAATGACAACTTTTGGGAGGGAAATATACAAAAATAAATATAGCTGAAACCAAAAATTATTTCAAATTAAACTATGTACGCACACTCTCCTAACTACGAATTGTACACTCGTACACTATGAATTGCATATTCTTTAGTACGAATTGCACAGTCGTGCTATGAAATGCACACTTATACATAACAAAGTGAAATGAGTCCATCATCTACATCATCCATTAATTACCGTTTCTTGTACACATCTACATGTTAACCTTCTTACTCTCCATTGCTTGAATGAGAACATGATTGAACATGAACCATTTGTATAGTGCATGATTGGAGGTAAATTGTACAAGGTGAATTATTCACCTTCTTCACCTCCTTGTTTCCATGCTTAAATCATGGAAATTTACCTAGGTTTTTACCTCACATTTCTCCTATGGAAGAAGGTCACCTACCATTGTAAAACTTGCACCAAAGTAAAGTAGAGTAAGAAACTGACTACTCTCGCTCTCTCCCTTCTAATAATCAAAGTATTTCAAAATAGATTGGGTAGGGCTGAAGTGGCCTGAATGATTGCAATCTTAAAACTGAAACTGGGCCTGTATAAATTACTGGCCCAGTTCATTCCAATTATAATCTACCTCGCAATTACAGTATAAAATACTGGCCCAGTAAGAAATTCATGGTTGCTTAAAACGGGGGTTGCATGTAAGAGGGGGCCGATGAACAACCGGAGATTCGTCCAGTCGAGCTCAAATTTTGAAATTCCTTCTGCCGCGAAATCTGACAGATTTCCCCTCACGACCCATCGGATCAGCTTTAGTGGTTGTATTCCTTTCGCTTTAGTGACGGTGTATATTCGCGTTAGCTGTATTTTCCCTAACCGCAGCCTCTGTTCCGTAGCAGGAGGGTCTTATTCCATTCGACGACGACCACTCAGTAGCTCCAAACCCTAACCCCGTTCGTCGATTTCATCCAATGGCCCCAGCGAGAGCGAAAGCAGCCCAGCCTGAGGCAGGTGATTGGCCGATTTAGGGTTTTACCATGGTATCTGTTTCAGGCTCCGTTGTGTGGATGTAAGGGGTGGGGGGGTTGGGGGGGGGGTTTAGAGCATCTCCAACAGCTTCCCCATTTCTCAAAAAAATGGCGAATATTGGGGTGTTTTGAGGTTCAACAGCTTCCCCATCCTATTCTCCAATAGAGATGGAGAAGAAAATGAGGTGGTCATACGTTAGAATTTTGGAGCTAGGTTTTCATTCTCCAAAATTAAATTCTTCCCATATTTCAATACAAACTTCACATAATGGAGAAACTGTTGGGGTTTTAGCATAAAATTTCTAGAGATTTTCAACTTTAATTCTCCATTTTGGAGAAATTTTAGAGACTCTGTTGGAGATGCTCTTAGATCAGAGAACATGGATGAGATCGTTCATGTAGAAAATAGACGGACATGGTAGTTTATGCGGGAAAAGTTTAAAAATTTATTGGATTGCACACTAAAGGATATCATTTGCATGTTGCGTTGCCAATGAGACGCTACTCAAAGCGGAACCGAGGCGAACCTGCAACCGATCCCACTTCATTACCTAGGAGAACATCGGCCCGTGGCAGTGAACCTGCAACCGATCCCACTTCATCACCCAGGCGAACATCGGCCGGTGCCAGTGAAACTGCAACCGATCCCACTTCATCACCCAGGCGAACAACAGCCGGAGCGAGTGAACCTGCAACCGATCCCACTTCATCGCCCAGGCGAACATCAGCCGGTTCCAGTGAACCTGCAACCGATCCCACTTCATTACATGGGCCTGGTTTGCTACAGGAAGGCAATGAGAGAACCAAACCACGTACGAGGCTCAAACATATGGATCGCAGACACGCGAGTACAGAAAACCCATCTGGGGAGCAATCTATCAGCCAAGCACCAACCACGACCCAACCAACCAGGACCGAGTCCCCCACTCACGATCTAACCCAAGATGGGGAAGCAACTGATGCAGTTGCAATTACTTCAGAGTCAACCGACGTACACGCTTCGCCACGGACTCAAACGGTGGAGGTTGTTCCTGAGCCATCGCCGGATAAATCCTGCGAGCAGCAGCCGGTGCCACGGCCTGTTGTCCCGCAGATGGATTCTCAGAATCCACCTGCGGGACAACAGGCGATGCCAGCATCGAATGGAGCGCCTGCACCTACGAGGGACTTGCCTGCCAGAGAGCGTACAACTCGACCTGGGCCATCACAGGGCACATCCGCAGACCCAGCCATTTTGCCAGAAACCACTGATGCAGCAACAGATGGGACAGAGACCACTGCGTCAGACTCCTCCACGCATAGTGCAGAGCATGGTCATCCTCCAGGGCCAGGAATACATCGAACGAATCTGGCAAATTTGAAAAAATTGCACGCCACGCTCCAGTCCAGGGGCAGTCCAAAAACGTTTGCACAAACCATAGAACGCCTCACACTTGACCAGCAGGAAGCTTTGCGGCGTTGTGGTTTTTAGTGCTTCTTGCATTGGAAGGTTAAGTCTTACCCAGTGTACCTTGCACACTGGGTTGTGGAGCACTTTGATGCTGCCACACTGTCAATTGTCAAGGACAGTTCGAAGAGCGTCAACCCCGCCGAGGTTACGGCGAGGGAAACAGAAGAGCTAGAGGTGGGGTTTGGGGAAGGGGTACTCCGGGAGCCACCTCAACTCGATGGGGTCCCACCGGACGCAGGAGAGCCTGATCAAGGTTCAGCGAATGAGCAGCAGGAGCATGGTGTTGGATACACTGGGCATGTGATGGGGACAAAGCGTCAACGTGCACTAGATTTGCTCAGCGGCATCAAGGTTTTGGGCCGGGCCCTGCATGAAGACCCATGTCAGGGTGGGGAAGAAACGGCAACAACATCTTTGCAAATCGCTGATGCTTTAGCGTCTGTTTTCCATGAACTATGTAGCACCCACAGAACCTCTGGGAAGTTGGTGACGGATCCTGAGCATTTAAACAACGTGATACGTACTGCAGAAGAGCAACTGAGAGCCATCCGACAAGACTGTAGTAAACCTCCGGCAGATGAGCCAGAATTAATCGAAGAAACCACAAGGGAAGAAGATGAGGATTGCAGGGACCAAGTTTGCGTGGAAACGGCAACGGAGGAAGTAGATTATAAACAGTACGAAGAGGAGGAAGCGGCTGGAGAGGGGGGGCAGAGTGTAACAGGGGAGGTAGAGGGTGGAGACAAAAGGATGAAGGCGCGGGAGAAGAGAAGGAGGAGCATCCGGCTGACGACTCAAAGAGGAGACAAGGGAGAGGATGAGCAAAAAGATGAAGGTGGAGGGGACGGAGAGGGTGGAGACAAGGGAGAGGAGGAGCAGAAGGATGAAGATGGAGGGGAGGGAGAGGGTGGAGACAAAAGGATGAAGGCAGGGGTGAAGAGAAGGAGGAGCATCCGGTTGACGACTCAAAGAGGAGACAAGGGAGAGGATGAGCAAAAGGATGAAGGTGGAGGGGACGGAGAGGGTGGAGACAAGGGAGAGGAGGAGCAGAAGGATGAAGATGGAGGGGAGGGAGAGGGTGGAGACAAGGGAGAGGAGAAGCAGAAGGATGAAGATGGAGGGCAGAGGAAGGAGCAGAAGGATGAAGATGGAGGGGACGTAGAGGGTGGAGACAAGGGAGAGGAGAAGCAGAAGGATGAAGATGGAGGGCAAAGGAAGAGGAGGAAAAGGATTAAGACAACAGGAGACAAGGGAGAGGATGGAGGGCAGAGGAGGAGCACAAGGCTGATGGAGAAAAAAGGAGACAAGGGAGAGGAGCATAAAGCACACACCGGTGAGGGTGAGGATGGATTGGACGTCGACCAGCCCACAACCGTCACGCAAAAGCCACGGGTATTACGGTTTGCACCCTGACTCTTAGTCGTCCTTCATTAGTAATCTGCACGAAACCATGTAATTTGATATTGCACGAGATTCAGTAATCTGCACGGCTAGTGAATATTACACACCATTTAGGTCTACGAATTGCAAATTGCACATCCTTCATTCATGTCATGTTATATTAGATCAATTGCATGGCGCTGTGAACTGGAAATTGCACGCCCTTACTTTACGTCATTTTATATACAAGGTGAAATGAACGGTGTCTGTTCTGCATATTCCACGCACACTCTGAAATGCCGCACAATGTAGTATGTGCAAATTCCACGCCCTATGGTCATGCGGTATAAGGTTATGAGTTCTTATTTCAGGAGGCCCAGGACCAATGTTGGGCAGATGTTATCAGTGTGGCCCGCCAGAATGCCGATGATACTGTACGTGGGCCGCCGACATATGCTACTTCTGTACGAGATCCACCAAGATCGTTTAAGGAATACAGGAGGGAGTTCATTCGATTCTCCCAACGACCAACCCCTGAAGAAGAAAGAATGTTCAAATCTGCATCTACTAGAAATGAGCGGACTCGGTAAGGCTTCACTTTGTTCAATAAAATATCGCCACTGCCGATCTGTGTATTACATTTAACACCTCACCGGACCCCCCATTGTTTTTTACATAATGAAGCGATAAGGCCGTATTCAAGAATGAAGATCATAGGATTACTCGGACTCGCCCGGATTTCCACTCCCTTACGCGAGGTGGACATATCATACAACAGAAGGTTTTGGAAACCTTTGTTCTTGTCTTGAATCACAGGGAAAAGAGTGTCTCAAAGTACCCAAGGAGATTCTTTGCATCCTATGTAGTTGTATATACAATTTAATTTAATGTCGAGTCTAACAAGTCCTATGCTCATCGCTCCTCATGCATGCAGCTTACTTTGGTCTCCCTGGTTCTTATGTCCAAACAAACATAGCAATGGATGACATGCATCAGACACCTGCGTTGGAGCCCAGTTTTAACGAACAAATGCAGCGTGAGCTAGAGCAGCTTGGCATAACTGCTGCTCACGTAGACTTGGTACGTACGCATCTCCTACAACGAGTTCCGTTAGTGCTGCCTAAAAAAAACTTTGCTACTGCTTTTACCCAGATGATGCTGGTTGTGGACGTACTGCTTTTACCCAGATGCGTGGATATGCGGCTCGAGTGGTTAGTTCATATTTTGTAGTAGAACTTAAGACGCTTTATAATCTTCATGGTTTGAAGTCCTGTGCCTCATGAACTTTTTGGCTACATAATGCAGGGAGAGTTGCTGGCCAGATTCTACAGTAGCTTGGGTCACAAGGACATGTCTGCCCTGCTCAACAACATCATACATTTAGACCGTATCCAACTGCCACGGCCAAACCTCCCGATATCTTCCAGTCCCCATTTAAGCGATGCCCAACGTTCAATTTTGCACATGTACCACCTGCATACGTACATGGGAACTGGACTGGATGACTGGGGATATCAGTTAGGTGACCCGGATTACATGGAGCCGGGCCAGATAGATGTCAGCCCGCAGTTGGAGAAGCTGAGACGTGTTTACACGGCCATGATATTATCCTCCGACGCAAACGAAGCACGTCCCGACAGTTGGAGAGCCTAAGACGTGTTTACATGGCCATGAAATATACTATCCTCCGGCGTGTACTTGTAAACGTTGAGACCTATAGTCACAACATGGAGACCCTTACACTGTAATACTGTATGCATTTCTTATTTATGTAACTAACATTTGGGATGCACATCCCAATTAACCATATAGACACCACAAACAGTTTATTTGTTCGAATATTTGTTCAACGTTTCTTAGAATGTGAGAACGAGAGAGAAACAGAATTGAGAAAGGGAATTTTCCATTGAATGAAAACTCTGTTACACACTAGACCTGCTATTTATAGCAGCTTTTAACTAACCGGTTTTCACTAAACCCGGTTTACAATCACTAGTGCTAACATCCCCCTCAAGTTGGAGGTTGATTCTAAAGGAATCAATCCCAACTTGTCTATGAACTTACAATGAATAGAACTAGGTAAAGCTTTGGTCATTACATTAGCTAACTGCTCAGTAGTTGGTACATGAATAAGAGTTGGGATTCTTCGCTATGTATATTGCAGCTTGGGAATCACATCAAGCTCACGAAGCAAGCGACTAAGCCAGGCAAGCTCTGTTGTAACACGTCTCATAGACCTATATTCTGCTTCAGCTGAAGAAAGAGAGACTGTTACCTGCTTTTTAGACTTCCATGCAAGTGGAGCTCCTCCTAAAGCAATGTAATATCCACTGACAGAGCGCCTAGTAGTTGGGCAAGAGGCCCAGTCTGAATCACAAAATGCTTGCCCTTGAAAAATCAATACTCGAAGACAGAAGTAACCCCATAGTAGACGTGCCTTGCAAGTACTGAAGAGTATGGAGAGCTGCATTCCAATGTGTAGAAGAAGGAGATTGCATAAATTGACACAAATACTGAACTGTAAAAGCCAAGTCTGGCCTTGTATTTACCAGAATACTTAACTTTCCTACCAATTGCCTGTATGGTGTAGGATCTCGTAATAAATTTTCTGTTTCTGCTCTTAACTTCAAAGAACTGCCATTTGCTGTTCTCATTGAATCAGTGACAACAATGCCTTTGTCAGTAATTCAGCTTCCCCAAATCCTTGATACTGAATTTAGCATGCAGAAAACTTGTAATACTCTGAATTTCAGACTCACAATCCCTAGTGATCAAGATATCATCAGCATATATCACCAAGAATGCTGTGCTAGTAGATGTCTTCTTATGAAACAAAGAATAGTCATTAAGGGATTGGCTGAAACCTTGAGAAATAAGTAAGAGCTGTACATAGCTTGCTACATCACAATTGTATATCTTATGTTCAGATCAAAAGTAATATATCTTCCGTTTCAATTGCACACCATAGCAACATTAAAGCACGGTGCTTGCACCCTATAGTAAAAATATAATCGAACCGTCCCTTTCTATCATCCGCAGCAGACGGAAATGGCAGCTCAGATGCAACCATAAACTGGAAATACGGTTTCGGCTACATCAGTTCTTGGGTTTTCTCTATCGTCGCCATAAACTTAAAATTAGGTTTCGACTACATCAGTTTCGAAATCGAAGCCGGTTTTCGTACTGATCTTTCACCGGGAACATAGTTAAACTTGTTTTTGACCGCGGATTTGCCGTCGCACAAATACAACCGGCGAAACGCACCAACTGGGGTTAGCCGACGAAATCAAAACCCAGGTCGGAGTCGGATGCAAACAGACACTGTGTATTTACTCACAGGGGCAGAAGGGGAAAGTTGCATTTACTTTTTAAACTTTCAAAATTCGAAATATCTCCTGCTCACGGCCATTTTCTTGATTTCCTTTTTTCCCCTTAAAAAGGCACACGTGTCGAGCATCGGACGGCTGGGTGTAAGATTGAATCTTACTCCGTGTGTAAGCCTAGCAGCGTCCCAAAAATAGAAGTATGTTTTAGATTTGGGAGATTCCGTGTGGTACCCCTGAGTTATGTGCTTTTCCGGATGGTGCCCTAGAAAAAAACTTATTCCGGGATATGCCCCTGAGGTTTTGACCTAGTTCGCCCCGTGCCCTTTTCCTTTCTCCATCTATGTTTCCCGTCAAACTCTGCCTTTGAGGCCGCCTCCACCACCACACTCTCTTCCCCGGTGGATCTCCGGCACGGCCCAACCGCCCAAACACACCCAACCCAACGCCGCTGGCCAACACTCGCCGCCGACGCCCTCCGCACACCCACTAGCCAACACTAGCAGCCACAACGTACATGTACCTATACAATTTGGTCTTCCCCATTGTATGCCACCCCAAATCCTCACAAGTCAAATCTCAAATTTTCTGAGCTCTCATCAATTATCCATCTATGTGCGTATTATTTTCGTTTTATCTTCTATTGTTGAATCGTTGCTGCTAGAGCATGAATTTATTCTAGTTTTGCCCCTTATCAACATTTGTTGAATGCTCAGACGATACCACAACAATTCACATTATCATGATGGCAAACAAGGTTCAAATTTCCAAATAGAGACTTTTACAAATGACAACCAAGAGGAATACAAGTTCAAAATTTTCAAGCAGTGAAAACAGACAAACCCTAATCGCACGAGCCAAAATGAATTCAGCGGGGACAATCCCGTCCTTTTTCAGGCCTCTCGGCTCTTCATCCTCTCAATCCTCAGATTCAGCTGATCGATCTTGACGAGAAGAGCGGTGACAGAGTACAAGATCCAGTAGAAGATGAGCGCGGAGGCGATGAGGACGGCGTTCCGCTGGCTCTTCATGACGGACCTCTGGAACCGGAGAAACTCCATCGGCGTGGGGGACGACGAGGGTGTGCGGAGGGCGTCGGCGGCGAGTGGTGGCCGGTGGCGTTGGTTGGGTGTGTTTGGGCGGTTGGGCCGGCGCCGGGGCAGCCTCAGAGGCAGAGTTTGACGGGAAACATGGATGGAGAAAGGAAAAGGGCACGGGGCGAACTAGGTCAAAACCTCAGGGGCATATCCCGGAATAAGTTTTTTTCTAGGGCACCATCCGGAAAACCACATAACTCAGGGGTACCACACGGAATTTCCCTTTAGATTTTAAATCTAGACCTAAGAGCTAATTACCATCGTTAAATATTAGTTAGTTAGTTTTTTTTATCAGAAACTATTAGTTAATTAGTCATGATTTAGATTTGGTTAATTATAATTTTGATTCGAGGATATGTACTTTAAAAACTTCCATAGAAATAAAAAATCAAAAATTAATTAGAAAATTGAAGGCTAATTAGTTAGGCTAATCAGATTTTTCTGACTATCCTAACTAATCACCTACCCTTGTAGGATGAAGAGGAAACTAAAGGTTAAAGTCAACAGCAAATCACCTACCCTTGTGGGATGAAGAGGAAACTGTTAGCAACTATATAAATAATGACAATTCATGGAACCTTACCAAGTTAAGACAAGTTCTCGATTCGGATGATATGAATAAAGTCACTAGAGTTATCATCCCGCTCAACAACTTAACTGATAGACTTTACTGGAAGCCGAGTAAGAATGGTTGGTATTCTACAAATGCCACCATGAAATGGGTCCAAGAAGGCAAAAGAAGCCCAAGAATGGATCTAGGCTCCGTTCGGTTCGGAGCTGAATCGCGCTTAAGTGAGCTTAGCGGAGCTGAGTAGGGATTTTTAAGCTCGTTTATGCCGTTCGGGTATCGGAGCTGGAACGGTAGCTTGTGGGGTCATAAACGGACACCGTAAAGCTGAACCAAGCTTAAAAAATGCCATTTTTTACACGCTCCTCAGAGGAGCTTTCAAAGGCTGAATTTCCACATTTCCCCCCAATACCCTCGCCCCCCATGTTAATTACTCCCGATACCCTCGTCCCCCAATATCCCACACCCTTCTCCTCATTCTCACCATTTTTCAAAAGTTGAGCGAGTGTGTGAGATCTCTGGAGCGTGGTGTCGCCGTCGTCTTCATAGGATTCCGTCGCCGTAGCCTTGTTCATAGGATTCCGTCGCCGTCGTCTTCTTCATAGCGAAGCTCGGGTCAGATCTGTCGTCTCTCATCGCCTCGTATGAGATCCGAAAGGTTAGGGTTTCATGGCTTCTGTCAATTCTTTTTGGTGTAGAAGTTGTAGTGGTTTCCGCCTTTAAGTTCATGTAACCTAGGGTTTCGATTCGCTGGCATCTGGTTAGGGTTTTGATTTGGTTCTCTTAGTTGTGGACAAGTATAGGTTTCGATTTGGTTCTCTCATATGATATGCGTCCCGATTTCTTGTTCTTGTTGGGCGATTCAGATCCAGGCGACGTGGCTGTCATATTTGAAGGTGCTTGAACCGGCTCTGATTTGCATTCGTTCAATTGTTAGTATGAGTATGTAATTCATATGTGCAATTTTCGTTTTGGCAGAAGACAATCGATTTGTTTTAGACATTTTTGCCGTCATTGTGCTCCTCCAATTGCCCTACAAGGTGTACAATTGTTGTTGATGCTGCTGAAGGGGTGTTTACATTTTCCAGCCCATGACTGTGCTTCTCCAATTGTTCATGGCTGTGCTCCTCGAATTGCTGCCTGTTGTAGCTACACATGGACCAGGTTTGGCTTCTTGCTTTTTTAAAATGTTATGTTGAAGTTGAGTTGATATGTTATTTTGAAGTTCAGCTGATCTTGTTCATTGAAATTTCGATATTTTTTTAGAACTGTGGCCTTCTTTTGAAGAGGCAAAAGTGTAGGATATATGACAAGTGTGAGAGGTTTCCATTATTTTTGTAGAACTGTGGCCTTCTTTTAAAATCTGTAATCGAGTTCAGATAAAATGTTGATTTGAGTCTACAAGTATATGCATGTTTTCTTTGATTTCCATGTTTGTGTGAGCGATAATTGCATTTGTTACTCTACTTTGTTATCATGGGTTTTTGAGTGTGTCTAACTAGTCTGCTTTAGGAGAGTATATAAGCAAGATTCATCAATTTCTGATATTGGATTCATGTTTCTGTTTGCTTGAGGCATTTGTATTCTTCATTTATGCACACAAAAAACGTCCATGTCTTTAATTGTGATGGCAATTACCATAGCCTTTGGAAGAAGAAACCTCCGTTTTGTTTTGACTCCTACTGTTACGTTGTACATTGGTATACGTGTAACTTGTGTGTGCATTTATTTCTGACTTGCAGTATATACCCCCAACCACTCCCCATATGTATATCATCCCAAACCTCTCCACTCCTGAGACTATCCTCTTGACCAACACAAAGCGGATTCGAAGCTAACCATGGTAGTTGATTATGTTTTTCGCATTTATTTTTGCATGTTAGTGTTTTCATTCATCGCCACTCTATTCGATGTAGATGCCACCACGGTCCATACCATGGAGCGTTGACGAAAACAGAGTCCTCTTGCAAGTGTAAAGGGATGAGCAACGGAAGGCATACCCCGACCACTGATGTCTCTCATTTTGGAGGTGTTTTAGTGGTTAATTTCCTTTGTAAATATGTGTTTTTCATTCTCTTCTTTATAGTTTCGTTCCCTTTTTAGCCTAGTTCCCGGTTTTCTTCAAGAGTCGGAGACTATGCGAGTTTTGTGTGATTTTGTAGGTAAAATGGCAAGAATGAGAGCGATTTCGAGGAGCTAAGGAAGGAGCCAAGTCAAGGAGTACAAGAGCCAAGCCAAGAATGAAGTGGAACGAAGTGAAACCAAGGAAGAAAGCAAGGATCGAGGCCCAGGATCGAGTTCCACCACGTCGGGCCCGAGATCGAGCATCCAGCGCACGGGACCGAGGTTCGACAACGTCGGGCCCGAGGTCACCCGTGTCGGTCCAAAGTCGGCGGATGAGAGGATTGCTCCCCAAGGCATATTTTTAGCAACTTTCCACATTTGCCCCTTTCTAAATTGGGATTCCTTGGTCCCCAATCCTTAGAAGGCTATAAATAGAGGTGATTAGAGAGCATTAAAGGCATGTTTGGACAGACCACAACAAAATCACTCTCTAAAGGCTCAAAAGGAAGACTTGGAGGGCAAGGAGAAGAAGGAGGAAGGAAGAGAAGAGAGGCCGGTGGAGAAGAGAGGAGGTCTAGTGAGTTTTTGTGCTTAGTTTTGCTTTGATCTAGTAGAATTGAACTTGGATCTTGTAAGGCACCTTGAATTTGAATGAAATTAGAGTTTGGTTTGATGTTGATGATTGAGATTTGCTTGATTTCCCTTTTGATTTCGTTTTTCTCTTACTTGATGGAGTAGATTCCATAGTCTTGGGCTATGGGGGAAGCCCTTAGTTAGATTTGGGTAGAAAACCCCAATTCCATAGCCTTGAGTGCTTGATTTGTGAACCCTCTCTACATTGAGCTTCAATTCTCTTGTGAAAGCAAGGGATCTAGAGCTTGTGTTTGGTAAGAGTAAGCGAAAGTGGTCTCGATCCCATCACAAGTCTCTAGCATCGAAGGTGAGTGAAAACTCCCTTGGGTCGAAGTGTAGATTGGAGAGATTTGGGGCGAGCAACCTCGATCTCACTAAGATCAAGCTCTTATTGGCTGAATTGGGGAAGAATATCCAAGTCTAGTTAGGTGTGGAACCCAAAAACCCAAGACCGATCTACCAATTTTGCTTAAATCGAGTTACCCAGTACATCGGGCCCGACTTGCATCAACGTCGGTCCCGGCCAAATTGACCTCGATCCACCCTCGGACCGAAGTGACTCGTGTCGGTCCGAGGTGATCTCTCTTTGCTTTTCCTTCGTTTTTACCTTGTTTTCATCCTTTTTTAAGTATTTCCGGGTACACTCGACACACGAACTCCCGTGTGTTCGACACCCTACCTCTTTACTACAATCTTGAGGTTCGGTTTTATAAATTTAAATTGTGAGACCTCCGATCCCGGACCGATCAGAATTTTGGCGCCGTTGCCGGGGAGTTCTACTCGTTCGAGGTACCCATTTTTGTTGAGTCTTTGATTTTTGTAGTGATTTGAGTGAGGGATTAGCCCGAGCCCCTTGTTTTGTTTTGATTCGGTTTTGTTTGTGTCTTTGGTTGTAGGTGCATGCGAGCTAGTTCCGTCCGAGGAACTCCTGAGCTCGACTTTGTGATTGACCCGGAGAGTATTCTAAGGCAAGCCCGCAAGAAGAAGAGGATGGCGGACCAAGCCCGAGATGAGGAGTTCGAGAGGTTGAGAGCCGAAATGGCTCGAATGCAAATTGAGATAGCAAACCGAGATGCCGAGGCCCGTAGGGAGAGGGAGCAAAGGATAAGTTTGGAGGCCCAAATCAACACTCAACCCCGGAATGCTAGACAATACATGCATCCGGAGTTGAAGGTCCCGGAGCCGGCCATAGTCTTACCGGAGGTGGCGAGGAATTTTGAGATCAAAACTCAATTTATCTCGCTCATCAAGAGAGAGCAATTCCAAGGGAGGCCGAACGAGTGTCCGATCGAGCATGTCAAGCAATTCAAGGACCTTTGCGAGACCATTTCCACGGATGATGAGACACTTGAGTATGTGCTACTCAAGGCCTTCAAGTGGTCTTTGGGAGGAAAGGCTTTGCATTGGTTGGAGAGTCAAGCACCTCGATCTATCACCTCATGGAGAGCCCTAAATGAAGCATTCTTGATGAAGTTCTTCCCACCCACCAAGACGACGGAGCTTAGGCGGAAGATTGCTAGTTTCCAACAAGGAGCTTATGAGCCACTTTTTGAGGCGTGGGACCGGTTCAAAGAGATGTTGAGAGCATGCCCGACACATGGCCAACAACCTTATGTCCTACAAGACATCTTTTTCCAAGGGATCAACACCGCCACGAAGGACAAATTGAACCTCCATACCGATTGTGGGTTCATTGACTTGCCACCGGAGCAAGCGTGGGAGTTGTTGGACAAACTCTCGGATTATGAGGCGATGTATGGCACTAGCAACGTGACCAAGGAGGGAAGAGTCCATGGAGAAGGTCCGAAGAAGCTCTACGACCCCAAGAGCGAAGAGGTGGATAAAGATGTGAAGATCCAATTCTTGGAGGACGAGTTGAACAAGATGAGGCGGAAGATGAGTTATGCCCAAACCACAAGAGCATGTGAAGAGTGTGGTTCCTTGAAGCATGGAGCTCAAGAGTGCCCAAATGAGCGCCAAGTCCGATTGGCCGAGCAAATTGAGGAGGCTCATTATGTTCAAAGAAATTTCGGAGGGAGATCCAACTTCAACAACAATGGAGGAAGGTGGAATCAAGGGCAAGCAAGTGGCTACAACAACAACTTCAACCAAAACGAGCCAAGAGCCCAACAACAACCATACCGACCTCCCGGTTTCTATGAGCAAGCACCACCATGGGCTCAAGATTTGAGGAACCAAGTTACCAACATGGAGAGGAAGTTTGATGATCAATTCAAGGAGTTGGGTGTGTGGAGAAGGCAAGTGGACAACCAATTTGTTCACATGGCGAATCAACTTCCAAGAGAGGAAGGGAGACTCCCAGGCCGACCCGAGGAGAATCCCCGTGCCCCACAACAACAAAACGAAGTTCGAGCCATAGGATTGCGGAGTGGACGAAGTTTGCCCGAGCCACACGAGCCAAAACCAAAAGAAGAGGAGCCAGCAACTCGGACCGAGTTACCCAGCAACTCGGGCCTGAGGTCCTATGAAGTCGAACCAGAAGATGGAGGAAGTCCCCTGAGTCGGACCGAGTTACCCAGCAACTCGGGCCCGACTTGCTCTGAAGTTGGCCCGACATCCCCTGAAGTTGGCCCGATGTGCCCGGAAGCCTTTTGCCCTGGGACCGAGGTTCCAGAAGTCGGTCCCGAGGTACCTCCAACATCGATCCAAGGTGATTTTGTTGAGAAGAGTCGATCGAAGGAGGATGATCCAAGCAAGAAGCAAAGTGGCACTACTCTTCCTTATCCTATGAAGAAGCCCAAGGAGATTGTTGAGGGCAAGTTCAAGCGGTTCTTAAAGCTTTTGCAAGGCTTGAACATCACTATTCCTTTCACCGATGCTCTAAGCGAGATGCCGTCTTATGCAAAGTTTTTGAGAGAGATCTTGAGCAAGAAAAGGTCGATCATTGAGATGCAAGACGAGGTGAAGATATTGGAGCTACCTCAAAAGCTTGGAGATCCCGGAAGATTTGCCATCACCATAGGGATTGGTTCTCAACAATTCAAAGCTCTTTGTGATCTAGGAGCGAGTATTTCGGTTATGCCCATGAGCATATGGAGGAGGGCTAACCTTGGAGAGTTGGAGCCGATCGATATGAGTCTCACCATGGCCGATGGCTCTTCAACAAAGGCTACCGGAATACTTGATGATGTCCCGGTTCGTGTGGGAAAATATTTTGTGCCCGATGACTTTGTGATCTTAGACATGAAAGAGGATCCAATGGTGCCCATTATTCTCGGAAGACCGTTTCTAGCCACGGCGGGTGCCAAGTTTGATGTGAGGAATGGGAAAGTCACCTTCGAGATTGGAGAAGAGAAGGTTGAGTTCCATTTCAACAAGGCCCTAAATGAACCGGATGCATTGGCAATCTTGAAGCTTGAAGAAAGTGCCAAGTGCAAGAGAGAGAAGTTGGAGTCCACAAGAGAAGAAGCACCATTGAGAGACCATGATATGGTCGATGTTCAAATCCATGATGAGGCAAGAGATGGAGATGGAGCCAACCCACCAAACCATGAAGAGTATCCTAATCTATATCCTTTTGATGTGGGAGATTCTTTTATGAGTTTAGATGACTTGAAAGAAGATTTAGGAGACGATTATCTTTGCTTAGATGACTTGCAAAATGACTTGAGTTGTGATGTTATAGAGTCTCCTAGAAATTCTTTAGACTTTTGTGATGTAGGTGACAAGATGCAAGATGAGTTGATGCAAGAGGTGCAAAGCTACACTTTGAAGGATAAGGATGATGGAGGCCACATTTTCATCAAACATAAATGGTGGCATTTTGGCTATGATGATTGCGGAGATGTCTATGGCAAGGAGGACCAATTCACGGTTTTTCACCCTCCTTGAAGGGTAGAGGTTAGACGTCAAGCTAATGACGTAAAAGAAGCGCTTCTCGGGAGGCAACCCGGGTTTGGTAGATTCATTTTCGTAGTTTCTAGCTTGTTTCTTTTTGCCTTAGCTTAGATTAGTCCTAATCTCTTCTCTAGCTTGTATTTTGTGGAAATGTGTGTTATGTGAGCTTCATTAGCATGTGTGGTATTTGTGGAAATAATGCAAACGATTGTGGATGGGAGTAACCAAGGTGTGGGATTTTTAGGAGCCAAAATCGGGTAGGACCGAGGTACCCAGTACCTCGGGCCCGAGGTGCCCAACATCGGTCCAAGCCAGCCGACTCACCTTAGCTTTGATTTTGTGGAAATTCCTACTATACCCTCTTGACCCACCTTTGTCTTCTTCCCCATTTAAAGACCCATTTCCCTTACCTAACATCACCATCACCATAACTACTTTCCCAAAATACCCAATTTGCTCTCAAGGCCAAATCGATCCAACCCTTTCCTCCATACTCGATCCTCAAGCTACCTCACCACAAGATCTCGATCCATCCCCTAGTTTCCCCAAGCATTGAACCAAAAGCCAAAAATCCTACCTAAAACCCATAGATCTTCATCCTTCTTCTAGATCTAGAAGAGGAAAATTTGAGTTTTAAGGATTTGCTTGCTAGGAGTTCTTGTTTGTTTCATATTTGGTATGTGAATCTCGATCTCTACTTGATTCCTTGTGAATTTCATGATTTCATTGCTAAATTTGAGAGATGCCATGATTGAGTGAGCTTGAACTTTGAACATCAATGGTGATTTGCATGTCTAATGAAATTTGTGCTTAATTGTTGCTAAATTCCATTTAGAACTTCGATTGATGATGATTGATGGTAGAATTTGGATTTTGGAGGCATGAATAGGTGTTGCATGATTGAATCTAGAGTGAGAAGTCGGAAAAGACTCGGTCCGAGGTACCCAGTACCTCGGGACCGGCGTTCCATATCGGTCTAATGACTCGGACCGAGGTCCCCAATCTCGGGCCCGACGTCACTTGCAAGTCGATCCAATGCTTTTCGAGTTTCTCTTGCGTGATCTTAAGATTTCTTGCACATGAATGTTGGTTATAGCATGCTATTCATGATATGATTTGAAGCTTGACCATTGATATGAAAATCTTATTTCATGCATGATTGAATTTTGTGGATTGAGTGTGCTAAGTTCAAGTATGGGGTTGTCTCTTTGAATGATAAGTTGTTGATAATGGAAGCATGTGTTTGTGTTGGATTTTACCTTGTAGTTTCTTTGGTTTTTGATTATGTGTAGGTACCATGTCTACCCGAGCATCTTCTTCAAGGATGGAGAAAGCCACCAAGAAGTCCAAGAGGTCTTCAAAGAGAGTCCAAAGGATGGACGATGTTCGCATTGAGGATGAGGGCGAGGCTAGAGAGTATGAGCGTCTCATGGGTCTATCCCACCACACCCGGTGGTTAGATTGGGAATCAATTCGCAAGATGTGCATGGATGAGGCTCTTACTCGATGCTACTCCACCATAGGGCTTAATGTCTTGCTAAGGTGCAACAACACTCACTTTCCCGCCTTGACGTCCGAGTTCATGGCGACTTTCAAATGCACTTACGAGGGAGTTGAGAGTGATGGCATGATTTCCTTCCAATTGGGCAACGAGTTGCAAGAACTCTCACTCCGGAATTTGGCGGTTTATCTTGGATTTCCTTTTCCAAGAGATGAAGCTTTTGTTGACAATGAGAAGGTCGACTATCTTTGGAAGTACATAGCCGGGAGAAGTGAGATGAGGAAAGGCGCTTCAACAAATGAGATAGCAAACCCACTTTTCCGAGTCATGATCCGAGCTTTGGGTTGTTCTATCTTTGCAAGACATGAGCTAAGCAAGCCGATGAAGGAGGAGGCCATGCTACTCTACGAGATGTTGTTTGAGCATGAGAAGTCAATGAACCTCACATGGGAATGGGTGAAGATGGTGAGGGACTTCCAAAGTTCTTCATGGATCTACTTTGGAGGTATGATTGCCCGGTTAGCTCGTAGTCTCGAGGTGGATATGTCTACCTACACGCCGGCGGCAAATGGCGTAGAGTTCATGGACCTCAAGTATTTCAAGAAGGCCAACATTATCAAGGAGAAGGTTGTCCCCGGCTTCATGGACCGACTCATGCCCCATTCAAACTTTGGCAAGGTACAAGTCCCATTGGGAGCTCGACTCTTTGACCTTACTTCTTACTATAATTGGTATCAAGTATGGGCGGGGAATGACAATCCCTATGGAGAGCCGGAGGGGACACTCGAGGTTAGGAGACGTGCACGACATATACGTTTCACTACACCTCAAGCTTCCCCGGACACCGAAGAAGAGGAGGCCAATCAATTCGAGTTTGTAAGAAGAGATGATATGGAGGTAGATGCACCAAGAGATGAAGAAGAAGAAGAAGGAGGAGGTGGCTACCAACACTTGTTCACCGACCACTCCCCCACGCTCTTGGACCGAGGTACATCCCATGTCGGGCCCGACGTTCATCAACGTCGGTCCGATGTGTTTTTGCCCGATCCGGTCCCTAGTCACTTCGAGCGGGGCGAGGGAAGTGGAGCACACCAAGCGCCCCCTAGCTTTGGAGGATATGAGGGGTATGCCCAATGGTATGGCCCCGGAATGGTCTTCCCCGAGCCGAGCCAAACGGTGGACATGAACTTCTTAGCCAATCAAATGGCACATCTCCAACTTCAACAACAATCAATGCTTCAAGAAGCCCACCAACTCAACTACCAACAACAACAACTTTTCCAACACCAAGAGAACTTCCAAGAGAGATTTGATGAAGTGAACCGCAACCTCGCATACACAAGGCGCGAGGTGGAGGATTTGAGGGCGGCCGATGATCAAAGGTGGTCCATGCAAGCTAATTTCAACGATTGGATGTCCGGGAATTTTGCGACCCGTGAAGACCAATGGACACCTCCCGCGCCACCAATCCAACCACCAAGCCATGACCTTTTCCAAGATCATGTGCATGAGCGAGAGCGGCACGCCCGGATTCAAAGGAGGCAACGCCGTGGTCATCCTCCGAACTAAGCCTCATCAAGCCATTCGTCAATAAGGAATTGTGAGTCTTCTTTACTCTTTTCTCTTTACTTTTGAATTTTGATGGGGACATCAAAAGTTTTAAGTATGGGGTGGGTTAGTTGCTCATTAATTCCATGTTTAGGTTGCTTAGTTTGTCTCTTGTTTATGGGATGTTTCATTTTGGATTGTGGCATGATGCATGAGAATGATGATTGATTTTATGGCATGTATGGATGAGTTTGTTTTGAGTTTGTTTTTGTTTGCGAAAAATTTTCGAAAAAAAAAATCCATAAAAATTTGAAAATGATTTGAAAAATGTCAAAAAAGATTTTGTTTTGGACTAGGAATTCCCATCTTAGATGTCCATATGAAGGCTAATGATAATGTGAGCATGTAAATTCCTTTGCATATTTTTGGATAGTTTAGCCTCTAAATGGATGTTGTTTTTGATGTGATATGATATCTTGCATGTTTTTATTGAGC
Source organism: Polygonum aviculare (assembly GCA_934048045.1). NCBI lineage: Eukaryota > Viridiplantae > Streptophyta > Magnoliopsida > Caryophyllales > Polygonaceae > Polygonum > Polygonum aviculare. The sequence goes on along the minus strand of OW204025.1, from coordinate 12,291,689 downwards.
ACATGAGTTCTTGGATAAGTTTTGATGCAACTAAGCTAGAGTGAACCTTGTGAGATTATTTTTGGCCATTCTAGGGATGTTTGTTCGATATTGCATATCCCTCATTTTCTTGTGTGATTAGCTCATGCATGCTTAGTAAAACTTGCTATTGAGGTGTTTATCTATTTTCCAAGACCAATATGAGATTTGTTCTATGCTTTGTCACATTGATTTGAACTTTATTTCATTTAGTCACAAAATGTTCCATATCCTACCTTGAAGATAAACCGTTGTTTGTAGCCCCGTTTTAGCCTTAGACCTTTGTTTGAAACTCCTCAAAAATATGATTCCTAGCCTATATGACTTGACCCTTATGGGATTGGACTTTAGTGAGAGGTTTGGAAGAATATTTGGAGAGTTGAGATTCTCTTTGGTGAAGGGCAAAGAATGGAGTTATAAACTAAGTGGGTAGTGCATCTTTGTTGAGTAAAAGTGTGAAAAGAAAGAAAGAAAAGTTGGAAAAAGTAGTGGATTGAAAGCAAAATGCTTAAGTGAAAGAAAAGGGCACCGACCGAGTTAAAGTGCACATCGGGCCCGAGTTGTGTTGCAAGTCGATCCTAGTGGAAAAAGTGAGAAAAATCCAACAAAGAGTGTAGTGCAAAGATGAAGTGGAATGTTTAGTGAAGATATGGGTTGAGAAAAGAAGAAAAAGAAAAATCAAAGTCTTTTGGATGAGTGAAAGTTGAAAGTGGAAGAAATTTGGTGAAGTTGGTGAGAGACTAGAAAAGTTCAATCCCCATTGTAAGCACCACAAGACCAAAATGATTCCCACCTTGAGAAATACCAAAAGCCCCATTACAACCCGGCCGAATGGAACCTCTTTGAGGACCTCCATTGAGCAAAGTTCATATTCTTTGTGTGCATTGTGATAGGCATCTCTAGGTGGAGGAAATGGTGATATTAACTTCAATTGTAAAGTCTTTACTTGCATGATTGTTGAGTATGAGTGTTCATTGTTAAGCCTAAACACATGATGAGTGATACACATTTCTACATACCTAAAGTGAGGCTTTGTTGCATTAGACTTTATTCCTTGAGCACTTGATAATGTGTGATGATGTAATCTTGCTAGCATGTCTATCACTTGACTTTACTTGATTTTTCATAAGAGGCTTTACTTGAAGATTGTGCTTCGGTCTTGCTTATATTGTTATTGCTTGAGGACAAGCAAGTTTAAGTATGGGGTATTCTGATGTCTCTCATTTTGGAGGTGTTTTAGTGGTTAATTTCCTTTGTAAATATGTGTTTTTCATTCTCTTCTTTATAGTTTCGTTCCCTTTTTAGCCTAGTTCCCGGTTTTCTTCAAGAGTCGGAGACTATGCGAGTTTTGTGTGATTTTGTAGGTAAAATGGCAAGAATGAGAGCGATTTCGAGGAGCTAAGGAAGGAGCCAAGTCAAGGAGTACAAGAGCCAAGCCAAGAATGAAGTGGAACGAAGTGAAACCAAGGAAGAAAGCAAGGATCGAGGCCCAGGATCGAGTTCCACCACGTCGGGCCCGAGATCGAGCATCCAGCGCACGGGACCGAGGTTCGACAACGTCGGGCCCGAGGTCACCCGTGTCGGTCCAAAGTCGGCGGATGAGAGGATTGCTCCCCAAGGCATATTTTTAGCAACTTTCCACATTTGCCCCTTTCTAAATTGGGATTCCTTGGTCCCCAATCCTTAGAAGGCTATAAATAGAGGTGATTAGAGAGCATTAAAGGCATGTTTGGATAGACCACAACAAAATCACTCTCTAAAGGCTCAAAAGGAAGACTTGGAGGGCAAGGAGAAGAAGGAGGAAGGAAGAGAAGAGAGGCCGGTGGAGAAGAGAGGAGGTCTAGTGAGTTTTTGTGCTTAGTTTTGCTTTGATCTAGTAGAATTGAACTTGGATCTTGTAAGGCACCTTGAATTTGAATGAAATTAGAGTTTGGTTTGATGTTGATGATTGAGATTTGCTTGATTTCCCTTTTGATTTCGTTTTTCTCTTACTTGATGGAGTAGATTCCATAGTCTTGGGCTATGGGGGAAGCCCTTAGTTAGATTTGGGTAGAAAACCCCAATTCCATAGCCTTGAGTGCTTGATTTGTGAACCCTCTCTACATTGAGCTTCAATTCTCTTGTGAAAGCAAGGGATCTAGAGCTTGTGTTTGGTAAGAGTAAGCGAAAGTGGTCTCGATCCCATCACAAGTCTCTAGCATCGAAGGTGAGTGAAAACTCCCTTGGGTCGAAGTGTAGATTGGAGAGATTTGGGGCGAGCAACCTCGATCTCACTAAGATCAAGCTCTTATTGGCTGAATTGGGGAAGAATATCCAAGTCTAGTTAGGTGTGGAACCCAAAAACCCAAGACCGATCTACCAATTTTGCTTAAATCGAGTTACCCAGTACATCGGGCCCGACTTGCATCAACGTCGGTCCCGGCCAAATTGACCTCGATCCACCCTCGGACCGAAGTGACTCGTGTCGGTCCGAGGTGATCTCTCTTTGCTTTTCCTTCGTTTTTACCTTGTTTTCATCCTTTTTTAAGTATTTCCGGGTACACTCGACACACGAACTCCCGTGTGTTCGACACCCTACCTCTTTACTACAATCTTGAGGTTCGGTTTTATAAATTTAAATTGTGAGACCTCCGATCCCGGACCGATCAACCACCACCCGAATTGGCAGGATGTCGGCATCAGCCATAAGGAGCGCACAGGCCATGAGTTGTCAGTCAAGCTTATGAGGAACAAGCTGGAATTCAATAGGTTGCAGTGGCGTCGGTGGCAGGAATTTAACCGAGTCGCTCAGCAACTCGGTCAACCCATACCTTGGGACCCAAATTCTGGTTTCATTGTGGTTGATAAAGAATGGTGGGATCAAATAAACCAGGTTTCCTCTTGTTCTCACTTTTATTAGTAATAGTGTATACGCCCTTCCCTGCAACTTTATAGAAATTTGTGTTGGTGTGTTTCAGGTGTCACCCGACTTCAAGAGGTTCGCCGATTATGCGGTGGACGGGGAAACCAGTCTCCTGTGGGACCTGATATTCGGAGACGCGGCGGATGCACCCGGCCCCAGGGAGGATGCTGGGCCAAGCTTGGCCACAACCTTGGATGAGTCGGGCCCTTTGATTCGGGCTATTTTGTATGGGTTTACTCTTGTATTTTAGGGCTTTATTGAGTGTGTTTAGGTTAGAGTTGTGCATAATTGTAATATCTAGGCCGAAGACACAAGAATGCAAGATTCAAGAGTTTTAAGGCGTCTTAAGCTGTCTGCGCGACACCTCTTGCTTGCGAAGGCTATATCTGGAGCTACAGAGGTCGGATTGAGTTGATTCCGGTGCCATTGGAAAGCTAACTTCAAGGCTTCAATTCATCTTTTTTTACCGAAGTCAAATTCAAAGCCGAAGTGGGTCAAAACAGCCTACGAAGTGACGCCAAAAGTTCTGTCCGAATTCCGCGACCGCAGCCTGGTCGACGCGACCGCGGCGGCTGCCGAGATCGACTTGTTCTTCTCTGTTGCGATAGTGCGGGCGCGGTGGGAGCGATGCGACCGCGGTGATGCCGAATCCGAAGCGGGCCGAAATCTTTCTATCTTGTTTCCTTTTCTATCTTTTGCCTCTTTCCTTATCTATCTCGTGGAACTTGTTCCTTGGGCTATATAAGGAGGAGACTCTTTAGGTTTTAGAGACATTCTACATTCTACTTTAAAAACCAATTCTTCTCTTTTAGGTTTTAGTTTAGTTATGGAGAGCTAGTCTCCTTGGGTTTGTTCAAGGGAAAAGCTCCGATGTATGAACTCGTGAGGTTTTGGTAATTGATTTCTATCCTTTCATTAATATTGATTCTCTTGTGTTTCATCTTATGAATGTTGATTATTTCTCTAGGAGTAGCTAACCTATTGAATTGATTGATGTTCTACTGTTTGATTAGGTTTTGACCGTGGACAAAACTAATCTGTGAAAACAACTTAACCTAGACCTGTTGTCTATGCAACTAGGATTAAGAAGAGAATTGATTGTTTTTTCTTACAATTGACTCGTAGCTTGATTGTTTGATATTATATCCTGCATATCCTTGTTCTCTATGCTAATTCTAGGTTAAGCGTCCTTGCCTAGGGTTATAGAATTGCTTGGACCGTGGACTTGCGATTGTTAATGATCAGGATAGGATTTAAACATAGGTGTGAATGAAATCAATGGATGAATCTATGATCGAGTGATTATTTCTTGAGTGGATCTTTTGAATGAACCTGCTTTCCCCATATTTTATTGTTTGTTTGTTTTGTTTTCTTAGTTTAGATTAGTTTAGATCTTTCTCTTAAATCCCCCCATATCTTTGGTTGATAATTATATTGATACTAGAAGCCATAGTTCTCTTGGGTTCGACCCCTTACTTACTTGCTATACTTAGTTTGTTTGTTTGGGATTTATCTTTGATCTTGGCACGACGACTTTAGCCGAGTCAAATTTTGGCGCCGTTGCCGGGGAACTTTGGTTTCTTTCTAGTATTAATATTTTTATTGACTTTGTGTGGACCTATCTTACGGTCCACACTTGTATATTCTGATGTCTTTCTATGAGTTTAAGCAATTTCAGGGCGAACCATTCTGTGACTATTTTGAGAGAGTTCTAGATGAGGCAACTGACCTAATTGCTCGTGGAGTCTATGTCTGTGCATATGATCTGAGCCTAGAAATCCGCAGTGGCATGACATTGGAGATGTAGGAAGAGGTGTATCGCAGGACTGAGAAAGGATATGCCAAATTGAGACTTGAGAAGGAACTATTTGAAATTTTCATGGCTATGTTCAACGAGAGTCGGTTGCTGCAAGACAAGCTTCATGCCGGAAATCTTTCTGAGCAAGAACCGCGACTGTGCCCCTTGGACCGCGCCCGCGGATCCGATGCAAAAACAGAGGATTACCCCTGGAGGAAAACCGCGACCGCGGCCCACAAACCGCGCCCGCGGCCCCCGAGGAGGTCGGTCTACCGGTTCTCAATGGCGATCCTGTCTTCACCAACGATGTTCCGGGCCCGGTTGTAAAGCTCGATTACCCTATCTCAATGCCCGAGGGGCTCCCCCGGCTCAATTTCATATGGCAGAAAGAGTCCACTCAGGATGACGGGACGACAGAAGAAGAAGATTAGGCGATATTTAGTAAGTTCCTGGATGGTTTGGAGCATGAGGAGGTTCGAGATGTTGCATTGGAGGTTTCGCCCCCGATTTTTATAGATCAAGCTTCCGAGCCTGAGCCTGTGGAGGACCGATATGTGATGACAGAAGAAGAGTATTTCCTTCAGTATGGTGACCCCTGGAGTGACAACGACGAGCCTAATGACTTGTCGAAGGAGCCACATGATGTTATGGGAATTTCTTCTTCACCGTCAGAAACTTTCGTATCCCCTTTCACGGAGATTCCTGAGGTCACCCTTGATGATCCCTATATCCTTTACTCTACTTCTTCTCTCTCGTTTGATCCTTGCTTTGTTCTTGCATGTCAATCTTTTGTAAAGGATTCAATCTTTGAGCATGATAGGGTAGTTGATGACTTCTCGTTCTAGAGTGAACTCTAGAAAATCTCACCCTAATTGCTCAAGCATGTTTGATAGGTTAAAAAGGAGTTTGAATAATTTCTTATTTCTTGTTAGTTTGTCAACATGTTATTTGTCCTGTTGTAAGATAGCTGTGCAGGACTTTGATTTGATGCTCAGGGCTTTGACAATGTCCAATCATGAAGACGTCGAGCCAACGACGTTAAACAAAATCGCTGCTTGGGAGGCAACCCAAGGATTAGTTAGATTGTTTTTCCCATTCTTAGCTTAGGATTTGATTCGTTTTTCAAGCTAACATGCAGGTATTAGGTCCTAAAGGACACGCCTGATGTGATACCGCGCCCGCGCCGCATTGGCCGCGCCCGCGGTGGATCACTTGCGCGCCCCGACGAACAGGTACTAGCCCGTGCTCGTGACAACCATATTGCGTCTCGGTTTTAGCTTGTTTTCTTTATTAAGAAAAAAAATGAAAAAAAAATGAAAAAAAATGAAAAAAAAATGAAAAAAAAAAATGAAAAAAAAAGAAAAAGAAAAAAAAAACACAAAGAGGACTTTTTGGTCCCAATCTATCTCTATCTCTTCCATCTATCTATATTCATTCTATTCCATCTTCTATCTTTCCACCTTCTATTTCTTTTCTTTCCATCCATGTAATTTCCATTCTTTGGCTATGTGTAAAAGCCTAAGTATGGGGGAGCTTTGTTCCCCCGGGATTTCTTCTCCACGGCTCGAGTTCAAGTATTAATCCATCTTTCAAGAGACGAGTCAAGATACGAAGGTTGTTTGCACATTACGTTGTTCGAGACAAAGTCAAGAACTCGTCCTTGAACGAGTACCGCGACCGCGCCACATCAGCCGCGACCGCGGTGGTACGCCAGCCCAAGACTTCTGCTCTCTGTCATGATTCCGCGACCGCGCCATCCACAACGCTCCCGCGGTTTGCCTCCAGAATGGTAATTCCAAAGTTTTCATCCATTCTTCTACACCTTTGAAGAGTTCTTCCATTCCACCCCTCTTCATCGTTTGTGAGTCTTCTGATATACATTTTTCCTTGCTTCTATCCTTTCTCTTTGCTTCATTGAGGACAATGAAGGATTTAAGTATGGGGGAGGGAGTACTCGCATTCGCTTATCCTAGTTAGCTTAGTTAGTGATTTGCTTCTGGTTTTTGATTTTCTTCTTTTCATGGAGCACTTGCACCATATTTTTTGCATAATAAAGAAAGAAAGAAAAAGATAGAAAAAGCCATAAAAAATTGAAAAAAGGCATATAAATCTTGGGATGAGTCGAAAACCCGAAAGGGCGGCTCAGGTAATAAGCAGGTAACCCGGACCAGCATTAGGCTGGGGTAATATGAGGTTCATGAGAGTTGTAAGTATTTGTGAGCACACCTTGAGAAAAATGAAAAGAGCGGTTAGGTGAAAACCCGAAAGGGCGCCTAAGCAGAATTGAGCGGTAAAATTCGAGTGTTTTAGGATCATTCTTGCTTAGGGACTTTGGGGCTTCATGTTAGATTTGGGTAGATCCTAGGTTGCTCTCTTTCATGTTTTTAGAGCTTGAGTGTTATACCATGTTGTGAGGTGTGTGTTTGAGCTTCATTGTTTTATGCTCATGATTTCTCTATATTTTGGGTTCGGGTTGTGAGTTGAGTGTTTTGTTTCCCTTGTATTTCCTGAGATCTTAGATGTGCTACCTTGTTATATTTGTTTTGAGCTTACTCAAGGACGAGCAAGATTTAAGTATGGGGGAATTTGAATCGGGCTATTTTGTATGGGTTTACTCTTGTATTTTAGGGCTTTATTGAGTGTGTTTAGGTTAAAGTTGTGCATAATTGTAATATCTAGGTCGAAGACACAAGAATGAAAGATTCAAGAGTTTTAAGGCGTCTTGAGCTGTCTGCGCGACACCTCTTGCTTGCGAAGGCTATATCTGGAGCTACAGAGGTCGGATTGAGCTGATTCCGGTGCCATTGGAAAGCTAACTTCACGGCTTCAATTCATCGTTTTATACCGAAGTCAGATTCCAAGCCGAAGAGGGTCAAAACAGCCTACGAAGTGACACCAAAGGTTCTGTCCGAATTCCGCGACCGCAGCCTGGTCGACGCGACCGCGGCGGCTGCCGAGATCGACTTGTTCTTCTCTGTTGCGATAGCGCGGGCGCGGTGGGAGCGACGCGACCGCGGTGATGCCGAATCCGAAGCGGGCCGAAATCTTTCTATCTTGTTTCCTTTTCTATCTTTTGCCTCTTTCCTTATCTATCTCGTGGAACTTGTTCCTTGGGCTATATAAGGAGGAGACTCTTTAGGTTTTAGAGACATTCTACATTCTACTTTAAAAACCAATTCTTCTCTTTTAGGTTTTAGTTTAGTTATGGAGAGCTAGTCTCCTTGGGTTTGTTCAAGGGAGAAGCTCTGATGTATGAACTCGTGAGGTTTTGGTAATTGATTTCTATCCTTTGGTTAATATTGACTCTCTTGTGCTTCATCTTATGAATGTTGATTATTTCTCTAGGAGTAGCTAACCTATTGAATTGATTGATGTTCTACTGTTTGATTAGGTTTTGACCGTGGACAAAACTAATCTGTGAAAACAACTTAACCTAGACCTGTTGTCTATGCAACTAGGATTAAGAAGAGAATTGATTGTTGTATCTTACAATTGACTCGTAGCTTGATTGTTTGATATTATATCCTGCATATCCTTGCTCTCTATGCTAATTCTAGGTTAAGCGTCCTTGCCTAGGGTTATAGAATTGCTTGGACCGTGGACTTGCGATTGTTAATGATCAGGATAGGATTTAAACATAGGTGTGAATGAAATCAATGGATGAATCTATGATCGAGTGATTATTTCTTGAGTGGATCTTTTGAATGAACCTGCTTTCCCCATATTTTATTGTTTGTTTGTTTTGTTTTCTTAGTTTAGATTAGTTTAGATCTTTCTCTTAAATCCCCCCATATCTTTGGTTGATAATTATATTGATACTAGAAGCCATAGTTCTCTTGGGTTCGACCCCTTACTTACGTGTTATACTTAGTTTGTTTGTTTGGGATTTATCTTTGATCTTGGCACGACGACTTTAGCCGAGTCACCCTTCCGTCAATGACAGTGAAAATGAAAACTAATATAACGCAGACTCTTTAGCATTATGCATTTTCCCGTATTTTAATCGTTGTGGACTTCGTAGTACTTCTGTTTCGGTTGTCTGTAAAACCAGATTTGCTACTGCTGCCTTATTTGCCGTAGTTGGCTTGATTGAACTCAATAGCTTTTAAATGCTAGATTAGTACTGTTATATGAAATGTGTTTTGGTTTGCCTAGAATTTGGGTTAGGTGTTTTTTTTTGTGTTCAGATTTGTATATGCAGTACCCCTGGAAGAAGACAATGAGAAAGGAGTATGAGCATGATGGTGAATACAGGTATGGTGCCGAACTATTGTTTTTGCATTTTCTGAATTTATTTCCTAGATTGTATGGCAACTGACATTGAAGGTGTTGATATTTTTTTGTGAATCATGTGTGGTTGCGAGTGCCTTACATACGGCTTGGAATTGGTGCATGCCAAGGTACAATTTTTTTCCACTTCACTACACTGCATATGTCGTCCTGTTGTTGCTACCAACAGAATATTTTTAGGTCATTGTTGGGACGATATTAAGGACGCCTGTCATTAATATCTAAACCAATAATGATCGTCCCTTGTTTTGATAATGACAAACTCAAAGGCATTTAATACGGTGTCCAAGTCATTGATCTCAGGTAAGCCCAGAGGACGCACATGAACGAAAAGGACAACAAGTGAACGGCAGTCCCTAAGCCATAGGGGTGCACGTCATCAGAACCTCCAAAGCTGAACGTAATTGGCGAAGTTCCTGCGCAGATAGGATGGCGTCCTCATCAAGAAGGGACGCGCGCCAAAATACGGACGAGGTTCAAATTCAAATCAAGGCCGCCCCAACATGATTACATCACGTTCGGCCGTAGTCCTCAGAAGGAAGCTTCCCTTGTCTGTGCACGTGTAGACAACTCCAAAGATGTCGCTTTCCCAGCAATGGTCCCCTACCCACGCGGAGGCTTCCCAAGCGTCAACAGAGTTGACTTCCTCAAGGAGCTCATCGCACCATTGATGGAAGATCAAGTATCCGACCAAGTTTCGGAGGACGCTAGAGGACAAGAACCACTTCCGCTATAAATACTCTCCAAGGGGTATGCATAGCGGTGTGGACTTTGAAGACTTTCTCTCAAGCTCTCCCGAAGCATTCAAGTTCAAGAACGAAGAACAAGGAGATCAAGTGAGCTTGAAGCAAGAGAAAGAAAGTCCAACCAAATCAAATCCAAATCAAACCACAAAATAGTTAGAGTTGTAGTTTGTCTCTCACAACGAACCGTGAGAGACGTGAGTGATAGCTTCCTTATAGCTAAGAGTGTTAGGTTACTTGTTAGGTGGAAAGGAGTGTTACTAGTGAGACTAAGGACGGACGCTTAGCTCAGAGAAGTGTAACGACTCGCCTAAGTTGTAAGGACTCGCTCTTAATAAGATAAGGGACGGCTATTGAAAATCCTCCAACGGAGGTAGAGGTTTACCCATAAGACTAGTTGGTCTTAGTGGGGTTCCTCTATAAATACTCGTGTCTATTCTCTTATCTTGTTTCCTGTTAAGTCTATTTTCCGCTGCACTTAAGGATGCCCTTAACCCGGTTAAGGACGCCCATTCTAACGACTTACGATCCAACAATTGGTATCAGAGCGGGCGCTCTAGATTTTGTTGAGTTGCAGGTACAAGATGGACATGAAACCTATTGGAATCTCTTTCGTGAAGCCTCCGCGCCTGACGGACGACAACTTCAACCGTTGGAAGATCCAATTTGAAAACTTTTGCAAAAGTCAGAACTGTCAATGCTGGAGAGTGATCATGAAAGGTGACCTTGCCGTACCTGCTGACAAGAAAGATAAAGAGGACGAGTGGGGTCCCGATGAATTCAAGCTCATGTGTTGGGACGCTATCAAGAACGCTTGCGTACTTGTTAGTGTACCACACAACCGTCCCTTAGTTTTGATATGACAAACTCACTTTGATTCTAATAAAGTTGTCCAAGTGTTCAGGAACGCCAGTGACCAAAAGGACAACAAGTGTGTTTGGGCGTCCCATAAGCTTAGGGACGCTAGCTAACAAGAAGTAAGGACCAGCCAGAGACTACTTGAGCAAGGACGGAGTCCCAAGCAAGTAGGAACGCAAGAAAAGAGTCCTTACTCACTAGCCGACAGGATGACATCACACGACAATGTTCGATCATCTAAGGACACGTGGAGACCGATCCTATAGCGGAGTCCAACACTACGTGGCGGACGATCCTGTTGCAGAGTTCATCAACACGTGGCGGCCGATCCTGTAGCGGAGTTCATCATACACAGCTGGATACAGGAAGCTTCCTCATAACCGCCCTACTACGTGGAGGAAGATCCTGTAGCCACGTCCATGAAGGGCATGATCGTCCCAGAGAAAAGACGCCCTTCCCAAGTCCTATAAATAGCCCCAAGGCATTTATTGTGACAGTAACGCTTTCACGAATATTCAAAGAGAATCACAGGAAAGCGACTCACTTAAGAACACGAAGAACTAACTCAAGAACTCAAAAACAGTGCTAGAACTTCTGTTAGATCGAGTGAGACTTGTAACCAAATCACAAAAACAGTTTGTAACAGAAAACCCAAAAGAGAGAGAGAGAGTTATGCGAAGTACTGCAGAAGGTAGGAATAGAGTCCTTTAGTAGATTGAACCACCTTAAGTTGTAGGCTTAAAGGAGTTCCTTACAAGTGAACTTAGGGAAAAGCTAAGTGTCAGATAACTGTAAGAACTCGCCAGTACAACTGTAAGAACGGTTAATATAAAGGAAAGAACTATTCAAAAATCCTCCAAGGAGGTAGAGGAATACACTCAAGGACTACTTGGTCTTGAGTGGTTCCTCTATAATTCATTGCGTTCATTACTTACCTGTTTAGTACTATTTCCGCTGCATTACTCAAGGACGCTCCTACACCTCGTAGGAACGCCTAACCAAAGGACGCCTTTACCAAAGTAAAGGACGTCCCTCACTACTAACGATCCAACATCATGGAAACAAATGCTAAGGCAATATGCTTCCTTCAAGCGTCCCTTTGCGAGAGGGACGCCACCCGAGTTAGTAATTTGGCAACAGCCAAACTACAATGGGAAGCTCTCGAGAAGTACCACGTAGGTACGGCCGAGATGAAGGAGGACGTTCAGCTTGAAATCAAAAGAGAGTTCTATGCCTTCAGAATGTTGCCCAATGAAATGGTCAAGGACTACTCATACCGCTTTGAAGCTCTTGTCACCAAGATGAGGAATCTGGGCATCCCAGAAGCTGAAATCTCAAGGAGGAACAGAGTTCAAGTGGTCATTGATGGGCTTACAGGGAAATGGAACTTTGATAGGACTACGTTCAAGGAGAACACAGCTAACAAGACTCTGGATATGGAAGAGATCTACGGGAAGCTGAGAGGTTATGAAGCTAGAAGGGACGCCGATATGGCTGAGTTGGCTCGGAACCCTCAGACAGATCTTGCTTTGATGACAGCAACACCAGAGTATGCTGAGTATCTGCGTCACCAAAGAGAACTTGCCTTAATGGTGGAAGCCAACAAAAATGAGAATCGTGACAAAATGCACGCTCAAGCATTAAGAGAGGAGGAAAGCAAGACTAAGGAACAACTTGAAGAAGAGGAAGAACTTGCCCTTCTACACAAGGTTGTTCGCTTATGGGGTAAAAGGACCAAAGAATTCAAGAAATACAAGATGCCCTACAAAAAGGAGAGTCCCAAGTATATAGAGGCAGAAATGAAGGAACTTACTTGCTACAAATGTAACAAGAAAGGACACTTTGCCAAAAAGTGTACTACGGGACTACACACAAAAGAAATGAAGATGAAGGCCCTCTTGGGAGCGTGTGAAGCCGCATGGGATAATGCGAGTTCTGATGATGAAGAACCTGAAGGACCGGCGGCGTACATAGCTATCGAGGAAGCCTCAGATGATGAGCAAGTGGCGTACATGGCTGTGGAGGATGCCCCAGTTATTGAAGAGGACGCCTCTGAAAAGGAACAAGAGGTAACACGTGAATCCATGATGAGTTCCTTAGAGAAGTATTCTAAATCCAAGCTTATTAAACTCATTAATAGAATCATGGAAGAAAGTGTAGTCATGCAACATAGAATGGATGAACTTGAACTTGAAAATAAAAATATTTTAGTTGAATGTGAGAACTGTGCCACAGTGTCATTACAGCTAGAGTCCTCATGTGACGAAATCAAATCCCTGAAAACTGAAGTTATGTGTCTTAAACTAGAGAACGCTAAGCTTAGGGAAGAGGTGAAAGTGTTGGGAAAGAACCCAGCCATTGAGGAAGTCCAACCAATGGTGTTTGTCCCAGCCAAGAGAGGACTAGGCTATGAGTCTGACACTAGGAACTCCCTCCCTAGCGACTTTGAGGCAAGCAAAACTTCAGATGTTGAACTGGAAAGGGAAAAGACCAAGAATCTTCTTGAAAGAATTAGAGTCCTAGAGAGTGGAGAGAAAGGTCAAGAGGACTACTACACTAACTCCACCAGTCATAGGATTTATAAGAAAATTGCTAAGGGGGAAGGTTCTAAAGTCTGTAACCCACAAAGGATGAAAGAAAACAAAATCCAACATCCCAACAAGAAGTACTATCTTGGTACTTACTATAGGACGTGTTGGTACTGTGGACAAGGAGATCACTTCAAATATGAATGTTTAAAACTGAAGAAAGACATCGAAAGTGGAAAAGCTACTAGGACTAACATTGAAAATGAAAAGTCCGTCCCTAAGACTAACACTAGGCGTCCTAGACGTTCTAGGAGTTCTTTCCGAAAGCATGCTATTTCGAATGACGTGAATATAAACGACTATATGCCAGAACCAGAGTTCTATTTCTGTAACAAACCAGGTAAGGAATACCTTGCTTGGGTCGTCAAAAACTAACTTTGTTTTGGCAGGTGGAAGTGAGGGGACGCCCATGGATCATTGATAGTGGCGCCTCGAATCACATGACAGGAAGCCAGATCCATCTCACTTCTATCCAAAGTAGTGCCACGGGAGGAACTGTCTCGTTTGGCAACAAGGGCAAGGGAAAGATCAAAGGAACGGGAACTGCCATTCTCAATCCGTCCATTAAAGCAACAAACGTTAGCCTTGTTGAAGGACTTGGTTTCAATCTCCTAAGCGTCTCTCAAATGTGTGATCAAGGTGAAAATCTAGTCACATTTGAGTCAAAGGAGTGCCTCGTTATCAACAAGAAATCAAACAAAGTGGTTCTCAAAGGAGTCCGCAAGAACAATGTCTACATCTTCAACCAAGAGTTCAAGCCCAAATCTGAGTTATGCTTATCTGTTTCAAAGGAGGACGCTGACCTCTGGCATCGCCGACTTGGCCATGCTGGACCAAGCACAATCCTTAAGCTACACCAAAGAAATCTTGTAAAAGGACTTCCCCAAATTGATCCTGAGAAAATTGAACAGTGCGAAGCCTGTATCAAAGGGAAGCAAACAAGAACGTCCTTCAAGTCCAAAAATGAAGTCAGTACAAAGAAGCCGTTGGAACTTCTCCATATGGATCTTTGCGGACCAATGAAAACGCTGAGCTTCGGTGGAAAGAGGTACATGTATGTTATTGTAGATGATTTTTCTCGATACACTTGGGTTCTCTTCTTGGTGTCAAAAACAGATTGGTTCAACGCGTTCAAAGTCTTCATCAAACAAGTGGAAGTTGCCCTTGAGACGCCTCTCAAAGCCATAAGATCAGACCATGGGACGGAGTTCCAGAACTCAGAGTTCCTGGCCTACTGTGATCAACATGGCGTCTCGCACAACTTCTCAGCACCAAGGACTCCTCAACAAAATGGAGTTGTGGAAAGAAAGAATAGGACGCTTGAGGATATGGCAAGGACTATGCTTCTAGCAAATAGCGTCCCCAAGTACTTCTGGGTGGAAGCTATTGCTACAGCTTGCTACATTATCAATCGTGCCATGATCCGTCCTCTTCTAAAGAAGCCTCGCATCGACTACCTCAGAGTTTTTGGGTGCAAATGCTTTGTTCACAACAACGACAAAGAAAGACTTGGAAAGTTTGATGCAAGAAGTGATGAAGCCATATTCCTTGGGTACTCTCTCACCAGCAAAGCATATAGAGTTTTGAACAAAAGGACTCTAAAGCTTGAGGAGAGTATTCATGTTGTGTTCAAAGAAAGTTCTTCTCACAAAGAAAAATCAAGTAAGAAAGAACGTTCTTCTTCGCAACAGAAGGACGACTCTGAAGACGAAGTTGAAGATTGGTCCTCTAGAAAATACTATGTTCCTAAGGACGCTACACCAAATCATGAAGAAGTCTCAGTGGACGCTCCCAGCGCTGCTCAGGGAGTTCCCTCTCAAAGTGAATCACTAGTTCAACAAGATATGGCTGAATCAAGTCAACAAGGCGGGCAGCGTCAAGGTATTGACGCTCAACCTGAGGGGGAACACACTGAGCCTATCAATGAAGACAATGGCTTTGACTCCGATGAGTCTGACTGGACGGACCCTCGGTGTACTCCTGCAAGGGACGCTACTCATAGGGGATCCAACCTTTCAAGACATCATTCAACAGATCAAATCATCTCAGACATCTCAAAAGGAGTCCAAACAAGATCATTTGTGAATCAGTCCCATAACGCCAACATAGCGTTCTGTGCATTCAACGCCTTTGTGTCCTTAATTGAACCTAAGAACATAAAGGAGGCACTTCAGGACGCTGATTGGATCCAAGCCATGCAAGAAGAACTCAATCAATTTGAGAGAAACAAGGTTTGGACCCTCGTTCCTTAAGAAAGTTCTTAAAGATGTTTTGATTGTCCAAGTCTATGTCGATGACATAGTCTTTGGAAGCACTAACATGAAACTTGTAGAGGAATTCAAGAACTTGATGAGTAGTGAGTTTGAGATGTCCCTCATAGGAGAACTCAACTTCTTCTTAGGACTCCAAATCACTCAGCTCAAGGATGGGACGCGCATTCACCAAAAGAAATACATTCGTGAAATGCTTGAGAAGTATGGGATGAACTCATCAAAGTCCATTGATACTCCCATCTCCCCCAACACTCGCCTTTATGCTGATGAAGAAGGCAAGAGTGTAGATCAAAAGCTCTACAGAGGAATGATAGGGTCCTTTCTATACCTAACGGCAAGTCATCCCGACATCATGTTCGCTGTGTGTTTGTGCGCCCGCTTCCAAGCAAATCCAAAGGAGTCCCACATGCAAGAGGTCAAAAGAATCTTCAGATACCTCAAGGGACGGGATGACCTATGTCTATGGTATCCCAGAAGGACGTCCCTAAACCTGGTCGCGTACTCTGACGCAGATTACGCTGGCCATGTGGTGGATAGGAAGAGAACCTTAGGGATGGCTCAATTCCTAGGCTCTTGCCTTGTATCTTGGGGATCCAAAAAGCAAAACTTTGTGGCTCTCTCAACCGCGGAAGCTGAGTACGTTGCTGCTGCTTCGTGCTGCTCACAAGTCCTATGGATCAAGTACCAACTTGAAGATTATGGTACGTTCCTCAACACAGTTCCTATCCTGTGTGATAACACCAATGCTATTAGTATTGCCAAGAATCCTATTCATCATTCTAGAACAAAGCATATTCATATAAGACATCATTTCCTTCATGATAATGTTGAACTTGGATTAATTAGAGTGGATCATGTTAGGACTGAGGACCAAGTGGCCGATATTTTCACAAAAGCACTTGATAGACGTCCCTACGAGCACCTCCGGTTGCTTTTGGGGATGATAACTTTTAAATAATCAAGTCCCGTTCTATTATTCCCTCTATGATTGGCTATGTCCTGTTGAGAACTTGTTTTAAAGTGTATCATGCATTTAAAGTCGTCTTTAAAGGACTCTAGTCTAAGACATGTGTTTTGCTTGTGTTTTGAACGCTATTCATTTCGCTTTTCATCTCAAGAGTATCCCTGATCACCCAACCCTCATTACAAGCCGAAATGATGGGAACTCTAAGCTTACCTAAGCCGAGAATCTTGCAAACGCGTCCTATAAGCATTCTTTGTTTTCTCTTTACGGGACGTACTTGCTTGATTTTCAAAAATGGTTCTAAGTGATCAAAGAGACGCTTGTTTAAGTCTGAAGGACGTCGCGTCAGAGTTCTCAGAGTCAGAGGTTGTGATCAGTGTTTGGGACGTCGTGGTTCAGTTCAGAGTAAAGCAGTGTTGTTTGTTGAAAGGACGCCGAGACAAAATCCTTTACAGTTGTGAAAAGTTTGAAATTTGAAAATGGGAAGGTGAACCGCCGCGGGGATTTCGGGCGAAAATCTCGGGATATGCGCAAACATTGCTCGACAGCTGTGTTCCTTAGCAAAGAAGAAAGCCACGTGTTGGAACGCGGGTGGAGGAAGCCCAGTGTAAAGACCCTGTTACCCCTGCCCGTCCAACTTCGTCTTCTTCTTATAAATACGCACCTGTGGAACCTGAAAAACCTTTTCGATTCCCTTGTTGTTTGCCCAAATCCGGAAAATGCTCTCAAAATCCCCCCAAATCTTCCATAACAGATCTCGAAACCATCTCTTCCCAGCTCAAATTCTCGCCTATAAAACCCCTTTTCTCATTCATGGCCAACACAAGAAACACCTCCTCCTCAAAACCCTCTCCGTCTTCGTCGGTGGCGAAGAATCCAAACCCAGCAAGATCCATCACTCCGGAGAAAGGTCGGTCCTTAATGGACTCACGGAGTCGACCCGTTGGCCACCAAGACCCTTCTCGCCACCAGCACTCCTCTCAGTCCACACACCGCCGCCCTTCCACCACCCCGCCTAAGCCACAAAAATCCCAACCTCCTTCACAAAAATCCCACTCTTCCCGATCCCAATCCAAACCCGCACAAAAACGATTCTAATTCCTGGAGAAGCCCTTTCACCCTGAGCCAGAGGACGGGAGCACTACAAAAGGCTCCGTCTTTAGACTCCCAGCCCAGCCTAAACGCCGTCCTCCCCTTGACCCACTCATTGAGGACTGGCTTGAAAAAGAGCCCAGGACGCTGGCCAATATCTGCCTAAGGGCGTCCGCTCATGACCACCCTCCAAAAATCCAACGCCTCCTTCACTATTTTATGGTCACATACGTCCAGCCACGCCTCAAAGAAACCAACCACACCAACCCTCCTTTCATGGGGCCAGGTATTATTTCTGACTCTTTTGGTGGGACGGTGGACGAGCTCGCCAAGCTGCTCCCGAATATCATGGAGTTCATCGTGGCTCCTGCGGGCTCCGTCCCATCCCAAAAGAGAAAGAGGCCTTCTTCCCCTCCCCCCTCTCCCAAGCTCAAAATCAAAGGCCCCTCCTCCACCTCCTCTCAACCCAAACCAATCCCTTACTCCCCGCCACCCGCCCCAAAGAGAAGATTAAAGATGTCTGCTGAGTTGGAAGGCGTCACAGAACAACAAATGGCCGCCATCCGCCTCTCCGAGCTCCAAATCGAAAAAGAGGAGAAGGCGCGCCAAGAGCAAGCGGACAAGGACGCCATTGCTGAGGCGATTTAGAAAAGCCTACAGGAAGTCCCTCTGCTCCCTCCACCTCCACCAAGGGTTGAGGACGCCACTCTTGCTTCTGTGGCTGCCAAGGATCCGCTAGAAGCGTAGATTGAGGCGGACCTAGCAAAGCCTATGCCAAAGGTCCGAAAGGAAGCTCCTCAAGTACAGGTCCCGACCAAGGACGCTGTACCCAAAGTCATCACTCTTGAGGACTCCCCCGCTAAGTCTCCGCCTCCTCCCCCTGCTCCGCTCAAAGTAAAACCTATCTCAGTGGCTCTGCCCAGCACCTCCTTTGCCCCCAAAGCAAAGATAAGAACCCCTACTCCCTCTCCTCCCAGAGCCTCAACTCCCCCTCCTCCGCCAGCTCAGGCCGTCGAGGAATCTGCTCAAGTCCAGAGGACGGCTTCTGTTGAAGTCCCCATCGAGTCCTTGGCAGGGACTCCAGCTGTGGACGCGCCTCCTCTAACACAGGCGTCCACGGCTGAGGATGAAGAGATGGACGAGTCCCATGATCAAGGGGACGAGGCCTCCGACGAAGAAGATGCTCCTCACCAGGATGAGGATCATGAGGAAGAGGAGGGCGACGGAGAAGAAGAAGACGCTGGTGATGAGGTAATAGTGAGCAACGGCAGCAAGTAGGAAAGGCTGAAGAAAATTCTGTCGCTGCTCCTGTTTACAGCTCAGTTTTTGGAAGAGCACCAGCGCTTAGAGTTTTTGGAACTACTTGATCTCCAGGGTTGGACGCACTTGGGTGCTGAAGCTGCCGAGGTGGACCCCGAATAGGTTCTCCGCTTTTACTCAAAATTCGAAATATTTGAAGTAAAAGGGAAGCCTCAAGGGACGTTCGAAATTGATGGGGACGAGTACTCAATTGCTGAGGGTACCGTCCGTAATATGCTCGGCCTGCGTCCTTCTCCTCCGGATGCTCTAAATGATATGCCCAACAAGAACTTTGGCCGTTTCTCCCAAGAAGAGATCTTCACCAACATATTCAACGGGAGACAGCCAGTTGCTAGGGATAGGGTTGCCCATTGTCTTTCCAAGACAGGCGTCCTTTCGCATCACTTCATAGTGCGCATGGTCGTCCCCCGCCAGGAGAAGAAGTCCATCGTCCAGATCACCGACAATATCATATTGGACGCCTTCTTACAGCGCAAGCACATCAACTTACCGCGGGTTATCTTGGAGCACATGGGCAAGTGCACAGGAGGACGCCACTCACTTCCCTTCCCGGGTTTGGTCAAGCAGATCCTAAAGCAGCAACATCTCTACGTCCCCAAAACAGAACAGTCGTTTGGAATTCATTGGGACGTTAGGCAGATAACAGCTCCTCTGTTGGATCGTTAGTACTGAGGGACGACCTTTACATTGGGTAAAGGCGTCCTAAGGTCGGGCGTTCCTACGAGGAGTAGGAGCGTCCTTGAGTAGTGCAGCGGAATAAAGTACTAAACAGGTAAGTAATGAACGCAACGAATTATAGAGGAACCACTCAAGACCAAGTAGTCCTTGAGTGTAAACCTCTACCTCCTTGGAGGATTTTTTGAATAGTTCTTTCCTTTATATTAAACGTTCTTACAGTTGTATGGCGAGTTTTTACAGTTCTCTGACACTTAGCTTTTCCCTAAGTTCACTTGTAAAGAACTCCTTTAAGCCTACAACTTAAGCTATAGTTCAATCTACTAAAGGACTCTATTCCTACGTTCTGCAGTACTTCGCAGAACTCTCTCTCTCTTTTTGATTACAAACTGTTTTGTGATTTGGGTACAAAACCTCACTCGATCTAACTCAGGTCTAAACACTGTTCTTGAGTTCTTGAGTTAGTTCTTCGTGTTCTTGAGTGAGTCGCTTTCCTCTGATTCTCTCTGAATATTCCTGAAAGCGTTAACGTCACAATAAATGCCTAGGGGCTATTTATAGGACTTGGGGAAGGGCGTCTTTTCTCTGGGACGATCATTCCCTTCATGGACGTGGCTACAGGATCTTCCTCCACGTAGTAGGGCGGTGATGAGGAAGCTTCCTGTATCCAGCTGTGTATGATGAACTCCGCTACAGGATCGGCCGCCACGTGTTGATGAACTCTGCAACAAGATCGTCCGCCACGTAGTATTGGACTCCGCTACAGGACCGGTCTCCACGTGTCCTTGGATGATCAAACATTGTCGAGTGATGTCATCATGTCGGCTAGTGAGTAAGGACTCCTTTCTTGCGTTCCTACTTGCTTGGGACTCCGTCCTTGCTCAAGTAGTCTCTGGCTGGTCCTTACTTCCTGTTAGCTAGCGTCCCTAAGCTTATGGGACGCCCATACACACTTGTTGTCCTTTTGGTCACTGGCGTTCTTGAACACTTGGACAACTTTATTAGAACCAAAGTGAGTTTGTCATATCAAAACTAAGGGACGGTTGTGTGGAACACTAACAAGTACGCAAGCGTTCTTGATAGCGTCCCAACAATTTCCCCCTTTTTGATGATGACAAACTCTTTAGCAAAATAGTTTTGACATTGGAACTTAGCATGCATGAAAACTTAGAGGCGTCCTCTAACACTTAGAGAAATTTTAATAAGCACAGGTTTTCAATCTTTGATTCTCTAGCTTTTGGATTTTAAGGAGAGAGTCGCGTCCTAGAAAACTTTCTAAGCGTTCTCTTTTATTCTAGCATGAGCGTTCCTTAGACTTTTCACTTAATAGTTCCCCCTTAACACTTGCTTATTCTAGATAACTATTTTATAGCGCATCTCTACAAAACTACACTTCCCCCTTTTTTCATCATCGAAAAGGATAACAAGTGATAAGAACGTTAGCACAAACACATAACTAAAGGCAGTGGAACGCTTAAACACACATGTGAACACAAACAAAGGATTGCCATTCAAACGGAATTAAGAGTACGGTTATTACAAACCAAGATTATAGTGTTTGAAGTTCAAAAGAAGCAAAAGCAAAATAATAGGGGATTAAAGGGGTGGTGGCAATCACTTAGAACGGCTCTGGTCTTGATAAAACTTGAGCAGTTGTTCTTGAAGTTCAGCAGCCTTGGAGAATGAAGAGGACAAGTCCTTTAGGGCAGAGAAGATGAGGCACTGGTTGTCCATTATTGCGCCCATGAGTTCTGCGGGAGGATGCTGGGCAATGTTTGCTGGGGCAGAACGGGGCAGAGGACCTGAACTAGAAGAGGGAGCGTCCACTGGAGTAGCTGGAGGAGGAGAAGAGGCCATAAGTGCTTGATCAAGAACGTCAAAGTTGAGAGCTGGCTCTCCTTCTTGAGGGAACTCTTGAGACATAGAGGCGAGCCTTTCTTGTTCGGCTTCAGCGGCCAAGCGTTCTTCCTCAGCCTTCTTTCTAGCTTCCTCAGCCTCAGCTTCTTGCTGTTTGATCACTGAAGGCAACTCTTCATTGTGCCTGATCTCGACAAGTCCTTTCTTAGCGTTCCATTTCAAGCCGAGTTCCTCAGACGGAGCGTTTTCATCATAAGTATCCTGGGACTGCGGAATGAACTTGACCAGTCCGGGGTACGGCAAGGCATGCCTCTTCCTTCCACACTTAGCCATGTGTTGCATAGCAATTTTGGCTAGGTTGATTGGACGACGTTCTAGAAAAGCGTCAATGAGAATGATGTCATGAGTTTGTACTATTGAATGCTTCTCTTGCCTTGGAAGGATGGCGCGACATATGAAGTAGTGAGCGATGGCGCCAACCTTGCTCAGCACGTGAGCTACCCTGTCAAGTCCCATTGGCCTTTTGCCCTGAAAGATGTGCTCCACGAGAGGCAGTTCTTGATCTGTTGTCTCAAATCCGCCTTCTGGAAGTGAGCTAAGAGCATCGGATGGAGGCTTGCGAGGACTTAGACCCAAGAAGGATCGGATTTGGCGTTCTGTAACTGAGGCTTTCTCTCCTTCAATTTTGAGGTGGAGTGAACCATCTTTTGATTTGAAACGCAAATCCCTGTAGAACGCCTTCACCTGTTCTTTGTCGACAGTAGTCGGCGCAGGCCCAACGTTCAGCCATCCTTGGAATCTTAGAAGCTCGAGGAACTCCTGAACGGCGTCATCATCAAAGGAGGCAAGCCACTCTTCTGAGTAAATTAGAGGGCTAAGAACGTTGACGGGCGCGCCTTCATTTTTTCTTTTGCGCTTGCCCTTTGGAGACTCAGAGTCCTCATCATCATCTGACTCTTCATCGGCAGCTTCGGACTCATGTTCAGCAGCGTCCTTGGGTGGAGCGTCCTCTGTGCCTTGTTCATTTTCAGTATTGCCACCAGCTGTGGCTTGATCAGCACCAGAAGAACCTTGTCCTTGGGACGTGCCCTCGGCGTCCTGAGCCTCTGATTGATGTTCGGTTTGGGGCTCAGCGTCCGCGGGGACTTGGATGGATTCTGTTTGGATTGTGGGGGATGGGTTTTCTTGAGGAGTTGGGAGGGGATTTAGGTGAGGGAGGGATTGGTTGTAGGGTGGGACTTCTTGAGCATCACGCTCGAGCTCTTCAGAAAGAGTTGGCTCGGCGTCCTTGTGAGAGACCTGGTGCTCGCCAGCGTCCTCAGCAACTTGTTCCTCAGCTGGAGCATTCTCAACTCCTTCCGCCTCGTCATTTGAATCCCCAACGACATCAATGAATGGGGAGGCTTGAGCGGGCGTTCCTCTTTGGCTCTCAGATGAGCTAGAGGAGGAGGAGGAGGGAATGTGCTCAACTGGCGCAGCAGCGTCCTTGGCGAGCAAAACCTTGGGCTTTTCACCAGCCTTCCTTCGGCAAAAAGTGTGCTCAAGAGTGGAACGCTGCTCTGTCTCCTCCGGGCCACTTTCGGAGGATGGACGGCGGGACCTTGGGGTCTCGGGGTCCTTCGGTGGGGAAATGTGGGCCGGGGCTGATGGGAAGTTGGCCAAGTTAAGAGGTGAGGCATGAGGTTTAGGGGGGAAAGGAATAAGGGCATTTGTCTTTGAGGGCTTGGGGGACGGAGGAGGAGTTGGAAGTTGGACGATTTTTAGAGGTTGAGGAGGTGGAGTGGATTCCTTTGAAAGATTAGAGGGGCGTTAGGACGGTCCTTTTGTGGTGCTTTTGGCCTTTTTGAGGGGCCTTGGGTCATGAATTTTCTTGGAGCGTCCCTCCTTAAGGTGTGGTGGAAACTTATCCACAATTTGTGTGGGATTTGAGGAGGTGGATTTGGAAGATTTTGAGAGAGGGGAAGGAGGAGCTGGATGCTTGGAGGGAAGGAGATTTTTTGTGGTGATGATGGGGACTTGAGGAGGTGGGGGAGAGGGACTTGGCACACGGTTTTTCAGCATTTTGTATGCCAGAGAGTCCTTAGGGTACATGGGAAAGTCTGGTAGGACGGCGTTGTGGAGGTCTGGGATAAGATCTAGCAAGGGAGCAAGGTTCTCACCTCCAAATTGTGAAAAGAAGAGAACGTCGTCCATCCGCCCTGGCAAGTCCTTGTAGTTTGTCTTGTGAAGGCCTTGAATGACAAACCGTTCAATGAACTTTTCATAGTTCTTTGTCTTGACAGCGTCCTCCTTCACATCTGGTTTGTCCATGCGTTCCCTTATCAAATTGTACAGGGTTCGCGGCTTCCTGTTGATGAAATCCACCAACGATTCATAGAGAACGATGGGCGTGGGCTTTTCAATGAAGTGGGACTTCACTAATTTTCTTCTCTTCCCGCCGGCAGAAGATCCGGCAGCGTTCACTAGCCTTTGAGACATTTTTCTGGTGAGTTTTAGTGAGAGAAAGTTGCCGAAAAGCTAGAGGGAAGTCAGAGCCTGAACTGAGTAGAGAAGTGGTTGAGAATAATAAATGAACGAGAGCGACTGTTCTGGCCTTATATAGAGGAAGCGGTGGCACAACTGTAAATAACACTGATTTCCTGTGCGACACGTGGCATAACTTCCCCCTTAAGATTTGAGCAAAAGCAACGGTCACTGTTCAAACTTTCAAAAGTTCAAAATTCTGACTCTTCAACTTCTCCTCAAATACTGAACTGGCGTCCTCTCCAACAAACACTGAGCGTTCACTCATACTTGGCAAAATTTTACCGCTTCAAGCAAACCAATAACCAACTTACCGTCCTTGTGATCACCTTGCGATCCATTTGAGAACAAAGCAAGTACGTCCCGTAAAAGAAAATATGAAGCTCATAGGACGCTTTTGCAAAGTTCTCGGCTAGGGTAAGCTTAGAGTTCCCATCATTTCGGCTTATAATGAGGGTTGGGTGATCAGGGATACTCTTTTCAAGAAAAATAGAGAAATTTGAATGGCGTTCCAAAGTAGCAAACACATGAAGTTTTAGACTATCGTTCTTGCAAATATGAATTCAATGCATATCAGTCCTTAAACACTTAGAATCTACAAAACATAGCCAATCATTGAGAGAATAGTAGAACGGGACTTGCTACTTAAAAGTCATCATTCCCAAGAGCAGCCTTAGATGCTCATAGGGACGTCTATCAAGCGCCTTAGTG
Source organism: Polygonum aviculare (assembly GCA_934048045.1). NCBI lineage: Eukaryota > Viridiplantae > Streptophyta > Magnoliopsida > Caryophyllales > Polygonaceae > Polygonum > Polygonum aviculare. The sequence continues at coordinate 12,267,077 of OW204025.1, read as the reverse complement.
AAAATATCAGCTATTTGGTCTTCAGTCCTTACATGCTCCATACTAATGAGTCCTAGTTCAACATTATCACGCAAGAAATGATGTCTTATATGAATATGCTTTGTGCGTGAATGAAAAACAGGATTCTTAGAAATTTCAATAGCACTTGTGTTATCACAACGAATGGGAATAGTTTCAAGATTGATACCGTAGTCCTCTAGTTGATATTTGATCCAGATGACTTGTGAACAACACGAGGCAGCAGCAACGTACTCGGCTTCCGCAGTTGAAAGCGCCACAGAGTTCTGTTTCTTAGATCCCCAAGAGACTAGGCATGAACCAAGGAACTATGCCATTCCTGAAGTGCTTTTTCTATCAATCACATGACCAGCATAATCAGCGTCCGAGTAGCCAACAAGCTTGAAGGACGTCTTCCTGGGGTACCAAAGGCAAAGATCGTCGCGTCCTTTGAGGTAGCGAAAGATCCTCTTGACTTCTTGCATGTGGGACTCCTTTGGATTTGCCTGGAAGCGTGCACACAAGCAAACGGCAAACATGATATCGGGACGGCTTGCGGTCAAGTATAGCAAAGAGCCAATCATTCCTCTGTAAAGCTTTTGATCAACGTCCTTCCCTTGTTCATCTGCGTAAAGACGCGAGTTGGGAGAACAAGGTGTTGCAACAGGTTTGGACGTGTTCATCCCGTACTTCTCAAGCATTTCACGGACATACTTTTGTTGATGAATACGCGTCCCTTCTTTGAGTTGATTAATTTGAAGTCCCAAGAAGAAATTGAGTTCTCCAATGAGGGACATCTCAAACTCATTACTCATTAAGGACTTGAACTCATCTACAAGCTTCATGTTAGTACTACCAAAGACTATATCATCAACATAGACTTGGACAATTAAAATGTCCTTGTGAACTTTCTTTATGAACAAAGTTTTATCAATTGAACCTCTTGTATAGCCATTAGATAAAAGAAAGGACGCAAACCTGTCGTACCATGCACGAGAGGCTTGCTTGAGTCCATAAAGCGCTTTGTCCAAGTAGTACACATGATCTGGGTGAGAGGCGTCCTCCAAGCCAGGGGGCTGAGCAACATACACTTCCTCCTTTAGCTTCCCATTGAGAAAGGCAGTCTTGACGTCCATCTGAAATAACTTGAATCCTTTGTGGGCGGCAAAAGCAATAAGAAGACGAACGGCCTCAATTCTAGCAACAGGAGCAAAGGTTTCATCATAGTCTATGCCTTCCTCTTGCTTGAATCCTTGAGCCACCAGTCTTGCCTTGTTCCTTGATACACGTCCACTCTCATCAAGCTTATTTCTGAACACCCAGCGCGTCCCTATGATATTTTTGCCTTTGGGACGTGGGACGAGAGTCCAAACTTTGTTTCTTTCAAACTGGTTGAGTTCTTCTTGCATTGCTTGAATCCATTCAGCGTCCTGAAGTGCTTCTTTGATATTATTTGGTTCCACCATAGAAACAACAGCGTCGAACGCACAGAATGCTAGATTTGCACTCTAGGACTTGCTTGCAGCTGACCTTGTTTGAACTCCTTGAGAAGGATCTGAGACAATCTGGGATGATGGGTGGTCCCTAGAGAAGCGGGACTCCCTTTGAAATAATTGAGTAAATCTTGAATCAACCTCTTCATCAGAATCATCACTATCACCTTGAGCATCGTCTTCGGTGCGTTCCCCCTCAGAGAAAGCGTCCACACCTTGACGTTGCTCGCCTTGTTGACTCGATTCAGCTACATCTTGTTGAACTGGGGATTCACTACGAGAGGGAACTCCTTGAACAACACTGGGAGCGTCCATTGAGACTTCTTCGGGATTTGGAGATGCGTTCTTAGAGACATAGTATTTTCCAGAAGACCAATCTTCAGCTTCATCTTCAGAGTCGTCCTGTTGTTGTGAAGAAAAGCGTTCTTTCTTACTTGGTTTTTCATTGTGAGAAGAACTTTCTTTGAACACAACATGAATACTCTCCTCATGTTTTAGAGTCCTTTTGTTGAAAACTCTATATGCTTTGCTGGTGAGAGAGTACCCAAGGAATATGGCTTCATCACTCCTTGCATCAAACTTTCCAAGTTTTTCTTTATCATTGTTGTGAACGAAACACTTGCACCCAAAAACTCTGAGATAGTCAATGCGAGGCTTCCTTCCATTCAACAACTCATAGGACGTCTTCTTCAGCAGAGGACGGATCATGGCACGATTGATGATGTAGCATGCTGTGGCAATAGCTTCCGCCCAAAAGTACTTAGGAACGCTATTTGCTAAGAGCATAGTTCTTGCCATATCCTGCAACGTCCTGTTTTTATTTCCACAACTCCATTTTGTTGAGGAGTCCTTGGAGCTGAGAAGTTATGCGAGACGCCATGTTGATCACAGTAGGCCAGGAACTCTGAGTTTTGGAACTCCGTTCCATGGTCTGATCCGATGGCTTAGAGAGGCGTCTCAAGGGCAACTTCCACTTGTTTGATGAAGACTTTGAACGCATTGAAACAATCTGCTTTTGACACTAAGAAAAGAACCCAAGTGAATCGAGAAAAATCATCTACAAGAACGTAAATGTACCTCTTTCCACCGTAGCTCAACGTTTTCATTGGTCCACAAAGATCCATATGGAGAAGTTCCAAAGGCTTGTTTGTACTGACTTCGTTCTTGGACTTGAAAGACGTTCTTGTTTGCTTCCCTTTAATACATGCTTCACACTGTTCAACTTTCTCAGGATCAATTCGGGGAAGTCCTTTCACAAGATTTCGCTGGTGTAGCTTGAGGATTGTGCTTGGTCCAGCATGGCCAAGTCGACGATGCCAGAGATCAGCGTCCTCGTTTGAAGCAGATAGACACAACTCTGATTTAGGCTTGAACTCCTGGTTAAAGATGTAGACATTGTTCTGGCGTACTCCTTTGAGAACGACTTTGTTTGATTTCATGTTGATGACTAGGCACTCCTTTGAGTCAAATGTGACTAGATTTTCACCTTGATCACACATCTGGGAGACGCTAAGAAGATTGAAGCCAAGTCCTTCAACAAGACTGACATTTGTTGCTTTGATGGACGGGTTGAGAATAGCAGTTCCCGTTCCTTTGATCTTTCCCTTGCCCTTGTTGCCAAACGAGACAGTTCATCCCGTGGCACTACTTTGGATAGAAGTGAGATGGATCTGGCTTCCTGTCATATGATTTGAGGTGCCACTATCAATGATCCATAGGCGTCCCCTCACTTCCACCTGCCATAACAAAGTTAGTGTTTGGCAACCCAGGCAAAGTGTTCCTTACCTGGTTCGTTACAGAAATAGAACTCTGGTTCTGGCATGTAGTCATTAATATTCACATCATTTGAAATAGCATGCTTGCGGAAAGAGTTCCTAGAGCGTCTAGAACGCCTAGGATTAGCCTTAGAAACGGACTTAGCATTTTCATTGTTAGTCCTAGCAGCTTTTCCATTTTCAACATCTTCCTTCAGTTTTAAACAATCATATTTGAAGTGATCTCCTTGTCCACAGTACCAGCACGTCCTAGAGTAAGTACCAAGATAGTACTTCTTATTAGGACGTTGAATTTTGTTTTGCTTCATCTTTTGGGGATTGCATACCTTTGAGCCGTCCCCTCTAGCAATTTTCTTCTAAATTTTATGACTGGTGGAATTAATATAGTAGTCCTCTTGACCTTTTTCTCCACTTTCTAGGACTCTAATTCTTTCAAGAAGATTCTTTGTTTTCTCCTTTTCAAGTTCAAGTTCTGAAGTTTTGCTAGCCTCAAAATCGCTAGGGAGAGAGTTCCTAATGTCAGATTCATAACCTAGTCCACACTTAGCTGGGACAAAGACTAGTGGTTTCACTTCCTCAACTATGGGACTCTTTCCTAAAACTTTCACTTCTTCCCTAAGCTTGGCGTTCTCAAGTTTGAGACACATAAGTTCAGTTTTTAGGGACTTAGTTTCTTCACATGGGGACTCTAGTTGAATAGTCATTGAATTACAGTTTTCACATTCAACCACAATATTTTCATCTTTGTTGGATCGTTAGTACTAAGGGACGTCCTTTACTTTCAGTAAAGGCGTCCTAAGGTCAGGCGTCCCTACGAGGAGTAGGGGCGTCCTTGAGTAGTGCAGCGGAAAAAGTACTAAACAGGTAAGTAATGAACGCAAAGAATTATAGAGGAACCACTCAAGACCAAGTAGTCCTTGAGTGTAAACCTCTACCTCCTTGGAGGATTTTTGAATAGTTCTTTCCTTTATATTGAACGTTCTTACAGTTGTACTGGCGAGTTTTTACAGTTCTCTGACACTTAGCTTTTCCCTAAGTTCACTTGTAAAGAACTCCTTTAAGCCTACAACTTAAGCTATAGTTCAATCTACTAAAGGACTCTATTCCTACGTTCTGCAGTACTTCGCAGAACTCTCTCTCTCACTCACTTTTGATTACAAACTGTTTTGTGGTTTGAGTACAAAATCTCACTCGATCTAACTCAGGTCTAAACATTGTTCTTGAGTTCTTGAGTTAGTTCTTCGTGTTCTTGAGTGAGTCGCTTTCCTTTGATTCTCTCTGAATATTCTTGAAAGCGTTAACGTCACAATAAATGCCTAAGGGCTATTTATAGGACTTGGGGAAGGGCGTCTTTTCTTTGGGACGATCATGCCCTTCATGGACGTGGCTACAGGATCTTCCTCCACGTAGTAGGGCGGTGATGAGGAAGCTTCCTGTATCCAACTGTGTATGATGAACTCCGCTACAGGATCGGCCGCCACGTGTTGATGAACTCTGCAACAGGATCGTCCGCCACGTAGTGTTGGACTCCGCTACAAGATCGGTCTCCACGTGTCCTTGGATGATCAAACATTGTCGAGTGATGTCATCCTGTCGGCTAGTGAGTAAGGACTCCTTTCTTGTGTTCCTACTTGCTTTGGAACTCCGTCCTTGCTCAAGTAGTCTCTGGCTGGTCCTTACTTCCTGTTTGCTAGCGTCCCTAAGCTTATGGGACGCCCATACACACTTGTTGTCCTTTTGATCACTGGCGTTCCTGAACACTTGGACAACTTTATTAGAACCAAAGTGAGTTTGTCATATCAAAACTAAGGGACGGTTGTGTGGTACACTAACAAGTACGCAAGCGTTCTTGATAGCGTCCCAACAATTTCCCCCTTTTTGATGATGACAAACTCTTTAGCAAAATAGTTTTGGAGTTTGAACTTAGCATGCATCAAAACTTAAAAGCGTCCTCTAATACTTAGAGAAATTTTATTTAGCACAAGTTTTCATTCTTTGATTCTCTAACATTTGGATTTTAGTGAGAGAAAAGTGTCCTAGAATTTTCTAGGCGTCCTCTAGTTTATTCTAGCATGGTCGTTCCTTAGACTTTTCACTTAATAGTTCCCCCTTAACACTTGCTTATTCTAGATAACTATTTTATTGCGCATCTCTGCAAAACTACACTTCCTCCTTTTGGCATCATCGAAAAGGATAACAAGTGATAAGAACGTTAGCACAAACACATAACTAAAGGCAGTGGAACGCTTAAACAAACATATGCAAGCAAACAGTGGAATTGCCATTCAAACAAAATTAGAGTACGGTTATTACAAACCAAGATCATAGTGTTTGAAGTTCAAAAGAAGCAAAAGCAAAATAATAGGGGATTAAAGGGGTGGTGGCAATCACTGAAAACGGCGATGGACTTGATAAAACTTGAGCAGTTGTTCTTGAAGTTCAGCAGCCTTTGAGAACGCAGAGGACAAGTCCTTTAGAGCAGAGAAGATGAGGCACTGATTGTCCATTATTGCACCCATGAGTTCTGCGGGAGGATGCTGGGCAATGTTTGCTGGGGCAGAACGGGACAGAGAACCTGAACTGGAAGAGGGAGCGTCCACTGGAGTAGCTGGGGGAGGAGAAGAATCCATTAGCATCTGATCAAGAGCGGCAAGGTCGACGGCTGGCTCTTCTTCATGAACGGACTCATGTTGCAAGAAGGCAAGGCGTTCTTCCTCAGCTTCAGCGGCGAGACGTTCTTCCTCAGCCTTCCTCCTGGCTTCCTCAGCCTCAGCTTCTTGTTGTTTGATCACAGAAGGCAACTCTTCATTATGCCTGATCTCGACAAGTCCCATCTTTGCGTTCCACTTCAAGCCAAGTTCTTCAGATGGAGCGTTCTCATCATAAGCATCCTGGGACTGCAGAATGAGCTTGACTAGTCCAGGGTACGGCAAGGCATGCCTCTTCCTACCACACTTAGCCATGTGTTGCATAGCAATTCTGGCTAGATTGATGGGGCGGCGTTCTAGCAGAGCGTCAATAAGAATGATATCGTGCGTCTGAACGATTGACCTCTTCTCCTGCCTAGGAAGGACGGCGCGACATATAAAGTAATGAGCGATGGCGCCTACCTTGCTCAAAACGTGAGCAACCCTGTCCAGTCCCATTGGCCTTTTGCCCTGAAAAACGTGTTCAACCAGGGGCAGTTCCTCATCAGTTGTCTCGAATCCGCCTTCTGGAAGTGAGCTAAGAGCGTCGGACGGTGGCTTGCGTGGACCTAGACCCATGAAGGATCGGATTTGGCTTTCTGTTACTGAGGCTTTCTCACCTTCAATTTTGAAGTGGAGGGAGCCATCTTTTGCTTTGTAGCGCAAATCCCTGTAGAACGCCTTCACCTGTTCTTTGTCAACAGTGGTCGGCGTTGGTCCAACGTTCAACCATCCTTGGAATCTCAGAAGCTCGAGGAACTCCTGAACGGATTCATCATCGAAGGAGGCTAGCCACTCTTCAGAGTAAATGAGCGGGCTAAGGACTTTGACGGGCACATCAGCATTTTTTCTTTTGCGCTTGCCCTTTGGGGACTCAGAGTCCTCATCATCATCTGACTCTTCATCGGCGCCCTCAGATTCGTTTTCAACAGCGTCCTTGGAGGGAGCGTCCTTTGTGCCTTGTTCATTTTCAGTATTGCCACCAGCTGTGACTTGATTAGCACCAGAAGAGGCTTGTCCTTGGGACATGCCCTCGGCATCCTGAGCCTCTGATTGATGTTCGGTTTGGGGCTCAGCGTCCGCGGGGACTTGGGTGGATTCTGTTTGGATTGTGGGGGATGGATTTTCTTGAGGAGTTGGGAGGGGATTTAGGAGAGGGAGGGATTGGTTGTAGGGTGGGACTTCTTGAGCATCACACTCGAGCTGTTCAGACAAAGTTGGCTCGGCGTCCTTTTGAGCGACCTGGTGCTCGCCAGCGTCCTCAGCTACTTGATTCTCAGCAGGAGCATTCTCAACTCCTTCGGCCTCGTCGTTGGAGTCCCCAACAACATCTATGAATGGGGAGGCTTGGGCCGCAGGCGTTCCTCTTTGGCTCTCACATGAGCTAGAGGAGGAGGAGGAGATGTGCTCGGGCTCTGGTGCAGCTTGGACCATGAGCACCTTTGGAGATTCGCCGACTTTGCAACGTTTGAAGGTATGCTCAAGGGCGGGATGCTTCTCAACGTCCTCTGGTCCGCTCTCTGATGAGGGACGGCGAGATCTGGGGGTCTCGGGGTCCTTTGGCGGAGAGATGTGAGCAGGAGCAGCTGGGAAGTTGGCCAAATTTAGAGGTGAAACATTGGCTTTAGGGGGGAAAGGAATAAGGGCATTTGTCTTTGAGGGCTTGGGGGACGGAGGAGGAGTTGGAAGTTGGACGATTGTTAGAGGTTGAGGAGGTGGTGTTGATTCCTTAGAAAGGTTGGAAGGCCTTTTTGTGGAGCTGGGTCTTTGCTTGGAGCTTTTGGAGGAGGGGACGCTTGAAGTTTTGGCCTTTTTGATGGGCCGTGGATCATGTGTTTTCTTAGAGAGTCCCTCCTTTAAATGTGGTGGAAATTTATCCACAATTTGGGTTGGTCTTGAGGAGGTGGATTTGGATGTTTTTGAGAGGGAGATGAAGGGGTTGGACGCTTGGATGAGAGGAAAGATTTGGTGGTGATGGTGGGGACTTGAGGAGGAGGAGAGGGACTGGGCACTCGGGACTTTAGCATTTTGTACGCCAAAGAGTCCTTAGGGTACATGGGAAAGTCTGGAAGGACGGCGTTGTGGAGGTCGGGTATAAGTTCAAGTAAAGGACCCGGATTCTCACCTCCAAACTGAGAGAAGAAGAGAACGTCGTCCATCCGTCCTGGCAAGTCCTTGTAGTTGGTTTTATGAAGACTTGGCACGACGAAGCGTTCAATGAACCTTTCATAGTTCTTAGTCTTCGTTGCATCATTCTTGATCTCTGGCAAGTCCATGCGTTCCCTTATTAAGTTGTAATGGGTTCTTGGCTTCCTGTTGATGAAGTCCACCAACGATTCATTAAGAACGATGGGTTTTGGTTTCTCTATGTAGTGGGACTTCACCAGCTTTCTTCTCTTCCCGCCGGTAGAAGATCCGGTCACGTTCAACTGTCTTTGAGACATTTTTTCAGATGAGCTTTAGTGAGAGAAAGTTGCCGGAAAGCTAGAGAGAAGTCAGAGCCTGAACAGACTTCTCAAGCTTTCGATGTAGTGAGACTTCACAAGCTTTCTTCGCTTCCCGCCGGTAGAAGATCCGACTACGTTCAACTGTCTTTGAGACATTTTTCAGATGAGCTTAAGTGAGAGAAAGTCGCCGGAGTTCTAGAGAGATGTCAGAGCAATTTGGAGAGCGAGAAAGTGGTTGAGCGTAATAAATTTTGACAGCAACTGTTCTGGCCTTATATAGAGGAAGCGGTGGCACAAACTGTAATTACCACTGTTTTACTGTGCGACATGTGGCAAAACTTCCCCCTTAAGATTTGAGCAAAAGCAACGGTTACTGTTCACACTTTCAAAGGTTCAAAATCCTGACTTTTCAACTTCTCCTCAAATACTGAACTGGCGTCCTCTCTAATAAACACTGAGCGTTCTCTCATACTTAGCAAAATTTTACCTCTTCAAGCAAACCAACAACCAACTTACCGTTCTTGTGATCACCTTTCGAACCAGTTGAGAACAACGCAAGTACGTCCCGTAAAAGAAAATATGAAGCTCATAGGACGCTTTTGCGGAGTTCTCGGCTAGGGTAAGCTTAGAGTTCCCATCATTTCGGCTTATAATGAGGGTTGGGTGATCAGGGATACTCTTTTCAAGACAAAATAGAGAGAATTTGAATGGCGTTCCAAAGTAGCAAACACATGAAGTTTTAGACTAGCGTCCTTGCAAATATGAATTTAATGCATAACAGTCCTTAAACACTTAGAATCTACAAAACATAGCCAATACTTGAGAGAATAGTAGAACGGGACTTGCTACTTAAAAGTTATCATCCCCAAGAGCAGCCTTAGATGCTCATAGGGACGTCTATCAAGCGCCTTAGTGAAAATATCAGCTATTTGGTCTTCAGTCCTTACATGCTCCATACTAATGAGTCCTAGTTCAACATTATCACGCAAGAAATGATGTCTTATATGAATATTCTTTGTGCGTGAATGAAAAACAGGATTCTTAGAAATTTCAATAGCACTTGTGTTATCACAACGAATGGGAATAGTTTCAAGATTGATACCGTAGTCCTCTAGTTGATATTTGATCCAGATGACTTGTGAACAACACGAGGCAGCAGCAACGTACTCGGCTTCCGCAGTTGAAAGCGCCACAGAGTTCTGTTTCTTAGAACCCCAAGAGACTAGGCATGAACCAAGGAACTATGCCATTCCTGAAGTGCTTTTTCTATCAATCACATGACCAGCATAATCAGCGTCCGAGTAGCCAACAAGCTTGAAGGACGTCTTCCTGGGGTACCAAAGGCAAAGATCGTCGCGTCCTTTGAGGTAGCGAAAGATCCTCTTGACTTCTTGCATGTGGGACTCCTTTGGATTTGCCTGGAAACGTGCACACAAGCAAACGGCAAACATGATATCGGGACGGCTTACGGTCAAGTATAGTAAAGAGCTAATCATTCCTCTGTAAAGCTTTTGATCAACGTCCTTCCCATGTTCATCTGTGTAAAGACGCGAGTTGGGAGAACAAGGTGTTGCAACAGGTTTGGACGTGTTCATCCCGTACTTCTCAAGCATTTCACGGACATACTTTTGCTGATGAATACGCGTCCCTTCTTTGAGTTGATTAATTTGAAGTCCCAAGAAGAAATTGAGTTCTCCAATGAGGGACATCTCAAACTCACCACTCATTAAGGACTTGAACTCATCTACAAGTTTCATGTTAGTACTACCAAAGACTATATCATCAACATAGACTTGGGCAATTAAAATGTCCTTGTGAACTTTCTTTATGAACAAAGTTTTATCAATTGAACCTCTAGTGTACCCATGAGACAAAAGAAAGGACGCAAACCTGTCGTACCATGCACAGGGGGGCTTGCTTGAGTCCATAGAGCGCTTTGTCCAAGTAGTACACATGATCTGGGTGATCGGCGTCCTCGAAGCCAGGCGGCTGAGCAACGTACACTTCCTCCTTTAACTTTCCATTGAGAAAGGCAGTCTTGACGTCCATCTGAAATAACTTGAATCCTCTGTGAGCGGCGAAGGCAATAAGAAGACGAACGGCCTCAATTCTAGCAACAGGAGCAAAGGTTTCATCATAGTCTACGCCTTCCTCTTGCTTGAATCCTTGAGCCACCAGTCTTGCCTTGTTCCTTGATACACGACCACTCTCATCAAGCTTATTTCTGAACAACCATCGCGTCCCTATGATATTTTTGCCTTTGGGACGTGGGACGAGATTCCAAACATTGTTCCTTTCGAACTGATTTAGTTCTTCTTGCATTGCTTGAATCCAGTCAGCGTCCTGGAGTGCTTCTTTGATATTCTTTGGCTCTACCATAGAGACAAAGGCATTGAAAACACAGAACGCTAAATTTGCACTTTGGGACTTGCTTGCAGCTGACCTTGTTTGAACTCCTTGAGAAGGATCAGAAACAATTTGAGAAGTTGGATGATCCCTAGAGAAGCGGGACTCTCTTTGAAACAATTGAGCAAATCTTGGATCAATGTCTCCATCAGAATCATCACTATCACTTTGAGCATCGTCCTCAATGTGTTCCCCCTCAGAGAGAGCGTCCACACCTTGACGTTGCTCGCCTTGTTGACTTGATTCAGCTACATCTTGTTGAACTGGGGATTCACTACGAGAGGGAGCTCCTTGAACAACACTGGGAGCGTGCACTGAGACTTCTTCAGGATTTGGAGATGTGTCCTTAGAGACATAGTATTTTCCAGAAGTCCAATCTTCAGCTTCATCTTCAGAGTCGTCCTGTTGTTGTGAAGAAGAGCGTTCTTTCTTACTTTGTTTTTCTTTGTGAGAAGAACTTTCTTTGAACACAACATGAATACTCTCCTCAAGCTTTAGAGTCCTTTTGTTGAAAACTCTATATGCTTTGCTGGTAAGAGAGTACCCAAGGAATATAGCTTCATCACTCTTTGCATCAAATTTTCCAAGTTTTTCTTTATCATTGTTGTGAACGAAACACTTGCAACCAAAGACTCTGAGATAGTCAATGCGAGGCTTCCTTCCATTTAACAATTCATAGGATGTCTTTTTCAAGAGAGGACGGATCATGGCACGATTGATGATGTAGCATGCTGTAGCAATAGCTTCCGCCAGAAGTACTTAGGGACGCTATTTGCCAAGAGCATAGTTCTTGCCATATCCTCCAACGTCCTATTCTTTCTTTCCACAACTCCATTTTGTTGAGGAGTCCTTGGAGCTGAGAAGTTATGCGAGACGCCATGTTGATCACAGTAGGCCAGGAACTATGAGTTTTGGAACTCCGTTCCATGGTCTGATCTTATGGCTTTGAGAGGCGTCTCAAGGGCAACTTCCACTTGTTTGATGAAGACTTTGAACGCATTGAAACAATCTGCTTTTGACACTAAGAAAAGAACCCAAGTGAATCGAGAAAAATCATCTACAAGAACGTAAATGTACCTCTTTCCACCGTGGCTCAACGTTTTCATTGGTCCACAAAGATCCATATGGAGAAGTTCCAAAGGCTTCTTTGTACTGACTTCGTTCTTGGACTTGAAAGACGTTCTTGTTTGCTTCCCTTTGATACAGGCTTCGCACTGTTCAACAGTCTCAGGATCAATTCGGGGAAGTCCCTTCACAAGATTTCTTTGGTGAAGCTTGAAGATCGTGCTTGGTCCAGCATGGCCAAGTCGGCGATGCCAGAGATCAGCGTCCTTCTTTGAAGCAAATAGACACAACTCTGATTTAGGCTTGAACTCCTGGTTAAAGATGTAAACATTGTTCTGGCGTACTCCTTTGAGAACAACTTTGTTGGACTTCTTGTTGATAACTAGGCACTCCTTTGAGTCAAATGTGACTAGATTTTCACCTTGATCACACATCTGGGAGACGCTAAGAAGATTGAAGCCAAGTCCTTCAACAAGACTGACATTTGTTTCTTTGATGGACGGTTTGAGAATAGAAGTTCTCGTTCCTTTGATCTTTCCCTTGCCCTTGTTGCCAAACGAGACAGTTCCTCCCGTGGCACTACTTTGGATAGAAGTGAGATGGATCTGGCTTCATGTCATATGATTTGAGGCGCCACTATCAATGATCCATGGGCGTCCCCTCACTTCCACCTGCCAAAACAAGATTAGTTCTTGGCGACCCAGGCAAGGTGTTCCTTACCTGGCTCATTACAATAATAGAACTTTGGTTCTGGCATATAGTCATTTATGTTAACATCATTAGAAATGGCATGCTTGCGGAAAGAACTTCTAGAACGTCTAGGACGCCTAGAATTAGCTTTTGGAACGGACTTAGCATTTTCATTGTTAGTCCTAGCAGCTTTGCCACTCTCAATGTCTTCCTTAAGTTTTACACAGTCATATTTGAAGTGGTCACCTTGTCCACAGTACCAACACGTCCTATAGTAAGTACCGAGGTAGTACTTCTTGTTGGGACGTTGGATTTTGTTTTGCTTCATCTTTTGGGGATCACACACTTTTGAACCGTCCCCTTTTGCAATTTTCTTGTAAATTTTATGACTGGTAGAGTTAGTGTAGTAGTCCTCTTGACCTTTTACTCCACTCTCTAGGACTCTAATTCTTTCAAGGAGATTCTTGGTTTTCTATCTTTCTAGTTCAAGTTCTGAAGTTTTGCTAGCCTGAAAGTCGCTAGGGAGAGAGTTCCTAGAGTCAGACTCGTATCCTAGTCCTCTCTTGGCTGGGACGAAGACCATTGGTCTAACTTCCTCAATGATAGGACTCTTTCCTAACACCTTCACTTCTTCCCTAAGCTTGGCGTTCTCTAGTTTAAGGCACATCACTTCAGTTTTTAGAGATTTGTTTTCTTCATATGAGGATTCCAATTTCAAAGACACTGTAGAGTAGTTCTCACATTCAACTACAATGTTTTCATTTTCAAGTTCAAGTTCATCCATTCTATGTTGCATGACCACACTTTCTTCCATGATTTTACCAATGAGTTTAATGAGCTTGGATTTGGAACAATTTTCTAAAGAACTCATCATAGATTCACGAGTTACCTCATTTTCAGATTTCGGAGCGTTCTCCTCAATAACTGTGGCGTCCTCCATAGCCATGAACGCTACTTGTTCATTATCAGAAGCGTCCTCAATAGCTACGTACGCCTCTTGCTCATCTGGTTCTTCATCATCAGGCCTGACATTGTCCCATGCAGATGCGAACGCTCCAATGAGGGCTTTTGTCTTCATCTCCTTTGAGGTCATTCCCGTTGTACAATTTTTAGCAAAGTGTCCTTTCTTGTTGCATTTGTAACAGGTAAGTTCTTTCATCTCTGCCTCAGTGTACTTGGGACTTTCTTTCTTGGGCATATTGTGTTTGTTGAAGTATTTGTTCCTTTTGCCAAAAGAACGGAGAGCTTTGTGGATAAGTGCAAGTTCTTCTTCTTCATCAAGCTGTTCCTTACATTTGCTTTCCTTCTCTCTCAACGCTTGAACGCGCATCTTTTCGCGATTCTCATTCTTGTTAGCTTCCACCATTCAGGAAATTTCTCTTTGACGACGAAGATACTCAGCGTACTCTGGTGTTGTGGATGCCAAAGCAAGATCAGTTTGAGGATTTTGTCCAAGTTTAGCCATGTCAGAGATCCTTCTTTCTTCGTACTGCCTAAGCTTCCCATAGATTTCTTCCATATCAAGAGTTTTGTTGGTTGTATTCTCTTTGAACGTTGTCCTGTCAAAGTTCCAGACTCCGGTCAAACCATCAATAACTACTTGAACTCTATTCCTCATGGAGATTTCTGTTTCTGGGATGCCCAAGTTCCTCATCTTGGTGACAAGGGCCTCAAAACGGTATGAGTAGTCATTCACCGTTTCATTTGGCAGCATACTAAAAGCATAGAACTCCTTCTTGATTTTCAGTTGAACGTCCTCCTTCATTTCAGCGGTTCCTACATGGAACTTCTCAAGAGCTTCCCACTGTTGTTTCGCTGTTGGCAAGTTGCTAACTCGAGTGGCGTCCCTTTCGCATAAGGACGCTTGAAGGAAGCAAATAGCTTTTGCGTTGGTTTCCATCAGCTTGAACTCATCAGGACCCCACTCGTCCTCCTTATCAGCTTTGTCAGCGGGAACTTTGAGATCTCCCTTCATAATGACCTTCCAGCATTGATAATTTTGACTTCTGCAGAAATTTTCAAACCTTGTCTTCCAACGATTGAAGTTGCCGTCCGTCAGGCGCGGAGGCTTCACAAAAGAAATTCCAATGGGTTCCATGTCCATCTTTAACTGCAACTCAGTAAGAATCTAGAGCGCCCGCTCTGATACCAATTGTTGGATCGTTAGTACAAAGGGACGTCCTTTACTTTGAGTAAAGGCGTCCTAAGGTTAGGCGTCCCTACGAGGAGTAGGGGCGTCCTTGAGTAGTGCAGCGGAAAAAGTACTAAACAGGTAAGTAATGAACGCAAAGAATTATAGAGGAACCACTCAAGACCAAGTAGTCCTTGAGTGTAAACCTCTACCTCCTTGGAGGATTTTTGAATAGTTCTTTCCTTTATATTGAACGTTCTTACAGTTGTACTGGCGAGTTTTTACAGTTATCTAACACTTAGCTTTTCCCTAAGTTCACTTGTAAAGAACTCCTTTAAGCCTACAACTTAAGCTATAGTTCAATCTACTAAAGGACTCTATTCCTACGTTTTGCAGTACTTCGCAGAACTCTCTCTCTCACTTTTGATTACAAACTGTTTTGTGGTTTGAGTACAAAATCTCACTCGATCTAACTCAGGTCTAAACACTGTTCTTGAGTTCTTGAGTTAGTTCTTCGTGTTCTTGAGTGAGTCGCTTTCCTTTGATTCTCTCTGAATATTCTTGAAAGCGTTAACGTCACAATAAATGCCTAGGGGCTATTTATAGGACTTGGGGAAGGGCGTCTTTTCTCTGGGACGATCATGCCCTTCATGGACGTGGCTACAGGATCTTCCTCCACGTAGTAGGGCGGTGATGAGGAAGCTTCCTGTATCCAGCTGTGTATGATGAACTCCGCTACAGGATCGGCCGCCACGTGTTGATGAACTCTGCAACAGGATCGTCCGCCACGTAGTGTTGGACTCCGCTACAGGATCGGTCTCCACGTGTCCTTGGATGATCAAACATTGTCGAGTGATGTCATCCTGTCGGCTAGTGAGTAAGGACTCCTTTCTTGCGTTCCTACTTGCTTTGGAACTCCGCCCTTGCTCAAGTAGTCTCTGGCTGATCCTTACTTCCTGTTAGCTAGCGTCCCTAAGCTTATGGGACGCCCATACACACTTGTTGTCCTTTTGATCACTGGCGTTCCTGTCAGCTATACAAATCTGGGATCTAAGGACCATGAAGTATGTTAGTTACTCACTATTGTGTAGTTAGAATCTATTGTATAAACTCTTCTATTCTTATAAACATGTTTGTTCAGTAAATCTATGAAAGTTTTCCTCCTGTCCTAGTGTTTCTAGGTTAGTAGATCGACATGTCTGTCTTTGTTGTGATAATAATGTGCTTCTCCACCTTTCGCATATCAACGTGAATTAGAAATTTGTAGGATTGGCAATAGAGTCTAACTGTTCATTTGTCTTTAATTGCTTTACTTTAGATGGATTTTACAAATAAACCTTTCCAATTAGATTAATTTACTGATCAACTTATATGCCCATAAATCCAGTTTGCATAATGAAACATTTGTTGGTTAATTAGGAATTTGATGTAGTCTGTCTGGGGCCAATGTCATGTGGGTCAGAGACATAGAAATGTCCTTGCATATTCTGGAACAGGAGTGTCTTTTTTTACTGTATATATATATTTCCTGGGTTAATGTTGCTGTATATATTTTCTGTATTATGGATCAATCTTCCTTTGTGCGTCAAGTAGTAGCTTTTTTCGCATCTGATTTCTTTCTTCGGAGCCCTTTCTTTTCTCGTCCGTTCTTGATAGTGTCCCAACAATCTTCAAGTTCATCCATTCTTCTTTTCATAGCAAGACTTTCTTCCATGATTTTACCAATGAGTTTAAGAAGTTTTGGTTTTGAACATTTTTCTAAGGAACGCATCATAGAATCGTGAGTTACCTCTTGTTCATTGTCTGAAGAGTTCTCTTCAACAACTGGGGCGTTCTCCACTGCCATGTACGCAACTTGATCTTCACGTTCATCATCACTTGAACTTAGATCATCCCATGCAGCTGTGCATGCTCCAATAAGAGCCTTCTTCTTATCTTTGGAGGACGTTCCTACAGTACACGTTTTGGCAAAATGTCCTTTCTTGTTGCATTTGTAACATGTGAGTTCCTTCATTTCAGCCTCTGTGTACTTGGGACTCTCCTTTTTGTAAGACTTGCTCTTGTTGCTATGCTTGTTCTTCTTGTTATAGTACTTGAGAGCTTTGTGAATAAGAGACAGTTCCTCATCTGAATCAATCTCTTCCTTTGACTTGCTTTCTTTCTCTTTGGAACGCAAGTTCTCAAGCTTTTCTTTTGATTTGCTTTGCATCATCAATGCTAGATCTCTTTGGCCGCGTAGGTACTCAGCGTACTCTGGTGTTGTGGACGCCAAAGCAAGATCAGTTTGAGGATTCTTTCCTAGCTGAGCCATGTCGGAGATTCTCCTTTCCTCATACTGCCTGAGCTTCCCATAGATTTCTTCCATATCTAGAGTTTTGTTGGCTGTATTTTCTTTGAACGTTGTCCTGTCAAAGTTCCAGACTCCGGTCAAACCATCAATAACCACTTGAACTCTATTCCTCATGGAGATTTCTGTTTCTGGGATGCCCAAGTTCCTCATCTTGGTGACAAGGGCCTCAAAACGGTATGAGTAGTCATTCACCGTTTCATTTGGCAGCATACTAAAAGCATAGAACTCCTTCTTAATTTTCAGCTGAACGTCCTCCTTCATTTCAGCGGTTCCTACATGGAACTTCTCAAGAGCTTCCCACTGTTGTTTCGTTGTTGGCAAGTTGCTAACTCGAGTGGCGTCCCTTTCGCATAAGGACGCTTGAAGGAAGCAAATAGCTTTTGCGTTGGTTTCCATCAGCTTGAACTCTTCAGGACCCCACTCGTCCTCCTTATCAGCTTTGTCAGCGGGAACTTTGAGATCTCCCTTCATAATGACCTTCCAGCATTGATAATTTTGACTTCTGCAGAAATTTTCAAACCTTGTCTTCCAACGATTGAAGTTGCCGTCCGTCAGGCGCGGAGGCTTCACAAAAGAAATTCCAATAGGTTCCATGTCCATTTTTACCTGCAACTCAGTAAGAATCTAGAGCGCCTGCTCTGATACCAATTGTTGGATCGTTAGTACTGAGGGACGACCTTTACTTTGGGTAAAGGCGTCCTAAGGTCGGGCGTTCCTACGAGGAGTAGGAGCGTCCTTGAGTAGTGCAGCGGAATAAAGTACTAAACAGGTAAGTAATGAACGCAACGAATTATAGAGGAACCACTCAAGACCAAGTAGTCCTTGAGTGTAAACCTCTACCTCCTTGGAGGATTTTTTGAATAGTTCTTTCCTTTATATTGAACGTTCTTACAGTTGTACTGGCGAGTTTTTACAGTTCTTTGACACTTAGCTTTTCCCTAAGTTCACTTGTAAAGAACTCCTTTAAGCCTACAACTTAAGCTATAGTTCAATCTACTAAAGGACTCTATTCCTACGTTCTGCAGTACTTCGCAGAACTCTCTCTCTCTTTTTGATTACGAACTGTTTGTGATTTGGGTACAAAACCTCACTCGATCTAACTCAGGTCTAAACACTGTTCTTGAGTTCTTGAGTTAGTTCTTCGTGTTCTTGAGTGAGTCGCTTTCCTCTAATTCTCTCTGAATATTTCTGAAAGCGTTAACGTCACAATAAATGCCTAAGGGCTATTTATAGGACTTGGGGAAGGGCGTCTTTTCTCTGGGACGATCATGCCCTTCATGGACGTGGCTACAGGATCTTCCTCCACGTAGTAGGGCGGTGATGAGGAAGCTTCCTGTATCCAGTTGTGTATGATGAACTCCGCTACTGGATCGGCCGCCACGTGTTGATGAACTCTGCAACAGGATCGTCCGCCACGTAGTGTTGGACTCCGCTACAGGATCGGTCTCCACGTGTCCTTGGATGATCAAACATTGTCGAGTGATGTCATCCTGTCGGCTAGTGAGTAAGGACTCCTTTCTTGCGTTCCTACTTGCTTGGGACTCCGTCCTTGCTCAATTAGTCTCTGGCTGGTCCTTACTTCCTGTTAGCTAGCGTCCCTAAGCTTATGGGACGCCCATACACACTTGTTGTCCTTTTGGTCACTGGCGTTCCTGAACACTTGGACAACTTTATTAGAACCAAAGTGAGTTTGTCATATCAAAACTAAGGGAAGGTTGTGTGGAACACTAACAAGTACGCAAGCGTTCTTGATAGCGTCCCAACATCCTCCAGTCGGCAAGATGAGATTTGATGAGCCGCTTCCCTCAGTGAAGAGGCAACTGGCCAAGGAAAAGAAAGAGGCTGAACGCAGAGCCAAGGCCGCTGCTGCTGCTGCTAAGACTGTGGAAGGTGATCCTGAAGCTGAAAATTTGCAAGTAGTTGGGACGCCAATTGAGGACGCCGATGCTGAAGCTGAAGAAGAGGATCTTGATGGCATGAGCGTCCCTCATGAAGCTGAGAAGCATTCACAGAAGTATCTGCTTGGAATGATGATTGAAAATCAGTGCATGATGATCGATCTCATCCAACAAATCCATGACACTCTTCATCAACACACAGAACTTCTGGAACGCAACAACGAGCTCCTTGAACAACTACCTTCAGGAGCAAAATCTCAAGGCTCTCGGCAAGCGTCCCCGCAAATGATCACTCCTCCCCTTCCAACTCCTGAAAAAGTTTAACTTTTGTTGTTTCTTTTTGCTAAGACTTTGGGACGATGTCCCCTTTTGGAACAATTTGTTTGACTGTTTGTAATGATCGTACTCTTTATTCGTGAATGCAGTTCATTACATTTGTGATTCATTTTGTCTAAGCGTTCCTTTCTCTAGTTATGACTTTGCGCATGCATGTTTTTCAACTTGTTCTCCTTTTCGATGATGCCAAAAGGGGGAAGTATAGTTTTGTAGAGATGCGATTGTTTCTTAAGTTGTCATAGAAAGCATGTGTTTAGGGGGAATTTCGGCCAATTCCAAAGGACGCTAGTTAACAATACAATAGGACGCACTTAAAAAGAATGTATTGCATGTCAACTTAAGCTGAAAAGGAAAATCCAAGTGTAGTCCCTCATGCTAAAAGCTTTACTTCTGCGTGCATTGTTTAAAGGAGTTTGTCATCATCAAAAAGGGGGAAATTGTTGGGACGATATTAAGGACGCCAGTCATTAATATCTAAACCAATAATGACCGTCCCTTGTTTTGATAATGACAAACTCAAAGACTTTTAATACGGTGTCCAAGTCATTGATCTCAGGTAAGCCCAGAGGACGCACATGAACGAAAAGGACAACAAGTGAACGGCAGTCCCTAAGCCATAGGGACGCACGTCATCAGAACCTCCAAAGCTGAACGTAATTGGCGAAGTTCCTGCGCAGATAGGACGGCGTCATCATCAAGAAGGGACGCGCGCCAAAATACGGACGAGGTTCAAATTCAAATCAAGGCCGCCTCAACATGATTACATCACGTTCGGCCATAGTCCTCAGAAGGAAGCTTCCCTTGTCTGGGCACGTGTAGACAACTCCAAAGATGTCGCTTTCCAAGTAATGGTCCCCTACCCACGCAGAGGCTTCCCAAGCGTCAACAGAGTTGACTTCCTCAAGGAGCTCATCGCACCGTTGATGGAAGATCAAGTATCCGGCCAAGTTTCAGAGGACGCTAGAGGACAAGAACCACTTCCGTTATAAATACCCTCCAAGGGGTATGCATAGCGGTGTGGACTTTGAAGACTTTCTCTCAAGTTCTCCCGAAGCATTCAAGTTCAAGAACGAAGAACAAGGAGATCAAGTGAGCTTCAAGCAAGAGAAAGAAAGTCCAACCAAATCAAATCCAAATCAAACCACAAAATAGTTAGAGTTGTAGTTTGTCTCTCACAATGAGCCGTGAGAGACGTGAGTGATAGCTTCCTTATAGCTAAGAGTGTTAGGTTACTTGTTAGGTGGAAAGGAGTGTTACTAGTGAGACTAAGGACGGACGCTTAGCTCAGAGAAGTGTAACGACTCGCCTAAGTTGTAAGGACTCGCTCTTAATAAGATAAGGGACGGATATTGAAAATCCTCCAATGGAGGTAGAGGTTTACCCATAAGACTAGTTGGTCTTAGTGGGGTTCCTCTATAAATACTCGTTTCTATTCTTTTATCTTGTTTCCTGTTAAGTCTATTTTCCGCTGCACTTAAGGACGCCCTTAACCCAGTTAAGGACGCCCATTCTCACGACTTAAAACCCAACAGTCATTCATAAGTTGTTTATTTTATCCTTATTACATTGCACAAGCTCCCAAATTTAAAGCCTTGTCTAATCTTATGCAGTGCCGAGTTATCACATCTAATATTGTGGAAGAGCACACTGCCCTATGGTAAGGAACATTTATTGGTAAATTGATACTTTGCCTGACCTATGTGGGCCCAAGTACTGTGTCTAACTTGGGGGGGCATGCAGATATGGCCCTATAAAAAGGCCTCCTTTGCCACACCCATCCAAGCAACAAGCCAACCCACATCAACTCTGGTATTACTTGTATACTGATTTTTTTATCCTCGTTTCTGGCATCCATCGCATAAATTCTGAGTGTTTCTTTGTTTTCATATGCAGGTATCGAGTCAGTGAAGCATTGTGAGGTGAAATTTTGTTTAGTTATGATGAGTCCATGTGTTATTAGGGTCATGCGTATACAATTGTTTTCATACTTTTGATATTTTGTAATTTCTGTTTGGTTTTAGATGGCTGAGAGGGTTCGTTGGTCACACAACACTGAGCAGAACAAAAACGTTCTCAGGCTGTTTCGTGAATTTCAACAGAGGGCAATGGCTACAGGGGCGTGGACATCGTGGAGGGAGTTAGCTGATGTGCATGAGCAAAGAACCGGGACTTGGCTTGAACCCTTAGCAATAAAGTATAGGGTGGACTACAACGGGTTGATCTGGAGGAGGTGGAAGTCCTTCAAACGCCTCGGTGGTCAAGCTGTTTGGGACTCAACGACTGGCCAAGTAAGCGGTGATGACGATTGGTGGGCGATGATGCGCCAGGTAACGTTCACTTTTCATCCCATGTCAAATTATCTACGGCTGTGGGTTAGGACCAGATAGAACTAGTTGGTGCAAACTTGAAAATCACTTTGATATATTGCCTCTGCAGCGATGTTCTAGTGCCCCTAGGTTTCGACAGATGGGTGTTCAGGCTGAAGTGGATGAGTTGTGGGAGGATCTTTTTGGAAGGGAAATTATGTGTCGAGCCCTTTCAACCCAACAGTGGAAATGACATGCATTAGAACTAACAACCCATCATGAACTTTGTTGTCCTAGTTGTTGAACTTCGTTTATTTGTGTTGCTATGTCGCCATTTCGTTTGTTTGTGATTGTGTCCTCGGTTATGATTTCAAGGATCATTATGTTGTAATGTTTGTGGGTGTATGCTAGCTGTTGTGTTTGTGTCTGCGGTAATGTGAAAAACTGTGGCGCTTGTATTTGTTCAAATGATGTGTTTAACATATTGTGTGTGCATATCAGTTTTGTGTGTTTTCGTTCATTTGTTTTTAGGGTGAAGTAAGCCATTCCGTCTACAATAAGGTGCTGGAATTGAGACTTTGAAACCTGGGTAACTGAACCATAGACCTTATTAATTTTATATGTTTTCTTTCGTTTGTTGGTAGGAATGGAGCCACTTGTGTTCATTTATGTTATCCTTATCCCATTGCAGATTCAAAGTAGGAATACACATTTATGGCCACTGCTTTGGCATTTATGTGGAGCCTTGTCAAATCTTGTAAGAAGTATGCATTGTCAATTCTGTTCATTTTTTAAGCAGAGATGCACTTCTCAAGCTGGAAAAGCTTGCTTATTTGTCTGTTGCGTGTGTAGGTATTGAGCCCTTTCAACCTCCAACTGGTCAATGGATTCCCCTGCATTTATGTCCTCTCCTTTCAAGGATTCTCTTATGTTGTACAGTTGAACAATGTATAATAGTTTCCATGTAATAGTTGCACCTTGTAAAGTAGGCATTGCCATTTATGAGTTTGGTTTAAGATACATGAGTTGTGTTTGACTATTTTATGATATATATTTTTCTTTCAGATGTATTTTGACACAACAGGAATTGTTGTTTATAGTAATGAACTTGTGTTTTTGAGTAATAAGCATTGTCTAGCCATATCCCTTCATTTTCTAGTTAGTAAGCATTGTATAAGCATACCCAAAAATATCTCAACCCTATAAATGAACATCTAATATTATAATAAGTGAACCCAAACAAAAATCAAAATACACATGCTTCATGTATGGAATATCGGCAAATTTTCCCTTATATCAACATTGACAGCATATCAAAAAAAAAAAACATTGACAGCTCGCTCAAAATAAAAAAAAATAGACAGCTCGCTCAAAATAAAAAAAAACATTGACAACCATAAACCATCGCCACTCCTCGCTCCAATTTGAACTCTCGCTCCAATTTCAACTCTCTCCATTCGTGTCCACGCCGCTTCTCCGTTGCCGCCCCATTGCCACTCCTCTCCGTCGCCGCCCCCTCGCCACTCCTCTCCATCAACACTACATCCTCCCATCTCAGGTACCTTCATCGACACTTTGAACTCTCGACTCCTCTCCATCTCTCAGTTTGTTGGGATGCTATCAAGAACGCTTGCGTACTTGTTAGTGTACCACACAACCGTCCCTTAGTTTTGATATGACAAACTCACTTTGATTGTAATAAAGTTGTCCAAGTGTTCAGGAACGCCAGTGACCAAAAGGACAACAAGTGTGTATGGGCGTCCCATAAGCTTAGGGACGCTAGCTAACTAGAAGTAAGGACCAGCCAGAGACTACTTGAGCAAGGACGGAGTCCCAAGCAAGTAGGAACGCAAGAAAGGAGTCCTTACTCACTAGCCGACAGGATGACATCACACGACAATGTTCGATCATCCAAGGACACGTGGAGACCGATCCTGTAGCGGAGTCCAACACTACGTGGCGGACGATCCTGTTGCAAAGTTCATCAACACGTGGCGGCCGATCCTGTAGCGGAGTTCATCATACACAGCTGGATACAGGAAGCTTCCTCATCACCGCCCTACTACGTGGAGGAAGATCTTGTAGCCACGTCCATGAAGGGCATGATCGTCCCTGAGAAAAGACGCCCTTCCCCAAGTCCTATAAATAGCCCCAAGGCATTTATTGTGATAAAAACGCTTTCAGGAATATTCAAAGAGAATCAGAGGAAAGCGACTCACTCAAGAACACGAAGAACTAACTCAAGAACTCAAGAACAGTGCTAGAACTTGTGTTAGATCGAGTGAGACTTGTAACCAAATCACAAAAAACAGTTTGTAACCAAAAAGGGAGAAAGAGAGTTCTGCGAAGTACTGCAGAACGTAGGAATAGAGTCCTTTAGTAGATTGAACTAGCTTAAGTTGTAGGCTTAAAGGAGTTCTTTACAAGTGAACTTAGGGAAAAGCTAAGTATCAGAGAACTGTAAAGGCTCGCCAGTACAACTGTAAGATCGTTCAATAGAAAGGAAAGAACTATTCAAAAATCCTCCAAGGAGGTAGAGGTTTACACTCAAGGACTACTTGGTCTTGAGTGGTTCCTCTATAATTCATTGCGTTCATCTATTATCTGTTTAGTACTTAATTTCCGCTGCATTACTCAAGGACGCCCTTACTCCTCGTAGGGACGCCTAACCTAAGGACGCCTTTACTAAAATAAAGGACGTCCCTCAGTACTAACGATCCAACAATTGGTATCAGAGCAGACGCTCTAGATTCTTACTGAGTTGCAGGTAAAGATGGACATGGAACCCATTGGAATTTCTTTTGTGAAGCCTCCGCGCCTGACGGACGGCAACTTCAACCGCTGGAAGACAAGGTTTGAAAATTTCTGTAGAAGTCAAAATTATCAATGCTGGAAGGTCATTATGAAGGGAGATCTCAAAGTTCCCGCTGACAAAGCTGATAAGGAGGACGAGTGGGGTCCTGACGAGTTCAAGCTGATGGAAACCAACGCAAAAGCTATTTGCTTCCTTCAAGCGTCCTTATGCGAAAGGGACGCCACTCGATTTAGCAACTTGCCAACAGCGAAACAACAGTGGGAAGCTCTTGAGAAGTTCCATGTAGGAACCGCTGAAATGAAGGAGGACGTTCAGCTGAAAATCAAGAAGGAGTTCTATGCTTTTAGTATGCTGCCAAATGAAACGGTGAATGACTACTCATACCGTTTTGAGGCCCTTGTCACCAAGATGAGGAACTTGGGCATCCCAGAAACAGAAATCTCCATGAGGAATAGAGTTCAAGTGGTTATTGATGGTTTGACCAGAGTCTGGAACTTTGACAGGACAACGTTCAAAGAGAATACAACCAACAAAACTTTGGATATGGAAGAAATCTATGGGAAGCTCAGGCAGTACGAAGAAAGAAGGATCTCTGACATGGCTAAGCTTGGACAAAATCCTCAAACTGATCTTGCTCTGGCGTCCACAACACCAGAGTACGCTGAGTATCTTCGTCGTCAAAGAGAAATTTCTTTAATGGTGGAAGCTAACAAGAATGAGAATCGCGAAAAGATGCGCGTTCAAGCCTTAAAAGAGAAAGAAAGCAAGACTAAGGAACAGCTTGATGAAGAGGAAGAAGTTGCTCTCTTTAACAAAGTTCTCCGTGTCTTTGGAAAAAGAAACAAATACTTCAACAAACACAAGATGCCCAAGAAAGAAAGTCCCAAGTACACTGAGGCAGAGATGAAAGAACTTACCTGTTACAAATGCAACAAGAAAGGACACTTTGCTAAAAAATGTACAACGGGAATGACCTCAAAGGAGATGAAGACAAAAGCCCTCATTGGAGCGTTCGCATCTGCATGGGACAATGTCAGTTCTGATGATGAAGAACCGGATGAGCAAGCGGCGTACGTAGCTATTGAGGACGCTTCTGATAATGAACAAGTAGCGTTCATGGCTATGGAGGACGCCACAATTATTGAGGAGGACACTCCGAAATCTGAAAATGAGGTGACTCGTGAATCTATGATGAGTTCTTTAGAAAATTGTTCCAAATCCAAGCTCATTAAACTCATTGGTAAAATCATGGAAGAAAGTGTGGTCATGCAACATAGAATGGATGAACTTGAACTTGAAAATGAAAATATTGTGGTTGAATGTGAGAACTGTTCTACAGTGTCTTTGAAATTGGAATCCTCATATGAAGAAAACAAATCTCTAAAAACTGAAGTGATGTGCCTTAAACTAGAGAACGCCAAACTTAGGGAAGAAGTGAAGGTGTTAGGAAAGAGTCCTATCATTGAGGAAGTTAGACCAATGGTCTTCGTCCCAGCCAAGAGAGGACTAGGATACGAGTCTGACTCTAGGAACTCTCTCCCTAGCGACTTTGAGGCTAGCAAAACTTCAGAACTTGAACTAGAAAGATAGAAAACCAAGAATCTCCTTGAAAGAATTAGAGTCCTAGAGAGTGGAGAAAAAGGTCAAGAGGACTACTACACTAACTCTACCAGTCATAAAATTTACAAGAAAATTGCAAAAGGGGACGGTTCAAAAGTGTGTGATCCCCAAAAGATGAAGCAAAACAAAATCCAACGTCCCAACAAGAAGTACTACCTCGGTACTTACTATAGGACGTGTTGGTACTGTGGACAAGGTGACCACTTCAAATATGACTGTGTAAAACTTAAGGAAGACATTGAGAGTGGCAAAGCTGCTAGGACTAACAATGAAAATGCTAAGTCCGTTCCAAAAGCTAATTCTAGGCGTCCTAGACGTTCTAGAAGTTCTTTCCGCAAGCATGCCATTTCTAATGATGTTAACATAAATGACTATATGCCAGAACCAAAGTTCTATTATTGTAATGATCCAGGTAAGGAACACCTTGCCTGGGTCGCCAAGAACTAACCTTGTTTTGGCAGGTGGAAGTGAGGGGACACCCATGGATCATTGATAGTGGCGCCTCAAATCATATGACAGGAAGCCAAATCCATCTCACTTCTATCCAAAATAGTGCCACGGGAGGAACTGTCTCGTTTGGCAACAAGGGCAAGGGAAAGATCAGGGGAACGGGAACTACAATTCTCAATCCGTCCATCAAAGCAACAAATGCCAGTCTTGTTGAAGGACTTGGCTTCAATCTTCTTAGCGTCTCTCAAATGTGTGATCAAGGTGAAAACCTAGTCACATTTGACTCAAAGGAGTGCCTTGTTATCAACAAGAAGTCCAACAAAGTTGTTCTCAAAGGAGTACGCCAGAACAATGTCTACATCTTTAACCAGGAGTTCAAGCCTAAATCAGAGTTGTGTCTATCTGCTTCAAACGAGGACGCTGATCTCTGGCATCATCGACTTGGCCATGCTGGACCAAGCACAATCCTCAAGCTACACCAGCGAAATCTTGTGAAAAGACTTCCCCGAATTGATCCTGAGACTGTTGAACAGTGCGAAGCCTATATCAAAGGGAAGCAAACAAGAACGTCTTTCAAGTCCAAGAACGAAGTCAGTACAAAGAAGCCTTTGGAACTTCTCCATATGGATCTTTGTGGACCAATGAAAACGTTGAGCCACGGTGGAAAGAGGTACATTTACGTTCTTGTAGATGATTTTTCTCGATTCACTTGGGTTCTTTTCTTAGTGTCAAAAGCAGATTGTTTCAATGCGTTCAAAGTCTTCATCAAACAAGTGGAAGTTGCCCTTGAGACGCCTCTCAAAGCCATAAGATCAGACCATGGAACGGAGTTCCAAAACTCATAGTTCCTGGCCTACTGTGATCAACATGGCGTCTCGCATAACTTCTCAGCTCCAAGGACTCCTCAACAAAATGGAGTTGTGGAAAGAAAGAATAGGACGTTGGAGGATATGGCAAGAACTATGCTCTTGGCAAATAGCGTCCCCAAGTACTTCTGGCGGAAGCTATTGCTACAGCATGCTACATCATCAATCATGCCATGATCCGTCCTCTCTTGAAAAAGACATCCTATGAATTGTTAAATGGAAGGAAGCCTCGCATTGACTATCTCAGAGTCTTTGGTTGCAAGTGTTTCGTTCACAACAATGATAAAGAAAAACTTGGAAAGTTTGATGCAAGGAGTGATGAAGCCATATTCCTTGGGTACTCTCTTACCAGCAAAGCATATAGAGTTTTCAACAAAAGGACTCTAAAGCTTGAGGAGAGTATTCATGTTGTGTTCAAAGAAAGTTCTTCTCACAAAGAAAAACCAAGTAAGAAAGAACGCTCTTCTTCACACCAACAGGACGACTCTGAAGATGAAGCTGAAGATTGGACTTCTGGAAAATACTATGTCTTTAAGGACGCATCTCCAAATCCTGAAGAAGTCTCAGTGGACGCTCCCAGTGTTGTTCAAGGAGTTCCCTCTCGTAGTGAATCTCCAGTTCAACAAGATGTAGCTGAATCAAGTCAACAAGGCGAGCAACGTCAAGGTGTGGACGCTCTCTCTGAGGGGGAACACATTGAGGACGATGCTCAAAGTGATAGTGATGATTCCGATGGAGACATTGATCCAAGATTTGCTCAATTGTTTCAAAGGGAGTCTCGCTTCTCTAGGGATCATCCAACTTCTCAAATTGTTTCTGATCCTTCTCAAGGAGTTCAAACAAGGTCAGCTGCAAGCAAGTCCCAGAGTGCAAATTTAACGTTTTGTGCTTTCAACGCTTTTGTCTCTATGGTGGAACCAAAGAATATCAAAGAAGCACTTCAGGACGCTGACTGGATTCAAGCGATGCAAGAAGAACTCAACCAGTTTGAAAGAAACAAAGTATGGACCCTCGTCCCTCGTCCCAAAGGCAAAAACATCATAGGGACGCGCTGGGTGTTCAGAAATAAGCTTGATGAAAGTGGACGTGTGTCAAGAAACAAGGCAAGACTGGTGGCTCAAGGATTCAAGCAAGAGGAAGGCATAGACTATGATGAAACCTTTGCTCCTGTTGCTAGAATTGAGGCCGTTCGTCTTCTTATTGCTTTTGCCGCCCACAAAGGATTCAAGTTATTTCAGATGGACGTCAAGACTGCCTTTCTCAATGGAAAGCTAAAGGAGGAAGTGTATGTTGCTCAGCCCCCTGGCTTCGAGGACGCCTCTCACCCAGACCATGTGTACTACTTGGACAAAGCGCTCTATGGACTCAAGCAAGCCCCTCGTGCATGGTACGACAGGTTTGCGTCCTTTCTTTTGTCTCATGGGTACACTAGAGGTTCAATTCATAAAACTTTGTTCATAAAGAAAGTTCACAAGGACATTTTAATTGCCCAAGTCTATGTTGATGATATAGTCTTTGGTAGTACTAACATGAAACTTGTAGATGAGTTCAAGTCCTTAATGAGTAGTGAGTTTGAGATGTCCCTCATTGGAGAACTCAATTTCTTCTTGGGACTTCAAATTAATCAACTCAAAGAAGGGACGCGCATTCACCAACAAAAATATGTCCGTGAAATGCTTGAGAAGTACGGAATGAACACGTCCAAACCTGTTGCAACCCCTTGTTCTCCAAACTCGCGTCTTTACACAGACAAACAGGGAAAGGACGTTGATCAAAAGCTTTACAGAGGAATGATTGGCTCTTTGCTTTACTTGACTGCAAGCCGTCCCGACATTATGTTTGCCGTTTGCTTGTGTGCACGCTTCCAGGCAAATCCAAAGGAGTCCCACATGCAAGAAGTCAAGAGGATCTTTCGCTACCTCAAAGGACGCGATGATCTTTGCCTTTGGTACCCCAGGAAGACGTCCTTCAAGCTTGTTGGCTACTCGGACGCTGATTATCACTACAAGAAAATCCTTTTATTGCAACGGTAATTTGCAACGATAATATTTTATCGTTGCGAAAAATATTTTTGGCAACGACCTATGAAGGTTGTTGTTAATGGTTGTTGCAAAAAATAAAAATTCTAGTTCCCTCCAACCCAAAAACGGGCGCCATGAGTAAAATTTTGGATTTATATTTTGCAACGAAAATGGGTGTAGTAAAAAAATATCTGGATACATATGGCAACGAGGGGCGTTGTTGCGAAAAATAATCTACATGTATGGCAACGAGGGGTGTCGTTGTGTAAAATATTCTACATATATGGCAACGAGGGGGTGTCGTTGCAAAAAATATTCTTCATGTAAGGCAACAAGGGGTGTCGTTGCAAAAAAAGGGCAGGATATTTTTTTTATTCGGGTCCCTTCTTTCCCCCTAACCCCCAGCCGCTTTCCTTCTTCTCTCCCGACCTTCTCCCTAATCCTCTCGATCGGCTCCTCAGGTCTCGCCCTCGTCGTTACCGGCTCGCCCTCGTCGTCTCCGCCTCCGTTTTATCTTTAGAAAGGTCAATTTTTTGCCAACACTCGCAGGCTTTCAAACTCGTTGGTGGAAACCCTAGAGGGCGTCTTCTACCTTTCGCAGCCCCGACTTTCAAGACATCAGATCAGATCATCGAGTAAGCGCTTTCACTCTTCGATTTTCGCTCTTTCGTATCCCCTTGTGAATTACTCGATCTCGGACGGACTCTGATTTGTGAATTTTTGGTTTCTTTTCCGATTCGGCCTCGTTGTTCAGAGATGAAGGTTATCGCCGCTTATTTGTTGGCCGTTTTGGGTGGCAACACCACCCCCACAGCCGAAGACATCAAGAACATTCTCGGATCCGGTATGTTTACCGATCTTCTCCTTTGCCAATTTATCGTGTTTTGAATCTGTAGTGATTTCTTTTCCGATTCGAGTTTGCACTATATCTGGTGGTTATGTTGGATCCTTGAATTGTCTTTGATTTTGACTCGTGTATTGTTGTCTCTTGATATTTTTTTATTGTTCAGCATCTTTTAGTAGATTATTGCACATAGGTGGATGAGAGTTTAGATGGCCATGGAGACCGAGGACTCGTCAAGGATGACTTGGTTTCAAGGCACTGTGTCTTCTATCACTATGCCTGATTGTGGCTCATGGCAGAGATCTCCATGGAGGATGCTTCAGGTACATAAAAAATGATGTCATTTTTTATTGGTTAGTGTTGTTGTCTAGTTTCAAGAAAAGCTAGGGTTTTGAATTGGTTCGCTTATGATAATGCTGTTTTTGATATATGCTAGGTTAAGGCTATCCAATCTGACCCCAATTTCTTGTGTTTGCTGTCTGTTTTGTGGTTTTGCTCCTATTCCTTTTTTTCCCTAATCAGGTTTGATTCCATATGTAAGAGTTTAGTAGTTGAAATGACAACATTTTTTTATTAAAAACAAGTAGTAGAAACTAATAAGTCTCTATATCTACTTGCCACAGTTTGGTTTTGGAACCGAGAATATGATTTCAGGTCTTTAATCAGATTTGGAAATCGGGTTGAAAGGCTACCAGAGACCAGCCTCCACCACTTAGATAGTATGTGAAAGCTGGTTGTTTCAGGAATTATGTTCAATATTGAAAAAGTGCAAACTTACTGCCATGTATATTGTCTGAATTCATTATACCCATCAGTTCATCCTATGTATCCCAAAGCTGGTTCTTTCTTTCTGCTTATGTCAAATAGATGTGTCCAACTTACACTTGTTTTTCTTATGGGTTCTAGTTAGTTGACTGAGTTCTGGCTAAATAGAATTACAATTTTGTCTCTTAAAAGGAATTAGAATTTTGTCTCTTATTTTTTTGTATTGCAGTTGAGTTTTTCTACCTGCATCGTTTTTTTCTATTTATTGAGTAGTAGTAAACTTTCATGGAAATTTTGTATTACGGTTGAGTTTTGTATTACAGTCTGATTATAATATTTGCTAAAGTGGTGCATAAAATCTTAGAACTTCTTGGAGCCGTCAAAGGGTATCATTCACCTCATTATTGGAATATAGCACAGAATTTTGCAAGGATACCAAAATGTAGTTGATTGGTAGGCTCATTCCTTTGATTTTCTAGCTATACCCTCTCAATAGATTGGTTCAAGACCAACCTGAAGTAATTTGCTATTCTAGATTGTAAAGAGGGAATGGATTTTATTTAAAAGTTAACTTCTTTTTATGGTCAGAGATAGTAATTTTGATGGAAGATCCAAGTATGCAATTTTTATGCATCTTTTGACTGAAATTATCCGTGGAAGACCGGATTAACTAGACTATAATATGGAATTGATATTGATCGCTTCAATACACGATTATGTTCATTTCAGTATTTTTTCTTTTGATCTTTTCAGGTTGATATCTGTTGTTTTGACAAGACTGGTACACTTACATCAGATGACATGGTAGGTCATTTGCCTTTAGTTAAAAAAAATTGTGGTGCTTGCATGTCTTCTCATATTCATCTTGTTTATCTCAGGAATTTTTGGGGGTTGTTGGAACTACTGAGAGTGTTGATACAGAAGATATGGAAAAAGTACCAAGTCGTGCATTGGAAATTCTTGCTTCTTGTCACTCTTTGGTGTTTGCTGATAACAAATTGGTATGGGGATGCAAAATTGCATTTTATTCTGATCGTCAGTGTGTTCCGGTATTAAAAATAATTATTTATTTGTTTTGAAATGATGCCCGGAAACAGAGTTCTAAATTTTGTAGGTAAGACCCAGCTGTTATGATCATTAATTTAACGGTTTCATTCTATTCTTTCACGTAGGTTAGTGATCGTCTTGAGAAGGCTGCACTAAAGGGGATTGAATGGACTTATAAATCCGATGATAAGGCAATGCCAAAAAGGTAAAAAAGTGGGAATTATCTAACTTACTAATGGGATCTTAATCTATTATTAGTTGCTTCTTTCAGTCTGCCATGTCTACGTTATTATAAATTACTGAATACACTTTTTGTGATATATTTCTAATTCATGAATGAAGTGAAACAGATTAAGATTCTTGGCTGACCATCCTTTTCCCTGTAATCTTATGATGTAGGGGAGGTGGCAACCCTGTTCAAATTATCCATAGATATCATTTTGCATCCTATTTGAAGAGTATGTCTGTCATTGCACGTGTTCAAGATGATTTTTTTTCTTTTGTGAAGGTTTATATTCTGGCTATTCTCTTATTGTTTTGTGTGTTTAATTTATATATATAATAGATAGAATATAGTCATAATCCTGCAAGCTTGAAAACAAGAAGACTACTACAAGGGTAATTTATCCCTCATTTATACAATTAGATGCTATTAACGAAACATTATAGTATGTGTACAACTACAGGGTGTTAAAAAGATGACTTGTGGTCAGAAGTTTTTTTTTTCTAGTGTGCTGCTATTTGATAGTGTCAGATTACGCACCCTATATTGCTGCCATTTTGAGTAAAGACTCAATGTGATTAGCTATGTTTATGTTATGTTTGAGTCGTAGGTCAATGTAATTATTTTTTACAAATAAATGAACTTTACAGCCTGTTATTTAATTTTTATGAAGGTTTTTTGTGTTTTCTCTTACTATCGAATTACTTAAATTTTGATTCATGTTAACTATGAGCGGTGGTGATGTTACATAGAATAATTTATCATCCCGTATCAATTTTTTTCTACTGATGTGTAGGTTAGTGAAGCTAGAAGCTTGGAGAGAGATGCAGTGGAAAGTGATCTTATTTTCGCCGGTTTTGCGATAAAGTACTATATTAAAAGGTAATTTATTTTGACGATATAATTTATTAAGTCGTTGAATTTGTTCATGTTGCTTTAGGTTTTCAACTGTCCAATAAGGGCAGATTATGCGTCTGTTTTGGCTGAATTGAAGGGCTCTTCACATGATCTAGTATGTCATTGACTTCCCTTAAGACTTTTGTTTATTATCCAGCTTTATTCTATTCATTGATAATGGATTTGCATTCCTCTGTGGATTTACACATTAGAAATGTGTCAGACATCGATGAATTACTTTGTTCATATGACGCCACAGGATATTGTTGGTGTGAAGATTTTGAAGTAAGATCTACTGATATTGTAAAGGAATTAGGGAATGTGAGCGTCTGTCTGTTTCATAAACAAATCCTTGATTGGAAGAGTTTTTTTACTATTATAAAGGAGTTACTTCGGTATAGATGGAATTGTAACTGTTTGTAGTGAATCCTTATATTCTTATAACAAAAAAGTATTGCAAGTGTTGATGTTGTTTATTTATTTCAACAGTATAAGAATATCGTGTTGGCCAAATTTTGTATTTTTCTCCGTACTGCTAACCAAGATGTCTTTGTCTTTGTGTACCGTTTTATAGGAAAATACACCGGTCATAGCAAGTCAGGTAAATACTCATGATGGACCTGTTGATGCTTTGGGTAAAGAGGCAGAAGCGAAATTATCAATGTAGAAAGAGGTTGTAACACAAACTGAAGAAGAAGAAGATATGGAAGCTCTTCTGGGCACTTACGTCCTCTTCATTGTACAGTATGCTGTAAGACAGATGCATCCAGCCCTTATGGTTCTTTCCTTAGTGTTCTTTATATGTTGTATACCTTGTAGATATGATGTTATTTGTACCTTTACATTGTGTTGGATTTGACATGTAAATTTTGGGACACTTAATACTATAAATTTTTAACCATCTGTAGCAGCAATGTTTTGTTTGAAAGAGGAGGTAATTTATGGGCAAATCAGTGACCTCATGGTGTGCCAAAAAAAAATTAATGTGATCTTTTGCAACGACCTAGCTATGGTTACTGAAAATACCATCTTTTGCAACGACCTAGCCGTTGTTGCAGCAAATATCATCTTTTGCAACCACATATGTTGTTGCAGCAAATATCATCTTTTGCAACGACATATGTGGTTGCAAAAGGCTAGCAAACTAATAATCTAATCATAGTTTTTTTGCAACGACAAGTTTTTTGCAACAACTGTCGTTGCAAAAAATATTATTTTCCGCAACGACTAAAGTCGTTGCAAAAAACTTTCGCTACGGGCATTCCCGCAACGACCCTGCAACGACAAATGTCGTTGCAAAAAATATTTTTGGCAACGACAAGCGATCTTTTGCAACGACAATTGACGTTGCAATAAATGGGTTTTCTTGTAGTGTATGCTGGTCATGTGATTGATAGAAAAAGCACTTCAGGAATGGCACAGTTCCTTGGTTCATGCCTAGTCTCTTGGGGATCTAAGAAACAGAACTCTGTGGCGCTTTCAACTGCGGAAGCCGAGTACGTTGCTGCTGCCTCGTGCTGTTCACAAGTCATCTGGATCAAATATCAACTAGAGGACTACGGTAACAATCTTGAAACTATTCCCATTCGCTGTGATAACACAAGTGCTATTGAAATTTCTAAGAATCCTGTTTTTCATTCACGCACAAAGCATATTCATATAAGACATCATTTCTTGCGTGATAATGTTGAAATAGGACTTATTAGTATGGAGCATGTAAGGACTGAAGACCAAATAGCTGATATTTTCACTAAGGCGCTTGATAGACGTCCCTATGAGCATCTAAGGCTGCTCTTGGGGATGATAACTTTTAAGTAGCAAGTCCCGTTCTACTATTCCCTCAATGATTGACTATGTTTTGTAGATTCTAAGTGTTTAAGAACTGTTATGCATTAAATTCATCTTTGCAAGGACGCTAGTCTAAAACTTCATGTGTTTGCTACTTTGGAACGCCATTCAATTTTTCTCTATTTTGTCTTGAAAAGAGTATCCCTGATCACCCAACCCTCATTATAAGCCGAAATGATGGGAACTCTAAGCTTACCCTAGCAGAGAACTCCGCAAAAGCGTCCTATGAGCTTCATATTTTCTTTTACGGGACGTACTTGCGTTGTTCTCAACTAGTTCGAAAGGTGATCACAGAAACGGTACATTGGTTGTTGGTTTGCTTGAAGAGGTAAATTTTTGCTAAGTATGAGAGAACGCTCAGTGTTTGTTGGAGAGGACGCCAGTTCAGTATTTGAGGAGAAGTTGAAGAGTCAGAATTTTGAACTTTTGAAAGTGTGAACAGTGACCGTTGCTTTTGCTCAAATCTTAAGGGGGAAGTTTTGCCACGTGTCGCTCAGTAAAACAGTGGTAATTACCGTTTGTGCCACCGCTTCCTCTATATAAGGCCAGAACAGTCGCTATCAAAATTTATTACGCTCAACCACTTCTCTGCTCAGTTCAGGCTCTGACTTCTCTCTAGCTTTCCGGCAACTTCCTGAATTCCCTATGTACCCTAGGGACTCCTTGGCCTACAAAATGCTCAAAGCAAGAGTGCCAAGTCCCTCTCCCCCACCTCCTCAAATCCCAACCATCACCACCAAAAACATCCTCCCGTCCAAACGTTCAACCCCCTCATCTTCCCTCTCAAAATCATCAAAACAATCCTCCTCTCAAAATGCACTTATCCCTTTTCCTCCCAAACCCTACTCTCCTCTAAATCTTGCCAACTTCCCCACAGCACCGGCCCATATCTCGCCCCCAAAAGATCCCGAGACCCCCAAATCCCGCCGTCCCTCCTCCGAAAGTGGACCAGAGGACGTTGAGAAGCGTCCAGCCCTTGAGCGCACCTTCAAACGCCGCAAAGCTGGCGAATCTCCAAAGGTGCTCATGGTTCAAGCTGCTCCAGAGCCCGAGCACATCTCCTCCTCCTCCTCTAGCTCATCTGAGAGCCACCGAGGAACGCCTCAAGAAGTTGCTAGTCAAGCTTCCCCTTTTATAGATGTCGTTGGGGACTCTGATAACGAGGCTCAAGGAGTTGAGAATGCTCCAGCTGCAACACAAGTGGCTGAGGACGCTGGCGAGCACCAGGTCCCTCAAAAGCACGCCGAGCCAACTCTTTCTGAAGAGCTCGAGCGTGATGCTCAAGAAGTCCCTCCCTACAACCAATCCCTCCCCATCCTCAATCCCTCCCAAACTCCACAAGAAAACCCCTCCCCCACAATCCAAACAGAATCCCATCAAGTCCCCGCGGACGCTGAGCCAGGAACAGAAAATCAATCAGAGGCTCAGGACGCTGAGGGCACGTCCCAAGGTCAGACCTCAAGTGCCGATCAAGCCACAGCTGGTGGCGATGCAGAAAAAGCACAAGGCACAGAGGACGCTCCCTCAAAGGACGCTACCAGTGACTCTGAGAACGCTGATGAA
Organism: Polygonum aviculare; assembly: GCA_934048045.1. Lineage (NCBI taxonomy): Eukaryota > Viridiplantae > Streptophyta > Magnoliopsida > Caryophyllales > Polygonaceae > Polygonum > Polygonum aviculare. The sequence goes on along the minus strand of OW204025.1, from coordinate 12,230,537 downwards.
GAGTCAGATGATGATGAGGACTCTGAGTCCCCAAAGGGCAAGCGCAAAAGAAAAAATGCTGGTGTGCCCGTCAAAGTCCTTAGCCCGCTCATTTACTCTGAAGAGTGGCTAGCCTCCTTCGATGATGAATCCGTTCAGGAGTTCCTCGATCTTATGAGATTCCAAGGATGGCTGAACGTTGGACCAACGCCGACCACTGTTGACAAAGAACAGGTGAAGGCGTTCTACAGGGATTTGCGCTACAAAGCAAAAGATGGCTCCCTCCACTTCAAAATTGAAGGTGAGAAAGCCTCAGTAACAGAATGCCAAATCCGATCCTTCATGGGTCTAGGTCCACGCAAGCCACCGTCCGATGCTCTTAGCTCACATCCAGAAGGCGGATTCGAGACAACTGATGAGGAACTGCCCCTGGTTGAACACGTTTTTCAGGGCAAAAGGCCATTAGGACTGGACAGGGTTGCTCACGTGCTGAGCAAGGTTGGCGCCATCGCTCACTACTTCATATGTCGCGCCATCCTTCCAAGGCAAGAGAAGCGTTCAATAGTGCAAACTCATGATATCATTCTCATTGATGCTTTTCTAGAACGTCGTCCAATCAACCTAGCCAGAATTGCTATGCAACACATGGCTAAGTGTGGAAGGAAGAGGCATACCTTGCCATACCCTGGAGTAGTGAAGTCAATCTTGCAGTCCCAGGACGCTTATGACGAGAACTCTCCCTCTGAAGAACTTGGCTTGAAGTGGAACGCAAAGATGGGACTTGTCGAGATCAGGCATAATGAAGAGTTGCCTTTTGTGATCAAACAACAAGAAGCTGAGGCTGAGGAAGCCAGGAGGAGGGCTGAGGAAGAACGTCTCGCCGCTGAAGCTGAGGAAGAACGCCTTGCCTTCTTGCAGCATGAGTCCGTTCATGAAGAAGAGCCAGCCGTCGAGCTTGCCGCTCTTGATCAGATGCTAATGGCTTCTTCTCCTCCCCCAGCTACTCCAGTAGACGCTCCCTCTTCAAGTTCAGGTCCTGTGCCCCGTTCTGCCCCTGCAAATATTGCCCAGCATCCTCCCACAGAACTATTGGGTGCAATAATGGACAACCAGTGCCTCATCTTCTCTGCTTTAAAGGACTTGTCCTCTGCGTTCTCCAAGGCTGCTGAACTTCAAGAACAACTACTCCTGTTTTATCAAGCCCAGCGCCGTTCTTAGTGATTGCCGTCCACCCCTTTGATCCCCTATTATTTTGCCTTTGCTTCTTTTGAACTTCAAACATTATGATCTTGGTTTGTAATAACCGTACTCTAATTTTGTTTGAATGGCAATTCCACTGTTTGCGTGCATGTGTTTGTTCAAGCGTTCCACTGCTTTTAGTTATGTGTTTGTGCTAACGTTCTTATCACTTGTTATCCTTTTCGATGATGCCAAAAGGGGGAAGTGTAGTTTTGCAGAGATGCGCTATAAACTAGTTATCCAGAATAAGCAAGTGTTAAGAGGGAACTATTAAGTGAAAGGTCTAAGGAACGCCATGCTAAAATAAACTAGAGGACGCCTAGAAAATTCTAGGACGCTTTTCTCTTCCTAAAATCCAAATGTTAGAGAATCAAAGAATGAAAACTTGTGCTAAATGAAATTTCTCTAAGTGTTAGAGGACGCTTTTAAGTTTTCATGCATGCTAAGTTCAAACGCCAAAACTAATTTGCTGAAGAGTTTGTCATCATCAAAAAGGGGGAAATTGTTGGGACGCTATCAAGAACGCTTGCGTACTTGTTAGTGTACCACACAACCGTCCCTTAGTTTTGATATGACAAACTCACTTTGATTCTAATAAAGTTGTCCAAGTGTTCAGGAACGCCAGTGACCAAAAGGACAACAAGTGTGTATGGGCGTCCCATAAGCTTAGGGACGCTAGCTAACAGGAAGTAAGGACCAGCCAGAGACTACTTGAGCAAGGACGGAGTCCCAAGCAAGTAGGAACGCAAGAAAGGAGTCCTTACTCACTAGCCGACAGGATGACATCACACGACAATGTTCGATCATCCAAGGACACGTGGAGACCTATCCTGTAGCGGAGTCCAACACTACGTGGCGGACGATCCTGTTGCAGAGTTCATCAACACGTGGCGGCCGATCCTGTAGCGGAGTTCATCATACACAGCTGGATACAGGAAGCTTCCTCATCACCGCCCTACTACGTGGAGGAAGATCTTGTAGCCACGTCCATGAAGGGCATGATCGTCCCTGAGAAAAGACGCCCTTCCCCAAGTCCTATAAATAGCCCCAAGGCATTTATTGTGACAAAAACGCTTTCAGGAATATTCAAAGAGAATCAGAGGAAAGCGACTCACTCAAGAACACGAAGAACTAACTCAAGAACTCAAGAACAGTGCTAGAACTTGTGTTAGATCGAGTGAGACTTGTAACCAAATCACAAAAAACAGTTTGTAACCAAAAAGGGAGAAAGAGAGTTCTGCGAAGTACTGCAGAACGTAGGAATAGAGTCCTTTAGTAGATTGAACTAGCTTAAGTTGTAGGCTTAAAGGAGTTCTTTACAAGTGAACTTAGGGAAAAGCTAAGTATCAGAGAACTGTAAAGGCTCGTCAGTACAACTGTAAGATCGTTCAATAGAAAGGAAAGAACTTTTCAAAAATCCTCCAAGGAGGTAGAGGTTTACACTCAAGGACTACTTGGTCTTGAGTGGTTCCTTTATAATTCATTGCGTTCATCTATTATCTGTTTAGTACTTAATTTCCGCTGCATTACTCAAGGACGCCCTTACTCCTCGTAGGGACGCCTAACCTAAGGACGCCTTTACTAAAATAAAGGACATCCCTCAGTACTAACGATCCAACACAGTTGTAACCGCGCTAGTTGTAGGGCCTTTGTTTCCTCCATGTATTTGCGTAACCCGCTGTTTGTGGTGGTATGCTTGCCTTGATTCATGTAGTAGAGCCCCTCAAAATCCCCAACAAATTGCTGCTGTGTCGCATTAGGATTCGATTTGGGGGTTCCAATTAGGGCATCGAATTGCTGGTTGGAATTAGGGGTTTCTTGGCTTCGAATTTGGGGAATTTAGTGCTTCGTAGTACCGCGGTGTGTCTTCATGGTAAGCACGAGTCTTGCCTTTGATGTTCGTGTTTCCTTAGATCTCCTGGTGTAGATGCTATGGGGAGGGAAAGCATTGGAGGCAGGTTGTTTATATTGTTAGATGCTATCTAAATTGTGATTGCAATTTCTTTGCTATCGTTGCTTCATGTATTGTATGTGTTCGGTGCTGTAACTTTTTTCCTGGTTTGTTTTCTGCTCTGTATGATAGAGGGTTTTCAATGAAACATGATACTAGTTGCTTATGATTGTAGCAAGCGTCGGTTTTTACTTGTTTACCTCCTCGTTTTTGTAGTCGCTGAGTTGTATCACAGAAACATGATACTAGTTGTTGTGATGCATTGGTCTGATGCTGATTGTTTTAACGGCTGCATTGCTATATTGGCATGAATCTCGGTATTTTGTGAATGTAGGATGTACAACTCTGATTCTGATTGCTCAAGCTACCAAAGTGGTGATATTCGAAAGTATGAGCATCACTTTTTCCCACGTAACGAAGAGCAAGAAAAGGAGGAGCAATTGGATGAGTACATCTCCGATCTGATGGAATTTAGTCGTGAAGAATGTACCACCGCGAAGCTCTTCGAAAAGGTAATCAAGGACGTGAGGAAGGAAAAGACTGAAATAAAACACCAACTGTGGGACAAGAACGGAGAGCTTATGGTCGCCGAACGCAAGGAAGAGATCCTTCGTGAGAGGATTGCGGAGTTGGAATCCGAGGTCGAAAAACTGAAGGTTGCGTTAGAGAAGAAACCCCCAACTAATCTTGACGTTCAAGTGCAGGCACAATTGAAGATTGTAGTGGATAACAATTGAGTCGTTTGGCCCTCGCTTATGTTTGGTGGCTTCAATGTTATGTGACATTTTATGGTTCGGTTATTAGTGTTAAACTTGGATGAACTTGGATGAACAAGTGTCGATGTTGATCTCTGTTGTAGCATTGTGAGTTATATTATGTGCTTCATGAATATTATGTTGTTGTAGTGAGTACAAGCATGCACATAACCTTAGCAATATGTGAGCAAAATGTGACCTGACAGCCTTGCACCCGGCCGGATTGGCCTTATACCCGCCCAGACAACACAATGTGAAAATGATTTCATTACGTACGTACATGAGCAACGTCGGGGTTAACATAGTTGTTTCTTTGCCAAAATCCCCAACAAATATGATTGTGCATATGAGATGAATACCTACATGGCATGCCTTCCATAGTGCCCCAAAAAATTACCTTACTTCCCAATAAATACCCGACTTGCAGAGTGTAAAGGCATCACACCTGTGATCACTACCATGCATTTTACACCGTGCAAGTCGCCAAAATTACAACAACGCTATACAAAATGATATCCCATTGAACCCCCTGATTGGCCTCAGAACCTCTGGGCTGCCCGTATGCGTCTTGCAATGGAGTCTCTCAGGTCCCTCATCCCTCCAGCCTGGTTGTCATCACCTTCTTCCGGCACCCGAGGCGGTGGAAGATCGGGGTCGTCATAGTCTTCTTCCAAGTAACTATCCATCCTCTTGTGCTTGAGTATGTGGTTGTGAATTGCAAAGCATGTGAGAATGAGATCAATTTGTGTTTGTATGGGGTAGCTTGTCATGTACGTTAACGCCCGAAACCTCTTCTTCAAGACCCCGAAACACCTTTCAATGCACGACCGCAATGACGAGTGCACTTTGTTTAATGCTTGTGGTGCGTTCCTCGGTACTGCATTTTGAAATTGAGATTTATGGTACTTCACCCTCGAATACGGCACCATTTACCCTTGACGGTCTGGATAGCCCTTATCTACTAAGTAGTACCGCCCTGCACAAAGCCATTTTCCCGAGTACGATCATGGTGCCCGTGAAAAATAATGTGATGGATGAGAGCTAAGGGTTCGTACCTGGTGGGGGTCGTGGGAATAGCATGGTTGGAGTGCGCAACGCGTGCTCGAACACCCGAGCGTCGTGTGCACTACCTTCCCACCCCTCCAAAACAAAAATGAAGAACATGTCAAAGTCACATGCGGCCATCACATTGAAGCTACACACTTGTTTTCGATTTCGGAACGGTTGTTGCTCGGCCAGAGGGACACAAACTGCGATATGGGTCCCGTCGATACACCCGATAGCACCCTGTACCATTGATTTTACTTAAAACCGAACTTGTGTACGAGTGTTTGGATGCAATAGTAATGAAATTATGAACGTTGTTTTGTATATTCGATTGACTTACTTCAAACACGCGGTAACGTTCGTCGGATTGAATCTTTTCGGGGATGCCGGCAAATGTGGGATCTCGAGGCTTAAGCAACTCCTTCGCGAAGCCTTCCCCGCCCACTCCTCCACCGACAAAGGCATCCAAGACCTCATGAAGGACGCGACTAACTGTGTCACCGGACCGCTGAAATCTCTCGCAAGTGGCTCGGTTCGATGCTCCATGGGCAATAGTATGGAGGAGAATTCCGACCTTTTCGAGGACGGACATGTTCCTTGATGCTCTTACTCCATGGTGCTCAAGCTCGTCGCAAAGGCTCATGAGAACATGCCTCTCCATACGAAATGCATTAATACATCGCACTTCCGAGCCGGAATCGAGCAATTGTCGCATCCATATGATTCCGGTGAATGGGGACGTGAAGCACGGGGTTTTATGTACAAACCTTTAATGAAAAAATGCAATGCATTATTTATAACATGCACTAACTGTCATTTTGTTGAAAACATGACCTATACAAAAATTTAAGATTCAACACGTCAATACCTAAAGTAATGTGCAGTGAGCTTGCGCTTGTAATTCGTCATAATCAGGTGGCGCACTCAGATGACCTTGACCCGCCTTGTAATCGAAATCCGGGCCATCGCACCCTATTCCCTAAACACCAAATAAGAAAAGCATCAAACCAAGCACCAAGCAACAACCCTTGTTGCACGCCTCAACCAAAACCAATCTAAACAATGCATCAACCATCAAACAATGCACCAAACGCAGCAGGGGACAAAACACACAAACCAAATAAACACAAAACCAATTCACTCCAAAAACATTGAACATCCTGCAATGCAGGGGGTGAACACCGCAAACACATACACATGCATTCAAGTGCCGGCCACATGCGCTGGGAAAACCAACACATGAGCTGGCCAAACTTTTTGTCTCAATGTCAGTACAACAGCGTTGTCATCAGTGAACACCACTACGCCATACAAACATGACAAACGTCATGGAAGTCTCCATAAAACCACTTAAAGAAACCTTAAATTGTTTCGGACCACATCCGTTACTGAAAACACATCGAACAAACTATTTCAAAGCAACACCGACAAACACGTAGATGTTAACCATGTTTCTTGTACTTGTACTCCAGCCATATCTTTTTCTCTACATCGGTTTTCAACATCATGAAGAGTTGTCGGCTCGCATCGTTGGTCAGCTCATCCACGGCGTAAGACCATAACCCTTCGGCCACCTTCATTGCCCCCTCCTCCACGAAGCGGTTGATGACCTCAATTGCCTCCTCAAGCTCATACCCAACCTTCTTCTTCGATGAAGAGCCGGAACCCTCAACCGGAACAACCGGTTCCTACTGTAGCAAACTGAGGAACTTGTCGTTTGAGGAATCAATGGATGCCATGGTTTGATTGTACAGAGCAGCCGCAGAATTCTGCTTCTTCTTTCTCTTTGCCTGTGGCTGCGTGCTACCGGATGGACCCGGCCCCTTCATCACAGGAGGAGACACATCCTGACATGGAGAAGGATCTCCAAGGTCGCCCAACTCCTCGTACTCCAAATCGTCTTCGGTTCCAATATAGAATTCAGGGTTGTTTCGGTCCGCCTCGTGTGGGACCTCAGCTACTGGCGGTTGAGGCTTGTCCTTACCGGCTGTTCGAGCATATTGTCCCGTTGCACATATGGAGTTGTACACTGAATCCCACAGCTCACTCAACTCGGGATCAACAGGCTTCTTTCTAAATTTTCTGTACCTATCCCCCTCCTGCATAAGAAATGATAAACATACGTCAATAGATAAGCCGTAGGATCAAATAGTACGATACACTAGTTAAGGAAAATGGCAAAGGTTCATAACTTACCGCCAGTTTCAACGTCCACCACTCGTCTGTAGTTTCAACCGTCTGCGTATTAGGGTTCCAGCCAACCCCGGTCTCGTTAAACCGTAAGTCAGTCCATGCCCTCCAAATTGACTTCATATAATCAAACTTGTTCTTAGCAACTTTTGCACTCACTGTCCTCGTCCCCCTTTTAGAAAAAATTTCAGCAATTTCGGGCCAACTAAAATGCGTATCCACGCCCTTTTGCTTGTGATATTCCAAGCATATCACAAGCAACAACTTTTGTTCCTTCAAACTCCATTTAACACCTTTTTCCTTTGGCAGCGCCATTTTCCTGGAGTTCTTAGAGTTGGACATAAAAAATTCATAGCATTGTAAAGGACATTTGCTGGTACATATAATAGACCTTATTATTATAACCACTATCATTGAACTAATATGTCGTTGTAAACCTCATTCGCTACCATAAAACTTCCTGAGTTTCAAGAATAATTACGACTAGAGCATCAAACTGGTTATCTCTAACATGAGTAACTACACTACACAGCATACAGGTCAGATGTTTAATGGTTTTGTCCTTGACACTACACAGCATACAGGTCAGATGTCAAACTGGTTATTCTATCATCCTTCTCACTTCTACCCAACATACAAGTTGAGATCGATGTTATGCTACCAATTACAAGTCAAGGAAGAGCAAGTACATTATGCATATCTCATGAATTTCTTAAGCAGCTCTACATATATAAGGACGCCCAATTTCCCCAAAATAAAAACCCTAAAAAATCACACACTCGAGATGCAGCAGAAATTCATTACCACATACGAGATTGCAACAGGAGCCTGGCATACAACAACACAAACGACAAGGCAACACCCATGGAAAAGAATGTGATGCACAGTCATAACAAGTTCAGACCCAAACCTGTAAGGAGACGAGATGAACCCAACCAGCAGTCGCCACAGCCACCGTCGCACTCTCAACACCTGGGAAGCCCGACCACCACCTACGGACACCAGCGAAGCTCCACCACCAGCTACGGACAGCAGCTCGACCACCAACGACGCACGATTACTCGTCACAGCCTCCGTCGCCCACGAACCACCTGCGAACATTCAAACAAAACTACGGTTAATCGCACATCTAGAGAACCCGCCAGAACCCTAGAAGTCATCGGACAAAACCGATCGCCACCCACCCTAGTCGCCCCTCATTCGGCCTCCCAATCTCTCGCAAGTGTTCTAGGGTTCAGAATGAACTATTGTGTTCGTTCAATTGATGGCTTTTGGAAAGAAATTGAAGCACGTGACCTATCGCAGGTGTGTGGGGGAATTTTGTGTTTATCCATGCCCTTCTTGGTCTTTTTACCTACATATATAAGCCCTTTATGGTAATTCTACATACCAACCTGTTTTCCTCAGCTCGTCTCACCTAACACTTGTTATGCATGTCAGCTAGTTAATTTAGTCTCAGCTTCTGCTATAATTCAGCTATTTTTTCGAGTTTCAGCTAATCTGTTCAGTCAGGAGTTAAGCTTCAGCTAGACTACCCGAACGGAGCCCTAGACTGGATTTGGAAGCTTAAAATCCCACCCAAACATAGGAACTTCATTTGGAAGGTGTGTCGCAACGGACTACCCACAAAAGTCAGGCTTCCAGCTAACCACATTGCGGTGTTGCAAGGATGTTGTTTTTGCACGCAGACGAATGAAGATGCATTCCACTTGCTCATGAAATGCAATCACATCAGACAAGCTCTAAACTTGCTTAACCCCATCATTGGCCAAAAATTAAGGCACAACACTGACAATCTCTAAGCTTTATAGAAGAGACTCGCAACACTCTCATAAAAACAAAATTTGAATCTGTGATTTGCCTGTGGTGAAGCACATGGTACCTGAGGAATAAGAAAATCTTTGACGTGAACGAGTCCCACCCAAATCCAAGTACGACGTGGATTTTGCCAAGAGGCAGACTTCCCGAAGAGAGACTCTATATAAACGCGGGTTTAACAAGAAACCGAAAGAAAAGTACTTCGAATTTTTTCTTATAGTTTATGGCCGCTTCTCTATGGTACCAGTTGTTGCTTCATAGGATTTGCTTCATTAATAGGCTCGCGATTCGACTTTGATCGTTATGGACTGGTACCAAGATCGAGCCTTAGACAAGCAGACCTCATTTCGTCGTATTTGGTTTGGCATTGCTACCGCACATGATTTCAAGAGTCATGATGCTATTACCGAAGAACGTCTTTATCAGAACATTTTTGCTTCTCATTTTGGTCAATTAGCAATAATTTTTCTATGGACTTCCGGGAATCTATTTCATGTAGCCGGTCAAAGCCTTTTCATTCTCATTCTGAATTAAAGAATTCAGAATGAATCAAATCTCCCCAAGTAGGATTCAATTAGCTGACTGGAAAGAGGCCTCAAAGCCCACAAAACAAGCTAGTACAACCCGATTACTAAACAACCACAAAAGAAGGGAAGAATCCAAATGGACAAAACCCTGGAACAACCATTTCAAGCTCAATTTTGATGGTGCTGTTAACAATAATGGTATTTCTTCTTATGGTTTTGTTATCAGAAATTCACTGGGAGTTCCTGTTGTCATGGATGGTGGTTTTCTCGGCCATCGTTCCGTGATTTTCTTCGAAGCGTATGCACTTCGGCAGGGGATTGTTGAGGTCATTCGTCATGGTTTTCCCCGTCTTCTGATTGAAGGCGACAACCTGCAGATCGTCAAAGTAGTGTTGGGAGATTGATAACGATGATTTAGTCGTTTTAAACCACAATTATGCAAAGAAAACAAAACTAACTTAAACCAAAGTATAAAGCAAGTAAGGGTCGATTCCACAGGGAGACAAGTTATCTTTAGCAATGAAGTTTGTGTCAAACAGAAGTAACAGGGGGGTTTTTGGTTTTAATTCACACACTAACATGCAAATCATAAGAATTCAAGAGTTTATCAATCAGTATTTAGAAACACTTAGGCAAACAAATATCCGCATTCGCTTGACAAGTCGATCATTGATTTCATTCAATATCTATGCAATGGAAATTCCAATTCTTTTTCAAAAGTAATTAATAGCACAATCAGATACTATTAGCCCTAACTAGATAAATAATCATGAAACTATCAAGATTCAATCTAACTAGCAGCATTGAACATTAGGAAAATATTTGGATACAAACTAAGATAAAACAACCAGCTTTTACCCTAGGATGCAAATCAATTCTCTTATGCGTACAACTAACACAACCAGATATTAGCACAATACAGTTGCTACTTATGAATTAGAGATGCTCAACCAGAAACACTCTAAATCTAGCAATAACCTAATAACGATAAATCCTAGATGATCAGACTAGAAATTATTGAAACAAGTCAATAGCAATTCAAGCAAGAGAAGAGATTAAATCCATGCAATCGATAAGGAATTAGAAATCTCACAACTGAATCAGAACGAACACTTCAATTGTCTGTCTAAGCAAAGAGGCTTAGTTCTCCATAGATCTCCAAAATACAAATTAATTCCAAACTCAAAAAACTAGGTCTAAACAAAGGGTCCAAAAGCCCTTAAATATGAGAAAACATTCTATCCAAAAATACATAAAAACCGGACCTAAAATAATATCCATAAATCACTAAAATAAAACACAACGTTTTAAAGAGAAAATCGCCTCGGAAAAGGCAGCGGGCGCCGCCTATGGGGCAACGGTCGCTGCTAGCCACTGATCGTCGTTCTCTTCGTTTTCTTCATTCCAGCTTCAAGTAGTCTTCAGGGTACCTCGGCTCTTCCTTCTTTAACGCTCCAAACTCCAACTTTAGCACCTAAAACATGACTAAAAGTATGCTAAAACCCCATCTAAATACACAACATAAATGTGTATATCAAACTCCCTCACACTTGAATCTCACTCGTCTCGAGTGAATCAGAAAACTAACACTCGTAATCAATAACAACCTAGATCATCAAGAGTAGAGAGAGCCTACAGCTAAAGGTAATATCAATAATCATCAAAGCTCCTACCCAACCATCCCCTAACATAATATAACATAATCAGCTCCAGCATCCATCAATCCTAACAATACAACTCAAATCAACACAACTCAACACTACAATCAATCATCAACCTATCTAACACCAACTCCACATATCCAACATCTATCAACAATATGCATCACTAAAGAAGATGTCAATCAAAATACTACACCTTATCCCTCCAAGTGAAACCTACCCGAAAACACTCCTATACTCCATTTCTTATGTCGCCAGCTCCAGTCAAAAGAACATCCTAAAACACTCTTTTTTCTTTCACTCGTTTTGCTTAGGTGCCTTTTCAGGTTTTCACCTAACATCTCTCTTTTCATTTTTCAATGTTGGACTCACCATCTCACATCACTCAAAAATCTATTTTTGCCCAAGCCTAATGCTTGTCAGATTACCTACTTTTTACTTGAACCGCCCTTTCGGGTTTTCAGTCCACCCCAAGATTTCTCTGCCTTTTTATTTATTTTTATGGCTCTTTTTTTTTAAGTAATAGCAATAGTAATATAAATCCAACTCCCCCACACTTATATCAAACATTGTCCTCAATGTAGAAAAACAAAAATAATATAAGGGGAAGTAAGGAAAAATACACGTACTGTCACATATGCTCCTCCATGGTGTTGATATGGGCCACATGCACTATTATGAAGGTGGTGGTAGTGGCAGATAGTCAGGGTAGGATTGTTATCCAAGCCACTACTGCTGAAAGAATGTCGCCTGCTGCTGAAAGTAGTGTGTCTACTTCTTATGGTACTGTCTCTCCTCCTCATTAAAAGTAAGAAAATCCTCCTCTACGATCATATTGACAAGTATCCATGCTAGAAATCATCTTCCAAATATGCCTCTGATAGCCAATTAGATACCCAACAACAGTCGCAACCTGATGCATCTTATCCTCCTTATCATCAAAATCATCATTCACCCCCTTCTTAAACTCAACTTTAATAGATGTAGGGGAGACAATAGTAGAAGAAGAAGTAGCCTCTTGATGGTCAATCGCTAGGTAGCGCGGAAGAAAGGAGTGAACAAAAAGATCGGCTGGATTTTTTTTTTCGAAATTTTTTTTTTCTGATTTTTTTTTTGCCGAACCCGAAAAGGCAGCGGTCGCCGCCATTTTCGTGAGGATTGCCGTAGCTGATGTTGATTTGGCGGCGGTCGCTGCTTGTGGGGCAGCGGTCGCCGCCACGGAACTTGCGATTTTCGGAACTTAATGGCAGCGGGCGCTGCCATTTAGGCGGCGGTCGCCCCCATCAAGTCGTAGCCAACCTCGATATCCCGTAATTGGCAGTGGTCGCCGCTTTGGGGCGGCGGTCGCTGCCGATTTTTCTCAGCTTCTCAAACATCCTGCAAGTTAGTTCGACAGAAGAAAAACAAATGAAAGGAAACTAACCTAAGCTAATTAAGGGAAGGAAATTACCAACATCGGGTTGCCTCCCGATAAGCGCCTTAGTTATCGTCGCGGCTCGACGCCTCATATGATTTCACAAGATTGGACATTGTCAATGCCCTCAACAACCTATCAAATTCTTGCGAGCTCATCTCAAAGAAACATAAGTAGCCCAAGGATAAATTGAAACTAAATAACATGTCATTCAAACATTGTTTCAACTTATCAAACTTGTGTTTCCAATCTTCATAAGATGGCATATGCTCAAACCAATTCAACAGAAGTGGTGGCTTCTTAGAATATGAACAAAACATGTCAAAGCACTTACTAGCATTACCACTTTCATTAGGGATGAACTCTAAGTAATTTTTAGAATCTTCATTAGGCTCTAAACTTGACTCCTTGGGGGAATAAAGAACAATGGGTCATGAGAGATTGGAACAAGGAATACCTGGATCCTCAACAACCACTAAGGTTGATTTCGGAGTAGAAGGCATGGGGAACTTTGTTGTTGAAGCACAATCCTCTATGATATCATCTTGCTCATTTTCGTTTACATAGTCTCCCATATCATCTTCAAAGCAGATATCACTATCAGAGAAGAACTCTTCTTCCTTCAAAGTAATAATCTCCTCAATCTCCTCAAATCGTGTGGGAAGGGATGCATCTAGTTCCTTGACTTCTATGGACTGATCTGAAGTTGTTGAATGACAAAGTGAGTAGCACCTTTCATAATACTGTGTAGACTCCGTACTCATATCATCCATCCTCTTAGCAAGATCCTTCATCATATCCTCAAGAGAAGCATCACAAGTCTCAACCGGTTGTGGCATTGATTGAGATGATTCAACCAAAAGACATTGATGGCTCATAAAACAGAGGAAATCCCAACATTCCATAGGTTCCATATGAATAAGCCTTTCATTGCTCATGTAATTAGCCATCCTCCAAGTCTCACGATTCATACCCTTGACGATGCCATTGCATACGTCACCAACACTAGAATGATATCCCAAAGGATCAAGGTCACCAGCATAATTTTGGAATCTAGTCAGGTACTCATGAAAGTGTTCATCCTGAAACTGTTGACATTCGAACAAAGCCATGGATTAGTAGCACAGGTGGTGTGAACCATAAGATAGGTTTGATCGGTCCGGGATCGGAGTGTCTCAAAATCTAAATTTATAAACCGAACCTCAATTGTAGTAGAGAGGTAGGGTGTCGAACACACGGGAGTTCGTGCGTTGAGAGTACCCGAAAGACTAAAAAGAGATAAAAGAAAGGCAAAACGAGGAAAAACAAGGGAAATCACCTCGGACCGACATGGGTCACTTCGGTCCGAGGGTGGATCGAGGTCAATTTTGCCGGGACCGACTTACACGACGTCGGGCCCGAGTTGCTGGGTACTTCGATTTGTCAAAAATAGTAGATCTTTCTTGGGTTTTTGGGTTTCTTCCCTAACTAGACTTGGATATTCTTCCCCAATTCAACCAATAAGTGTTTGATCCTTGTGAGATCGAGGTTGCTAGCCCCGGATCCCTCCACTCTACACCTCGACCTAAGGGAGTTTTCACTCACCTTCGATCCTAGGAACTTGTGATGGGATCGAGATTGCTCATGCTTACTCTTACCAAACACAAGCCCTAGATCTCTTGTTTCCACAAGAGAATTGAAGCTTAATGTAGAGAGGATTCACAAATCAAGCACTCAAGGCTATGGAATTGGGGTTTTCTACCCAATCCTAGCTAGGGGATTCCCCCATAGCCCAAGACTATGGAATCTACTCCATATGGTAAGAGAAAAACATTATCAAAAGGGAAATCAAGCAAATCTCAATCATCAACATCCAATCAACATCCAATTGCATTCAAATCCAAAGTATCAACAAGAACCAAGTCTCAATTCTACTAGATCAAAGCAAAACAAAGTACAAAACTCACTAATCCTCCTCTCTAGGCCACCGATCTCCTCTTCTCTTCCTTCTCCTCTCTTCTCCTTGCTCTCCAAGTCTTCCTTGAGCCTTTAGAGAGGTGATTTGGGTGTGGTGTGTGTGAACTCTTGCTCCCCTTTAAATGATCACTAATCACCTCTAATTATCCTCCTCCTTAGATTGGGGACCAAGGAATTCCCAATTTAGAAAGGGGCAAATGTGGAAAGTTACTAAAAATATGCCTTGGGGAACAATCCACTCCATTGCCGACCCGGATCGACACGGGGCAACATCGGGCCCGACGTTGGGAACGTTGGTCCTGGTCTCTGGCTGCTCGAACTCGGGCCCGACGTGGTGGTGCTCGGTCCTGGGCCTCGTTCCTTGTCTTCTTCTTGGGTTTCCTTTGGTTCCTCTTCATTCTTGGCTTGGCTCTTGCATTCCTTGACTTGGCTCCTTCATAAGCTCCTCCAAAATGTCCTCATTCTTGCCATTTTACCTTCAAATCAAAGCAAACTCGCATAGTTTCCGAATCTCAAAGAAAACCGGAAACTAAGCTAAGAAGGAATGAAACTAACAAAGAAAGGAATGAAAAACACATATTTATAAGGGAAATTAACTACTAAAACACCTCCAAAATGAGAGACATCATAATACCCCATACTTAAACTTGCTTGTCCTCAAGCAATAACAAAGTAAGCAAGACCGAAGCATAATCTTCAAGTAAAGCCTCATATGAAAAACACATGTAAGAACAGACGATAGACATACTAGCAAGATTACGTCATCACACATGATCAAGTGTTCAAGGAATAAAGCCTAATGCAACAAAGCCTCACTTTAGGTATGTGGAAATGTGTATCACTCATCATGTGTTTAGGTTTAACAATGAACACTCATACTCAACAATCATGCAAGTAAAGACTTTACAATTGAAGCTAATATCACCAAATCCTCCACCTAGAGATGCCTATTATAATGCACACAAAGAATATGAACTTGGCTCAATGGAGGTCCTCAAAGAGGTTCCATTCGGCCGGGTTGTAATGGGGCTTTTGGTATTTCTCAAAGTGGGAATCACTTTGGTCTTGTGGTGCTTACAATGGGGATTGAACTTTCTAGTCTCTCACCAAACCACCAAAATTCCACTTTCAACTTTCACTCATCCAAAAGACTTTGATGTTTCTTCTTCTCTCTTCTTTCAACCCACTCTTTCACTAATCATTCCACTTCATCTTTACACTACACTTTTTGTTGGATTTTTCACACTTTTTTTTTCCACTAGGATCGACTTTGAATTCACATCGGTCCCGAGGTCACTTTGAACTCGGTCCGAACCCTTATCTCACACTTAAGCCTTTCACTTTCGAGCCACTATATTTTTCCAACTTTTCTTTCTTTCTTCACAACAAAGATGCACTACCCACTTGGTTTATAACTCCATTTCTTGCCCTTCACCAAAGAGAATATCAACTCTCCAAATATACTCCAAAACCTCTCACTAAAGTCCAATCCCATAAGGGTCAAGTCATATAGGCTAGGAATCATATTTTTGAGGAGTTTCAAACAAAGGTCTAAGGCTAAAACGGGGCTACAAACAATGGTTTCTCTTTAAGGTAGGATATGGGACATTTTGTGACTAAATGAAATAAAGTTCAAATCAATGTGACAAAGCATAGAACAATTCTCATATTGGTCTTGGAAAATAGATAAACACCGCAATAACAAGTATTACTAAGCATGCATGAGCTAATCACACAAGAAAATGAGGGATATGCAATATCGAACAAACATCCCTAAAATGGCCAAAAATAATCTCACAAGGTTCACTCTAGCTTAGTTGCATCAAAACTTTATCCAAGAATTCATGTGCTCAATAAAAACATGCAAGATATCACATCACATCAAAAGCAACATCCATTTAGAGGCTAAACTATCCAAAAATATGCAAAGGACTTTGCATGCTCACATCATCATTAGCTCTCATATGGACATCTAAGATGGGAATTCCTAGTCCAAAACAAAATCTTTTTGACATTTTCATACAATTTTCGAATTTTTAGGGATTTTTGCAAAAATTTTCTCAAACAAAAAAAAAACTCATCCATTCATGCTATAAAATCAATCATCATTCATCATGCCACTTACCCAAAATGAAACATCCCATAAACAAGAAAAACACAAACACACAACTACACATGGAACTATGAGCTACTAACCCACCCCATACTTAAAATTTTGATGTCCTCATCAAAAGAAATCAAAACTCTAAAGTAAAAGAGAAGAGTCAAGAGAGCTCACAATTTTCCTTATTCTTGAATGGCTTGTTGAGGCTTAGTTCGGGGGGTGTCCTTGACGGCGTCTCCTTTGGAGCCGTGCCTGCCGCTCTCGCTCATACACATGGTCGTGGAAAGGGTCTTGACTTGGCGGTTGAATTTGTGGGGCGGGACGCATCCATTGATCTTCACGGGAAGAGAAGTTCCCAGTCATCCATTCATTGAAGCTCTCTTGGACGATCCACCTTTGATCCTCGGCCGCCCTCAAGTCATCCACCTCACGTCTTGTGTAGGCGATGTTGCAGTTCACTTCATCAAATTGAGCTTGGAAGTCTTCTTGGTGGTAGGCAAGTTGTTGTTGTTGGAAGTTAAGGTGTTGTTGTTGTAGATTGAGTTGGTGCGCCTCTTGAAGCATTGTTGATTGTTGAAGTTGGAGATGCGACAATTGGTTGGCCAAGAAATTCATGTCCACCGATTGGTTTGGCTCGGGGAACACCATTCCGGGCCCATACCATTGGGCATACCCTTCATACCCTCCATAGCTTGGTGGTGCTTGTTGTGCTCCACTTCCCTCACCCTTCTCAAATCGGCTCGGGACCGGATCGGGCAAGTATGCATCGGACCGACGTTGCTTGTACCTCGGTCCAAGAGTGTTGGGGCGTGGTCGGTGAGCAAATTGTGGTAACCACCATCTTCTTCTTCTTCTTCACCTCTAGGAAAGTCCACCTCCATGTCATCTCTCCTCACGAACTCATATTGGTTGGGCTCTTCTTCTTCGGTGTCCGGGGAAGCTTGAGGAGTAGTGAAACGAATGTGTTGTGCTCGTCTCCTAACCTCAAGTGTCCCCTCCGGCTCTCCATAAGGATTCACATTGCCCGCTCATACTTGAAACCAATTGTAATAGCTTGTGAGGTCGAAGAGTCGAGGCCCTAAAGGAACTTGCACCTTGCCAAAGTTGGAGTGAGGCATAAGTCGATCTATTAAACCGGGAACAACTTTCTCCTTGATGATATTAGCCTTCTTGAAGTATTTGAGGTCCATGAACTCCACGCCATTTGGGGCCGGCGTATAGGTAGACAAATCCACCTCGAGACGATGAGCCAATCGGGCAATCATACCTCCAAAGTAAATCCATGAGGAACTTTGGAAGTCCCTCACCATCTTCACCCATTCCCACGTGAGGTTCATTGGCTTCTCATTCTCGAACAACATCTCATAGAGTAGCATGGCTTCCTCCTTTATTGGCTTGCTCAATTCATGCCTAGCAAAGATGGAACAACCCAAGGCTCGGATCATGACTCGGAAGAGTGGGTTTGCTATCTCATTTGTCGATGCGCCCTTCCTCATCTCACTCTTCCCGGCTACAAACTTCCAAAGGTAGTCAACCTTCTCGTTATCCACATAAGCCTCATCTCTCGGAAAAGGGAACCCAAAGTAATGTGCCAAATTCCGGAGAGAGAGCTCTTGCAACTCGTTGCCCATTTGGAAAGAGATCATGCCTTCGCTCTCGACTCCTTCATATGTGCATTTGAAAGTCGCCATGAACTCGGACGTCAAGGCGGGATAATGAGTGTTGTTCCACCTTAGCAAGACGTTGAGCCCAATGTTGGAGTAGCACCGAGTAAGAGCCTCATCCATGCACATCTTTTGAATTGACTCCCAATCTAACCACCGAGTGTGGTGAGATAGACCCATAAGTCGCTCATACTCTCTAGCCACGTCCTCATCCTCAAAGCGCACATCGTCCATCCTTTGGACTCTCTTGGATGACTTCTTGGACTTTCTTGTTGATTTCTCCATCCTTGAAGACGATGCTCGGATAGTCATGGTACCTACACACAATCAAAACCAAAGAACTCCAAGATAAAATCTATACAATCACAACAAGAGCACAAGCTTCCATCACAAACAACTCATCATGCAAAGAGATGACCCCATACTTATTCTTAACACACTCAATCCACAAAATTCAATCACGCATGAACAAAGGGTCACATATCAATGGTCAAGCCACAATACATATCATGATAAACATGCTATAACCAACATTCAAGCTCATGAATCCCTAAATTCACACAAGAGAATCTCGAATTGTAAAGGACCGACCAACACAGCACATCGGGCCCGAGGTTGTTGACCTCGGTCCGAATTCGTGGATCGACTTGCAACATCGGTCCCGAGGTTCTGGGTACCTCGGACCGACTCTAATCCGACATTTCTACCTAGTTTCATCCATAAAACACACTATCATGCTCCTAAAATCCAAAATCAACCAATTCTCATCATCAATCGAAGTTCTAAGTAGGATTTAGCAACAATTAAGCACAAATTTCACAATACATGCAAATCACCATGGATGCTCAAGGTCCAAGCTCACTCAATCATGGCATATCTCAAGGTGGGAATCACTTTGGTCTTGTGGTGCTTACAATGGGGATTGAACTTTCTAGTCTCTCACCAAACCACCAAAATTCCACTTTCAACTTTCACTCATCCAAAAGACTTTGATGTTTCTTCTTCTCTCTTCTTTCAACCCACTCTTTCACTAATCATTCCACTTCATCTTTACACTACACTTTTTGTTGGATTTTTCACACTTTTTTTTTCCACTAGGATCGACTTTGAATTCACATCGGTCCCGAGGTCACTTTGAACTCGGTCCGAACCCTTATCTCACACTTAAGCCTTTCACTTTCGATCCACTATATTTTTCCAACTTTTCTTTCTTTCTTCACAACAAAGATGCACTACCCACTTGGTTTATAACTCCATTTCTTGCCCTTCACCAAAGAGAATATCAACTCTCCAAATATACTCCAAAACCTCTCACTAAAGTCCAATCCCATAAGGGTCAAGTCATATAGGCTAGGAATCATATTTTTGAGGAGTTTCAAACAAAGGTCTAAGGCTAAAACGGGGCTACAAACAATGGTTTCTCTTTAAGGTAGGATATGGGACATTTTGTGACTAAATGAAATAAAGTTCAAATCAATGTGACAAAGCATAGAACAATTCTCATATTGGTCTTGGAAAATAGATAAACACCGCAATAACAAGTATTACTAAGCATGCATGAGCTAATCACACAAGAAAATGAGGGATATGCAATATCGAACAAACATCCCTAAAATGGCCAAAAATAATCTCACAAGGTTCACTCTAGCTTAGTTGCATCAAAACTTTATCCAAGAATTCATGTGCTCAATAAAAACATGCAAGATATCACATCACATCAAAAGCAACATCCATTTAGAGGCTAAACTATCCAAAAATATGCAAAGGACTTTACATGCTCACATCATCATTAGCTCTCATATGGACATCTAAGATGGGAATTCCTAGTCCAAAACAAAATCTTTTTGACATTTTCATACAATTTTCGAATTTTTAGGGATTTTTGCAAAAATTTTCTCAAACCAAAAAAAAACTCATCCATTCATGCTATAAAATCAATCATCATTCATCATGCCACTTACCCAAAATGAAACATCCCATAAACAAGAAAAACACAAACACACAACTACACATGGAACTATGAGCTACTAACCCACCCCATACTTAAAATTTTAATGTCCTCATTGATGTCTCTCATTTTAGTAGTGTTTTATAGGTCTTTTTCCTTTGTAAATATGTGTCTTTAGTCCCTTTTCTTGTGTGTTTTATCCCTTTTTAGCTTAGTTCCCGCATTTCTATGAGATTCGGAGACTATGCGCGTTTTGTGCGTTTTATAGGCATTTCGGAGCAAGAATCAAGGAGATTGGAGCATGGCATGATGGAGGAATTCAAGGATGAAAAAGGAGCCAAAATGGAGCTAAAGATGCATGGAAAGAAGCCTCAAGTGAAGACGAAGAGAATGGCGAAAGAATCGAGTCAATCGGAGCTAAAACGAGAGAGAACGGAGCGAAACAAGCTGAAAAATGCCTTAGGACCGAGGTACCCAGCATGTCGGGCCCGAGGTACTATATTGGCCCGAGGTGGTGGACCGAGGTGTGGCATGTCGGGCCCGAGGTACCCAGAACGTATGCCCTTGGACCGAGGTTGAAGCAAGTCGGGCCCGAGGTTCCTCCGTGTCGATCCATGTCGGTCGTAGCTTTGGATTCCTTTCTTTTTGGGATTTTCTTGTTAATTCCCATAATTATATTTGTTTCCTTGGAGGCCAAGGAGTCTAGAAGCCTTGGAGAGCAAGGAGTTCTAGAAGCCTTGGAGGTCAAGGACTTGCCTTGGAGCCCAAGGAGTTTAGAGGGGTAATCTAGTCTTTGTAATAAGGGGAAAAATCTCTATTTAAGGCCTTGTAATCTCTCATTCTAGGGGGAGAAGAGAGGAAGAACTTTGGAGAGTGAGTAGAGAGGGACGTTTGAGAGTAGAAGAAAGAAGGGGGTGGACTCTTCTCCAAGGGAGGGAAAGAACCCAAGATCTAGAGGAGGATTTGGGTGAATTCCTTTCCTTGGAGAGGAAAGAAACCCTTAAGCTTGGAGCGGGAGTAGAGATTGTAAGAATTCCTCTTCTTAGTTTAATTCAAGTTTGATTTGGCTTTGATTTGGTGTTTGAATCGTTGATTGTGGAATTGACTTGCATGATTCATGATTTGCTTAGGGTGTTTGATGATTGCTAGCTTGAATTCCATGATTAGCGAGTAGTTATCTTGATCTTAGGGTAGGGGGCGAAAACCCCAACTCAATTGCATGTGCTTGAACCAATTTCATGACTTGATTGCCTTGATCCATGTCTATTTACCCTATGATTCTTAGATTGACAACCTAGGAGTAGGAGTAGATAGAGAGTCGTTTGGCTTGAATGAATGCGTGAGCCTAGTTCCATGAGATTAATGGCATGATTTGATTGGATTTGTTGATCTATGTCTAAGGCGAAAGTCTCTAGCTCATTGATCTATATGATAGCATGTGAAGTTGATGTTGGCATGAACCCCTAGCCCTAGGATCCCCTTAGCCTAGCTTGTTTCTTCCTTTGATTGTTGAGTCGTGCCCGAGTCCCCTAGCCTCGAGCCCGACTTTGTTTGTGCCTAGCTACCTCGGTCCCGAGATTGACAACCTCGGTCCCGAGTTGCTTCGTGTGTTCTCTCTCCCATTGTGTTTGTGTTAGACAAATCGACCGTTCAAACGCGCATGAAATAATTCCCTGTGATCGACCTCGACCACCGTACTACAACGGGGTCTTGATACAAATTTTTCTTGTTGATTGACCCGGGGCCCTATCCTTAGAATTGGTATAGCACATCGGGCCTGTCATCAGAATGGCGCCGTTGCCGGGGAATTATTGTGATTGTGCCTTTGTTTGGTTGATTTGATTTGGGTAAGGGACTAGCCCGAACCCTCTTGTGTTATTTGATTTGTTTCTTTTTGTCTTTTTTGTAGGTTATTCCATCAAAAACAAAAAAATGGATTTTTATGATAGTGATGATGAGTGGGAGTTTTTCTACCTTCAAGTGAAGACGTCAAATCTAAAAAGAAAACTCCACGAGTTAGATGAGCAATTGGAAAGAGAAAGGAGAGGTAGAGTTCGAGCTCAAGAGGAACTTGATGCCCGGATTAGAATGCAACAAGAGATAGAGGAGAGAGCCTATGACGAGGAGTGTTACATGAGAGAGGTGTATGGGAACCTAGACCACTATGATGGACGAGGTGGTACTCAATCCTTTTGGGGAAGTCCCACTTACACTCAAATGCAAGGAGTACCTCCATATCAACCTCCGAGCTACGAAGAAACTCCTCCATGGGAATATATGTTGCAAGAGGAGATTGATGAGGAACCTCAATGGGCACAAGACTTGAAGAATCAATTCACCAATATGGAGAGAAGATTTGATGATCAATTCAATGAGTTTGGTGCGTGGAGGAGGCAAGTCGATGCCCAACTCGTCTATTATTGGGCATCCCTCCCGAGTTCTCAAGAGCAACTCCCGAGCTATCATGATGAAGAGAGCTATGATGAGTTCCGAGTCGAGCCACCACAAGCCGAGGAGAGTGAGCAAGCCCGGACCGACTTACCCAGTGTGTCGGGCCCGAGTTGCTCACAAGTCGGTCCGACTCTACAATCCAGGACCGAGTTGGAGGACATGTCGGGCCCGAGGTGCCCAGACATCGGTCCGATTCCCCTGCCTCTACTCTGCCCCGGGACCGAGATGCCGGAAGTCGGGCCCGAAGTGGCACCAATGTCGGTCCAGTCTGAAAAGGTTGCTAGTGAGATGGTGACGATGGAGGAAAACTACCTCATGGCTCTTAGGCGTGCAAAGATTGAAGTGAAGGAAAGCTCTCCCTCTCTTATGATTGAAGAAGAAAAAGTCGAGTCTCGGTTCAAACAAGCTTTGGAGGAAATGCCGGAAGTCGGGTCCGATGTAGCTCTTACGTCGGTCCAACCCGAGAAGCAAGCCTCCAAGATCATGTATGAGACTCGTATGCCCTATCTCCTTTGCTCTTTTGTGAAGATTTCTTGTGAGTCATATGGTACGGATGAACCATACTCGGTGGATTTGATTTCCGATTATTCTTGGTCTAAGTATGGGGTCCCCCGCCATTATGACGAGGCCGAGGCGCATGTTTGGTTGAACTATAGAGAATGGCCTCAATTCTTCTTGAGTGATGAGATGGTGATTGGGGAATTCATGGACCCCGAGCCTTATTTTCCACCCTAACCGAGATTAGGTGGCCGGCACGTCAAGCTAATGACGTTAAAAAAGCGCTTTTCGGGAGGCAACCCGACGTATCCTTCGTATCCTTTGTTTTCTTTTTATTTGTTTTCTTATTTTTAGGATTTGAGCTTATTGTGCTAACCCTTTCTCTAAACCCCTTGAATGCAAGTATTTTGGGATGTATCTTTGGTGTGATCTTGTAGGCGCTTCTTGGTTTGAATGATGAGCTCAAAGGGAGAAGGTGTATGATGCAAATGGACGAGCAACTAGGATGTGAGACGAGCAAGCGGTCTCAACCACCTCTCAAGTAGTTCGAGCCTCAAGTGCTCCACCTTCCCCTCCCCATGTGCCGATGTCAACAATTCACCATTCTTCCTAGCTTCAAACGCCTTGTCTAGTGAGTTTCCCTTTTCATTTTCCCTTTTGGTTTTATTTGGATGCAATGAGGACATTGCATATTTTAAGTATGGGGTATGGGAAAAGGAAACTCTCTTGTGCCTAGTGTTTGTACATATGTGTGTGTCTTTTGTTTTGTTTGAGAAAATTCTTGCAAAAATCCATAAAAATTTGAACAATTGTGTTGAAAATAACAAAAAGATTTTGTGTTTTGTAGTTTTTGGACTAAGAAATCCCCATCTTAAGTGTCCTATGAAATGGCTTGTGTTCATGTAATTCCTTTGCATGTTTTGGATGGTTAAGCCTAGTCTTATGATGTTGCTTTTATACATGATCCATGATTTGCACTCTATATTGAGCATGTGTGCTAAAAGATGACTTGTTTGCTACCTAGTATTGAGTGTACCTTGTGAGATTTGATTTTGGCCTTTTGGGATTTTTCTTTGCATATCCCTCTCTTGTTTTGTGAGTGTACTCTCTTGTGTCATAGTCTCTTTGTTATTGAGGTGTATATTTATTTCTTGAAGCCGCTATGAGAATTGATCATGCATGCTAGTATTAAGATTGAACTTGTATGTTTTTAGCCACATAAATATCCTTATTCCTACCTTGCATTAATCCTTGATTTGTAGCCCCGTTATAGCCTATTAGCCTTTGTTTGTAGCTCCTCAAAAACATATTCCTAGCCGATGAAAGCTTGACCCTTATGGGATTCGAACATAGTTGAGTGGTTGTGGAAATGATTTTGTGGAAATACTTTGGGTGAAGGCAATAGTGTGGGAAACACATTTTGGTAGTGCATCTCCTAAGGAGAAAGTTGATGGATTTTTTGGGAAATTTGCAAAAGGCAAAAGTGTGAAAGAAAAGTGAGCAAAATGCAAGTATGGGGTCAAATGAGCCGTGATCGAGTCTAGTAGACTCGGGCCCGACCTCCATAAAAAAAAAGAAAGAAAGAGAAAGAAAGAAGAAAACAAAGAAAGTGCAATCAAAAATCCAAGTGTAGAGATGTAAAATAAGGAAAGTGTGGGTGAAATGTTGGGTATAGTACCTTTGATTGTTGAGAGTTGTTTGGAGGAGTAGTGAGATGTGGAATCTTTGGAGATGTTGGTGAGTATTTTAGGTTGTTCGAGTCCCATTGTGAGCACCACATAGCCAAATGAATCCTTCCCTTATGAAACACCAAAAGCCCCATTACAACCCGGCCGAATGGAATTCTCTATGAGGATCTCCATTGAGCCCAAGTTCATCTTGTATTGGTATTGTTTTGACATCTCTAGGTAGAGAGATTGGTAATATTATCTTCAATGGTAAAAGTAGACTTTGCACAAGGCATGAGTAGAGAGATGCATCACTTTTATGCATTAAGCCATACATACTTGAGAGTTGTGCTTTGATTACATTTCCCTAAAGTGAGGCTAGGTGGTAGCATTTCATACTTGAAGCATGCATACACATGTGATGACGTTTGATTGCTTATCTTTGGATTCATACGTGCTTGAAAATGGTTTTGACTTAGAGCTTTACTTGAAGATCATGTTGAGGTTTTGAATCCAAGTTATTGCTTGAGGACAAGCAAGTTTAAGTATGGGGTATTCTGATGTCTCTCATTTTAGTAGTGTTTTATAGGTCTTTTTCCTTTGTAAATATGTGTCTTTAGTCCCTTTTCTTGTGTGTTTTATCCCTTTTTAGCTTAGTTCCCGCATTTCTATGAGATTCGGAGACTATGCGCGTTTTGTGCGTTTTATAGGCATTTCGGAGCAAGAATCATGGAGATTGGAGCATGGCATGATGGAGGAATTCAAGGATGAAAAAGGAGCCAAAATGGAGCTAAAGATGCATGGAAAGAAGCCTCAAGTGAAGACGAAGAGAATGGCGAAAGAATCGAGTCAATCGGAGCTAAAACGAGAGAGAACGGAGCGAAACAAGCTGAAAAATGCCTTAGGACCGAGGTACCCAGCATGTCGGGCCCGAGGTACTATATTGGCCCGAGGTGGTGGACCGAGGTGTGGCATGTCGGGCCCGAGGTACCCAGAACGTATGCCCTTGGACCGAGGTTGAAGCAAGTCGGGCCCGAGGTTCCTCCGTGTCGATCCATGTCGGTCGTAGCTTTGGATTCCTTTCTTTTTGGGATTTTCTTGTTAATTCCCATAATTATATTTGTTTCCTTGGAGGCCAAGGAGTCTAGAAGCCTTGGAGAGCAAGGAGTTCTAGAAGCCTTGGAGGTCAAGGACTTGCCTTGGAGCCCAAGGAGTTTAGAGGGGTAATCTAGTCTTTGTAATAAGGGGAAAAATCTCTATTTAAGGCCTTGTAATCTCTCATTCTAGGGGGAGAAGAGAGGAAGAACTTTGGAGAGTGAGTAGAGAGGGACGTTTGAGAGTAGAAGAAAGAAGGGGGTGGACTCTTCTCCAAGGGAGGGAAAGAACCCAAGATCTAGAGGAGGATTTGGGTGAATTCCTTTCCTTGGAGAGGAAAGAAACCCTTAAGCTTGGAGCGGGAGTAGAGATTGTAAGAATTCCTCTTCTTAGTTTAATTCAAGTTTGATTTGGCTTTGATTTGGTGTTTGAATCGTTGATTGTGGAATTGACTTGCATGATTCATGATTTGCTTAGGGTGTTTGATGATTGCTAGCTTGAATTCCATGATTAGCGAGTAGTTATCTTGATCTTAGGGTAGGGGGCGAAAACCCCAACTCAATTGCATGTGCTTGAACCAATTTCATGACTTGATTGCCTTGATCCATGTCTATTTACCCTATGATTCTTAGATTGACAACCTAGGAGTAGGAGTAGATAGAGAGTCGTTTGGCTTGAATGAATGCGTGAGCCTAGTTCCATGAGATTAATGGCATGATTTGATTGGATTTGTTGATCTATGTCTAAGGCGAAAGTCTCTAGCTCATTGATCTATATGATAGCATGTGAAGTTGATGTTGGCATGAACCCCTAGCCCTAGGATCCCCTTAGCCTAGCTTGTTTCTTCCTTTGATTGTTGAGTCGTGCCCGAGTCCCCTAGCCTCGAGCCCGACTTTGTTTGTGCCTAGCTACCTCGGTCCCGAGATTGACAACCTCGGTCCCGAGTTGCTTCGTGTGTTCTCTCTCCCATTGTGTTTGTGTTAGACAAATCGACCGTTCAAACGCGCATGAAATAATTCCCTGTGATCGACCTCGACCACCGTACTACAACGGGGTCTTGATACAAATTTTTCTTGTTGATTGACCCGGGGCCCTATCCTTAGAATTGGTATAGCACATCGGGCCTGTCATCACTCATCAAAAGAAATCAAAACTCTAAAGTAAAAGAGAAGAGTCAAGAGAGCTCACAATTTTCCTTATTCTTGAATGGCTTGTTGAGGCTTAGTTCGGGGGGTGTCCTTGACGGCGTCTCCTTTGGAGCCGTGCCTGCCGCTCTCGCTCATACACATGGTCGTGGAAAGGGTCTTGACTTGGCGGTTGAATTTGTGGGGCGGGACGCATCCATTGATCTTCACGGGAAGAGAAGTTCCCAGTCATCCATTCATTGAAGCTCTCTTGGACGATCCACCTTTGATCCTCGGCCGCCCTCAAGTCATCCACCTCACGTCTTGTGTAGGCGATGTTGCAGTTCACTTCATCAAATTGAGCTTGGAAGTCTTCTTGGTGGTAGGCAAGTTGTTGTTGTTGGAAGTTAAGGTGTTGTTGTTGTAGATTGAGTTGGTGCGCCTCTTGAAGCATTGTTGATTGTTGAAGTTGGAGATGCGACAATTGGTTGGCCAAGAAATTCATGTCCACCGATTGGTTTGGCTCGGGGAACACCATTCCGGGCCCATACCATTGGGCATACCCTTCATACCCTCCATAGCTTGGTGGTGCTTGTTGTGCTCCACTTCCCTCACCCTTCTCAAATCGGCTCGGGACCGGATCGGGCAAGTATGCATCGGACCGACGTTGCTTGTACCTCGGTCCAAGAGTGTTGGGGCGTGGTCGGTGAGCAAATTGTGGTAACCACCATCTTCTTCTTCTTCTTCACCTCTAGGAAAGTCCACCTCCATGTCATCTCTCCTCACGAACTCATATTGGTTGGGCTCTTCTTCTTCGGTGTCCGGGGAAGCTTGAGGAGTAGTGAAACGAATGTGTTGTGCTCGTCTCCTAACCTCAAGTGTCCCCTCCGGCTCTCCATAAGGATTCACATTGCCCGCTCATACTTGAAACCAATTGTAATAGCTTGTGAGGTCGAAGAGTCGAGGCCCTAAAGGAACTTGCACCTTGCCAAAGTTGGAGTGAGGCATAAGTCGATCTATTAAACCGGGAACAACTTTCTCCTTGATGATATTAGCCTTCTTGAAGTATTTGAGGTCCATGAACTCCACGCCATTTGGGGCCGGCGTATAGGTAGACAAATCCACCTCGAGACGATGAGCCAATCGGGCAATCATACCTCCAAAGTAAATCCATGAGGAACTTTGGAAGTCCCTCACCATCTTCACCCATTCCCACGTGAGGTTCATTGGCTTCTCATTCTCGAACAACATCTCATAGAGTAGCATGGCTTCCTCCTTTATTGGCTTGCTCAATTCATGCCTAGCAAAGATGGAACAACCCAAGGCTCGGATCATGACTCGGAAGAGTGGGTTTGCTATCTCATTTGTCGATGCGCCCTTCCTCATCTCACTCTTCCCGGCTACAAACTTCCAAAGGTAGTCAACCTTCTCGTTATCCACATAAGCCTCATCTCTCGGAAAAGGGAACCCAAAGTAATGTGCCAAATTCCGGAGAGAGAGCTCTTGCAACTCGTTGCCCATTTGGAAAGAGATCATGCCTTCGCTCTCGACTCCTTCATATGTGCATTTGAAAGTCGCCATGAACTCGGACGTCAAGGCGGGATAATGAGTGTTGTTCCACCTTAGCAAGACGTTGAGCCCAATGTTGGAGTAGCACCGAGTAAGAGCCTCATCCATGCACATCTTTTGAATTGACTCCCAATCTAACCACCGAGTGTGGTGAGATAGACCCATAAGTCGCTCATACTCTCTAGCCACGTCCTCATCCTCAAAGCGCACATCGTCCATCCTTTGGACTCTCTTGGATGACTTCTTGGACTTTCTTGTTGATTTCTCCATCCTTGAAGACGATGCTCGGATAGTCATGGTACCTACACACAATCAAAACCAAAGAACTCCAAGATAAAATCTATACAATCACAACAAGATCACAAGCTTCCATCACAAACAACTCATCATGCAAAGAGATGACCCCATACTTATTCTTAACACACTCAATCCACAAAATTCAATCACGCATGAACAAAGGGTCACATATCAATGGTCAAGCCACAATACATATCATGATAAACATGCTATAACCAACATTCAAGCTCATGAATCCCTAAATTCACACAAGAGAATCTCGAATTGTAAAGGACCGACCAACACAGCACATCGGGCCCGAGGTGGTTGACCTCGGTCCGAATTCGTGGAACGACTTGTAACATCGGTCCCGAGGTTCTGGGTACCTCGGACCGACTCTAATCCGACATTTCTACCTAGTTTCATCCATAAAACACACTATCATGCTCCTAAAATCCAAAATCAACCAATTCTCATCATCAATCGAAGTTCTAAGTAGGATTTAGCAACAATTAAGCACAAATTTCACAATACATGCAAATCACCATGGATGCTCAAGGTCCAAGCTCACTCAATCATGGTATATCTCAAATCTAGCAATGTAAGCATGAAATTCACAAGGAATCAAGTAGAGATTGAGATTCACATACCAAATTTGAAGGAAACTAAGACTTCTAGCAATCAACTCTCAAAACTCAAATTTCCCTTCTAGATCTAGAAGAGGGATGAAGATCTATGGGATTTTGGTTAGGATTTTGGCTTGAGGATCGATGTTTGAGGATGCTAGGGGTTGGATCGAGTTTTTGTGGTGAGATGGCTTGAGGTTCGAGTATGGTGGAGGATGGGGATCGAGTTTTTGAAGGAATTGGAGGATTTGGTATTTTGGGAAGGTAGTTATGGAGGTGATGGGCGTTAGGTATGGGAAAGGGGGCTTAAATGGGGTAGAAGACAAAGGTAGGTCAGAAGGGAAAAATAGGAATTTCCACAAAATCAAGACCAAAGTTGACCATCGTTACCGGACCGACGTTGCAACCTCGGGCCCGAGGTACTGGGTACCTCGGTCCTACCCGATTTCGTCTCCTAAAATCCCTTTTCATGGCAAGGCTCTACCCACAAGTCCATTTATTATTTTGTACCGATACCACCATAATCATGAAACTCACATAACACACAATTCCACAAATCACATGCTAAAGAAGATATTAGGAAGAATCTACGCTAAGGTAAAGAAAAACAACTAGAAACTACAAAAATGAATCTACTAAACCCGGGTTGCCTCCCGAGGAGCGCTTCTTTTAAGTCACTAGCTTGACTTCTAACCTCTATCCTTCAAGGAGGGTGAAAAATGGTGAATTGATCCTCCTTGTCATATCCATCTCCATTCTCCTCATAACCAAAGTGCCACCATTTGTGTTTGATGAAAGTGTGGCATCCTACTTCTCCTTTGTCCTCCAAAGTGTAGGTTGGTATCTCTTGCATCTTCTCTACTTGGTCTCCATTACCTACATCACAAAAGTCTAAAGAATTTCTAGAGGACTCAATGACATTATAACTCAAATCTCCTTGAAAATCACTCAAGCAAAGGTAATCATCCTCTAAATCCTCTTTCAAATCACTTAGACAAATGTAAGAATCTCCCACATCAAAAGGATATAGATTAGGATACTCTTCATGGCTTGGTGGGCTATTTCCATCCCTTGACTCTTCATGGACTTGAACATTGACCATGTCATGGTCTCTCAATGGTACTTCCTCTCTTATGGTTTCCAACTCCTCTCTCTTGCGCTTGGCACTTTCCTCTAGTTTCAAAATTGCCAATGCATCCGGTTCATTAAGGGCCTTGTTGAAAAGGAACTCCACTTTTTCCTCACCAATCTCGAAAGTGACTTTCCCATTCCTCACATCGAATTTGGCACCCGCCGTTGGTAGAAACGGCCTCCCAAGAATAATGGGCACCATCGGATCTTCTTTCATGTCGAGAATCACAAAGTCGTCGGGTACAAAATACCTTCCAACTCGAACCGGGACGTCATCTAGAATTCCGGTGGCCTTTGTTGATGAACCATCGGCCATAGTAAGACTCATATCAACCGGTTCCATATCTCCGAGGTTAGCCCTTCTCCATATGCTCATGGGCATAACCGATATGCTTGCTCCTAAATCACAAAGAGCCTTGAAGTTTTGAGATTCAATCCCCACGGTGATGGCAAATCTTCCGGGATCAACTAGCTTTTGAGGTAACTCTAGGATTTTGACTTCATCTTGCATCTCCACAATTGACCTTTTCTTCCTCAAGATTTCCTTCAAGAACTTTGCATATGATGGCATCTCACTTAGAGCATCGGTAAATGGAATGGTGATGTTCAAGCCTTGCAAAAGCTTCAAGAACCGCTTGAACTTGCCCTCAACAATCTCCTTGGGCTTCTTCATAGGATATGGAAGAGTTGTGCCACCTTGTTTC
This sequence comes from Polygonum aviculare, assembly GCA_934048045.1. Lineage (NCBI taxonomy): Eukaryota > Viridiplantae > Streptophyta > Magnoliopsida > Caryophyllales > Polygonaceae > Polygonum > Polygonum aviculare. The sequence continues at coordinate 12,199,143 of OW204025.1, read as the reverse complement.
TTGGTTGGATCCACCTCCTTGGGCCGATCTTGGCTTCTCTCCACATTTTCATCTTGGACCGACATTGGATCGATCTCGGGACCGACTTCTGGAACCTCGGTCCTGGGGCAGAGTGCATCTGGGTAACTGGGGCCGACTTCAGGGCATGTCGGGCCCGACTTGGGTTCCACCTCGGTCCAACTCAGGGGACCTCCTCCGTCTTCTGGATCGACGTCTGGGTACGTCGGGCCCGAGGTGCTGGGATCCTCGGTCCGACTCTCTTCTTTTGCTCTTGGAACTTGGGGCTCGGGTAAACTACATCCACTCCTCAATCCTATGGCTCGAACTTCATTTTGTTGTTGTTGGGCACGGGGATTCTCCTCGGGTCGGCCTGGGAGTCTCCCTTTCTCTCTTGGAAGTTGATTTGCCATGTGAACAAATTGGTTGTCCACTTGTCTTCTCCACACACCAAACTCCTTGAATTGGGTCTCTATGTTGGTGACTTGATTCTTCAAATCTTGAGCCCATTGTGGTGTTTGCTCATAGAATCCCGGAGGTCGGTAGGGTGGTGGTTGGGCCCTTGGCTCGGCTTGGTTGAAGTTGTTGTTGTAGCCACTAGCTTGGCCTTGGTTCCACCTTCCTCCATTGTTGAAATTGGCTCTCCCTCCGAAGTTCCTTTGAACATAGTTGGCCTCTTCAATTTGCTCGGCCAATCGGACTTGGCGCTCATTTGGGCACTCTTGGGCTCCATGCTTCAAAGAACCACACTCTTCACATGCTCTTATGTTTTGCTTTTGGTGATAGAGCCTCTTCATCTTGTTCAACTCATCCTCCTAGAATTGGATCTTCACATCTTTGTCCACTTCTTCACTTTTGGGATCGTAGAGCCTCTTTGGACCGTCTCCATGGACTCTCACTTCCTTGCTCACTTGATTGACTCCATACATGGCCTCATAATCCGAGAGCTTGTCTAGCATTTCCCACGCTTGCTCCGGAGGCAAGTCAATGAACCCACAATCGGTATGGAGGTTCAATTTATCCTTGGTGGCGGGGTTGATTCCTTGGAAGAAAATGTCTTGAAGGACATAGGGTTGTTGCCCATGCGTTGGACATGCCCTTAACATCTCTTTGAACCGGTCCCATGCCTCGAAGAGTGGCTCGTGAGCTCCTTGTGAAAGCTAGCAATCTTCCTTCTAAGCTCCGTCGTCTTGGTGGGCGGAAAGAACTTCATCAAGAATGAGTCGTTGAGAGCCCTCCATGATGTGATGGAACGAGGTGCTTGGCTCTCCAACCAATGCAAAGCTTTGCCTCCCAAAGACCACTTGAAGGCTTTGAGTAGCACATACTCAAGCGTCTCATCGTCCGTCGAGATGGTCTCACATAGATCTTTGAATTGCTTCACATGCTCGATCGGGCACTCATTTGGTCTCCCTTGGAATTGCTCTCTCTTGATGAGTGAGATAAATTGAGTTTTGATCTCAAAATTCTTTGACACCTCCGGCAAGACGATGGCCGGTTCTGGCACCTTCAACTCCGGATGCATGTATTGTCTAGCATACCGGGGTTGAGTGTTGATTTGAGCTTCCAACCTCATCCTTTGCTCCCTCTCTCTACGGGCCTCGGCATCTCGGTTTGCCATTTCAAGTTGCATTCGAGCCATGTCGGCTCTCATCCTTTCGACCTCCTCATCACGGGCTTGGTCCGCCATCCTCTTCTTCTTTCGTGCTTGCCTTAGAATACTCTCCGGGTCACACACAAAATCAAGCTCAAGTGTTCCTCGGACGGAACTAGCTCGCATGCACCTACAACCAAAGACACAAACAAAAACCGAATCAAAACAAACAAGGGGCTTGGGCTAGTCCCTCACCCAAATCACTACTAAATCAAAGACTCAACTAAAGATGGGTACCTCAAACAAGTAGAACTCCCCGGCAACGGCGCCAAAAATTCTGATCGGTCCGGGATCGGAGAGTCTCAAAATTTAAATTTATAAACCGAACCTCAATTGTAGTAGAGAGGTAGGGTGTCGAACACACGGGAGTTCGTGCGTTGAGAGTACCCGAAAGACTAAAAAGAGATAAAAGAAAGGCAAAACGAGGAAAAACAAGGGAAATCACCTCGGACCGACACTGGTCACTTCGGTCCGAGGGTGGATCGAGGTCAATTTGGCCGGGACCGACTTACACGACGTCGGGCCCGAGTTGCTGGGTACTTCGATTTGTCAAAAATAGTAGATCTGTCTTGGGTTTTTTGGTTTCTTCCCTAACTAGACTTGGATATTCTTCCCCAATTCAACCAATAAGTGTTTGATCCTTGTGAGATCGAGGTTCCTAGCCCCGGATCCCTCCACTCTACACCTCGACCTAAGGGAGTTTTCACTCACCTTCGATGCTAGGAACTTGTGATGGGATCGAGATTGCTCATGCTTACTCTTACCAAATACAAGCCCTAGATCTCTTGTTTCCACAAGAGAATTGAAGCTTAATGTAGAGATGATTCACAAATCAAGCACTCAAGGCTATGGAATTGGGGTTTTCTACCCAATCCTAGCTAGGGGATTCCCCCATAGCCCAAGATTATGGAATCTACTCCATATGGTAAGAGAAAAACATAATCAAAAGGGAAATCAAGCAAATCTCAATTATCAACATCCAATCAAACTCCAATTGCATTCAAATCCAAAGTATCAACAAGAACCAAGTCTCAATTCTACTAGATCAAAGCAAAACAAAGTACAAAACTCACTAATCCTCCTCTCTAGGCCACCGATCTCCTCTTCTCTTCCTTCTCCTCTCTTCTCCTTGCTCTCCAAGTCTTCCTTGAGCCTTTAGAGAGGTGATTTGGGTGTGGTGTGTGTGAACTCTTGCTCCCCTTTAAATGATCACTAATCACCTCTAATTATCCTCCTCCTTAGATTGGGGACCAAGGAATTCCCAATTTAGAAAGGGGCAAATGTGGAAAGTTACTAAAAATATGCCTTGGGGAACAATCCACTCCATTGCCGACCTGGATCGACACGGGGCAACATCGGGCCCGACGTTGGGAACGTCGGTCCTGGTCTCTGGCTGCTCGAACTCGGGCCCGACGTGGTGGTGCTCGGTCCTGGGCCTCGATCCTTGTCTTCTTCTTGGGTTTCCTTTGGTTACTCTTCATTCTTGACTTGGCTCTTGCATTCCTTGACTTGGCTCCTTCATAAGCTCCTCCAAAATGTCCTCATTCTTGCCATTTTACCTTCAAATCAAAGCAAACTCGCATAGTTTCCGAATCTCAAAGAAAACCGGAAACTAAGCTAAGAAGGAACGAAAATAACAAAGAAAGGAATGAAAAACACATATTTACAAGGGAAATTAACTACTAAAACACCTCCAAAATGAGAGACATCAAGGTTCACACCAAGTTTGGTACAAAAATCACACAAAAGACAATTGTTGCCTCCCCGGCAACGGCGCCAATTTGATAACGATGATTTAGTCGTTTTAAGCCACAATTACGCAAAGAAAACCAAACTAACTTAAACCAAAGTATAAAGCAAGTAAGGGTCGATTCCAAAGGGAGACAAGTTATCTTTAGCAATGAAATTTGTGTCAAATAGAAGTAACAGGGGGGTTTTTGGTCTTAATTCACACACTAACATGCAGATCATAAGAATTCAAGAGTTTATCAATCAGTATTTAGAAACACTTAGGCAAACAAATATCCGCATTCGCTTGACAAGTCGATCATTGATTTCATTCAATATCTATGCAATGGAAATTCCAATTCTTTTTCAAAAGTAATTAATAGCACAACCAGATACTATTAGCCCTAACTAGATAAATAATTATGAAACTATCAAGATTCAATCTAACTAACAGCATTCAACATTAGGAAAATATTTGGATACAAACTAAGATAAAACAACCAGCTTTTACCCTAGGATGCAAATCAATTCTCTTATGCGTACATCTAACACAACCAGATATCAGCACAATGCAGTTGCTACTTATGAATTAGAGATGCTCAACCAGAAACACTCTAAATCTAGCAATAACCTAATAACAATAAATCCTAGATGATCAGACTAGAAATTATTGAAACAAGTCAATAGCAATTCAAGCAAGAGAAGAGATTAAATCCATGCAATCGATAAGGAATTAGAAATCTCACAACTGAATCAGAACGAACACTTCAATTGTCTGTCTAAGCAAAGAGGCTTAGTTCTCCATAGATCTCCAAAATACAAATTAATTCCAAACTCAAAAAACTAGGTCTAAACAAAGGGTCCAAAAGCCCTTAAATATGAGAAAACATTCTATCCAAAAATACATAAAAACCGGACCTAAAATAATATCCATAAATCACTAAAATAAAACACAGCGTTTTAAAGAGAAAATCGCCTCGGAAAAGGCAGCGGGCGCCGCCTATGGGGCAGCGGTCGCTGCCAGCCACAAATCGTCGTTCTCTTCGTTTTCTTCATTCCAGCTTGAAGTGGTCTTCAGGGTACCTCGGCTCTTCCTTATTTAACGCTCCAAACTCCAACTTTAGCACCTAAAACATGACTAAAAGTATGCTAAAACCCCATCTAAATACACAACATAAATGTGTATATCAGAGATTGGAGCTGTCCGTGGGAGGTGGAGCTCATGCGTACAGATATTCAGTCCTTGCTGGGTCAATTTCAGAGTTGGAGCATCAGGCAAGTCTTTAGGGAAGCCAACTCAGTTGCAAACTGTATTGCTTGATCGTTTCGTTGTGTGCCGTCGACCACGTTAGTTGTTGATCCGGTCCTTTGGGACTAGCCTAATTCTTTCCTCTATAAAAAAAAAGTTAGGATAATTAGACAAACAAATAAAACCATATACATAAATAATGAAAGTCTATCTTTGGAATTGCAGGGGCCTAAAAAAACCAAACCTCTGGACAAAGGGAAAAATCATCAACTTCTCAATGAATCAATTGCAACCCTTCATAAGGATGATCGGTTCGTTACCTTTAAGTACACAAACTTAGTAAACCATAAGGAAGTTACTATAATATTTGCCGACGCCCCTCCGAGGGCTCAAGATAAGGAAGTGTTCTGGACAAGAATTAAGGATTTCATTTCGCAAACCAATAGCCCCTACATAATGCTCAGGGACCTAAACAAAATTCAAAGCAACGACAATAACAACAACAACAACAACATTTACCCAGGGAAATCCCGCCAAAGCAAGATCTGGGGGGTCAGGATGGGGGCATTTCAGTCCTAGATAGAATGCGCCCAATACGACCCAAAAGAAAGAAACAAAAACTTAACATGGTTTGAAACCAAAATATACAACACAAAGATAGGAACCAAAAAAAAAATCAACCCAAAGGAAAGGACCAAAAAAGCCAACTAGCTATCTAGCACCATAATCTTCTCCCTCCACACTTCCCTACACTGAGCCAAACTCTCTGAAATCCCTAACAAGGCGATATCATGCTTTATGTTGTCCATACACCACTTTTTCGGGTGACCCCTATTCCTCCAGAAAGTCTCTAAATCCAAATGCTCGCTCCTCCTAACCGTAGCATCAGGACTCCGCCTCCGAACATGCCCAAACCAACGCAATCTAGCTTCTCTCAACTTCTCTCCAATTCTAGCCACCCCGAGCTTGCCTCTGATCTCTTCATTTTTAATCTTATCCATCCTTGTGTGCCCAGACATCCACCTAAGCTTCCTCATCTCTACGACTACGAGTTTTTGTTCCTAAGTCTTCGTCGTTGGCCAATATTCTGCACCATAGAGGATTGCCGGTGATTCGCTCTATTTTGTATGGTGTAACTCTTGTCTTATAGGGCTTTATTGAGTGCGTTTAGGTTAGAGTTGTGAGTAATTGTAATATCTAGACCGAAGACACAAGAATGCAAGAATCAAGAGTGTTAAGGCGTTTTGAGCTGTCTACGCGACACCACTTGCTTGCGAAGGCTACATCTGGAGCTACAGTGGTCGGATTGAGCTGATTCCAGTGCCATTGGAAAGCTAACTCGAAGGGATTCAATTCATCTTTTTAAACCGAAGTCAGGTTCCAAGCCAAAGAGGGTCAAAACGGCCTCCAAAGTGACGCTAGAGATTTTGTCCTAATTCCGCGACCGCGGATTGGCCGACGCAACCACGGTGACTGCCCAGAGACGAAGTTCTTTTCTGTCGAGAAAGCGCAAGCGCGGTGGAGACGACGTGACTGCGGTAATGCCGTGTCCGATGCGGGCCGAAGATCTATCTTCTTTCTATGTTCTTATCTTTCCTCTTTCCTTTTCTATCTTTTCTCCTTTCCTAATTAGATTAGGGGAGCATGTTCCCTGGGTCTATATAAGGAGGAGCTTCCTTAGGTTTTAGGTATCTTCTTTCTCATCACCAATTCTCTCAAATTAATTCTTTAGTTTAGTTTAGTTATGGAGAGCTAGACTCCTTGGGTTTGTTCAAGGGAGAAGCTCTGATGTATGAACTCGTGAGGTTTTGGTAATTGATTTCTGTCCTTTGGTTGATATTGATTCTCTTGTGCTTCATCTTATGAATGTCTATTGTTTCTCTAAGAGTCATGAGCCTATTGAATTGATTGATGTTCTACTGCTGGATTAGGTTTGGACCGTGGACAGAACTAATCTGTGAAAACAACTTAACCTAGACTTGTTGTCTATGCAACTAGGATTAAGAAGAGAATTGATTGTTCTATCTTGCAATTGACTCGTAGCTTGATTGTTTGATATTATATTCTGCATATCCTTGTTCTCTATGTTAATTCTAGGTTAAGCGTCCTTGCCTAGGGTTATAGAATTGCTTGGACCGTGGACTTGCGATTGTTAATGATCAGGATAGGAATTAACCATAGGTGTGAATGAAATCAATGGATGAGTCTATGATCGAGTGATTATATTATAGTGGATCTTTTGAATGAACTTGTTTCCCTTATTGATTTGTTTGTTATTTGTGTTGTTTTCCTAGGTTAGTTTAGTTTAGATCCTTCTCTTAAATCTCTCCTTTCTTTGGTTGATAATAATATTAATACTAGAAGCCATAGTTCTCTTGGGTTCGACCCCTTACTTGTATGCTATACTAGTTTGTAGTTTGGGTTATTTATCTTTGATCTTGGCACGACGACTTTAGCCGAGTCAAATTTTGGCGCCGTTGCTGGGGAACTTTGGTTTCTTTCTAGTATTAATTTTTTTATTAATTTTTTTTTGATTGCGGAGCTATTAGCTCGAACAAGCCAAAATTAGGCTACCTTTTAGTTACAAGGATAACCTAAATCATCGCGACGGATGATCTTTAAAAAATCAAACAGCGATGGATATTAACTCAACAAGAACCTCGATGGAGTTACAGACAAATACGAATATGGAAAAGACGAAGATTGAAATGGAATGGCTGCATTGAGACTTTGAAGATCGACTTGTCTTCTTGTCAGGAAATCAGCAGCAATATTAGACTCCCTAAAACAATGATAAAAAAAAAAAAAAAAAAGGGATAACCGAATTAAGATTTCTAATGTCCTCTATAATAGTTTACAGTTCCCAAGGAACTTTCCATAGGCGTTTTAAAGAATTAATAACTATAAGATTGTCTCTTTCCATTATCAAATGTTGAATTTGAGAATAGTATATGCTCTTTAAAGAATAAAGTAAGGCAAAAGCTTCTGCTTGGACTATTGTCATTGTAGGAAGCTGTTGGCGACCAACAGCTCTTAAAAATCCATTGTGGTCCCTTAAGACGAAACCAACATGCGTTGTTCCAGTTTTAAGTCTAGAAGCATCAAAATTTAGTTTATACCATTGCGGAGGAGATTTTTTCCAAGTCGTATGATTTTTCCTCTTAGGTCTCTTTGGTAACTGTTTATTGGTCTTTTCAAGACCCTCCCATGCTAAAGCACCTGAGAAGGCCAAGTCAGATGGGAATTTATTTTTGTTTATTCTTCCTGGGTCAAAAATTTTTGCATTCCTATGGGCCCAAACAAACCACCATAGGAATGCAAGAGGTGTAGTGTCCTTATTTTTTGTCAGAGTCTCTTGAATGTTTTGGTGGAAAGAATAAGAGGTAGTTAATTGGAAGGAGTAATTTAATAATTTTTGCAGTCGGTCAATCATGGCTTTCGTAAACAGACAATGGAAGAATAAATTATTTAGGTTTTCATCCTGTAGCTCGCAAAGGGAACACAAATTAGGTACGGAGTTGTAAAAGCGGTTAATTCTATCCGTAGTGGGAAGACAGTCAGCACAAGATTTCCATAAGAAGTTCTTAATTTTTGGTGGGAATTTAGACCTCCAAATCCAATCAAAATTGTTGTTGCCACGGTAAATTGGAGCAGTTAAGAGTGACGTTGCGAACTGAACCGAGAAGACCCCATCCGTTGTAGGCAACCAGATGAGTCTATCAATAGAGTCTGCAATTGGTATTCTAGTATGAATGATGATATCGACTACATGTGGCGGCAACAGATGTCGGAGAATATCTGAGATCCAAGACCTCGACGGAAGAATAAGATCGGAAACCCTAAGGTTTGGATCTGAATTATCCATAAAAGGTGATAAGTCCAAATTTTCGATCCAAGTATCAGTCCAAAATTTGATGCTTGTACCATTACCCAAAATCCATCTAAGGCCTTTGGAAAAAATATCTCTAATGTTAATTAATCTACAACTGCCAAGAACAATTATTTTTCTAGTAGTCATATAACGATTCAGAGCTTAGATATTTTTCCGTAATGACTTTGATCCAAACATTTTGTGGCTGAGTAACAATTTTCCAAAGAAGTTTCATTTGTAACGAGATGCTAGTATTTTCTGCCGAACGAAGGCCAAGGCCCCCATTCTCCTTAGGCGAACAAATACGATCCCAACTAATAAGAGGATGGTGATTTGGACTAAATTTGTTCCAGAAAAATGACTTACAAACCGCGTCAACTTGCTTGAGCACGCCTTGAGGGAGCATAAAACTTTGCATAACATAGTTGACTTTGCTTATAAGACAGGATTGTATAAGAACAACCCTACCTGCTTGTGATATAGAGCTAGCTTTCCATTGCGAAAGTTGTTTCTTTAAATTGGACACAGCATCAGAAAACATAGAGATCTGGACTCGTCCTTTAAGGATCGGAATTCCAAGATATTTTTCCATAGACGCTGTAATTTGAATATTGAGGATACTTGCTAAGGCCACAGACTTAGGTTGATCAATATTGGCAGATGTTTGAAGAGAACTTTTATGATAGTTAATCGCCAATCCAGAGACTTGAGTAAATTTGTGGAGAATGTTTTTTATAAATACCATATTGGTGATGTTAGCGTTTGCAAAAAAAATTCTATCGTCACCAAAACTTAGGAAGGGTAAAACCGATTCATTCTTAGTTAGTTGAATACCAACGTTGTTTGGGTTATTTAATGATTCTTGTTGCAAAGTTCGAGATAAATATTCCATACAAAAAACAAATATGAATGGTGACATTGGGTCACCCTGTCGGATTCCACAAGTAGGAATAAATTCTGAGCCAGGTTTGTTGTTAGCTAGAACAGATGAGGAAGAAGTTGTGATAAAATTCTGAGCCAGGTTCGTTGTTAGCTAGAACAGATGAGGAAGAAGTTGTGATACAAGTCATGACCAAGTTAACCCAATGCTGATGAATACCGAACTTGGTCAGCACAAGACGGATAGAGTTCCACCTGATCTTATCATAAGCTTTTTCTAAGTCTAACTTGATGGCCATCGGAATGTTTTTTTATAGTTCTTGAAAAAAATTGATAGTTCTTGAGAATATTTAATCTACGATATTAGATGTGTCAATTGTGTTAATCCAATCGGTTCCGATCAAATTTCGATCTCACATCAATTAATTCATTTTTATATTTACATTACCCGTACATGGTACGAGATTTGTACTAGTTTCCTATGATACTACACTCAAAAGGCTTAGATCTCGCTTGAAGAGGAATCAGCATCCTCACTAGAATCAACACACACAAAAAAACAGTTATAAGAAAACATGTGAAATTAAAAAAAAAAAAATTCTAAAACCACTAAATCCAAAGAGAATACCAGGATTTTGTTATACACAAAAATGAAAACTATTCACACGTAAATTATTACGTTCCTCGAACCAATACGATGTACAAAATTAAACAGATATATAGCAACCCACACCAAACATTCAGGACGGCAGAGAACCGGTTACCTTCCACCGACCGCACTCTGACCGGAATTACCAGATGCACTAGAATACGGACCACTTTTTGTTTTCCCTTCTCCATTGCCAAAGACATTGAGGTCTTCAAATAGTTTATAGGAAGGCACATATGGCTTTTGTCCCATTGGCAATGCTGTGGCTACAGAGCCATTCGCATTATTAGCAGGGAGGGAATTCATATGTTGTAATGTCCGACCAGCCATTGATGCAGACGAAGCATTCACGTTCGCTTGTGAAGTAGCATATTGGAATGAGGTGGATGGCTGTAGAGATCTGAGTCCTGCATTGTTCTGTGGATTCTGGAATGAATATTGACTGAGCCCTTGTATTGGCATAGAACCATTGTTAGTTTCTCGGCCACTTGTGTATCCAGGTGTTGTAGCCCATGGTGGGGGTGGGTAACCAGAGGAATATCCATACGAGTCCGGTTGAGGTGATGATTGGTATTGTGGTTGAAACTGTGCTTCCATCTGCTGCTCCTGTTGATGTGGCGGTGGATTTTGGGAAAAGGAATGGAACTGTGAATGTTGTAGGGGCTGAGGCTCAGACCAGGGAGCAACATAGGTATTGAAAGTTGGCTGAACATGGCTCTCAGGGCTGTTCTGTCCAGGAACTGAATTTGGGGTTTGGGAGGTCGCTTCTGGATCAGAGGAATAGCTTGTGGATAAAACAATACTCAAGAAATCTGCCATGTCTTGTTCTTTTGTAGCGTCTTGTTCTTTTGTAGCCGTTTCAGGTGCTGCAGGATCTGCCAAGGCCAACGCATTGCTCAGAGCTGGTTCTAGGGCTGAAGAAGAAGATGCATCACCTTCGCTTTTGACAGGGACAGTGCTTGGCTTTGTGTGTCTGCAGAGGAAAGAACAATGTAAACCACAAAGGATAATAAACGGTGCAAAAGAAAAATGGTAATAATTTGGTCTAGTGAAAGCAACCTTCTAGCTAGTTGTGCAAACTCATCATCTTCTTCTTCTTCGTCCTCCTCCAAAGCATGATTCTTCATGGCATCTACAGAGGGTGTGCTAGGTTTAGCACTTGTAGCTGGACTGGAGCCCCCGGCTCTTATTTCACTAGATTGGAAGGCAGGGGAGTCATTTGGATTAGAGCTAGTTGTGCTTGTCAAATGAGTTGGAAGAGGAGAGCCAGAAGCTATGGCATCGTGTTTTGCTAGCACAGTCTGCATGCCATCATTTAGCTCTAAACCCTGACCGAGAATCTCTTCATCCCTGAAAATAAGCAAAATGTAAAAAAAAAAAAAACTATATGAAGCCGAAAAATGCGAATTAAGGAAATAACAATCGAAACATATATTACTGACGTTGTAGTTGTAAGCATTTGCATCAGCTTCTTCTGATTACTACGGCAACGGTCAACCACATCTACTATTACTTCATCCTTCACTGACTGCAGATACCATAAGATTACTTAATATACAAAAAATCTAACTATACCAGCCAAGATAGCATGTCCCATATATTATTACCATTTGATCGCTTGGGTTGACAGCCTGCAACATGTCAGCCAAGAGCTCCACCGCACTCCGCATAGATTCCATTGCTGATACACTGAACAGAACAAAAAAGGAAATAAATTTAGACAACTTTCCATATTTGCAAGAGGGTATTTAATTTTTGCTCCAGAGTAGGGAAGCAAGTTACTAGAAACCAGGGAGATTTTACTTCAAACAATTGAACTCTTTACCTTAAACTTTCCGAATCAGACGCCATTGCCACATCCAGCCTCCTTGAAGAGTTGTTTGGCATCCCATATCCGATTTGAGGATGTTCGGTAGAAGGTTGAGTGGCAGGTGGAGTGATTATTGGTGGTGTCTCTAAAGAGCGCGGAGGAAATTGTACTCCAGAGCGCTGTAAACCAAACAGCCACATGTTTTTATCAAGAAAATGATCCCCATAGAGGATTTAAGTATGGATAGGGATTAATAATCCATTTGTAAGTCACAGCACATCAGCTAATTTATCCCTCACAACAATTGATAAGGATAAGAATATGAATAATGTGAGACAAAATTGTTTTTGTAATATCATAATCCAGCTATTACTTCAATTCTTCTTTTTTGCTTTTAACACATTGTGGGAGACATCATGAGTCTTACATACCAAATGAAAGCCTATTGAGTTCTGAGAAGGGCCCATTGACATAGGGCAACAAAGGGCATTTCAAGTCGAATCCAACAAAAGAAGGATGAGTTGAGAAAAAAAAAGAGGTATAGAGGAAGAAACCACCAAAAATATAGCAGCATGATTTTCCAACAAAACTAGAGAAAGAGAATAACAGGGTGGGTGCTCACCCTAAGTTCATCATATGCCCAGTAATATTGCATATGCTTTCCACCAGGGCCACCAAACGCTTCTTGCCAAGAATCTAGAAGCCCCAGTACTTTGCTTCTTACTTGCATGTCCGTCTAAAAGAACAATACCAAATATCAAGTATTAGCTCGCACACACCACCAATTTTTACTAACCATTGCAGTGGTAAGATTAGTTATGATTTATGAATACATTTATAAACAAGACAACCTTAATTCAGTAGGTCCAACAAGACTGTGCAGCAAAGCAGACCAACAAAATTCACTAAAGCACTGAACTACATGAGCATGTGACAGTGACTCGTGTGAATAATGAGTTCTAAGTACTTCCACATTAAGACATTTACTAAAGAGCAGTCCATTCCCCTTATATGTGAATCATATTGATAATTAATTGGATAATAATATACGGAAACAATAAATAGTGTGCATGCATTCCAAGGAAACAGAACTGACCCTCTTCTTCACAATTTTGATCATCTCATCCACTACTTTTCTTTCTGCAATGTGAAAATGTATCTGTTCGCCACAGTTATTCACCATAGTCTCCAATAGCTATACAACACGAACAAAGTCCAGTCAAATAAGTGGACACATGGAAGAAAGAGGATTTAGGACATGCCAAATGCCAGTATCAAGCTAAAAGTAACAAGGAGTAGTTACCGACTTACCGTGAGCGTGAGTATTTGCACTCTTGGACTCTTATGTTGCAGCCTCTTCTTGACAGACTTAATAGCTTCCTTAGCCATCCTATACACCCAAACAGGATGTAAACCACCAAAGCATTAGACACAATCTGGAAATTAATTTTTGTTCAAATAACCGAATAAGCAATTCATTACACGCATGATTTTGACATTCAACATGAAGATTCATTGAACCCACTTCCCGTCCTACAAGATTTATATCTGACTGAAACTCGGCCAATGATATTTGTTGTAGTTCAATGTGCTAGCATCATAATATCTTTCTGGAAATTAAGTCACCACAGAAATAGTGATTTCGACATTCAGCAGTGCATTTTAGACTACCGCTTCAATTCCAAAAAAAATCACAAGGAGCTAATTCCTTGTAGAACAGAATGATCAGTTAAAATTCCCAAACGAAGTCATCCTCATAACAAACAGATATAGACAGAAATAGTTCGGGACAAGGACTACTCTACCACCATGACAGAGCCAAAGCACCTAAAAACAATAAATAGCAACTACAAAACACGATTTGACACCTACAAAAAAATCCCTAAAAGCAGGCAAATTAAGGAAACAAAAGCGACGACAATCAATTGAACACCACCGGATATAATAATAAACAAAAGTCAAACTTGCGGACAAGGAAATCAAGCAACGGAAATAAACGCTTAGAGGGAAGCACCAGTGATCGGAATTGACAGCATCACAGATTTCCATGTTCATGGTCCAATCGGGTGATATGAGCAGCTCGCTTGTCGCTTTATCAACCTTCACAGCAGCTGAATTCGACGACGACGACGAAGACATGTGAGACAAAGCAGGCAGCATCTTTGTCGATTGGAAGATATAGAGAAGAAATTCTCGAAGCTAAATATAAACTCCGGTAAGCAATTGGAGAAAGGCAGAGCAAGATTTCAAGAAACAGGAACTATGGAAGGAGATGGACAGAGGAGATTGAAGGGAATTTTGCAGGTGGAAATCAAAACCCTAGAGAGTACAAGAACGTGGGATTCGTGACCTCGTCTTCTCTTTATCTTTGGCAAGCCTACTGACACCCTTGCGTTATTCTTTTCTTGCTTTTTGATCATGATATCAAAAGATTATGTTTTTTTTTTTGTTTTTGTTTTTTCTAATAGGGCCTGCCTGTCGCTTTTTAATTGATGGTTTACTAATCCCTTTATCTTATGGGATTTTTCCGATTCTTGCCCGCAAATCGTGTAATATTATTTTAGTATCATGTACGGATAATATGGACATATTAATAAGAAAATATATTTTATCTATAAAATTTATCTAATTGAAAAAACAGTTTATTACAATAATATAATATATCTTTGTAAAAATCATGTAAGATTTATATTTAAGTTCAAATACTTTAAAGTCTAGATTAAAAAATCATGTTAGAGTTCATAGGGTTTTAAACAATTTCCTAGTAAAGGATTTGTACCTTATATTGGGATGTTATTTATTTGTTTATTAATTATTTACTATAGTATAAAATACCATTATATGTCTACTTTGTTTTAATACGACACTTATCTTTTGGATTATAAAATAAAATAATTCTCATTTATCATCAAATATTTATGTAAAAATATGTTTTATTTATACATTAATTTTTTATAAATATATAAACATATATCTAAATGATTGAGTAAGAATTTCATATACATTACCAAATTTTATTTAAAATGAATAAAATTCTTTTGGCATTTAAGTTACATTATGTAAACTAACTTGTATAAATAAATAAATAATTTAAAATAAAATATCTTATTATTATAATATTATGTTGACATTTCAGATAATTTTAATAAGATAAAAAAACAAAATTATGTTGCATATATATTCTTGCCCTTTTCTAGTCCTAGGCAAGCCAACAACAAAATCCATAGAGATATCTTCCCAAGGGCTCGTAGGAATAGGTAAGGGTTAGTACAATGCATGGTTAGAAAGCTTAGATTTCCCTTTAGCACAAGAAACACAACTCTTTATGAACTTAAGCACTAAGTTAGACATTTTAGGCCAAAAGAAGTAGGGTTGTCCAAAGGTCCGGGTCGCTCGTAACCCGGACCGACCCGACCCGTAAATTTACGGGTTGGGTCTCGGGTCAAAATTTCTGAGATTACGGGTTACGGGCGGGTTGTGGGTCGACCCATAAACCCGTAATATATATTTTTTTAATTTTATATTAGAGACTAAAAGCCTTTTACTGAGTATTGAGTATTAGGGTTGGAGGCTTGGAGCGTTGGACCCGTAACCCGCTCAGATCTCTCGCCCCTCTCCATCGTTCGACCTTCTCAGATCTCTCGTCGCTCTCGACCGCTTGCTGCTCTCCATCTCCGGGCTTCCAGCGGCCGCCTACTCCGATGTCGCGCGGCAGCGGCCTAAGCCCTACTGCCCTAGTTTGTCCCGATGCTTCCTTCTTAGATATTACGTTCTTCGACGTCACCTTCACCTCAAAGAGGTCTTCGGCCAAATTTGACCTAGTTTGTTGCTCCGTTCGACGTCCCACGTCGGCGCCGCTATTCACTCCGACCCCGACCCCGAGTCTTGACCCCGACCCCGCTCGAGTCCCCCGTCCGTTTAGGTTCGCTTTGTTATGGACTCAATTGGTTGGGAACTAGGTGAATATGTGTCGAAATGGGGGTTTATTGAGCAATGTCATGGTGCCAGCCAAGTGTTCGATGAAATTCCTCAACGAGTTTTGATCATTGTTTGTTTGGTTTCTGTTCAATAATTGGATCCTCAAAAGTGAATATTTGAGCCCTAGAATTTGTATAACGATTCAGAAATTAGATATTTTCTTCATGAACAAAATGTAGGTTCATGGAGCAATCTTATTAGTACTTGAAGTAATTTTAGTTTGGCTATAATTTTCGACATTGTTGAAAGCATAGTTTGTTCTCCTTGACCCGTTTGACATGGTCAAATGGGTCAACAGGTCGACCCGAGACCCGCCCCGTAAAACTCCTAAACCGGGTTACGGACCGGGTCTCAGGTCGGAACATTTTAGTTTTGGGGTAGACGGATTGACCCGTAACTCGTAAACCGGGTTACAAGTCTGGTTGGGTCGACCCGTTGGACAGCCCTAAAAAGAAGTGTTCCTTTAATCCTTGTAATTTTTTCTCTAAGCCACCATGACCCCTAGTCTCATGCACATCGTGAACTAACAACCTACGATAAGATAATGAAGGTATACACAATTTTCCTACCTTATATAAGAAACCGTCATCAACAAACTAAGAGTCATATTCACTTTGTGAGATGCAATAATTGTAGATTTTTCCAAGGAATTCATCATTAGCATAAATATCACGAAGCATGGAGAAAACTAATAATTTTGCATCAAGATGAGATAGAAGGACATACCTACGTGATACAGCATCGGCTACCACATTCTTGGTTCCCTTTTTGTGCTTGACGACAAAGGGGAACGTCTCCATAACTCGACCCACCTTGCATGTCTTCGGCTGAGGCGCGATTAGCCTTTGAGATATTTTAGTGCCTCGTGATCTGTATGAATCACAAACTCCTTGGTCCAAAGATAGTGTTGACAAGTCTTCAAAACCCTTATCAAAGCATAAAGTTCCTTATCATATGTAGGGTACTTGAGCTCGCCCCCACTTAGCTGCTCGCTGAAGTATATGAATCGGCCTAGGTTGTTATGCCAAGATTAAAGATAATTAACCCTAATACAAGCTAGTATAGCGAGTAAGTCGAGGTCGTACCCAAGAGAACTTGGGACTTCTAGTATCATATTTTTACTAGTTGGTACGATGCTAAGGACTCCCTTGTACTTAACATTGATCCAATAACAATCGTCCCTTAGTTTTGATGTGACAAACTCGTTTTGATCTAATAAGTTGTCCAAGTATGTTTCAAGAACGCAGGTCATGAAAAGGACAAGTTGTGTAGCCCTCACTAAGGTGTAGGGACACTACCTCTCTGAATTATAGACCAAATAAGTTTGAGAAATTTGCCGGAAACCACGTACCGTATGATAAGACATATTTTGCTAAACCACCCGGATGTTTGGATATTATTTTGAACCACCTATATGATGGTCTCTGTTAACAAAAAACCACCCCAAGTGAGATTCCGTTAAAAATCGTTAAACGCGCGTGGCCACGTGGAATTTTAATACCAAAAAAACACAAAAAAAGTTTTTTGAAATTTCATTTTCTTTTATTTCTTTTAAATATTTGATTTTCTTTTTATTTTTTCATTTTTAATCTTTAAAATTTTGAAAACTCCATTTTCACCAAAAAAAATAAAAAATAAAACCCTTTTCACCAACAAAAAATGTAACCCAAAACACCAAACACCTTGACCGGCATCGACCTCCTCGCCCCCCGCCTGCGACGACGACAAAGATCTTGTGGCGCGATCCGAGGGCGGCGGATCCGGATTTGAGAGCGGAGCACCACCGAGGTCTAAGTAAAGGAAACGCCTTGGTCGTTGCCTACACCTCCGACATGGTGTCCCTGAGGAACACAGGTACCGCCGTTCGCGACTTCGCGATCTGCAAATCCCTCATCCTTCACCCTAGCCACCACCTCACTCACCCTACTCCGCCCCGATTATTTGAATGGAATAAAAGAAAGTAAATTTTTTTTTAAAATTTTTTTGGGTTTTTTTGGTTTTTTTAACTGTTAAAATGTCTAAAAGAAAATAAAAAATGTCACGTGGCCACGCGCGTTTAACGGGTTTTTAACGGAATCTTGCTTGGGGTGGTTTTTTGTTAACGGAGACCATCATACAGGTGGTCCAAAATAATATACAAACATCCGGGTGGTTTAGCGAAATATGGCCTATCATACGGGTGGTTTCCGAAAAATTTCTCAATAAGTTTCTACATCGATAAGGACGCAGTCCTTAGCAAGTAGGAACACAATCTCAAACGCCAGAGTCCTTACAAGGCTACCCGACAAGATGACATCATCCGACAAGCCTTGATCATAGAGTCCACGTGGAGGCAGATCATGTATATGAGTTCATCGCCACATGGAAGTAGATCCTATAGACGGGATCTACAGAAGTTGTCAGGAAGCTTCCCTCATCACCGCCAAGGACACGTGGAAGTTGATCCCTGTTGCAACGTACTTAAGAGCATGATCGTCCAGAGAAATGATGCCCTTCCCGAGCCACTATAAATACCCCTCTGGTATTTATTGTGACTGACGCTTCTCAAAGATTATTTAGAGCATATCATCACGGTCACGAAGAACACCAAGAACTCACCAAGAACAATAAAGAACTAGGTGTTAGATCGAGTGAGAAGCAAAACCAAAACACAAAACAAGTTTGTAAGAAAAAGAACAAAAAGAGAGAACTGTCACTTACGACGAACTATAAGGGACGTGTATTTAGCATCCTTACGTTGTGAGGTTAGGTTTCAGTCTTAGGCTAAAAGGGGTTTCACTAGTGAATATATGGACGGACTCCATTGTTCAGAGAAGCGTGTAGACTCGCCTATAAGATTGTAAGGACTCTTCATATTTAAGATAAGGATCGGCTATTCAAAAATCCTCCACGGAGGTAGAGATTTACTCTCAAGGACTACCTGGTCTTGAGAGGTTCCTCTATAAATTCCTGAGTCCTTTACTTATCACTTATTACCTGTCTAAGTCTTTAAAGTTTACTTCCGCTGCACAAGGTCACCCTTATCTTGTTAAGGACGCCCATTAGAACTGACTTAACGATCCAAGATTTACCAACTAAAGATAGCGGAAATCAAGAGAGAGATAAACTAAACTAGACTAAGAAACAAATCAAACAATAAAATAAACAAATACTAGGGAACAAGTTTATGCGAAAGATCCACTCTGAAATAATCATTCGGTCACAAATTCATCCATTGATTCCTTTTATTCCTATGGCTAATTCCTATCCTAATCTTATTTAATCGCCTGTCCACAGCCCAGGCAAATCTTATTACCGACAAAGGACACTCAAATTAGTATTAGCAATGCAAACAAGGATATGTAGGATACATGCAAAAGCAATCAAGCTACGAGTCAAATGAAGAAACATATAATTAAAATTCTTCCTTAGCTCCAAGTCCACAACCTTAGGCAATCAAGTTGTTTTCACATAATAGATTTGTCCACAGTCCAAACCTAGATCCAACAATAGAAAATCAATCAATTCAACAAGTTGGGTAGACAAGCAAAATCAATCAACATTCATATAATGAAGCACAAGAGAATGAATATTAACCAAATGGTTGAAATCAATTACCAAAATCTCACAAATTCATACATCAAAGCTTCTCTCTTGAACAAACCCTAGAAGAGTTAGCTCTCCATATAAGAGAAATCTAGATGTAAACTACAAACTAAAAAGAAAAGAATTATTGGATGAATCCTAGATTGAATGGAATGAATATGCTACAAATTTAGGGAAACCAAAGCTTAAATAACCCTTGGAAGATAAGCCATCCGAAACTAAAAGATAAGAAAAAGAAAAGAAGATAGAAAAATGAAGCCTTCTCGAATCTATAGCCCACCGCGCACGCGACATAGCCACCGTGCTCACGGTACAATTCGTTTGAGAAATACTTTGGTCTTTGATGTCTCTCATTTTGGAGGTGT
Source organism: Polygonum aviculare (assembly GCA_934048045.1). Lineage (NCBI taxonomy): Eukaryota > Viridiplantae > Streptophyta > Magnoliopsida > Caryophyllales > Polygonaceae > Polygonum > Polygonum aviculare. Next base: position 12,179,378 of record OW204025.1, on the reverse strand, counting down.
TTTAGTGGTTAATTTCCTTTGTAAATATGTGTTTTTCATTCTCTTCTTTATAGTTTCGTTCCCTTTTTAGCCTAGTTCCCGGTTTTCTTCAAGAGTCGGAGACTATGCGAGTTTTGTGTGATTTTGTAGGTAAAATGGCAAGAATGAGAGCGATTTCGAGGAGCTAAGGAAGGAGCCAAGTCAAGGAGTACAAGAGCCAAGCCAAGAATGAAGTGGAACGAAGTGAAACCAAGGAAGAAAGCCAGGATCGAGTTCCACCACGTCGGGCCCGAGATCGAGCATCCAGCGCACGGGACCGAGGTTCGACAACGTCGGGCCCGAGGTCACCCGTGTCGGTCCAAAGTCGGCGGATGAGAGGATTGCTCCCCAAGGCATATTTTTAGCAACTTTCCACATTTGCCCCTTTCTAAATTGGGATTCCTTGGTCCCCAATCCTTAGAAGGCTATAAATAGAGGTGATTAGAGAGCATTAAAGGCATGTTTGGATAGACCACAACAAAATCACTCTCTAAAGGCTCAAAAGGAAGACTTGGAGGGCAAGGAGAAGAAGGAGGAAGGAAGAGAAGAGAGGCCGGTGGAGAAGAGAGGAGGTCTAGTGAGTTTTTGTGCTTAGTTTTGCTTTGATCTAGTAGAATTGAACTTGGATTTTGTAAGGCACCTTGAATTTGAATGAAATTAGAGTTTGGTTTGATGTTGATGATTGAGATTTGCTTGATTTCCCTTTTGATTTCGTTTTTCTCTTACTTGATGGAGTAGATTCCATAGTCTTGGGCTATGGGGGAAGCCCTTAGTTAGATTTGGGTAGAAAACCCCAATTCCATAGCCTTGAGTGCTTGATTTGTGAATCCTCTCTACATTGAGCTTAAATTCTCTTGTGAAAGCAAGGGATCTAGAGCTTGTGTTTGGTAAGAGTAAGCGAAAGTGGTCTCGATCCCATCACAAGTCTCTAGCATCGAAGGTGAGTGAAAACTCCCTTGGGTCGAAGTGTAGATTGGAGAGATTTGGGGCGAGCAACCTCGATCTCACTAAGATCAAGCTCTTATTGGCTGAATTGGGGAAGAATATCCAAGTCTAGTTAGGTGTGAAACCCAAAAACCCAAGACCGATCTACCAATTTTGCTTAAATCGAGTTACCCAGTACATCGGGCCCGACTTGCATCAACGTCGGTCCCGGCCAAATTGACCTCGATCCACCCTCGGACCGAAGTGACTCGTGTCGGTCCGAGGTGATCTCTCTTTGCTTTTCCTTCGTTTTTACCTTGTTTTCATCCTTTTTTTAAGTATTTCCGGGTACACTCGACACACGAACTCCCGTGTGTTCGACACCCTACCTCTTTACTACAATCTTGAGGTTCGGTTTTATAAATTTAAATTGTGAGACCTCCGATCCCGGACCGATCAGAATTTTGGCGCCGTTGCCGGGGAGTTCTACTCGTTCGAGGTACCCATTTTTGTTGAGTCTTTGATTTTTGTAGTGATTTGGGTGAGGGATTAGCCCGAGCCCCTTGTTTTGTTTTGATTCGGTTTTGTTTGTGTCTTTGGTTGTAGGTGCATGCGAGCTAGTTCCGTCCGAGGAACTCCTGAGCTCGACTTTGTGATTGACCCGGAGAGTATTCTAAGGCAAGCCCGCAAGAAGAAGAGGATGGCGGACCAAGCCCGAGATGAGGAGTTCGAGAGGTTGAGAGCCGAAATGGCTCGAATGCAAATTGAGATAGCAAACCGAGATGCCGAGGCCCGTAGGGAGAGGGAGCAAAGGATAAGTTTGGAGGCCCAAATCAACACTCAACCCCGGAATGCTAGACAATACATGCATCCGGAGTTGAAGGTCCCGGAGCCGGCCATAGTCTTACCGGAGGTGGCGAGGAATTTTGAGATCAAAACTCAATTTATCTCGCTCATCAAGAGAGAGCAATTCCAAGGGAGGCCGAACGAGTGTCCGATCGAGCATGTCAAGCAATTCAAGGACCTTTGCGAGACCATTTCCACGGATGATGAGACACTTGAGTATGTGCTACTCAAGGCCTTCAAGTGGTCTTTGGGAGGAAAGGCTTTGCATTGGTTGGAGAGTCAAGCACCTCGATCTATCACCTCATGGAGAGCCCTAAATGAAGCATTCTTGATGAAGTTCTTCCCACCCACCAAGACGACGGAGCTTAGGCGGAAGATTGCTAGTTTCCAACAAGGAGCTTATGAGCCACTTTTTGAGGCGTGGGACCGGTTCAAAGAGATGTTGAGAGCATGCCCGACACATGGCCAACAACCTTATGTCCTACAAGACATCTTTTTCCAAGGGATCAACACCGCCACGAAGGACAAATTGAACCTCCATACCGATTGTGGGTTCATTGACTTGCCACCGGAGCAAGCGTGGGAGTTGTTGGACAAACTCTCGGATTATGAGGCGATGTATGGCACTAGCAACGTGACCAAGGAGGGAAGAGTCCATGGAGAAGGTCCGAAGAAGCTCTACGACCCCAAGAGCGAAGAGGTGGATAAAGATGTGAAGATCCAATTCTTGGAGGACGAGTTGAACAAGATGAGGCGGAAGATGAGTTATGCCCAAACCACAAGAGCATGTGAAGAGTGTGGTTCCTTGAAGCATGGAGCTCAAGAGTGCCCAAATGAGCGCCAAGTCCGATTGGCCGAGCAAATTGAGGAGGCTCATTATGTTCAAAGAAATTTCGGAGGGAGATCCAACTTCAACAACAATGGAGGAAGGTGGAATCAAGGGCAAGCAAGTGGCTACAACAACAACTTCAACCAAAACGAGCCAAGAGCCCAACAACAACCATACCGACCTCCCGGTTTCTATGAGCAAGCACCACCATGGGCTCAAGATTTGAGGAACCAAGTTACCAACATGGAGAGGAAGTTTGATGATCAATTCAAGGAGTTGGGTGTGTGGAGAAGGCAAGTGGACAACCAATTTGTTCACATGGCGAATCAACTTCCAAGAGAGGAAGGGAGACTCCCAGGCCGACCCGAGGAGAATCCCCGTGCCCCACAACAACAAAACGAAGTTCGAGCCATAGGATTGCGGAGTGGACGATGTTTGCCCGAGCCACACGAGCCAAAACCAAAAGAAGAGGAGCCAGCAACTCGGACCGAGTTACCCAGCAACTCGGGCCCGAGGTCCTCTGAAGTCGAACCAGAAGATGGAGGAAGTCCCCTGAGTCGGACCGAGTTACCCAACAACTCGGGCCCGACTTGCTCTGAAGTTGGCCCGACATCCCCTGAAGTTGGCCCGATGTGCCCGGAAGCCTTTTGCCCTGGGACCGAGGTTCCAGAAGTCGGTCCCGAGGTACCTCCAACATCGATCCAAGGTGATTTTGTTGAGAAGAGTCGATCCAAGGAGGATGATCCAAGCAAGAAGCAAGGTGGCACTACTCTTCCTTATCCTATGAAGAAGCCCAAGGAGATTGTTGAGGGCAAGTTCAAGCGGTTCTTAAAGCTTTTGCAAGGCTTGAACATCACTATTCCTTTCACCGATGCTCTAAGCGAGATGCCGTCTTATGCAAAGTTTTTGAGAGAGATCTTGAGCAAGAAAAGGTCGATCATTGAGATGCAAGACGAGGTGAAGATATTGGAGCTACCTCAAAAGCTTGGAGATCCCGGAAGATTTGCCATCACCATAGGGATTGGTTCTCAACAATTCAAAGCTCTTTGTGATCTAGGAGCGAGTATTTCGGTTATGCCCATGAGCATATGGAGGAGGGCTAACCTTGGAGAGTTGGAGCCGATCGATATGAGTCTCACCATGGCCGATGGCTCTTCAACAAAGGCTACCGGAATACTTGATGATGTCCCGGTTCGTGTGGGAAAATATTTTGTGCCCGATGACTTTGTGATCTTAGACATGAAAGAGGATCCAATGGTGCCCATTATTCTCGGAAGACCGTTTCTAGCCACGGCGGGTGCCAAGTTTGATGTGAGGAATGGGAAAGTCACCTTCGAGATTGGAGAAGAGAAGGTTGAGTTCCATTTCAACAAGGCCCTAAATGAACCGGATGCATTGGCAATCTTGAAGCTTGAAGAAAGTGCCAAGTGCAAGAGAGAGAAGTTGGAGTCCACAAGAGAAGAAGCACCATTGAGAGACCATGATATGGTCGATGTTCAAATCCATGATGAGGCAAGAGATGGAGATGGAGCCAACCCACCAAACCATGAAGAGTATCCTAATCTATATCCTTTTGATGTGGGAGATTCTTTTATGAGTTTAGATGACTTGAAAGAAGATTTAGGAGACGATTATCTTTGCTTAGATGACTTGCAAAATGACTTGAGTTGTGATGTTATAGAGTCTCCTAGAAATTCTTTAGACTTTTGTGATGTAGGTGACAAGATGCAAGATGAGTTGATGCAAGAGGTGCAAAGCTACACTTTGAAGGATAAGGATGATGGAGGCCACATTTTCATCAAACATAAATGGTGGCATTTTGGCTATGATGATTGCGGAGATGTCTATGGCAAGGAGGACCAATTCACGGTTTTTCACCCTCCTTGAAGGGTAGAGGTTAGACGTCAAGCTAATGACGTAAAAGAAGCGCTTCTCGGGAGGCAACCCGGGTTTGGTAGATTCATTTTCGTAGTTTCTAGCTTGTTTCTTTTTGCCTTAGCTTAGATTAGTCCTAATCTCTTCTCTAGCTTGTATTTTGTGGAAATGTGTGTTATGTGAGCTTCATTAGCATGTGTGGTATTTGTGGAAATAATGCAAACGATTGTGGATGGGAGTAACCAAGGTGTGGGATTTTTAGGAGCCAAAATCGGGTAGGACCGAGGTACCCAGTACCTCGGGCCCGAGGTGCCCAACATCGGTCCAAGCCAGCCGACTCACCTTAGCTTTGATTTTGTGGAAATTCCTACTATACCCTCTTGACCCACCTTTGTCTTCTTCCCCATTTAAAGACCCATTTCCCTTACCTAACATCACCATCACCATAACTACTTTCCCAAAACACCCAATTTGCTCTCAAGGCCAAATCGATCCAACCCTTTCCTCCATACTCGATCCTCAAGCTACCTCACCACAAGATCTCGATCCATCCCCTAGTTTCCCCAAGCATTGAACCAAAAGCCAAAAATCCTACCTAAAACCCATAGATCTTCATCCTTCTTCTAGATCTAGAAGAGGAAAATTTGAGTTTTAAGGATTTGCTTGCTAGGAGTTCTTGTTTGTTTCATATTTGGTATGTGAATCTCGATCTCTACTTGATTCCTTGTGAATTTCATGATTTCATTGCTAAATTTGAGAGATGCCATGATTGAGTGAGCTTGAACTTTGAACATCAATGGTGATTTGCATGTCTAATGAAATTTGTGCTTAATTGTTGCTAAATTCCATTTAGAACTTCGATTGATGATGATTGATGGTAGAATTTGGATTTTGGAGGCATGAATAGGTGTTGCATGATTGAATCTAGAGTGAGAAGTCGGAAAAGACTCGGTCCGAGGTACCCAGTACCTCGGGACAGACGTTCCATATCGGTCTAATGACTCGGACCGAGGTCCCCAATCTCGGGCCCGACGTCACTTGCAAGTCGATCCAATGCTTTTCGAGTTTCTCTTGCGTGATCTTAAGATTTCTTGCACATGAATGTTGGTTATAGCATGCTATTCATGATATGATTTGAAGCTTGACCATTGATATGAAAATCTTATTTCATGCATGATTGAATTTTGTGGATTGAGTGTGCTAAGTTCAAGTATGGGGTTGTCTCTTTGAATGATAAGTTGTTGATAATGGAAGCATGTGTTTGTGTTGGATTTTACCTTGTAGTTTCTTTGGTTTTTGATTGTGTGTAGGTACCATGTCTACCCGAGCATCTTCTTCAAGGATGGAGAAAGCCACCAAGAAGTCCAAGAGGTCTTCAAAGAGAGTCCAAAGGATGGACGATGTTCGCATTGAGGATGAGGACGAGGCTAGAGAGTATGAGCGTCTCATGGGTCTATCCCACCACACCCGGTGGTTAGATTGGGAATCAATTCGCAAGATGTGCATGGATGAGGCTCTTACTCGATGCTACTCCACCATAGGGCTTAATGTCTTGCTAAGGTGCAACAACACTCACTTTCCCGCCTTGACGTCCGAGTTCATGGCGACTTTCAAATGCACTTACGAGGGAGTTGAGAGTGATGGCATGATTTCCTTCCAATTGGGCAACGAGTTGCAAGAACTCTCACTCCGGAATTTGGCGGTTTATCTTGGATTTCCTTTTCCAAGAGATGAAGCTTTTGTTGACAATGAGAAGGTCGACTATCTTTGGAAGTACATAGCCGGGAGAAGTGAGATGAGGAAAGGCGCTTCAACAAATGAGATAGCAAACCCACTTTTCCGAGTCATGATCCGAGCTTTGGGTTGTTCTATCTTTGCAAGACATGAGCTAAGCAAGCCGATGAAGGAGGAGGCCATGCTACTCTACGAGATGTTGTTTGAGCATGAGAAGTCAATAAACCTCACATGGGAATGGGTGAAGATGGTGAGGGACTTCCAAAGTTCTTCATGGATCTACTTTGGAGGTATGATTGCCCGGTTAGCTCGTAGTCTCGAGGTGGATTTGTCTACCTACACGCCGGCGGCAAATGGCGTGGAGTTCATGGACCTCAAGTATTTCAAGAAGGCCAACATTATCAAGGAGAAGGTTGTCCCCGGCTTCATGGACCGACTCATGCCCCATTCAAACTTTGGCAAGGTACAAGTCCCATTGGGAGCTCGACTCTTTGACCTTACTTCTTACTATAATTGGTATCAAGTATGGGCGGGGAATGACAATCCCTATGGAGAGCCGGAGGGGATACTCGAGGTTAGGAGACGTGCACGACATATACGTTTCACTACACCTCAAGCTTCCCCGGACACCGAAGAAGAGGAGGCCAATCAATTCGAGTTTGTAAGAAGAGATGATATGGAGGTAGATGCACCAAGAGATGAAGAAGAAGAAGAAGGAGGAGGTGGCTACCAACACTTGTTCACCGACCACTCCCCCACGCTCTTGGACCGAGGTACATCCCATGTCGGGCCCGACGTTCATCAACGTCGGTCCGATGTGTTTTTGCCCGATCCGGTCCCTAGTCACTTCGAGCGGGGCGAGGGAAGTGGAGCACACCAAGCGCCCCCTAGCTTTGGAGGATATGAGGGGTATGCCCAATGGTATGGCCCCGGAATGGTCTTCCCCGAGCCGAGCCAAACGGTGGACATGAACTTCTTAGCCAATCAAATGGCACATCTCCAACTTCAACAACAATCAATGCTTCAAGAAGCCCACCAACTCAACTACCAACAACAACAACTTTTCCAACACCAAGAGAACTTCCAAGAGAGATTTGATGAAGTGAACCGCAACCTCGCATACACAAGGCGCGAGGTGGAGGATTTGAGGGCGGCCGATGATCAAAGGTGGTCCATGCAAGCTAGTTTCAACGATTGGATGTCCGGGAATTTTGCGACCCGTGAAGACCAATGGACACCTCCCGCGCCACCAATCCAACCACCAAGCCATGACCTTTTCCAAGATCATGTGCATGAGCGAGAGCGGCACGCCCGGATTCAAAGGAGGCAACGCCGTGGTCATCCTCCGAACTAAGCCTCATCAAGCCATTCGTCAATAAGGAATTGTGAGTCTTCTTTACTCTTTTCTCTTTAATTTTGAATTTTGATGGGGACATCAAAAGTTTTAAGTATGGGGTGGGTTAGTTGCTCATTAATTCCATGTTTAGGTTGCTTAGTTTGTCTCTTGTTTATGGGATGTTTCATTTTGGATTGTGGCATGATGCATGAGAATGATGATTGATTTTATGGCATGTATGGATGAGTTTGTTTTGAGTTTGTTTTTGTTTGCGAAAAATTTTCGAAAAAAAAAAAAATCCATAAAAATTTGAAAATGATTTGAAAAATGTCAAAAAAGATTTTGTTTTGGACTAGGAATTCCCATCTTAGATGTCCATATGAAGGCTAATGATGATGTGAGCATGTAAATTCCTTTGCATATTTTTGGATAGTTTAGCCTCTAAATGGATGTTGTTTTTGATGTGATATGATATCTTGCATGTTTTTATTGAGCACATGAGTTCTTGGATAAGTTTTGATGCAACTAAGCTAGAGTGAACCTTGTGAGATTATTTTTGGCCATTCTAGGGATGTTTGTTCGATATTGCATATCCCTCATTTTCTTGTGTGATTAGCTCATGCATGCTTAGTAAAACTTGCTATTGAGGTGTTTATCTATTTTCCAAGACCAATATGAGATTTGTTCTATGCTTTGTCACATTGATTTGAACTTTATTTCATTTAGTCACAAAATGTTCCATATCCTACCTTGAAGATAAACCGTTGTTTGTAGCCCCGTTTTAGCCTTAGACCTTTGTTTGAAACTCCTCAAAAATATGATTCCTAGCCTATATGACTTGACCCTTATGGGATTGGACTTTAGTGAGAGGTTTGGAAGAATATTTGGAGAGTTGAGATTCTCTTTGGTGAAGGGCAAAGAATGGAGTTATAAACTAAGTGGGTAGTGCATCTTTGTTGAGTAAAAGTGTGAAAAGAAAGAAAGAAAAGTTGGAAAAAGTAGTGGATTGAAAGCAAAATGCTTAAGTGAAAGAAAAGGGCACCGACCGAGTTAAAGTGCACATCGGGCCCGAGTTGTGTTGCAAGTCGATCCTAGTGGAAAAAGTGAGAAAAATCCAACAAAGAGTGTAGTGCAAAGATGAAGTGGAATGTTTAGTGAAGATATGGGTTGAGAAAAGAAGAAAAAGAAAAATCAAAGTCTTTTGGATGAGTGAAAGTTGAAAGTGGAAGAAATTTGGTGAAGTTGGTGAGAGACTAGAAAAGTTCAATCCCCATTGTAAGCACCACAAGACCAAAATGATTCCCACCTTGAGAAATACCAAAAGCCCCATTACAACCCGGCCGAATGGAACCTCTTTGAGGACCTCCATTGAGCCAAGTTCATATTCTTTGTGTGCATTGTGATAGGCATCTCTAGGTGGAGGAAATGGTGATATTAACTTCAATTGTAAAGTCTTTACTTGCATGATTGTTGAGTATGAGTGTTCATTGTTAAGCCTAAACACATGATGAGTGATACACATTTCTACATACCTAAAGTGAGGCTTTGTTGCATTAGACTTTATTCCTTGAGCACTTGATCATGTGTGATGATGTAATCTTGCTAGCATGTCTATCACTTGACTTTACTTGATTTTTCATAAGAGGCTTTACTTGAAGATTGTGCTTCGGTCTTGCTTATATTATTATTGCTTGAGGACAAGCAAGTTTAAGTATGGGGTATTCTGATGTCTCTCATTTTGGAGGTGTTTTAGTGGTTAATTTCCTTTGTAAATATGTGTTTTTCATTCTCTTCTTTATAGTTTCGTTCCCTTTTTAGCCTAGTTCCCGGTTTTCTTCAAGAGTCGGAGACTATGCGAGTTTTGTGTGATTTTGTAGGTAAAATGGCAAGAATGAGAGCGATTTCGAGGAGCTAAGGAAGGAGCCAAGTCAAGGAGTACAAGAGCCAAGCCAAGAATGAAGTGGAACGAAGTGAAACCAAGGAAGAAAGCAAGGATCGAGGCCCAGGATCGAGTTCCACCACGTCGGGCCCGAGATCGAGCATCCAGCGCACGGGACCGAGGTTCGACAACGTCGGGCCCGAGGTCACCCGTGTCGGTCCAAAGTCGGAGGATGAGAGGATTGCTCCCCAAGGCATATTTTTAGCAACTTTCCACATTTGCCCCTTTCTAAATTGGGATTCCTTGGTCCCCAATCCTTAGAAGGCTATAAATAGAGGTGATTAGAGAGCATTAAAGGCATGTTTGGATAGACCACAACAAAATCACTCTCTAAAGGCTCAAAAGGAAGACTTGGAGGGCAAGGAGAAGAAGGAGGAAGGAAGAGAAGAGAGGCCGGTGGAGAAGAGAGGAGGTCTAGTGAGTTTTTGTGCTTAGTTTTGCTTTGATCTAGTAGAATTGAACTTGGATTTTGTAAGGCACCTTGAATTTGAATGAAATTAGAGTTTGGTTTGATGTTGATGATTGAGATTTGCTTGATTTCCCTTTTGATTTCGTTTTTCTCTTACTTGATGGAGTAGATTCCATAGTCTTGGGCTATGGGGGAAGCCCTTAGTTAGATTTGGGTAGAAAACCCCAATTCCATAGCCTTGAGTGCTTGATTTGTGAATCCTCTCTACATTGAGCTTCAATTCTCTTGTGAAAGCAAGGGATCTAGAGCTTGTGTTTGGTAAGAGTAAGCGAAAGTGGTCTCGATCCCATCACAAGTCTCTAGCATCGAAGGTGAGTGAAAACTCCCTTGGGTCGAAGTGTAGATTGGAGAGATTTGGGGCGAGCAACCTCGATCTCACTAAGATCAAGCTCTTATTGGCTGAATTGGGGAAGAATATCCAAGTCTAGTTAGGTGTGGAACCCAAAAACCCAAGACCGATCTACCAATTTTGCTTAAATCGAGTTACCCAGTACATCGGGCCCGACTTGCATCAACGTCGGTCCCGGCCAAATTGACCTCGATCCACCCTCGGACCGAAGTGACTCGTGTCGGTCCGAGGTGATCTCTCTTTGCTTTTCCTTCGTTTTTACCTTGTTTTCATCCTTTTTTTAAGTATTTCCGGGTACGCTCGACACACGAACTCCCGTGTGTTCGACACCCTACCTCTTTACTACAATCTTGAGGTTCGGTTTTATAAATTTAAATTGTGAGACCTCCGATCCCGGACCGATCAGTCTTCGCAAATCGCCTCGCACCGTGCTCGCGCCATCACCACCGCGCACGCGATTCATCACTTCATCAAATCCTGACTCTTGTGCACCACCGTGCCTGCGGCTCGCACACCGCGCTCACGGTTCTTCTAAAATAGCAATTCTTCACTTCGGGATCTTGTCTCGAAAACTCTCGTATCTTAAATCGTTGTCTCTTCGGTCTTGATATTATAACAAGTGTAGTCCCCGTACCTTGTACGGGTTTACCAATGCTTTTAGTTATATACGTATGTTAAGTCTTACCTTTTTACTAAGTCAATATTTATGTTTAATAACATTATATATATATATATATCTTAGTAGGATCCTTTTTGCTTATCAGCTTGTTTGTAGACAGTTGCAAGCATCACTGACATCATTCAATATTAATATTTGCCTATAGTTTCTATACTTGTCATTTGCACAACAATACTGATTATGCCTTTATCTTATGTGCTCGCTATGATCTAACTGTAGCAATAGGGTACTTTAGCAAAATTGGCTCGGAGCTATTTTGAAGAGAATATACCAAAGGTTGTATCCACTTGTTATAATCACTTTTCACAAGGGTTAATTTTCTGATTTTGTTGTTTGCAATCTAGTTCAACCTAGCAAAATTGTTAGCTACAAAAGTTTTTGGTTTTGATCTTCTTTTTAAGGCCAATGTGATAATCTCCTTCACCAATTGACCAGCAGCTGAGGCCCCTATCTTCTTCTTCTCCCGTTTTTTAGGATAATGGTATTCCTTATCAAAAATCACCATTTCTTAACAATCAGTGAAGGACAGTCCTCCCATAAAAATTGGCAAATGACGATGAAACCTTACTGCATTACACTCGAATATGACAACAACATGGATCAAGAGAAAACAACAATGATGATTACTTTTATTTACATTTAGTTGAAGATGCATCTGATGGAGCTTATAAAATTTGCGGCATTTGAAAAAGCCCCACCCTTACCAGATTCCACTCCTAAACTCTCATCATTCCCCCTCCGCTGCCTTGGCCAATTCGTTTTCCGCAGCCCATTCTCATGGACAACGACGTCATCTCCAATCCCCTCACCGACTTCTACCTCACTCCAAACTCCACAATCCTCAAGTTCACCGTTAACGACCTCAACCGCCGCCTCCTCGTCGCCGTTACCTCCCCCGACTTCAACTTCCTTGCAGCATACGACCATTGCTCCTCTCCCCACTCTTCCTCTTCCGCCTCCCTCCTGTCACCTCCTCCTCTGACATGGCCAACAACATCGCCGCTGACTTTAATTGACAACAACGCCTACATCACCAACTCCGGCGGCAACGTCCTGAAAGTTAACTCAGCCGGATCCGCCTCAATGTACACCAGATCCGCGCTCTTCACAGAGAGAGATCCGCTAGATCCAGACTCTCTACACTCCGCCTACGGCCTTAACGGGATCCACAGTTCAAGCTACATCCGGAAGAACTCGACGGAGACGAACCGGTTGCTCAGCCGCTGGAGTTGAACCGGTGAAAGAGGAACGAGAATTTGAAAGGTGTAGGCGGGTATTGATTCCGACATCAATTAGTTAGCATATTTTATTTATTTGCTATATCTTATTTATTATGCCTATCCTTATTTATTATGCTTTATCCATTTATTTATTTATTAGGGTAGATATTCTAGATTAGGGATATTTATGGAGAAGATCTTATCCTTAGATGGGATAAGATATCGGGTGACTTGGGGAGCAAGCAATAGATTTGCCCTAACCCTAGCCCTGGCCGATCGGCCCATTAGGGGCGCCCCCTTTTCGCATGTCCCCCTTCCCTATAAATACACATGTATTCTCCATGTGCCTAGTAAGCCTAGCCTACTCGCTCTACCTTGACGCCTTTCTCGACATTGCCCTTATTGACTTAAGCATCGAAGGTGGATTAGGGGTCGCTCGCCCCTAGGTCCATTGTTTTGCAGGTCATTGAAGACGAAGAGGTGTTTCAGGGTGGATTCAATGAAGAGGGAGTTGAAACCTGTACACCGTCATATATTGTGTACTAACATTTGGTGCCGTCCGTGGGGAAAATCGAACGTTTTCTTGTTGATTATCGATCCAAGAACGTTCCCCGCTGAAAAGTACGAAGATGACTTTGGGATATATTCTGGACAATCAAGTTGCAGTCTTTGCAAACGACGGCGAAACCCTAGGCGTAGGGGGCAACGCTGGCGCCGGCGCACAAGCCGACAACACCGGCCACCAAGTCGCCCCCAACAACGGCAACACCAGCCTAGGGTCGACCACCGCCCATGCCGCCGAGAACGCCGCCGGCGATCCCAAAGAAATTCGTGAAACCCTACGCGGTCGCGGGCGTGAAACCACGGGCGTGGGATCAAGCCCCGCGATCGCGGAGATTGTGCAGGCCTAGGGTCTTTGTGACCACCTCGGCCGCCGCAGGCGCAACCCGCCCCTCGCAGGCACGGACGATAGCGAGCAGCCCCGTGATCAAGATGAGACGAACAATGCACCACGGTTCGAGCGTGTTGGTTCAAACATAGTGAGTGGTTCGGGTCCGCCTCTCGAACACCAGGCTGACCTTGACTACTTGTTCCAACCCGAGTTGATGACGGTCGGGAGCTTGCTGCGTGATTCCGTCCCCGGAAGGAGACTGATCGGTCCGGGATCGGAGGTCTCACAATTTAAATTTATAAAACCGAACCTCAAGATTGTAGTAAAGAGGTAGGGTGTCGAACACACGGGAGTTCGTGTGTCGAGTGTACCCGGAAATACTAAAAAGGGATGAAAACAAGGTAAAAACGAAGGAAAAGCAAAGAGAGATCACCTCGGACCGACACTGGTCACTTCGGTCCGAGGGTGGATCGAGGTCTATTTGGCCGGGACCGACGTTGATGCAAGTCGGGCCCGATGTACTGGGTAACTCGATTCAAGCAAAATTGGTAGATCGGTCTTGGGTTTTTGGGTTCCACACCTAACTAGACTTGGATATTCTTCCCAATTCAGCCAATAAGAGCTTGATCTTAGTGAGATCGAGGTTGATCACCCCAAATCTCTCCAATCTACACTTCGACCCAAGGGAGTTTTCACTCTCCTTCGTTGTTAGGTCTAGCAATTGGGTTCGAGATGCTTTCGCTTTGCTCTTACCAATCACAAGCCCTAAGCCCTTGCTTTCACAAGAGAATTGAAGCTTAGTGTAGAGAGGATTCACAAATCAAGCACTCAAGGCTATGGAATTGGGGTTTTCTACCCAAATCTAACTAAGGGCTTCCCCCATAGCCCAAGACTATGGAATCTACTCCATCAAGTAAGAGAAAAACGAAATCAAAAGGGAAATCAAGCAAATCTCAATCATCAACATCAAACCAAACTCCAATTTCATTCAAATTCAAGAGGTTCTACAAAATCCAAGTTCAATTCTACTAGATCAAAGCAAAACAAAGTACAAAACTCACAAATCCACCTCTCTTCCTCCACGATCTCCTCTTCTCTTCCTTCCTCCTTCTTCTCCTTTCCCTCCAAGTCTTCCTTTGAGCCTTTAGAGAGTGATTTGGTTGTGGTCTATCCTAATATGCCTCACACCTCTCCAAGTTGTCTCCTCTTGTGCTCTCTAATCACCTCTATTTATAGCCTTCTAAGGATTGGGGACCAAGGAATCCCAATTTAGAAAGGGGCAAATGTGGAAAGTTGCTAAAAATATGCCTTGGGGAGCAATCCAAAATTCTGCCGACTTTGGACCGACACGGGTGACCTCGGGCCCGACGTTGTCCAACCTCGGTCCCGTGCGCTGGATGCTCGATCTCGGGCCCGACGTGGTGGAACTCGGTCCTGGGCCTCGATCCTTGCTTTCTTCCTTGGTTTCTCTTGGTTCCACTTCATTCTTGGCTTGGCTCTTGTACTCTTTAACTAGGCTCCTTCCTTAGCTCCTCGAAATCGCACTCATTCTTGCCATTTTACCTACAAAATTACACAAAACTCGCATAGTCTCCGACTCTTGAAGAAAACCGGGAACTAGGCTAAAAAGGGAACGAAACTATAAAGAAGAGAATGAAAAACACATATTTACAAAGGAAATTAACCACTAAAACACCTCCAAAATGAGAGACATCAGAATACCCCATACTTAAACTTGCTTGTCCTCAAGCAATAACAATATAAGCAAGACCGAAGCACAATCTTCAAGTAAAGCCTCATATGAAAAATCAAGTAAAGTCAAGTGATAGACATGCTAGCAAGATTACATCATCACACATGATCAAGTGTTCAAGGAATAAAGTCTAATGCAACAAAGCCTCACTTTAGGTATGTAGAAATGTGTATCACTCATCATGTGTTTAGGCTTGAAAATGAACACTCATACTCAAAATCATGCAAGTAAAGACTTTACAATTGAAGCTAATATCACCAATTCCTCCACCTAGAGATGCCTATTACAATGCACACAAAGAATATGAACTTGGCTCAATGGAGGTCCTCAAAGAGGTTCCATTCGGCCGGGTTGTAATGGGGCTTTTGGTAATTCTCAAGGTGGGAATCATTTTGGTCTTGTGGTGCTCACAATGGGGATTGAACTTTTCTAGTCTCTCACCAACTTCACCAAATTTCATCCACTTTCAACTTTCATTCATCCAAAAGACTTTGATTTTCTCTTTTTCTTTCATCTTTTCTCAACCCACTTTTCACTTAACATTCCACTTCATCTTTGCACTACACTTTTTGTTGGATTTTTCTCACTTTTTCCACTAGGATCGACTTGCAACACAACTCGGGCCCGATGTGCACTTTAACTCGGTCGGTGCCCTTTTCTTTCACTTAAGCATTTTGCTTTCAATCCACTACTTTTTCCAACTTTTCTTTCTTTCTTTCACAACAAAGATGCACTACCCACTTAGTTTATAACACCATTTCTTTGCCCTTCACCAAAGAGAATCTCAACTCTCCAAATATTCTTCCAAACCTCTCACTAAAGTCCAATCCCATAAGGGTCAAGTCATATAGGCTAGGAATCATATTTTTGAGGAGTTTCAAACAAAGGTCTAAGGCTAAAACGGGGCTACAAACAACGGTTTCTCTTCAAGGTAGGATATGGAACATTTTGTGACTAAATGAAACAAAGCTCAAATCAATGTGACAAAGCATAGAACAAATCTCATATTGGTCTTGGAAAATAGATAAACACCTCAATAGCAAGTATTACTAAGCATGCTTGAGCTAATCACACAAGAAAATGAGGGACATGCAATATCGAACAAACATCCCTAAAATGGCCAAAAATAATCTCACAAGGTTCACTCTAGCTTAGTTGCATCAAATTTCATCCAAGAACTCATGTGCTCAATAAAAACATGCAAGATATCATATCACATCAAAAGCAACATCCATTTAGAGGCTAAACTATCCAAAAATATGCAAAGGAATTTACATGCTCACATCATCATTAGCCTTCATATGGACATCTAAGATGGGAATTCCTAGTCCAAAACAAAATCTTTTTTGACATTTTTCAAATCATTTTCAAATTTTTATGGATTTTTTTTCGAAATTTTTTCTCAAACAAAAACAAACTCAAAACAAACTCATCCATACATGCCATAAAATCAATCATCATTCTCATCATCATGCCACAATCCAAAATGAAACATCCCAAACTCATCCATACATGCAATAAAATCAATCATCATTCTCATCATCATGCCACAATCCAAAATGAAACATCCCATAAACAAGAGACAAACTAAGCAACCTAAACATGGAATTAATGAGCAACTAACCCACCCCATACTTAAAACTTTTGATGTCCCCATCAAAATTCAAAAGTAAAGAGAAAAGAGTAAAGAAGACTCACAATTCCTTATTGACGAATGGCTTGATGAGGCTTAGTGGTTGGATTGGTGGCGCGGGAGGTGTCCATTGGTCTTCACGGGTCGCAAAATTCCCGGACATCCAATCGTTGAAACTAGCTTGCATGGACCACCTTTGATCATCGGCCGCCCTCAAATCCTCCACCTCTCGCCTTGTGTATGCGAGGTTGCGGTTCACCTCATCAAATCTCTCTTGGAAGTTCTCTTGGTGTTGGAAAAGTTGTTGTTGTTGGTAGTTGAGTTGGTGGGCTTCTTGAAGCATTGATTGTTGTTGAAGTTGGAGATGTGCCATTTGATTGGCTAAGAAGTTCATGTCCACCGTTTGGCTCGGCTCGGGGAAGACCATTCCGGGGCCATACCATTGGGCATACCCCTCATATCCTCCAAAGCTAGGGGGCGCTTGGTGTGCTCCACTTCCCTCGCCCCGCTCGAAGTGACTAGGGACCGGATCGGGCAAAAACACATCGGACCGACGTTGATGAACGTCGGGCCCGACACGGGATGTACCTCGGTCCAAGAGCGTGGGGGAGTGGTCGGTGAACAAGTGTTGGTAGCCACCTCCTCCGTCTTCTTCTTCTTCATTTCTTGGTGCATCTACCTCCATATCATCTCTTCTTACAAACTCGAATTGATTGGCCTCCTCTTCTTCGGTGTCCGGGGAAGCTTGAGGTGTAGTGAAACGTATATGTTGTGCACGTCTCCTTACCTCGAGTGTCCCCTCCGGCTCTCCATAGGGATTGTCGTTCCCGGCCCATACTTGATACCAATTATAGTAAGAAGTAAGGTCAAAGAGTCGAGCTCCCAATGGGACTTGTACCTTGCCAAAGTTTGAATGGGGCATGAGTCGGTCCATGAAACCGGGGACAACCTTCTCCTTGATAATGTTGGCCTTTTTGAAATACTTGAGGTCCATGAACTCTACGCCATTTGCCGCCGGCGTGTAGGTAGACAAATCCACTTCGAGACTATGAGCTAACCGGGCAATCATACCTCCAAAGTAGATCCATGAAGAACTTTGGAAGTCCCTCACCATCTTCACCCATTCCCATGTGAGGTTCATTGACTTCTCATGCTCAAACAACATCTCATAGAGTAGCATGGCCTCCTCCTTCATCGGCTTGCTTAGCTCATGTCTTGCAAAGATAGAACAACCCAAAGCTCGGATCATGACTCGGAAAAGTGGGTTTGCTATCTCATTTGTTGAAGCGCCTTTCCTCATCTCACTTCTCCCGGCTATGTACTTCCAAAGATAGTCGACCTTCTCATTGGCAACAAAAGCTTCATCTCTTGGAAAAGGAAATCCAAGATAAACCGCCAAATTCCGGAGTGAGAGTTCTTGCAACTCGTTGCCCAATTGGAAGGAAATAATGCCATCACTCTCAACTCCCTCGTAAGTGCATTTGAAAGTCGCCATGAACTCGGACGTCAAGGCGGGAAAATGAGTGTTGTTGCACCGTAGCAAGACATTAAGCCCTATGGTGGAGTAGCATCGAGTAAGAGCCTCATCCATGCACATCTTGCGAATTGATTCCCAATCTAACCACCGGGTGTGGTGGGATAGACCCATGAGACGCTCATACTCTCTAGCATCGTCCTCATCCTCAATGCGAACATCGTCCATCCTTTGGACTCTCTTGGACGATTTCTTGGACTTCTTTGTGGCTTTCTCCATCCTTAAAGAAGATGCTTGGGTAGACATGGTACCTACACACAATCAAAAACCAAAGAAACTACAAGGTAAAATCCAACACAAACACAAGCTTCCATTATCAACAACTTATCTTGCAAAGAGACAACCCCATACTTGAACTTAGCACACTCAATCCACAAAATACAATCATGCATGAAATAAGATTCTCATATCAATGGTTAAGCTTCAAATCATATCATGAATAGCATGCTATAACCAACATTCAAGTGCAAGAAATCTTAAGATCACGCAAGAGAAACTCGAAAAGCACTGGATCGACTTGCAAGTGACGTCGGGCCCGAGGTTGGGGACCTCGGTCCGAGTCATTGGACCGATATGGAACGTCGGTCCCGAGGTACTGGGTACCTCGGACCGAGTCTAATCCGACTTCTCATTCTAGATTCAATCATGCAACACCTATTCATGCCTCTAAAATCTAAATTCTACCATCAATCATCATCAATCGAAGTTCTAAGTGGTATTTAGCAACAATTAAGCACAAATTTCATAAGACATGCAAATCACCATTGATGTTCAAAGTTCAAGCTCACTCAATCATGGCATCTCTCAAATTTAGCAATGAAATCATGAAATTCACAAGGAATTAAGTAGAGATCGAGATTCTCATACCAAATATGAAGCAAACAAGAACTCCTTGCAAGCAAATCCTTAAAACTCAAATTTTCCTCTTCTAGATCTAGAAGATAGATGAAGATCTATGGGTTTTAGGTAGGATTTTTGGCTTTTGGTTCAATGCTTGGATGAACTAGGGGATGGATCGAGATCTTGTGGTGAGGTAGCTTGAGGATCGAGTATGGTGAAGGGAAGGGGATCGATTTTGGCTTTGAGAGAAAAATGGGTATTTTGGGAAAGTAGTTATGGTGATGGTGATGTTAGGTAAGGGAAATGGGTCTTTAAATGGGGAAGAAGACAAAGGTGGGTCAAGAGGGTATAGTAGGAATTTCCATAAAATCAAAGCTAAGGTGAGTCGGCTGTCTTGGACCGATGTTGGGCACCTCGGGCCCGAGGTACTGGGTACCTCGGTCCTACCCGATTTTGGCTCCTAAAAATCCCACACTTTGGTTACTCCTTTCCACAGTCGTTTGCATCATTTCCACAAATGCCACACATGCTTATGAAGCTCACATAACACACATTTCCACAAAATATAAGCTAGAGAAGAGATTAGGACTAATCTAAGCTAAGGCAAAAAGAAACAAGCTAGAAACTACGAAAATGAATCTACCAAACCCGGGTTGCCTCCCGAGAAGCGCTTCTTTTACGTCATTAGCTTGACGTCTAACCTCTACCCTTCAAGGAGGGTGAAAAACCGTGAATTGGTCCTCCTTGCCATAGACATCTCCGCAATCATCATAGCCAAAATGCCACCATTTATGTTTGATGAAAATGTGGCCTCCATCATCCCTATCCTCCAAAGTGTAACGTTGCACCTCTTGCATCAACTCATCTTGCATCTTGTCACCTACATCACAAAAGTCTAAAGAATTTCTAGGAGACTCTATAACATCATAGCTCAAGTCATTTTGCAAGTCATCTAAGCAAAGATAGTTATCTCCTAAATCTTCTTTCAAATCATCTAAACTCATAAAAGAATCTCCCACATCAAAAGGATATAGATTAGGATACTCTTCATGGTTTGGTGGGTTGGCTCCATCTCCATCTCTTGCCTCATCATGGATTTGAACATCGACCATATCATGGTCTCTCAATGGTGCCTCTTCTCTTGTGGACTCCAACTTCTCTCTCTTGCACTTGGCACTTTCTTCAAGCTTCAAGATCGCCAATGCATCTGGTTCATTTAGGGCCTTGTTGAAATGGAACTCGACCTTCTCTTCTCCAATCTCGAAGGTGACTTTCCCATTCCTCACATCGAACTTGGCACCCGCCGTGGCTAGAAACGGTCTTCCGAGAATAATGGGCACCATTGGGTCCTCTTTCATGTCTAGGATCACAAAGTCATCGGGCACAAAATATCTTCCCACACGAACCGGGACATCATCAAGTATTCCGGTAGCCTTTGTTGAAGATCCATCGGCCATGGTGAGACTCATATCGACCGGCTCCAACTCTCCAAGGTTATCCCTCCTCCATATGCTCATGGGCATAACCGAAATACTCGCTCCTAGATCACAAAGAGCTTTGAATTGTTGAGAACCAATCCCTATGGTGATGGCAAATCTTCCGGGGTCTCCAAGCTTTTGAGGTAACTCCAATATCTTCACCTCGTCTTGCATCTCGGTGATCGACCTTTTCTTGCTCAAGATCTCTCTCAAAAATTTTGCATAAGACGGCATCTCGCTTAGAGCATCGGTGAAAGGAATAGTGATGTTCAAGCCTTGCAAAAGCTTTAAGAACCGCTTGAACTTGCCCTCAACAATCTCTTTGGGCTTCTTCATAGGATAAGGAAGAGTAGTGCCACCTTGCTTCTTGCTTGAATCATCCTCCTTGGATCGACTCTTCTCAACAAAATCACCTTGGATCGACGTTGGAGGTACCTCGGGACCGACTTCTGGAACCTCGGTCCCAGGGCAAAAGGCTTCAGGGCACATCGGGCCAACTTCAGAGCATGTCGGGCCAACTTCAGAGCAAATCGGGCCCGAGTTGCTGGGTATCTCGGTCCGACTCAGGGGACTTCCTCCATCTTCTGGTTCGACTTCAGAGGACCTCGGGCCCGAGTTGCTGGGTAACTCGGTCCGAGTTCCTGGCTCCTCTTCTTTTGGTTTTGGCTCGTGTGGCTCGGGCAATCTTCGTCCACTCCGCAATCCTATGGCTCGAACTTCGTTTTGTTGTTGTGGGGCACGGGGATTCTCCTCGGGTCGGCCCGGGAGTCTCCCTTCTTCTCTTGGAAGTTGATTTGCCATGTGAACAAATTGGTTGTCCACTTGCCTTCTCCACACACCAAACTCCTTGAATTGATCATCAAACTTCCTCTCCATGTTGGTAACTTGATTCTTCAAATCTTGAGCCCATGGTGGTGCTTGCTCATAGAAACCGGGAGGTCGGTATGGTTGTTGTTGGGCTCTTGGCTCGTTTTGGTTGAAGTTGTTGTTGTAGCCACTTGCTTGCCCTTGATTCCACCTTCCTCCATTGTTGTTGAAATTGGATCTCCCTCCGAAATTTCTTTGAACATAATGAGCCTCCTCAATTTGCTCGGCCAATCGGACTTGGCGCTCATTTGGGCACTCTTGAGCTCCATGCTTCAAGGAACCACACTCTTCACATGCTCTTGTGGTTTGGGCATAACTCATCTTCCGCCTCATCTTGTTCAACTCGTCCTCCAAGAATTGGATCTTCACATCCTTGTCCACCTCTTCACTCTTGGGGTCGTAGAGCTTCTTCGGACCTTCTCCATGGACTCTTCCCTCCTTGGTCACGTTGCTAGTGCCATACATCGCCTCATAATCCGAGAGTTTGTCCAACAACTCCCACGCTTGCTCCGGTGGCAAGTCAATGAACCCACAATCGGTATGGAGGTTCAACTTGTCCTTCGTGGCGGTGTTGATCCCTTGGAAAAAGATGTCTTGTAGGACATAAGGTTGTTGGCCATGTGTTGGGCATGCTCTCAACATCTCTTTGAACCGGTCCCACGCCTCAAAAAGCGGCTCATAAGCTCCTTGTTGGAAACTAGCAATCTTCCGCCTAAGCTCCGTCGTCTTGGTGGGTGGGAAGAACTTCATCAAGAATGCTTCATTTAGGGCTCTCCATGAGGTAATAGATCGAGGTGCTTGACTCTCCAACCAATGCAAAGCCTTTCCTCCCAAAGACCACTTGAAGGCCTTGAGTAGCACATACTCAAGTGTCTCATCATCCGTGGAAATGGTCTCGCAAAGGTCCTTGAATTGCTTGACATGCTCGATCGGACACTCGTTCGGCCTCCCTTGGAATTGCTCTCTTTTAATGAGCGAAATGAATTGAGTTTTGATCTCAAAATTCCTCGCCACCTCCGGTAAGACTATGGCCGGCTCCGGGATCTTCAACTCCGGATGCATGTATTGTCTAGCATTCCGGGGTTGAGTGTTGATTTGGGCCTCCAACCTTATCCTTTGCTCCCTCTCCCTACGGGCCTCGGCATCTCGGTTTGCCATCTCAATTTGCATTCGAGCCATTTCGGCTCTCAACCTCTCGAACTCCTCATCTCGGGCTTGGTCCGCCATCCTTTTCTTCTTGCGGGCTTGCCTTAGAATACTCTCCGGGTCAATCACAAAGTCGAGCTCAGGAGTTCCAAGGACGGAACTAGCTCGCATGCACCTACAACCAAAGACACAAACAAAACCGAATCAAAACAAAACAAGGGGCTCGGGCTAATCCCTTACCCAAATCACTACAAAAATCAAAGACTCAACAAAAATGGGTACCTCGAACAAGTAGAACTCCCCGGCAACGGCGCCAAAATTCTGATCGGTCCGGGATCGGAGGTCTCACAATTTAAATTTATAAAACCGAACCTCAAGATTGTAGTAAAGAGGTAGGGTGTCGAACACACGGGAGTTCGTGTGTCGAGTGTACCCGGAAATACTAAAAAGGGATGAAAACAAGGTAAAAACGAAGGAAAAGCAAAGAGAGATCACCTCGGACCGACACTGGTCACTTCGGTCCGAGGGTGGATCGAGGTCTATTTGGCCGGGACCGACGTTGATGCAAGTCGGGCCCGATGTACTGGGTAACTCGATTCAAGCAAAATTGGTAGATCGGTCTTGGGTTTTGGGTTCCACACCTAACTAGACTTGGATATTCTTCCCAATTCAGCCAATAAGAGCTTGATCTTAGTGAGATCGAGGTTGATCACCCCAAATCTCTCCAATCTACACTTCGACCCAAGGGAGTTTTCACTCTCCTTCGATGTTAGGTCTAGCAATTGGGTTCGAGATGCTTTCGCTTTGCTCTTACCAATCACAAGCCCTAAGCCCTTGCTTTCACAAGAGAATTGAAGCTTAGTGTAGAGAGGATTCACAAATCAAGCACTCAAGGCTATGGAATTGGGGTTTTCTACCCAAATCTAACTAAGGGCTTCCCCCATAGCCCAAGACTATGGAATCTACTCCATCAAGTAAGAGAAAAACGAAATCAAAAGGGAAATCAAGCAAATCTCAATCATCAACATCAAACCAAACTCCAATTTCATTCAAATTCAAGAGGTTCTACAAAATCCAAGTTCAATTCTACTAGATCAAAGCAAAACAAAGTACAAAACTCACAAATCCACCTCTCTTCCTCCACGATCTCCTCTTCTCTTCCTTCCTCCTTCTTCTCCTTTCCCTCCAAGTCTTCCTTTGAGCCTTTAGAGAGTGATTTGGTTGTGGTCTATCCTAATATGCCTCACACCTCTCCAAGTTGTCTCCTCTTGTGCTCTCTAATCACCTCTATTTATAGCCTTCTAAGGATTGGGGACCAAGGAATCCCAATTTAGAAAGGGACAAATGTGGAAAGTTGCTAAAAATATGCCTTGGGGAGCAATCCAAAATTCTGCCGACTTTGGACCGACACGGGTGACCTCGGGCCCGACGTTGTCCAACCTCGGTCCCGTACGCTGGATGCTCGATCTCGGGCCCGACGTGGTGGAACTCGGTCCTGGGCCTCGATCCTTGCTTTCTTCCTTGGTTTCTCTTGGTTCCACTTCATTCTTGGCTTGGCTCTTGTACTCTTTAACTAGGCTCCTTCCTTAGCTCCTCGAAATCGCACTCATTCTTGCCATTTTACCTACAAAATTACACAAAACTCGCATAGTCTCCGACTCTTGAAGAAAACCGGGAACTAGGCTAAAAAGGGAACGAAACTATAAAGAAGAGAATGAAAAACACATATTTACAAAGGAAATTAACCACTAAAACACCTCCAAAATGAGAGACATCAGAGACGTGGTCGTTCTTCCCTCCGCATCGAAGAGCCCTCGCATAACCACTGATCGCTCTCGAATGCGAGGGTCTAGAGATACATTTTGAACTCGACCCCGATGTAGTACGAGGTGGGTGTCGAACACGGGGAAATCTACTCAATTGATGTGCCACAATACTAGGTAAGCGAGAAAAGACAATTCAAACAAAGGAAATCGAGAAAGAGCAACTAGGACCGACACAATGTCACGTCGGGCCCGAGTTGGCTAGGACAAAGGACGACGGGACCGACACACTGGAAGTCGGGCCTGAGGTACCTGGGAATGTCGAACTCGAGTGATTGAAAATAGATCTTGGGCTTTGGGTTCCTTCTCTAGTAGATTGAGCCTTTTCCACCCCAATTCAAGCAACAAGTGATGATTTAGGTTGGATCGAGAGGTTTTCACCTCATCCAAACCGCTCTACACATCGATCATGGGGGCGATTGACTTTCGCTTCTACCCCTTGATGCAAGGTCTCGTGATGGATGCTTTTCACTTTCGTTACTTCGCCAATCACAAGCCTTGATCCCCTACTTTTGCAAGGAATTGTAGCTCTATGTAGAGTGGGTTCCTAGATCAAGCACTCAAGGCTTATAGAATTGGGGTTTCTAGCTCAACCTAGCTAGAGTATTCCCCCATTACCCAAGATTAAGGAGATATACTCCATATGGCAAGCAACAAAAGCAACAGACATCACAATCATCATCATCGATCTCAAACCAAAGCCAAATTTCATTCACAAATCAAAATCAATCCACAATCTCAAGGCCAAGTTTGCCAAATCCAAAGAACAAACCAAAACCAAGCTAGAACTAGAATCCAACCTAGAAATCTCTCTCTCCTTCTTGGCCGATCCTCTCTTCTCTTCTCCTTCTTCTCTCCTTTCTCTCCTTGCTCTCCAAGTATTGTCTTGAGAGGATTGTGTGCAATTGTGTCCAAGAGCTTCCAAATTAGAAGAACAAAAGGGGTTTTTATAGTTGAGGGGAAAATGTGGAAGAGTACTCATCAATTCCTTGGTGCCCAATCCACGAAACCGACATGGACCGATACGGAGCAACCTCGGGCCCGAGGTACTGGGTACGTCGGTCCAAGGCTAAAATCTCATTCTCGGGCCCGGCTTGGCTCATACTCGATCCGGACCTCGTGCCACCTCTTCTTCTTTGCTTTTCCCTCTTGTCTCTTCATGACTAAGTCCTTCTTGTCCTCCTTTAGCTCATGCCTTGCCCCAAGCTTCGATCCATCTCCAAGAAGATCCTTGATTCCTTGCCAAAACCCTACAAAATATAAATAAAACTCGCATAGTTTCCGAATCTCATAGAAATACGGTTACTAAGCTAAAAAGGAACAAAACACACAAGAAAAGAGGGGAAAAGAGACAAAACTACATAGGAAAACACACTTAAAACACCACCAAATATGAAGACATCAAAATACCCCATACTTAGACTTGCTTGTCCTCAAGCAATAACAATGTAAGCAAGACCGAAACATAATCTTCAAGTAAAGCCTCTTATGAAGAACACATTTAAACGCAAGTGATAGATATTCAAGCAAGATTACATCATCACACATGATCAAATGTTCAAAGGAATAGAGTCAATGCAACTAAGCCTCACTTTAGGGATATGTGAATGTGTATCACTCATCATGTGTATGGGTATAACAATGAACACTCAAGCTCAAACATCATGCAAGTAAGGACTTTACTATTGAAGCTAATATCACCAAATCCTCCACCTAGAGATGCCTATTACAAAGTACACAAAGAATTCGAACTTGGCTTAATGGAGGTCCTCAAAGAGGTTCCATTCGGCCGGGTTGTAATGGGGATTTTGGTATTTCTGAAGGTGGGAATTATTTGGTCTTGTGGTGCTTATAATGGGGATCGAACAACCTAAACTATCACCAACTTCACCAACTTCACCAAAATTCCACTATCAACTTCACACTCATTCAAAAAACTTAAAATTTTTCCTCTCTACCCAAAATTTTACTTTACATTCCACTTCATCTTTGCACTTAGGCTATTTGTTGGACTTTCCAATTCTTTCTACACTCGACTAACTTGCACATAACTCGGGCTCGATGTGGTCTTAAACTCGGGACCCTTTTCACTTAAGCTTTACTCACCTTTCTTTCCACTTTCCACTTCCAACATTTTCGTTTCTTTTCTTTTTCTTTTCTTTTTCTTTTCTTTTTTTCTTTTGGCTTTCTTTCTTTTAAACTTTTTCACACTTTTCACACAACAAAGATGCACTACCCACAAGATTCATAACACCACTCTTTGCCCTTAAACCCAAGAGAATCTCAACTCATCAAATACAATCCAAACCTCTCTTCTAAAGTTCAATCCCATAAGGGTCAAGTCATATAAGGCTAGGAATAATATTTTTGAGGAGTTTCAAGCAAAGGCATAGGCTAGAACGGGGCTACAAATAAAGGATTAATTTCATTGTAGGATATGGAACATTTTTGTGACTAAAAAGGATAAAGTTCAAATCAATGTGACAATGCTAGTGCTATTCTCATGACGGTCTTCAAAAAAAGATAAACACCTCAATAACAAGTTTTACTAAGCATGCATGAGCTAATCACACAAGAAACATGAGGGATATTCCAATATAAACAAGCATCCCTAAAATGGCCAAAAATTGATCTCACAAGGGTCACACATACTTAGTTGCATAAAGACTCATCCTAAAACTCACATGCTCAATAAAACAAGCAAGACATCATGATCACATCAAAAGCAACATCAATTTTAGAGGCTAAACTATCCAAAAATATGCAAAGGAATTTACATGCTCGCATCATCATTAGCTTTCATCTTTGGACATCTAAGATGGGGATTTCTAGTCTAAAACTACAAAACACCAAATCTTTTTGTTGTTTTCAACACAATTTTTCAAATTTTTATGGATTTTTGCAAAAATTCTCTCTATACCAAACCAAAAACGCATTTAATCAAAACCAAACTCAATCATCAATGTTACTCATCAAACCACAATCCAAGAATAAAAACTATCATCCCAAAAACACATGCTAAAAACGAAATATCCACAAAGCACAAACACAAACTAGAAAAATCATGAGCACTTCCCACCCCATACTTTTAATTTTGATGCCCCCATCAAACAAGGAAACCAAAACTAAAAGCAAGAGAAAGGAATACGAACAGCTCACAATTTCTTTATTCTTCTTGGCATGTCTAGAATCAATTGGCGGAGACGAGAGCCCATACGGCCCTAACTTCCTCGCTTGGATCGGTCTTGTCATAGAACCTCTTTACTCGGTGACCATTTACTTTGAAAATGTTTCCTTGCTCATCAACCAAATCCACCACACCATGAGGGTAGACATGGTGAACCACAAATGGTCCACTCCACCTAGTCCTCAACTTTCCCGGGAAGAGTTTAAGCCTCGAGTTGAAAAGGAGAACCTTGTCACCGACGTGATAAGTTTTTGGGATTAACTTCCTATCATGCCACTTCTTGGTCTTCTCCTTGTACAACTTGGAGTTCTCATAGGCTTTCAGCCTCAACTCTCCCAACTCATGAAGCTCAAGAAACCTCTTCTCACCGGCCAAATTGATATCCCAATTTAACTCCTTGAGAGCCCATTTTGCCTTATGCTCTAGTTCCACCGGAAGATGGCACGCTTTGCCGTAAACTAGATTGAATGGTGTAGTTCCCAAAGGCGTATTGAAAGCGGTTCTATAGGCCCAAAGTGCATAATCGAGCTTAGAGGACCAATCTTTCCTTGATCGAGACATGGTGTTCTCCAAGATGGCCTTAATTTGGCGGTTTGACACTTCGACTTGCCCACTCGTTTGTGGATGATAGGGAGTAGCAACTCAGTGAGAAACCCCATACTTGATCAATGATGGGTTCCGGATCGGAGGGTCTCAAAATTTAAATTTATAAACCGAACCCCAATTGTAGTAAAAGAGGTAGGGTGTCGAACACACGGGAGTTCGTGCGTTGAGAGTACCGAAAAGACTAAAACGAGGTAAAAGAAAGGCAAAACAAAGAGAATCAAAAGGAATCACCTCGGACCGACACAGGTCACTTCGGTCCGAGGGTGGATCAAGGTAGATTTAGCCGGGACCGACACACTCAACGTCGGGCCCGATGTACTGGGTAACTCGAACTAGCAAGTTTGGTAGATCGGTCTTGGGTTTTTGGGTTCCTTCCCTATCTAGACTTGGGTGATTCCACCCTAATGCAGCCAATAAGTGATGATCCTTATGAGATCGAGGTTGATTGCCTCGGATCCCTCCACTCTACACTTCGACCTTAGAAAGTTTTCACTCGCCTTCGATGCTAGGTCTCGTGATGGGCTCGAGATTGCTCATGCTTACTCTTACCAATCACAAGCCCTAGATCCCTTGTTCTCACAAGAGAATTGAAGCTCAATGTAGAGAGGATTCATAGATCAAGCACTCAAGGCTATGGAATTGGGGGTTCACACCCAATCCTAGCTAGGGGATTCCCCCATAGCCCAAGACTATGGAATCTACTCCATCAAGTAAGAGAAAAACGCAATCAAATGGCTAAGCAAGCAAATCTCAATCATCAATCTCAAATCAAACTCAAATTGCATTCAAATCTCAAAGGGTTCACGAGATCCAAATCTCAAATCTACTAAACAAAGGCAAAACAAACTCAAACTCACTAATCTCCTCCTTGGCTCCACCGATTTCCTCTTCTGTTCTTCTTCTCTCTTCTCCTTGCTCTCCAAGTCTTCCTTGAGCCTCTTGAGAGTGATTAGGTGTGGGATCCTCCTAGATGTTCTCTAATCTCCTCTAATTATCCTCCCTCTTGGATTGGGGACCAAGGAATTCCAAATTTAGAAGAAGGGCAAAAGTGGAAGATCATCAAAATATGCCTTGGAGCCCAATCCTCTCCTTTGCCGACTTGGATCGATGCGGAGGCACCTCGGGCCCGACGTTGCCAACGTCGGTCCGAGCCTTTGGAACGCCAAACTCGGGTCCGATGTGGTGGGACGTCGATCCTGGGTCTCGATCCTCTTCTTTCTTTGGTTTTCCTTTGGTTCCTCTTCATATTTGCATGGCCTCTTCCGCTTCTTTGCTTCTTGGCTTGGCTCTCCTTAGAAACTTCTCCAAAACGTCATCAAACTCGCCATTTTACCTACAAAACACATCAAACTAGCACAGTCTCCGAATCTAATGGAAAACCGGGAACTAAGCTAAAAAGAGACGAAACTAACAAAGAAAGGAACAAAAGACACATATTTACAAGGGAATTTAGCTAATAAAACACCACCAAAATGAGAGACATCAGAATACCCCATACGTAAACTTGCTTGTCCTCAAGCAATAACAATGTAAACAAGACCGAAGCACAATCTTCAAGTAAAGCCTCATATGAAAAACTCAAGTAAGCACAAGTGATAGACATACTAGCAAGATTACATTATCACACATGATCAAGTGTTCAAGGAATAAAGTCTAATGCAACAAAGCCTCACTTTAGGGATATAGAAATGTGTATCACTCATCATGTGTTTAGGCTTAGCAATGAACACTCAAACTCAACAATCATGCAAGTAAAGACTTTACAATTGAAGCTAATATCATCAATTCCTCCACCTAGAGATGCCTATTACAATGCACACAAAGAATATGAACTTGGCTCAATGGAGATCCTCAAAGAGGTTCCATTCGGCCGGGTTGCAATGGGGCTTTTGGTGTTTCTCAAGGTGGGAATCACTTTGGTCTTGTGGTGCTTACAATGGGGATTGAACTTTCTAGTCTCTCACCAAACTCACCAAAGCATTCCACTTTCAACTTTCACTCATCCAAAAGACTTTGATTTTTTTCTTCTCTTCTCAACTTTCAACCCACAACTCACTTACCATTCCACTTCATCTTTGCACTACACTTTTTGTTGGATTTTTCACACTTTTCCACTTGGACCGACTTGCACTACACCTCGGGCCCGATGTCCTTTTGAACTCGGTCGGTGCCCTTTCTTACACTTAAGCTATTTTGCTTTCAATCCACTATTTTTCCAACTTTTCTTTATTTCTTCACAACAAAGATGCACTACCCACTTGGTTTATAACTCCATTTCTTGCCCTTCACCAAAGAGAATCTCAACTCTCCAAATATTATTCCAAACCTCTCACTAAAGTCCAATCCCATAAGGGTCAAGTCATATAGGCTAGGAATCATATTTTTGAGGAGTTTCAAGCAAAGGTTTAAGGCTAAAACGGGGCTACAAGCAATGGTTAATCTTCAAGGTAGGATATGGAACATTTTGTGACTAAATGAAATAAAGTTCAAATCAATGTGACAAAGCATAGAACAAATCTCATACTGGTCTTGGAAAAAAGATAAACACCTCAATAGCAAGTTTTGCTAAGCATGCATGAGCTAATCACACAACAAAAATGAGGGATATGCAAATATGAACAAGCATCCCTAAAATGGCCAAAAATCATCTCACAAGGGTCACTCTAGCTTAGTTGCATCAAAACTCATCCAAGAACTCATGTGGTCAATAAAAACATGCAAGATATCATATCACATCAAAAACAACATCCATTTAGAGGCTAAACTATCCAAAAATATGCAAAGGACTTTACATGCTCACATCATCATTAGCCTTCTTATGGACATTTAAGATGGGAATTCCTAGTCCAAAAACAAAATCTTTTTGACTTTTTCACACAATTTTCGAATTTTTATGGATTTTTTGCAAATATTTTCTCAAAATCAAAACAAAGTCATCCATTCATGCCATCAAATTCAATCATCATCATTGGAACACATCATGCCACTATCCAAAAGAAAACATTCCCTTAACAAAAACAAGAAACAACACAAGAAACCTACACATGGAATTATGAGCTTCTAACCCACCCCATACTTAGAATTTTGATGTCCTCATCAAAAGAAATCAAAAACTCAAAAGTAAAAGAGATAAGAGTTAAGAGAACTCACAATTTCTTATTCTTGAATGGCACGTTGAGGCTTAGTTTGGAGGGTGTCCTCGGCGGCGTCCCCTTTGGAGCCGTGCTTGCCTCTCTCTCTCTCTCTCGTACACATTGACATGGAAAGGATCATGACTTGGCGGTTGAAGTTGTGGTGCGGGGCGCGACCATGCATCTTCTCGGGAAGAATAGTTCCCGACCATCCACTCATTGAAGCTCTCTTGAACGCCCCATCTTTGATCTTCTACCGCTCTCAAATCATCCACATCACGCCTAGTGTAAGCAATGTTGCGGTTCACTTCATCAAATTGGGCTTGGAAGTCGTCTTGTTGGTGAGAAAGTTGTTGTTGTTGGAAGTTGAGGTGTTATTGTTGAAGGTTGATTTGGTGCGCCTCTTGTAGGATGTTTGATTGTTGGAGTTGGAGGTGAGCCAATTGATTGGCTAGGAAGTTCATGTCCACCGATTGTTGAGGTTCGGGGAAGACCATCCCGGGCCCGTACCATTGGGCATAACCCTCATACCCTCCATAGCTTGGTGGCTCTTGTCTTGCTCCACTTCCCTTGCCCCTCTCATAATGGCTCGGAACCGGATCGGGCAAAAATACATCGGACCGACGTTGATGGACGTCGGGCCCGACATGGCTTGCACCTCGGTTGAGTAGTGTTGGAACTTGGTCGGTGAGCAAATTGAGGTATCCACCATCTTCTTCTTCTTCTTGCGGATCAACATCCATAGCATCTCTCCTTACAAACTCAAATTGGTTGGGTGCTTCTTCTTCGGATTCCGGAGAAGCTTGAGGAGTAGAGAAACGAATGTGTTGGGCAACCCGTCTTCTACATTCAAGAGTCCCATCCGGCTCTCCATAAGGATTCTCATTTCCCGTCCACACTTGGTACCAATTGTAATAGCTTGTGAGGTCAAAGAGACGAGGCCCCAAAGGAACTTGCACCTTGCCAAAGTTGGAGTGAGGCACAAGTCGATCCATCACGCCGGAAACTACCTTCTCTTTGATGATGTTGGCTTTATTGAAGTACTTGAGGTCCATGAACTCTACACCATTCGGGGCCGGCGTGTACTTGGACAAATCAACTTCAAGTGCATGGGCAAACCGAGCAATCATACCACCAAAGTAAATCCATGAGGAACTTTGGAAATCCCTCACCATCTTCACCCATTCCCAAGTGATGTTCATTGGCTTCTCATTTTGAAACAACATCTCATAGAGCAACATGGCTTCTTCCTTCATGGGCTTACTATCTCATGCCTAGCAAAGATGGCACAACCCAAAGCTCGGATCATAACTCGGAAGAGGGGACTTGCTATCTCATTGGTTGATGCGTCCTTCCTCATCTCACTTCTTCCGGCTACATATCTCCAAAGATAGTCAACCTTCTCATTGTCAACAAAGGCTTCATCTCTCGGAAAAGGAAATCCAAGGTAAACCGCCAAATTCCGGAGTGAGAGCTCTTGTGCTTCATTTCCCAATTGGAAGGAGATCATGCCCTCACTCTCAACTCCTTCATATGTGCACTTGAATGACGCCATAAACTCGGATGTTAAGGCCGGATAATGAGTGTTGCTCCATCTTAGCATCACCTCTAACCCAATAGTCGAGTAGCATCGGGTAAGAGCCTCCTCCATGTTCATCTTTTTGATTGACTCCCAATCTAACCACCGAGTGTGGTGAGATAGACCCATGAGTCGCTCATACTCCCTTACCTCATCATCATCCTCTAAGCGATCATCATCCATTCTTTGCACTCTCTTTGACGATTTCTTGGAATTCTTTGAAGGCCTTTCCATTCTTGAAGAAGATGCTCGGGTTGTCATGGTTCCTACACACAATCAAAGAAAAGAACTACAAGATAAGATCTATACAACCACAACAAGATCACATGCTTTCTCAACCAACAACTTATCACACAAGATAACCCCATACTTGTCTTCAAGACACTCAATCAATCACAATCCAATCATGCATGAACCAAGAATCACATAACAATGGTCAAGCTACAAGATATATCATGATAAACAAGCATTAACCAACAATCAAGCTCATGAATCTTAAAGATCACACAAGAGAAAGCCAAATAGCATAGAACCGACCATCATAAGACGTCGGGCCCGAGGTTCTCAACCTCGGTCCGAGTCTTGGACCGACTAACAACGTCGGACCCGAGATTCTGGGCATCTCGGTCCGAGCCTAAAATTGACTTCTCTACCATTTTCACCCAAAATTCACTCTATCATGCTCTTAAAATCCAAAATCAATCATTTCTCATCATCAATCGAAGTTCCAAGTAGGTCTCAACATGCATGATCAACAATTGAGCACAAATTCACATTTCATGCAAAATCACCATTAATACTCAAGGTCTAAGCTCACTCAATCATGGCAAATCTCAATTTAAGCAATGAAAGCATGGAATTTACAAAGAATCAAGTAGAGATTGAGATCCACATACCAAATTTGAAGAAACAAAGACTTGCTAGCAATCAACTTCTTAGAACTCAAATTCTCCTCTAGATCTAGAAGAGGGATGAAGAACAATGGGACTTGGTGGGATTTTCTTGGCTTTTGGGTTGATGTTTGGAATGGCTAGGGGTTGGATCGAGATTGTTGTGAAGGTTGCTTGGGGTTCGAGAGTGGTGGAGAGGATGGATCGATTTGGGGGTTTTGAGAGGAGCTTGGTATTTTGGGAAGGTGGTTATGAGGGTGATGGGTGGTAGGTATGGAAAAAGAGTCCTTAAATGGGTAGAAGACAAAGCTAGGTCAGAGGGGCACAATAGGCATTTCCACAAAATCAAGACCAAAGTTGACCGTCCAATTGGACCGACGTCATAACACATCGGGCCCGAGGTACTGGGTACCTCGATCCGACTCGGTTTGGCTTCCTAAAAATTCCCTTTCCTTGGCAAATGGCTACCCACAAGTCCTTTTATTATTTTCACCAATACCATACTCAATCATGAAGCTCACACAACACACAATTCCACAAAACTCATGCTAAGGAGAGATTAGAAAGAATCTAAGCTAAGGCAAAGAAAAACAAACTAGAAACTACGAAAATGAACCTACTAAGCTCGGGTTGCCTCCCGAGGAGCACTTCTTTTAAGTCATTAGCTTGACTTCTAACCTCTACCCTTCACGGAGGATGAAAAATGGTCAATTGATCACCGTTGTCATGACCGTCTCCACGCCCCTCATAGCCATAGAACCACCACTTGTGGTTGAAATAGGCATGGTCTCCAAATTCTCCTTTGTCCTCCAAAGTGTAGGTTTGCACTTCTTGCTCCTTCTCAACTTGATCTTCATTACCTACATCACAAAAATCTAGAGAATTTCTGGGGACTCAATGACATTATAGCTCAAGTCTTCTTGCAAATCACTCAAACAAAGGTAACCATCCTCTAGATCCTCTTTTAAGTCACTTAAACAAAGGTAAGAATCTCCCACATCAAAAGGATATAGAGAAGGATACTCTTTATGGCTTCTTGGGCTATCTCCATCTCTTGATTCCTCATGGACTTCCAAAGGATCTAGCAACTCTCTTTCTTGCTCTTGTGCATTGATCATGTCATGATCCCTCAAAGGTGCTTCTTCCTCTCTCGTGAGTTCCACCTCCTCTCTCTTTCGTTTGGCACTTTCCTCTAATTTCAAGATCGCCAAAGCATCCGGTTCATTAAGAGCTTTGTTGAAATGAAACTCCACCTTATCCTCGCCAATCTTGAAAGTCACTTTCCCGTTTCTCACATCAAATTTGGCACCCGCCATGGCTAGAAACGGCCTTCCAAGAATAATGGGCACCAACGGGTCTTCTTTCATATCAAGAATCACAAAATCGTCGGGGACAAAGTACCTCCCAACTCTCACCGGGACATCATCTAATATTCCCGTGGCCTTCGTAGATGAACCATCGGCCATCGTAAGACTCATGTCAACCGGTTCCATGTCTCCGAGGTTAGCCCTTTTCCATATGCTCATGGGCATAACCGATATACTTGCTCCTAAATCACAAAGAGCCTTGAAGTTTTGTGATCCAATCCCCACGGTAATTGCAAATCTTCCAGGATCACCTAGCTTTTGAGGTAGCTCCAAGATCTTTACCTCATCTTGCATCTCCACAATAGATCTCTTCTTGCTCAAAATCTCCTTCAAGAACTTTGCATAAGATGGCATCT
This sequence comes from Polygonum aviculare, assembly GCA_934048045.1. Lineage (NCBI taxonomy): Eukaryota > Viridiplantae > Streptophyta > Magnoliopsida > Caryophyllales > Polygonaceae > Polygonum > Polygonum aviculare. The sequence goes on along the minus strand of OW204025.1, from coordinate 12,144,078 downwards.
CACTTAGAGCATCGGTGAATGGGATGGTGATGTTGAAGCCTTGCAAGAGCTTCAAGAACCTCTTAAACTTGCCCTCAACAACCTCCTTGGGCTTCTTCAAAGGGTATGGAAGAGTTGTACCACCTTGTCTCTTGGTTGGATCCACCTCCTTGGACCGTCCTTGACTTCTCTCAACATTTTCGGTTTGGACCGACGTTGGAGTGACATCGGGACCGACTTCTGGAACCTCGGTCCTGGGGCAGGGAACATCTGGGAACGTCGGGCCGACTTCAGGGCATGTCGGGCCCGAGTTCAACTCCACCTCGGTCCTACTCAGGGGGCTTTCTCCGTCTTCTGGATCGATATCATTGTACATCGGGCCCGAGTTGCTGGGTAACTCGGTCCGACTTCCTTCTCTTGTCCTTGGAACTTGTGGCTCGGGCAAACTCCGTCCACTCCTTAATCCTATGGCTCGAACTTCATTTTGTTGTTGTGGGGCACGGGGATTCTCCTCGGGTCGGCCCGGGAGTCTCCCTTCCTCTCTTGGAAGTTGGTTCGCCATATGAACAAATTGGTTGTCCACTTGCTTTCTCCAAACACCCAATTCTTTGAATTGGTCATCAAATCTTCTCTCCATATTGTTGAATTGATTCTTCAAGTCTTGAGCCCATGGTGGTGTTTGCTCATAGAACCCCGGAGGTCGGTATGGTGGTGGTTGGGCCCTTGGCTCGTTTTGGTTGTAGTTGTTGTTGTAGCCATTAGCTTGGCCTTGGTTCCACCTTCCATTCCCTCCATTGTTGAAGTTGGCTCTTCCTCCATAGTTTCTTTGAACATAGTGTGCCTCCTCGATTTGTTCGGCCAAACGAACTTGGCGCTCATTTGGACACTCTTGAGCTCCATGCTTCAGAGAACCACATTCTTCACATGCTCTTGTGGTTTGTTGGATATGACTCATCTTCCTCCTCATCTTGTTAAACTCATCCTCAAGGAATTGGATCTTCACATCCTTATCCACCTCTTCACTCTTTGGGTCATAGAGCCTCTTTGAACCTTCTCCATGGACTCTTGCTTCCTTGTTCACATTACTCACCCCATACATGGCTTCGTAATCCGAGAGTTTGTCCAACAACTCCCATGCTTGCTCCGGCGGCAAATCTATGAACCCATAATCGGTGTGAAGGTTCAATTTGTCCTTGGTGGCGGGGTGGATTCCTTGGAAGAATATGTCTTGGAGGACATATGGTTGTTGCCCATGCGTTGGACATTGCCTTCACATCTCCTTGAACCGATCCCAATCCTCAAAGAGCGGCTCGTGGGCTCCTTGTTGAAAGCTTGCTATCTTCCTTCTAAGCTCCGTTGTCTTGGTCGGTGGAAAGAACTTCATCAAGAATGCTTCATTGAGGGCTCTCCATGATGTGATGGATCGAGGTGCTTGACTCTCCAACCAATGCAAAGCCTTGCCTCCCAAAGACCACTTAAAGGCCTTGAGGAGCACATACTCAAGTGTCTCATCATCCGTAGAAATGGTCTCACATAGATCCTTGAATTGCTTCACATGCTCGATCGGGCACTCATTTGGTCTCCCTTGAAATTGGTCCCTCTTGATGAGCGAGATGAATTGAGTTTTGATCTCAAAATTGTTTGACACCTCCGACAAGAGAATGGCCGGCTCCGGCACCTTCAACTCCGGATGCATGTATTGTCTAGCATTCCGAGGTTGGGTGTTGATTTGGGCCTCCAATCTCATCCTTTGCTCACGCTCTCTCCAGGCCTCGGCATCTCGGTTCGCCATTTCTAGTTGCATACGACTCATGTCGGCTCTCATCCTTTCAACCTCCTCATCACATTGTGCTTGGTTCGCCATCCTTTCCTTCCTTCGGGCTTGCTTTAGAATGCTCTCGGGATCACACACAAAGTCGAACTCAAGTGTTCCTCGGACGGAACGAGCTCGCATACACCTACAACCAAAGACACAAACAAAAACCGAATCAAAACAAACAAGGGGTTTGGGCTAGTCCCTCACCCAAATCAATACCAAAATCAAAGACTCAACAAAAGATGGTACCTCAAACAAGTAGAACTCCCCGGCAACGGCGCCAAAATTCTGATGGGTTCCGGATCGGAGGGTCTTTAAATTTAAATTTATAAACCGAACCCCAATTGTAGTAAAAGAGGTAGGGTGTCGAACACACGGGAGTTCGTGCGTTGAGAGTACCGAAAAGACTAAAAAGAGGTAAAAGAAAGGCAAAACAAAGAGAATCAAAAGGAATCACCTCGGACCGACACAGGTCACTTCGGTCCGAGGGTGGATCGAGGTAGATTTAGCCGGGGACCGACACACTCAACGTCGGGCCCGATGTACTGGGTAACTCGAACTAGCAAGTTTGGTAGATCGGTCTTGGGTTTTTGGGTTCCTCCCCTATCTAGACTTGGGTGATTCCACCCCAATTCAGCCAATAAGTGATGATCCTTTGAGATCGAGGTTGATTGCCTCGGATCCCTCCACTCTACACTTCGACCTTAGGGAGTTTTCACTCGCCTTTGATGCTAGGTCTCGTGATGGGCTCGAGATTGCTCACGCTTACTCTTACCAATCACAAGCCCTAGATCCCTTGTTCTCACAAGAGAATTGAAGCTCAATGTAGAGAGGATTCATAGATCAAGCACTCAAGGCTATGGAATTGGGGGTTCACACCCAATCCTAGCTAGGGGATTCCCCCATAGCCCAAGACTATGGAATCTACTCCATCAAGTAAGAGAAAAACGCAATCAAATGGCTAAGCAAGCAAATCTCAATCATCAATCTCAAATCAAACTCAAATTGCATTCAAATCTCAAAGGGTTCACGAGATCCAAATCTCAAATCTACTAAACAAAGGCAAAACAAACTCAAACTCACTAATCTCCTCCTAGGCTCCACCGATTTCCTCTTCTCTTCTTCTTCTCTCTTCTCCTTGCTCTCCAAGTCTTCCTTGAGCCTCTTGAGAGTGATTAGGTGTGGGATCCTCCTAGATGTTCTCTAATCTCCTCTAATTATCCTCCCTCTTGGATTGGGGACCAAGGAATTCCAAATTTAGGAGAAGGGCAAAAGTGGAAGATCATCAAAATATGCCTTGGAGCCCAATCCTCTCCTTTGCCGACTTGGATCGATGCGGAGGCACCTCGGGCCCGACGTTGCCAACGTCGGTCCGAGCCTCTGGAACGCCAAACTCGGGTCCGATGTGGTGGGACGTCGATCCTGGGTCTCGATCCTCTTCTTTCTTTGGTTTTCCATTGGTTCCTCTTCATATTTGCATGGCCTCGTCCGCTTCTTTGCTTCTTGGCTTGGCTCTCCTTAGAAACTTCTCCAAAACGTCCTCAAACTCGCCATTTTACCTACAAAACACATCAAACTAGCATAGTCTCCGAATCTAATGGAAAACCGGGAACTAAGCTAAAAAGAGACGAAACTAACAAAGAAAGGAACAAAAGACACATATTTACAAGGGAATTTAGCTACTAAAACACCACCAAAATGAGAGACATCAATCAACACATTCTCGAAGCACCTCTCGATGAAATGAGAACCACTATCACTTATGAGAAATCTTGGCACACCAAACCTTGCAAAAATGTTGCTTTTCAAGAACTTCATCACCACCTTAGCATCGTTGGTTCTCGTCGGTGTGGCCTCCACCCATTTTGAGACATAATCCATGGCTACCAAGATGTTGTTGTATGGCCCAGATGTGGGAAATGGTCCCATGAAATCGATGCCCTATACATCAAATAGTTCAACCTCTAGGATGCCGGTTTGAGGAGTTTCATTCCTCCTTGATATGTTGCCTTCTCTTTGGCACTTCTCACACTTCTTCACATATTCATGCACATCCTTGAACATGGTTGGCCAATAATAACCACTTGAAGAATTTTTGATGTGGTTTTGAAACTCTTGGCGTGACCTCCCGTGGGTAAGGAATGACAATGGTGGATGATGCTCTCAACCTCTTCACGAGGCACACACCGTTTATAGATTTGATCACTCCCTTCCTTGTAGAGATATGGATCATCCCAAAAATATTGTCTAGCATCATGTAAGAATTTCTTCCTAGCTTGATAAGACAAATTTGGTGGGATTTCTCCCCCTACGGCAAAGTTAGCAAAATCCGCAAACCAAGGGGAAACCCATCGACTTATAGCACAAATAGAACGACGGGGAGTGGGGGAAGAAGATTGAATCACTTTAGAGCTAGAAGGAATGGAAATCGGTTAGAAAACATCTTCTACGGACCGACATTGAAGTTCATCGGGCCCGACACGGTTGGACGTCGGACTAGCTTCGCAGACACACAAGTTACTCAGGCCCGACTCTGGGGAACTCAAGTTGCTGGGCACGTCGGTCCATCCCTCTTTTCTTCTTCTCCACTCATGAGAGCTTCATCCGGCCTCGAATCATCTATAGTCTAGCCATCCTCCATCTCCAACATGTACTCAATAGGCAAACGGGATAGATGATCGGCCACCACATTTTCCGCACCGGTTTTGTCCTTGATCTGATGGTCGAACTCTTGGAGAAGGAGCATCCACCTTAGAAGCCTTGGCTTAGCATCTTTCTTCTTCATGAGGTACTTGATTGCCGCATGGTCCGTGAAGACTACCACCTTTGATCCCACAAGATATGAACGGAATTTCTCGAATGCAAACACCACCGCAAGAAATTCTTTCTCCGTTGTTGTGTACTTGCATTGAGTCTCGTCCAAAGTTTTGCTTATATAGTAGATGGCATGCAACTTTCCATCCTTCCTTTGCCCCAGGACGGCCCCTACGGCAAAATCGCTTGCATCACACATTACCTCGAATGGAAGATTCCAATCGGGTTCTGCCATTATTGGAGCCGAAATTAAGGCGTCCCTTAACCTACAAAAAGAACTCATGCATCCTTGGAAAATTCGAAGGGCACATCCTTCATCAAGAGGTTAGACAATGGTTTTGCAATCTTAGAAAAATCCTTGATAAACCGTCTATAAAATCCCGCATGACCTAGGAAGCTCCTAGCATCACGCACACAAGAAAGAGGGGGAAGTTTTTCAATTATTTCATCTTTGGCTTTATCGACTTCTATCCCTCTACTAGAAATGAGATGTCCCAGAACTATACCCTCTTTCACCATGAAGTGGCATTTCTCCCAATTAAGCACCAAGCTAGTCTCCTCACATCTAGTCAAAACCTTGTCTAAGTTAGCTAAGCAAACATCAAATGAAGAGCCATAGACGGAGAAATCATCCATGAATACTTCCACTATATCCTCAACCATGTCGGAGAAGATGGACATCATGCACCTTTGAAACATGCCGGTGCATTACACAAGCCAAAAGGCATGCGTCTATAGGCAAACGTTCCATAAGGACATGTGAATGTCGTCTTCTCTTGATCATCGGGATGAATAGGGATTTGCCAAAACCCGCTATACCCGTCGAGGTAGCAAAAGTACTCATGTTGTGCTAACCTTCAAGTACTTGGTCTATGAAAGGAAGAGGGAAATGATCCTTTCGAGTACCACTATTAAGCTTACGGTAATCTATACACATACGCCATTTTGTTGTGGTTCTCGTAGGGATCATTTCTCCCTTTTTGTTTAGCAAAACGGTGAGTCCTCCTTTCTTAGGAACTACATGCACGGGACTAACATACTTGCTATCGGAAATTGGGAAAATAATTCTTGCATCCAACATCCTAAGTATTTCACTTTTTTACCACTTCTTTCATGTTACTTTAATCTTCTTTGTGGTTCAATAATGGGTTTATGGTTGTCCTCCATATAAATCCTATGCATGCAGATTGAGGGAGAGATTCCCTTTAGTTCCTCTAACGAATACCCTAAAGGTCCTCTATGTTTTCTTAGAACCTCTAACAATTTAGACTCCTCTTCATCATTTAAGTTAGCATTTATGATTACGGGCAAGGAAGAGTTGGGGCCAAGAAATGCGTACCTCAAATCTTTTGGAAGATCCTTGAGCTCTAGATATGGTTCCGGCGGTGCTTGAAATTCCTCCTTCTCGGCCTTGAACACCTCCAAATAAGACATCCCTTCCTCAAATTTCTCATGCTCAATCATGTTGATGGCTAGACCTTGGTGCTCTATCTCAACTCCTCGTGGTGGTGGGATGGCCTTTAACTTAAGCTCTCTTGACTTTGGCTTCTTAGAAACGGCTTCCCATTGTAATCCATTCAGCCAAGCTTGGATCATCTTGGCTTCCTTATGAACAGCTCCTTTTGGAGTTGGCATAAAGAAAAACTCGATCTCTTTTCCTCCAATGTCAAGAGACAAATGGCCCTTTTTGACATCAATGATTGCCCCAACCGTAGCAAGGAAAGGTCTCCCTAGTATAATCGGTTCACCTGGCACTTCTATCATGTCCACCACAACAAAGTCGATTGGAATATAGTGGCCTTCAATGCAAACCCGGTAATCCTCAACAATACCAATTGGCTCAATGGAAGACCCATCCGCTATTGTCAACCTCATGTTGACCGGAGCTATGAGACCCATGGATGTGGATTTCCATATGGTGTAAGGAATGATGCTCGTGCTTGCCCCAAGGTCACACAAGGCTTGAAAGTTTTGCGAACCCACGCCAATTGATAGCAAATCGACTGGGGTCTCCCAACTTTTGCGGCAACTCTAAAATCTTGACTTCGTCTTGCATCTCAACAATTTACCGCTTCTTGCTTAGAATCCTTTTCAAGAACTTTGCATACGACGGCATCTCACTCAACGCGTCGGTGAATGGAATAGTGATGTTCAAGCCTTGCAAGAGCTTAGAAACCGTTTAAACTTGCCCTCTACTACATTAGTTGGCTTTCTAGAAGGATAAGGAAGAGGTTTTGCACTTGGAATCTTGCTTGAATCAACTTTCTTGGACTTGCCCATTTCTCTTGCAACTTTTTCAGGCTGGACTGACTAAGGCAACACATCGGGCCCGACGTCTTGCATCACGGGCCTGGGTCAGAGTGGAGGCAGAGTAGTCGGTCCGATATCTAGGCACCTCGGGCCCGACATACCCTCCATATCGGTCCGGGGCAGAGGAGCTAGTCCACTTGCTGGTCCAACTTCTGGGCAACTCGGATCCGACTTGTTGGGTAAGTCGGTCTGACTCTGCTCATTCTTCTCATGCACGTGTGGCTCGGGTAAGTTGCGTCCACTTCTCAATCCTATTGCCCGGACTTCGTTTTGATTGTGTTGCACTCGGGGATCCTCCTCGGGGCGGCCCGGGAGTTTCCCGTGATCTCTTGGGGCTTGAGTTGCTAATTGAACAAGTTGGTTGTCAACTTGTCTCCTCCATGCTCCAAACTCATTGAATTGATTCCTTATTTCCTTGAATCCTTCTCTCATTTCTAGCACCCATGGTGGTTGCTCATTGAAGCCGGGTGGCCTATATGGAGGTGGTTGTGGCGCTCTTGGCTCATTTTGGTGGAAGTTGTTGTTGTAGCCTTGAGCTTGCCCATTGTTCCACGTACCATTACCACCGTTGTTGTAGTTGCCTCTACCACCAAAGTTACCACAAACATAGTTTGCTTCTTTTATTTGCTCGGCCAAGCGCACTTGGCTTTCGTTTGGACAAACTTGAGTCGCGTGTGCATAGGATCCATACTCTTCACATGCTCGGGCATTTTGCTTATAGTAGTGAACTTGCCTCTTGAGCTTACTCACTTCTCCTTCAAGAAATTGAAGCTTAACATCCATGTCAATGTCTTCACCTTTCGGGTCATACAACTTTCTTGCACCTTCGCCTTAAGACTTCACTTCCTTGCTAGCTTGACTAACTCCATACATTGCTTCATAGTCGGAGAGCTTATCAAGGAGCTCCTATGCTTGATCCGGTGTCAAATCAATGAATCCACAATCCGTGTGGAGGTTGAGCTTGTCCTTTGTTGCCGGATTTATGCCTTGGAAGAAAATGTCTTGAAGCACATAAGGTTGGCCATGAGTGGGACATTGGCACAACAACGCCTTAAAACGATCCCAAACTTCAAAAAGAGGCTCACTCGGGCCTTATTGGAAACTAGCAATCTTCCTTCGGAGCTCAATAGTCTTGGAGGGCGGGAAGAACTTCATCAAAAAGGAGTCGTGGAGTGCTCGCCAAGTAGTGATCGATCTCGGGGCTTGGCTTTCAAGCCAATGAGCGGCTTTGCCCCCAAGAGACCACTTGAACGCCTTCAATAACACTTACTCCAAGGTCTCCTCATTGGTTGAAATTGTCTCACACAAGTCCACAAAGCGTTTGACGTGCTCTATGGGACACTCGTATGGACGGCCCTCGAATTGATCTCGCTTGATAAGGGAGATGAATTGCGTCTTGATCTCAAAGTTCTTTGCAACTTCGGGAAGCACAATAGCGGGCTCGGGGACCCTCAACTCCGGATGCATATATTGACGTGCATTCCGGGGTAGGGCATTGAGTTGAGCTTCGGCCCTCATCCTTTGTTCCCTTTCTCTCCTCATCATCGTCTCTTGGCTGTCTCGCTCCAATTGTAACCTCGCCGTCTCGGCTCTAAGACGGGCCAACTCATCATCACCATGGAGAGCTTGATTCTCCATCCTTCTTCTTCTTTGTGCTTGCTTGATGATACTCTCGGGGATCACTTACAAACTCAAGCTCAAAGGTTCCTCGGGAGGAACGGGCTCGCATACACCTACAAAGCAAAGACACAAAACAAACAAATCAAAAACCAACAAAGGGTTTGGGTTATTCCCTCACCCAAATCACTACCAAAACACAAAAGACTCAACAAATTGGCACTCAATGCACTTTGACTTCCCCGGCAATGGCGCCAATCTTTTGATGGCTCTCGAATGCGAGGGTCTAGGGATACATTTTGAACCCGACCCCGATGTAGTACGTGGTGGGTGTCGATCACGGGGAAATCTACTCGATTGATGTGCCACAATACTAGGTAAGCGAGAAAAGACAATTAAAACAAAGGAAATCGAGAAAGAGCAACCGGGACCGACACAATGTCATGTCGGGCCCGAGTTGGCTAGGACAAAGGACGACGGGACCGACACACTGGAAGTTGGGCCCGAGGTACCTGGGAATGTCAAACTCGAGTGATTGAAAATAGATCTTGGGCTTTGGGTTCCTTCTCTAGTAGATTGAGCCTTTTCCACCCCAATTCAAGCAACAAGTGATGATCTAGGTTGGATCGAGAGGTTTCCACCTCATCCAAACCACTCTACACATCGATCATGGGGTCGATTAGCTTTCGCTTCTACCCCTTGATGCAAGGTCTCGTGATGGATGCTTTTCACTTTCGTTACTTCGCCAATCACAAGCCTTGATCCCCTACTTTCGCAAGTAATTGTAGCTCTAGGTAGAGTGGGTTCCTAGATCAAGCACTCAAGGCTTATGGAATTGGGGTTTCTAGCTCAACCTAGCTAGAGTTTTCCCCCATTACCCAAGATTAAGGAGATCTACTGCATATGGCAAGCAACAAAATCAAAAGACATCACAATCATCATCATCGATCTCAAACCAAAGCCAAATTTCATTCACAAATCAAAATCAATCCATAATCTCAAGACCAAGTTTGCCAAATCCAAAAAACAAACCAAAACCAATCTAGAACTAGAATCCAACCTAGAAATTTCTCTCTCCTTCTTGGCCGATCCTCTCTTCTCTTCTCCTTCTTCTCTCCTTTCTCTCCTTTCTCTCCAAGTAATGTCTTGAGAGGATTGTGTGTAATTGTGTCCAAGAGCTTCCAAATTAGAAGAACAAAAGGAGTTTTATAGTTGAGGGGCAAATATTGTAGAGTACTCATCAATTCCTTGGTTCCCAATCCACGAAACCGACATGGACCGTACGGAGCAACCTCGGGCCCGAGGTACTGGGTACGTCGGTCCAAGGCTAAAATCTCATTCTCGGGCCCGGCTTGGCTTATACTCGATCCGGACCTCGTGCCACCTCTTCTTCTTTTCTTTTCCCTCTTGTCTCTTCATGACTAAGTCCTTCTTTTCCTCCTTTAGCTCATGCCTTGCTCCAAGATTCGATCCATCTCCAAGAAGATCCTTGATTCCTTGCCAAAACCCTACAAAATATAAACAAAACTCGCATAGTACCCGAATCTCATAGAAATACGGTTACTAAGATAAAAAGGAACAAAACACACAAGAAAAGAGGGGAAAAGAGACAAAACTACATAGGAAAACACACTTAAAACACCAGCAAATATGAAGACATCAACCACGACAACCCGCGAGCCCACCGGAGCGGTGTACACGAGTCGATACACCTGCACCAAGAACCATCCTTCTTTGGCATGCACAAGGATCACTGGCACGGCACAGAGGCTCACAGACTCTCTCATGTACCCACGTTCGAGGAGTTCCCGAACTTGCCGTTGTAATTCCTTCGTCTCCTCAGGGCCCATCTTATAAGCAGCTTGGTTGGGCAGAGACGATCCAGGCACAAAGTCGATTTGGTGCTCGATGCCACGGACTGGAGGAAGGCCATCGGGAAGCTAGTTAGGAAAGACATCAGCGAACTCCTCTAGAAGCTCAGCAATGGCGGAGGGCAAGGGCTCCTCACTCACCGAGTCTGGCTGAGCTAGGGTAGGCACTAAAAGAAAACAAGGGTGCTTACCCTGCATAGCTGGGGTAAGGTCACTGTGTGTTGGATTGTAGAGTTAGTAGTAAAAATAAGGACTTCCTTTAGGAGCGTCCTGACGGGCCCAAAATACTCGACCAATTTGGTGACAGGCCACCTAAGGATAGGGCCTTGGGTAAATCAACAAATAAATTTGTATCACGACCCCGTTGTAGTACGGTTGTCGAAATCGATCATAGGGAATTATGGATTATGCGTTGAACGATTGATTATCTAACACAAATACAAAGGGAAGAAAACACATGAAGCAACTCGGGCTCGAGGTTGTCAATCTCGGGTCCGAGGTACTTGGGCACAAACAAAGTCGGGCTCGAGGCTAGGGGACTTGGGCTCGATGCAATAATCAACACAAAGGAGAGAAACGAGCTAGACTAAGGGGATCCTAGGGCTAGGGGTTCATGCCAACATCAACTTCACGTGCTATCATATAGATCAATGAACTAGAGACTTTCGCCTTAGACATAGATCAACATATCCAATCAAATCATGCCATTAATCTCAAGGAACTAGAGGCTTTAGCATACATTCAAGTCAATCGACTCTCTATCTACTCACATTCGACCGCGGGATCGAGAAGCTTTTGCTTCGTCTCTTCGAACTAACCGTCCTAAACTTTCACAAAGGAATCACGCTCATAAGGGAAAATAGACATGAATCTAGGCAATCAAATCATGAAATTGGTTCAAGCACATGCAATTGAGTTGGGGTTTTCGCCCCCTAGCCTATGATCAAGCTAACTACTCGCTAATCATGGAATTCAAGCTAGCAATCATCAAAGACCATAGATAAATCATGATTCATGCAATTCAAATCCACAATCAACGACACAAACACAAAATAAAAGCCAAAACAAACTTGAATTAAACTAAGGAAGAAGAACTCTTAGAAATCTCTATTCCAACTCCAAGCCAAGGGTTTCTTTTGACCCGGCTAAAGTCGTCGTGCCAAGATCATAGATAAATAACCCAAACTACAGACTAGTATAGCATGCAAGTAAGGGGTTGAACCCAAGAGAACTTAAGGCTTCTAGTATTCATATAATTATCAACCAAAGATAAGAGGGATTCAGGAGAAAGATCTAAACTAATCTAAACTAAGATAACAAAACAAACAAACAAACAAATCAATTAGGGAAACGAGTTCATTCAAAAGATCCACTCTAATATAATCACTCGATCATAGATTCATCCATTGATTTCATTCACACATATGGTTAATTCCTATCCTGATCATTAACAATCGCAAGTCCACGGTCCAAGCAAATCTATAACCCTAGGCAAGGACGCTTAACCTAGAATTAGCATAGAGAACAAGGATATGCAGGATATAATATCAAACAATCAAGCTACGAGTCAATTCCAAGATAAAACAATCAATTCTCTTCTTAATCCTAGTTGCATAGACAACAGGTCTAGGTTAAGTTGTTTTCACAGATTAGTTTTGTCCATGGTCCAAACCTAATCAAACAGTAGAACATCAATCACTTCAATAGGTTAGCTACTCCTAGAGAAATAATAAACATTCATAAGATGAAGCACAAGAGAATTAATATTAACCAAAGGATAGAAAATGTTGGATCGTTAGTCGTAAATACAAGGGCGTCGTTAACAGAGTTAAGGTCGTCCTTTACCGGGAAGTCTTTAAAGGAATTAAGGACTTCCTTGGTTTGCAGCGGAAATTAAAGGACTAAACAGATAGAGACAATAAGTGAGGAACGCTTTTGATTTATAGAGGAACCACTCAAGTACCAACTAGTCCTTGAGTGTAAACCTCTACCTCCTTGGAGGATTTTGTAATAGCTTCTTTCCTTTCTTATTAAGTTTCCTTACAATACACTGGCGAGTAGTTACACTTCTCTGGCACTTAGAAGGGCGTCCCTAAGTCTACTAGCAACAACTCCTTTAAGCCTGTAAAGTAACTTAACTTAATTTCTCCAAAGGATACTATTACCTCTTCCTTACAGTTCGTCGTAAGGACTCTCTCACTATTTTTTGTTCTTTTCTATTACAAACAGTTTGTGGTTTTGTGGTACGCTTCTCGCTCGATCTAACACCTAGTACTCACTTGTTCTTGAGCTTGTTCTTGGTGTTCTTGGTGTTCTTGAGCGACTGACAAATTCCCTGAATATTCTCTAAAGCATCACATCACAATAAATGCTCTGGAAGAGTATTTATAGTGACATTGGGAAAGGGCGACTTTATCTGATGATCATGCCCTTTGAGGACGTTGCAACAGTAATCAGCTTCCACGTGTCTTTGTGATGATCAAGGAAGCTTACTGACAATTCCGTTAGGCTTGGATACGGGATCTTCTTCCACGTGGAGATCATGATCAAAGCTTGTCTGGTGATGTCACTTTGTCGGCCAGCTTTGAAGGACTCCAGTGTAAAGGTTAAGGACGATGTCCTTGTTTGTGTTTTTCCCAAGCCGTTCACTGAATGAAGTAGCGTCCTTACTCCTTAAGGACGGCTACATACATACCACTTGTTGTCCTTTTCAACATGCGTCCCTGAAACACTTGGACAACTTATTAGATCAAGGCGAGTTTGTCACATCAAAACCAAGGGACGCCAGGCACAATGTTAATTACTGAAGGCGTCCTTAACATTGTCCCGACAATTTCCCCCTTTTTGATGATGACAAACTCTAGGCAATTAAAGTTTTGAACTTAAGCTCTAGCATGCTTGAAAACTTATAAAGCGTCCTTTCAATACTTAGCGAGATCAAATTTTCAACACTTGATCTATTCTTCTTTTGGATCTTAGCGAGGGGACGTCTACGCTGATCAAATTTTCTTTCTTAACTAGCGTCCCTAAAAATTTTAAAGGCAATGCGGCGTCTTAGGTCCTTTCACTAAAATTCCCCCTTAGCACTTGCTTATACTAGATAACTAATAAAGAGCGCATCTCTGCAAAACTACACTTCCCCCTTTTGGCATCATCGAAAAGGATAACAAGTTAGCATAAGGACGATAGCACAAAATCACAACTATAGGCAAATAAACGCTTAAACACACAAATGCACACAAACAAGAGAATTGCCATTGAAAGAAGAGATAGTCATTACAGACATTCAGACAAGTGTTTTGGAAATAAAAAGAAGCATAGGCGAAATAGATGAAGGAATAAAGGGTTAGGTGGAAGGTGATCCAGCAGGACGACTTTGATCATTGACATTGGCGTCCGTCGGAGCATGTTCCTCTTCCTCTTGCGTGTCACCCTCTGTACTATCCCTATGAATGGATTGAATGAGCAGCTTGATCATGTCATTTTGATTCTTAACAGCTTGAAAGTAATGGTAGTTCTGTTGCAAGGCCGCATTGTTCTGCTGAATGATGGCGTTTCCTTGTTGCGCGAGAACATTTTGGTTGTTAAGAATGAGAGCGTACAGCTGCTTTTCAAAATAAGCTTCAGTGTTTGAAGGAGCAGGAGAGCACTGAAAGTAGGACGGCTGTTGTTGTGGAGGAAGATGTGAGGGAGAGAAGTTGAAGTCCATGGGCTCTGCATTAATGAAGGACGATAACTGATCAACCTCTGCATAGCGTGCAACACGGTCTTCCTCAGTTTCAGTAATCACTTGAGGATCAGAAACAACAGTCTTCCCTTTTTTAGCAGCCTCTTGTCTAGCACGTTCATCCTCAGCAGCTTTCTTAGCAGCTTCCTGCCTTAGACGTTTCTCTTCAGCCTTCTTTGCAGCCTCTTCTTCCTTCTTTTTCTTCTCAGCCTCTTTTCTTTCTTTTTCTAGTTGCTTTCTGATGGAGGGAAGTTCAAGGCTGTGTTTTATCTCTAGGACGCCATACTTTTGATCCCATGGCAATCCCAAAGTGGTTTCTTCTCCAGGAGAGTAAGCATCATTCTCGATGAAGAGGGCTTTCACCAAGCCTGGGTAGGGAAGAGCATGGTTTTTGCGGGTGCACTTGGCCATGTGTTCAATCATGATTCTGGCCAGGTTGATCTTGCGACCCTGTAGAAAGGCGTCCAATAGGAGACAGTCAATTGTCTGAACAATAGATTTCTTCTCCTGCCTTGGGACGATGGTCCTGCAAATCATGTAATGTGCCATAGCACCAGTGTGAGTCAGGACTGAAGCAACTCTATCATTCCCATCTGGAGTCTTGCCATTGAAAATTCTTCTGAATAAGGCAAGCAGTTGTTCGCCTTCAATACCAAAACCAGAGGCAGGAACCCTGTGCAAGGCGTCATTCCCTGGACGTTGTTTTTCTAGCCCCATCAGCTGGCGAACTGTCTTCTCAGAGAAGGTGGCAGGCTCGCCATTTGCCAAGAACGTCCCTGTTCCATTCTCGATGTTGATATTGAGAGAATCATAGAAGTCCTGCACAAGCTTGGGATCAACTTTGACGTTCTCCTCTGAGATTTTTAGCCACCCTTGAACCTTTAAGAGCTCCACTAGATCCTTAGCCTTAGAAAACTGGCTTAGGAAGGCTTCGTCAAACACTAAAGGAGCCAGAATGTGCTCCTGTTTGTTAGACTTTTTGGACTTCTTCTTTGGAGGACCAGAGGTGTCGTCCTCATTGTCTTCCTCGCCATCATCACTACCGTCTTCATTATCTCCCTCTTGGAGATTTTCATCAGGGTGTCCCTTAGATGGACCAGTAGCATCTTTGGATGGTTTTGTTTTCCGTGGACGCTTTTGTCCACCTGTTCCTTTGGAAGCAGACTTGTCTCCTGCATCCTCTGGGACGGCTTCCCAAGGAGGGATCTCGAGAGCATCAGCAGCAATTTGCTCGTCGAGAGAGAGAGCGTCCTCTTGTACAACGTTGTCGCTTTGAATTGCAATATGGCGACCAAGCGCTTCGTCCTCAGCAATTTGCTGTTTTGTAATTTCGTCGAGGACGATTGTTGTACTGATTTCCTCAGAAGTAGCAGAGCAAAACTCTGCATCTATTGGGTCGTCTGGGATGACTACATGAGATGGAGGAGCGACTCTTTCAGCTGAGGGTCCCCTTGATGTAAGAGTGAGGGGAGCGGAAGGAGGGAATTTTTGTGGAGATGGAGAGTCAGAGATGTGGATATCAGGGAAGGCTTCTTTAAGCTGAAGTAAGGTGGGATCAGGAATGGAAGGGTCACGGATTTCAATGGGAGAAGGAGTGTTTGAGGGGGTGTCAAGAGGGATAGGGTTGGGCTTTGCTTTTGCAAGTTTTCGTCTTTTTAGTGGACGGGAGTGGGGACGGTCATGTTTGAATTTGGTGCGCTCTTCCATACCAGCAGGAAATTTATCGAAGATTCGAGTGGGTTGAGAGGAGGTCTTTGATGGGAGAGAGTTGTGAATGAGGTGGGATAAAGGGGGAGTAGGTCTTGTGGTAATGATACGGGGAGGGGATGGAGGAAGAGGGGACGATTGTACTGACCTTTTAATGTTTTTGGAGAGAGGTGGAAGGTCCACAAATCTGGCGTTGGAAAGGTCTGGGATGGATTCTATCAAGGGGATCCTCCAATCTTGACCTTGGAACGCCTCTAGAAAGATATTGGTGCCTCCACAGAAAGGAGCGTCCATTCCCCCTGTCTTGCGCAGAACTGGCACTACAAAACGATCTAAGAACGTCTTTAGATTACGAAGACGTACTTGATCTTTGCATTGCTTCATGTAGTTTACCACTGCGACATAGAGAGTCCGTGGCTTTGAATCAATGAAGTCCTTCAGAATCTCATCAATCTGAATCGCTGGAGGTCCTTCCACATAAAAATTTCGTTTGGCAAGACTCTTTCGCTTACCACCCCTTGACGAACTAGAAGCATTCATGATTCTTGACATTCTAAACTGATCGGAGAGAAGAAATCGGAGATTTGGCCGGAAACTTAGAGAGATACTGCCGGAATTCTAGAGAGAAGTCAGACCAAAACGGAGTCTTGAGTGTTTAGAGAGCGAAAGTTCTGACAGCCGTTTCAATCAATGTATATATAGGAGGTTGGTGAGGGGCACGCTGGTAACTTCCTCAATTCAAAATTCAAACTGACAACATATCAACTTCCAAGAAAAAGGCGCGTTCCAGATGAACCTGTACTGACGTCCTGTCTTAAAGAATAACTGACTTCCACACAAATTGCATAGACGTCCTGAGATCACCTTAAGAACCATTTTGAAAACCATACAAGTACGTCCCGTAAAAAAAATGTGAAGATCATAGGACGCTTTTGCAGGGTTCTCGGCTAGGGTAAGCTTTAGAGTTCCCATCATTTCGACTTATAGTGAGGGTTGGATGATCAGGGATACTCTTTTTCAAGAAAATAGAGAAATTCAAAGGCGTTATTATGATGTGCACACAGCAGTTTTAGACTAGCGTCCTTGACAAAGTGAAATTAATGCATAAAGGTCTTTGCAAGTATGAAATCAACTAAACATAGCCAATCATTGAGAGAATAGTAGAACGGGACTTGCTACTTAAAAGTTATCATCCCTAAGAGTACCCGGAGATGCTCAAAGGGACGTCTATCAAGTGCTTTAGTGAAAATATCAGCTACTTGGTCCTCAGTCCTTACATGCCCCATACTAATAAGTCCTAGTTCCACATTATCACGCAAGAAATGATGCCTTATATGAATATGCTTTGTGCGTGAATGAAAAAGAGGATTCTTAGCAATTTCAATAGCACTGGTATTATCACACAAAATAGGGATAGTTTCAAGAGATATACCATAGTCCTCAAGTTGATATTTGATCCAAATAACCTGTGAACAGCACGAGGTAGCAGCAACGTACTCTGCTTCCGCAGTTGAAAGCGCCATAGAGTTTTGTTTCTTAGATCCCCATGAGACTAAGCATGATCCCACAAACTGAGCCATTCCAAAAGTGCTTTTCCTATCAATCACATGACCAGCATAATCAGCGTCCGAGTAGCCAACAAGCTTGAAGGACGTCTTCCTAGGGTACCAAAGACAAAGATCATCGCGTCCTTTGAGGTAGCGAAAAATCCTCTTGACTTCTTGCATGTGGGACTCCTTTGGATTTGCCTGGAAGCGTGCACACAAGCAAACGGCAAACATGATGTCGGGACGACTTGCGGTCAAATAGAGCAAAGAACCAATCATTCCTCTGTAAAGATTTTGATCAACGTCCTTTCCCTTTTCATCAGCGTTGAGACGCGAGTTGGTAGAACAAGGAGTTGCAACGGGCTTGGACGTATTCATCTCGTACTTCTCAAGCATTTCACGGACATATTTTTGTTGATGAATGCGCGTCCCTTCCTTGAGTTGGTTGATTTGAAGTCCCAAGAAGAAATTGAGTTCTCCAATGAGAGACATCTCAAACTCACTACTCATTAAGGACTTGAACTCATCTACAAGTTTCATGTTAGTACTACCAAAGACTATATCATCAACATAGACTTGGGCAATTAA
Organism: Polygonum aviculare; assembly: GCA_934048045.1. Taxonomy (NCBI): domain Eukaryota; kingdom Viridiplantae; phylum Streptophyta; class Magnoliopsida; order Caryophyllales; family Polygonaceae; genus Polygonum; species Polygonum aviculare. Next base: position 12,126,102 of record OW204025.1, on the reverse strand, counting down.
AATGTCCTTATGAACTTTCTTTATGAACAGAGTTTTATCAATTGAACCTCTAGTGTACCCATGAGACAAAAGAAAGGACGCAAACCTGTCGTACCATGCACGAGGTGCTTGCTTGATGATGGGATCCAGTCGTAGAAGATCAGCTCAAGGGACTCCAAGTCAACCAAGACCGTGGCGTCCTCCTTGGACCAAGAGCTTAAGCAAGGAGAAGCTATTAAAGGAAGCAAGGATGCTTCCCACTCATGGAAGGGAGGATGATGTGATCCCTTCCCTAGCTCCCCAAGAAGAGGAAGACTTCCCAAGAAGAAGAGGACTCCCTTCCACAAGAAGAAGAGGACTCTAGCAGACAACCCATGGGCGTCCCTAATAGTAATGGCGTCCCCATTATAGTCCCTATCCGTGGAAGGCTTCCTTTTGCCAAGGCCAACTCTAAGGACGATACAAGAGAGTCCTCAACGCTAATCCTAAGGACTGTGTTGGGCGTCCTTACCAGCGTCCCAACAATTCCAGCAGCTTCCCTTCCAGCGTCTTCAGCATTAGAGTCCCTCGGCTCATGGGCAGAGTCCTCAGCAGAGTCCCTCAACTCTTGAGCAGAGTCCTCAGCAGAGTCCCTAAGACTCGTTTGCTTTAGTCCTTGTATTCCTTTTTCCTAGGTAGCTAATGGATAAGTATTACCTTTTGTAGTAGAGACAAGAATATTAGGTCAGATTAGTTGTCTGGTCATTTATAGTATGCATAGGGTATTGGGCATGTTTTAGGCCTAGCCCATAAATGTTAGGGTTCCGTTTTGTTGCCTAAGAGCCTCCACTATATAAGGAGCTCTCCTCTCTTGTAATCTTCACGTTTGCAATCAATGAGTTTTGGCTTGAATCGAGTGATATCTCTTCCCCAAAACCGTGAACGTCAATCCTTCTATCCCTCTTCTCCGACGCCCTCATTTCCCCGACCTCCGGTCGCTTCCTCGTTCGACGGCGAGTTCTTCCACCCGTCGAGTCCTTACCACCGTCCCTATCTCCGCCACCAGCGTCCCTACAACATCCACCAGCGTCCCTACCATCGTCCCTCTACCAGCGTCCCATCCACAGCTACCAAAGTCCCTACCGTAGCTACCAGAGTCCCTACCTCAGCTACCAGCTTCCTTACCACCACAACCACCTTCCATAACTCAGCTTCCGCCTCCTTATGTTTCCCTCAATAGTCGGATAAGGCCCAACTCGTAACCTAGATCCTTGGCCAAGCGAGTCCTTCTTGGAGTCCCTAGAAGGAGAACGCATCAACTGGTATCAGAGCCAAGGTTACGTTAGCCTTTGATTCGGTCTATTGCTTATCCCCGTCCTTCACTACCGTCCTTCACTCCCGTCCTTCACTGCCGTCCTTATATAAAAAAAAAAAATTTTTAAGCCATGCATCCATATTTCGAGGTGGAAGACGATGAAGATGAAGATGAAGATGTGTTCTTGGGCTCGAGTTGGATTCCTCCGCCGCGTCCTCACCATCAACTTCCTCCATGATGGGACTACTGTGATGTGCAGTACAACCCACCACGACGGCGTCCCTATGACTACCATGAGCCATTGTCGAAGGGACGCTCACATCACCATCCTTCACCATCACAGAGTTCACCACCACGTCGGGACTACCGTGATGAGCAATACCACCAACCCCGACGGAGTCCCTATGACTATCATGAGCCATCTCCAAAGGGACTCTCACGTCACCGTCATTCATCACCACATCGGGACTATAGTGATGAGCAGCACCTCCAGCCACGACGGCGTCCCTATGACTCCCACGAGCCATTGCCGAAGGGACGCTCACATCACCACCACTCTAATGAGGATAGCTGGAAGCCACCAACGAGGCCAACACTTGTTCCTTTGGCGTCCCCTGACTCGATGCCTTGGACTCCACAACCGATTACCTCCACATTGAGCATAAAGGAAGAAATAGTAGAGTTGAAACGCCAAGTGGCGTCCCTTCTCCAAGCCCAAGTGGCAGCTCGGCCTCCGCCAACCCCAACAGCACAACCGCCTACGGACGCACTGAAGTCCTTTCCTCCATTTCCAAAGGCATCCCTACTAGTTGTGCCCAGAGTCCATTGGAGCACACCTCTGGTCAAGGACTCCGAAGTTAAGGACAAAGTCCCAAACATCAACGATAGGCCCTTGTTTGATCCGGAATCGACAAAGCAACCATCGACAAAGGACTTGCCTGCATTGCCACCATTAAAGGAGTCCCAACCAGCTGTACACGAAGTACATTTGAGCACACCTCTAGCAAAGGACTCCTTTTCGGGCGTCAATGATAGTCCTTTGGTTGAGTCAAAGCCATCAACTATAGAACCACCAGTCCTCAACATCAACGACATAGAGCCAACACCGACAAAGCTATCGGCTTCCATCATCCACGACGTCCCCACAATTATTTTGGAGCCTCTTTTGCCCACTCTCGGGACCAATACTTCCTTGGCCACTTTGAAAGTCCCGAGAGCCTCACCAAAGCTTGGAGTCCCTCTTCTGCCCACTTCAGCATGCCATTTCTTCCTTTCCCTTCCAAGCTCGAAGCGAGGACGCTTCGAATCTAAGGGGGAGAGGATGATGCGATCCAGTCGTAGAAGATCAGCTCAAGGGACTCCAAGTCAACCAAGACCGTGGCGTCCTCCTTGGACCAAGAGCTTAAGCAAGGAGAAGCTATTAAAGGAAGCAAGGATGCTTCCCACTCATGGAAGGGAGGATGATGTGATCCCTTCCCTAGCTCCCCAAGAAGAGGAAGACTTCCCAAGAAGAAGAGGACTCCCTTCCACAAGAAGAAGAGGACTCTAGCAGACAACCCATGGGCGTCCCTAATAGTAATGGCGTCCCCATTATAGTCCCTATCCGTGGAAGGCTTCCTTTTGCCAAGGCCAACTCTAAGGACGATACAAGAGAGTCCTCAACGCTAATCCTAAGGACTGTGCTGGGCGTCCTTACCAGCGTCCCAATAATTCCAGCAGCTTCCCTTCCAGCGTCTTCAGCATTAGAGTCCCTCGGCTCATGGGCAGAGTCCTCAGCAGAGTCCCTCAACTCTTGAGCAGAGTCCTCAGCAGAGTCCCTAAGACTCGTTTGTTTTAGTCCTTGTATTCCTTTTTCCTAGGTAGCTAATGGATAAGTATTACCTTTTGTAGTAGAGACAAGAATATTAGGTCAGATTAGTTGTCTGGTCATTTATAGTATGCATAGGGTATTGGGCCAAGACTTGCATGTTTTAGGCCCAGCCCATAAATGCTAGGGTTCCGTTTTGTTGCCTAAGAGCCTCCACTATATAAGGAGCTCTCCTCTCTTGTAATCTTCACATTTGCAATCAATGAGTTTTGGCTTGAATCGAGTGATATCTCTTCCCCAAAACCGTGAACGTCAATCCTTATATCCCTCTTCTCCGACGCCCTCATTTCCCCGACCTCCGGTCGCTTCCTCGTTCGACGGCGAGTTCTTCCACCCGTCGAGTCCTTACCACCGTCCCTATCTCCGCCACCAGCGTCCCTACCACATCCACCAGCGTCCCTACCATCGTCCCTCTACCAGCGTCCCATCCACAGCTACCAAAGTCCCTACCGCAGCTACCAGAGTCCCTACCTCAGCTACCAGCTTCCTTACCACCACAACCACCTTCCATAACTCAGCTTCCGCCTCCTTATGTTTCCCTCAATAGTCGGATAAGGCCCAACTCGTAACCTAGATCCTTGGCCAAGCGAGTCCTTCTTGGAGTCCCTAGAAGGAGAACGCATCACTTGAGTCCATAAAGCGCTTTGTCCAAGTAGTACACATGGTCTGGGTGAGAGGCGTCCTCGAAACCAGGTGGTTGAGCAACGTACACTTCCTCCTTCAATTTTCCATTGAGAAAGGCAGTTTTGACGTCCATTTGAAATAACTTGAATCCTTTATGCGCGGCAAAGGCAATGAGAAGACGGAAGGCTTCTATTCTAGCAACAGGAGCGAAGGTTTCATCGTAGTCTATGCCTTCCTCTTACTTGAATCCTTGAGCCACTAGTCTTGCCTTGTTCCTTGACACACGCCCACTCTCATCAAGCTTATTTCTGAACACCCAACGCGTCCCTATAATGTTTTTGCCTTTGGGACGAGGAACGAGGGTCCAAACTTTGTTCCTTTCAAACTGGTTGAGTTCTTCTTGCATTGCTTGAATCCAATCAGCGTCCTGGAGTGCTTCCTTGATGTTCTTTGGTTCCACCATAGAGACAAAGGCATTGAAAGCACAGAAAGCTAAATTAGCACTCTGGGACTTGCTTGCTGCTGATCTAGTTTGAACTCCTTGAGAAGGATCTAAAATGATCCGAGAGGTTGGGTGGTCCTTAGAGAAGCGGGACTCCCTTTGAAACAATTGAGCCAACCTTGGATCAATCTCGTCATCAGAATCATCACTATTATCTTGAGCATCGTCCTCAGTGTGCTCCCCCTCAAAGAGAGCGTCCATACCTTGGCGTTGCTCGCCTTGTTGACTCGATTCACCCATATCTTGTTGAACTGGGGATTCACTACGAGAGGGAACACCCTGAACAACACTAGGAACGTCCACTGAGACTTCGTCAAGATTTGGGGCAGCGTCCTGAGGAACATAGTATTTTCCAAAGGACCAATCTTCAGCTTCGTCTTCAGAGTCGTCCTGCTGTTGTGACGAGGAGCGTTCTTTCTTACTTGATTTTTCTTAGTGAGAAGAGCTTTCTTTGAACACAACATGAATATTCTCCTCAAGCTTTAGAGTTCTTTTGTTGAAAACTCTATAAGCTTTGCTGGTGAGGGAGTACCCAAGGAATATAGCTTCATCGCTCCTTGCATCAAACTTTCCAAGTTTTTCTTTATCATTGTTATGAACAAAGCATTTGCAACCAAAGACTCTGAGATAGTCAATGCGAGGCTTCCTTCCATTTAACAACTCATAGGATGTCTTTTTCAAGAGAGGACGGATCATGGCTCGATTGATGATGTAGCATGCTGTGGCAATAGCTTCCGCCCAGAAGTACTTGGGAACGCTATTTGCTAAGAGCATAGTTCTTGCCATATCCTCCAACGTCCTGTTCTTTCTTTCCACAACTCCATTTTGTTGAGGAGTCCTTGGAGCTGAGAAGTTATGCGAGACGCCATGTTGATCACAGTAGGTCAGGAACTCTGAGTTTTGGAACTTCGTTCCATGGTCTGATCTTATGGATTTGAGAGGCGTCTCAAGGGCAACTTTCACTTGTTTGATGAAGACTTTGAATGCATTGAAACAATCTGCTTTTGACACTAAGAAAAGAACCCAAGTGAATCAAGAAAAATCATCTACAAGAACGTAAATGTACCTCTTTCCACCGTAGCTCAACGTTTTCATTGGTCCACAAAGATCCATATGGAGAAGTTCCAAAGGCTTATTCGTACTGACTTCGTTCTTGAACTTGAAAGACGTTCTTGTTTGCTTCCCTCTGATACAGGCTTCGCACTATTCAACAGTCTCAAGATCAATTCGAGGAAGTCCTTTCACAAGATTTCTTTGGTGTAGTTTGAGGATCGTGGTAGGTCCAGCATAGCCAAGTCGGCGATGCCAGAGATCAGCGTCCTTCTTTGAAGCAGATAGACATAATTCTGATTTAGGCTTGAACTCTTGATTGAAGATATAGATGTTGTTCTTGCGAACTCCTTTGAGAATAACTTTGTTGGACTTCTTGTTGATAACAAGGCACTCCTTTGAGTCAAATGTGACTAGGTTTTCACCTTGATCACACATTTGAGAGATGCTAAGAAGGTTGAAGCCATGTCCTTCAACAAGACTCACATTTGTTGCTTTGATGAACGGATTGAGAATAGCAGTTCCCGTTCCTTTGATCTTTCCCTTGCCCTTGTTGCCAAACGAGACAGTTCCTCCCGTGGCGCTACTTTGAGGCGCCACTATCAATGATCCATGGGCGTCCCCTCACATCCACCTGCCAAAACAAGATTAGTTCTTGGCGACCCAGGCAAGGTGTTCCTTACCTGGTTCATTACAATAATAAAACGCTGGTTCTGGTATATAGTCATTTATATTAACATCATTAGAAATGGCATTCTTGCGGGAAAAACTTCTAGAACGTCTAGGACGCCTAGAATTAGCTGTTGGAACGGACTTAGCATTTTCATTGTTAGTCCTAGCAGTTTTGCCACTTGCAATATCTTCTTTCAGTTTCACACAGTCATATTTGAAGTGGTCACCTTGTCCACAGTACCAACACGTCCTATAGTAAGTACCGAGGTAGTACTTCTTGTTGGGACGTTGGATTTTGTTTTGCTTCATCTTTTGGGGATCACACACTTTTGAACCGTCCCCTTTAGCAATTTTCTTGTAAATTTTATGACTGGTAGAATTGGTATAGTAGTCCTCTTGCCCTTTTTCTCCACTCTCTAGGACTCTAATTCTTTCAAGAAGATTCTTGGTTTTCTCCCTTTCAAGTTCAAGTTCTGAAGTTTTGCTAGCCTCAAAGTCGCTAGGGAGAGAGTTCCTAGTATCAGATTCATAACCTAGTCCACGCTTAGCTGGGATAAAGACTATTGGTTTCACTTCCTCAACTATGGGACTCTTTCCTAAAACTTTCACTTCTTCCCTAAGCTTGGCGTTCTCAAGTTTGAGACACATAAGTTCAGTTTTTAGAGACTTTGTTTCTTCACATGAGGACTCTAGTTGAATAGTCATAGAACTACAGTTTTCACATTCAACTACAATATTTTCATCTTCAAGTTCATCCATTCTTCTTTTCATAACAAGACTTTCTTCCATGATTTTACCAATGAGTTTAAGGAGTTTTGGTTTTGAACATTTTTCTAAGGAACGCATCATGGAATCGTGAGTTACCTCTTGTTCATTGTCTGAGGCGTTCTCTTCAACAACTGGGGCGTCCTCCACTGCCATGTATGCAACTTGATCTTCACGTTCATCATCACTTGAACTGAGATCATCCCATGCAGCTGTACAAGCTCCAATAAGGGCTTTCTTCTTATCCTTGGAGGACGTTCCCACAGTACACTTTTTGGCAAAATGTCCTTTCTTGTTGCATTTGTAGCATGTGAGTTCCTTCATTTCAGCCTCTGTGTACTTGGGACTCTCCTTTTTGTAAAACTTGCTCTTGCTACTATGCTTGTTCTTCTTGTTATAGTACTTGAGACCCTTGTGAATAAGAGACAGTTCCTCATCTGAATCAATCTCTTCCTTTGACTTGCTTTCTTTCTCTTTGGAACGCAAGTTCTCAAGCTTTTCTTTTGATTTGCTTTGCATCATCAATGCTAGATCTCTTTGGCCGCGTAGGTACTCAGCGTACTCTGGTGTTGTGGACGCCAAAGCAAGATCAGTTCGAGGATTCTTTCCTAGCTGAGCCATGTCAGAGATTCTTCTTTCTTCGTACTACCTGAGCTTCCCATAGATCTCTTCCATATCTAGAGTTTTGTTGGTTGTGTTTTCTTTGAAAGTCGTCCTATCAAAGTTCCAGACTCCAGTCAACCCACCAATGACTACTTGAACTCTATTCCTCATGGAGATTTCTGATTCTGGAATGCCCAAGTTCTTCATTTTGGTGACAAGACCTTCAAAACGGTATGAGTAGTCATTTACCGTTTCATTTGGCAACATACTAAAAGCATAGAACTCCTTCTTGATTTTCAGCTGGACGTCCTCCTTCATTTCTACAGTTCCCACATGAAATTTCTCAAGAGCTTCCCACTGTTGTTTTGCTGTGGGGAGATTGCTAACTCTTGTGGCATACCTTTCACAGAGGGACGCTTGAAGAAAGCACACTGCTTTAGCATTTGTTTCCATTAGCTTGAATTCATCAGGACCCCACTCGTCCTCTTTGTCTTTCTTGTCATCGGGAACTTTGAGGTCACCTTTTCTGATCACGTTCCAGCATTGATAATTTGTGCTTCTACAGAAGTTCTCAAATCTAGTCTTCCAGCGGTTGAAGTTGCCGTCCGTCAGACACGGAGGCTTCACAAAAGAGATTCCAATAGGTTCCATGTCCATTTTTACCTGCAACTCAGTAAGAATCTAGAGCGCCTGCTCTGATACCAATTGTTGGATCGTTAGTCGTAAATACAAGGGCGTCCTTAACAGAGTTAAGGTCGTCCTTTACCGGGAAGTCTTTAAAGGAATTAAGGACTTCCTTGGTTTGCAGCGGAAATTAAAGGACTAAACAGGTAAAGACAATAAGTGAGGAACGCTTTTGATTTATAGAGGAACCATGTTGGATCGTTAGTCAGAAATACAAGGGCGTCCTTAACAGAGTTAAGATCGTCCTTCACCAGGATGTCCTTAATAAAGATCAAGGACTTCCTTGGTTCGCAGCGGAAATCAAAAGACTAAACAGGTTAAGGCAATAAGTAAGGAACACTTTTGATTTATAGAGGAACCACTCAAGTACCAACTAGTCCTTGAGTGTAAACCTCTACCTCCTTTGAGGATTTTGAAATAGTTTTTTTCCTTTCTTATTAAGTTTCCTTACAATACACTGGCGAGCGGTTACACTTCTCTGGCACTTAGACTGGCGTCCCTAAGTCCACTAGTAACAACCCCTTTAAGCCGGTAAAGTAACCTAACTTAATCTCTAAAGGAAACTATCACCTCGTCCTTACAGTTCGTCGTAAGGACTCTCTCACTCTTTTTGTTCTTTTCTATTACAAACAGTTTGTGGTTTTGTTGAACGTTTCTCGCTCGATCTAACACCTAAGTCTCACTTGTTCTTGAGCTTGTTCTTGGTGTTCTTGGTGTTCTTGAGCGACTTGATAAATTCTCTGAATATTCTCTGAAGCGTCACATCACAATAAATACTCTGGGGAGTATTTATAGTGACATTGGGAAAGGGCAACTTTAACTCTGACAATCATGCCCTTGGGGACGTTGCAACAGTAATCGGCTTCCACGTGTTGCTCTGATGATCAAGGAAGCCTACTGGCAATTCCGTTAGGCTTGGATGCGGGATCTTCTTCCACGTGGAGATCATGATCAAAGCTTGTCTGGTGATGTCACTTTGTCGGCCAGCTTTGAAGGACTCCAGTGTAATGATTAAGGACGGTATCCTTGTTTGTATTTTACCAAGCCGTTCACTGGAGGATGTAGCGTCCTCACTTCCTGAGGACGGCTACCTAATCCTCAACTTGTTGTCCTTTTCAACATGCGTTCCTGAAACACTTGGACAACTTTATTAGAACAAGGTGAGTTTGTCATATCAAAACTAAGGGACACTAGGCACAATGTTAATTACTGAAGGCGTCCTTAACATTGTCCCAACAGTTTCCCCCTTTTTGATGATGACAAACTCTGGGTAATAAACATTTTGCACTTAAGCTCTAGCATGCTTTGAAAACTCAAAGAGCGTCCTTTCAACACTTAGAAATAATCTACAGGCACAGGTTTTCAATACTTGATCTAATCTTCCTTTTGGATTTTAGGGAAGGGACGGCTTTCTAAATCAAATATTTCTTTCTTAACTAGCGTCCCTAAATATTTCTTTCTTAACTAGCGTCCCTTTTAAACTTAGTTCCTTTCACTGAAATTTCTCCTTAACACTTGCTTATTCTAGATAACTATTAAAAGCGCATCTCTGCAAAACTACACTTCCCCCTTTTGGCATCATCGAAAAGGATAACAAGTTAGCTTAAGGACGATAGCACAAAATCACAATTAGAGGCAAGAGAACGCTTAAACACACATATGCACACAAACACAAGAATTGCCATTGAAGCTTAATGTAGTCATTACAGACAATCAGACAAGTGTTTGAAAATCAAAAGAAGCACAGGCAAAATAATGAGGGAATAAAGGGTTAGGTGGGAGGTGATCCAGCAGGACGGCTTTGATCATTGACATTGGCGTCCGTCGCAGCAGGTTCCTCTTCTTCTGGGGTGTCTCCCTCTGTACTATCCCTGTGAATTGACTGGACTAGCAGTTTAATCAAGTCATTCTGAGTCTTGACTGCCTGAAAATAGTGGTAGTTCTGTTGCATGGCAGCGTTGTTCTGTTGAATGATGGCGTTCCCTTGTTGCGCGAGAACATTTTGATTGTTAAGGATGAGGGCGTACAGCTGCTTTTCAGAGTAAGCTTCTGTATTGGACGGAGCAGGGGAGCACTGAAAGTAGGACGGCTGTTGAGTAGGAGGAAGATGAGAAGGCGAGAAGTTGAAGTCCATCTGATCGGCATGAAAGAAGGACGATAACTGATCAACCTCAGCATAGCGAGCAGCACGTTCTTCCTCAGTATCAACTATCAAGGGAGGCTCAGAAGCAACAGTCTTCCCTTTCTTTACAGCTTCTTGTCGAGCACGCTCGTCCTCAGCAGCTTTCTTAGCAGCTTCCTGCCTTAGTCTTTTCTCTTCAGCTCTTTTCGCGGCCTCTTCTTCTTTCTTTTTCTTCTCAGCTGCTTTGCGTTCCTTCTCTAGTTGTTTTCTGATGGAGGGAAGCTCAAGGCTGTGCTTTATTTCAACAATGCCGTACTTTTGATCCCATGGCAAGCCCAAAGAAATTTCCTCGCCAGGTGTGTAAGCATCATTTTCAATCAGCAAGGCTTTCACCAAACCTGGGTAGGGAAGAGCATGGTTCTTCTTTGTACACTTGGCCATGTGCTCAATCATGATTCTGGCTAAGTTGATTTTACGTCCTTGAAGGAAGGCGTCCAGCAACAAGCAGTCTATAGTCTGGACAATGGATTTCTTCTCCTGCCTGGGGACGATAGTCCTGCAGATCAGATAGTGAGCTTGAGCACCGGTACGAGAAAGGACGGAAGCCACTCTATCCTGGGAATCCGGAGTCTTCCCATTAAAAATTCTTTTGAACAGGGCTTCAAGGTCTTCTCCTTCGATGCCAAAGCCGCTAGCTGGAACTCTGTGCAAGGCCTCAGTTCCAGGACGCTGTTTATCAAGCCCCATCAGTTGACGGACTGTCTTCTCAGAGAAGGTAGCAGATTCGCCATTGGCCAAGAACGTCCCTGTACCATTCTCTATGTTGACGTTGAGAGAATCGTAGAAGTCCTGCACCAGCTTAGGATCCACTGTCACATTCTCCTCTGATAACTTGAGCCATCCTTGAACCTTTAGGAGCTCAACAAGATCCTTGGCCTCAGAAAACTGGCTAAGGAAGGCTTCATCATAGACAAGAGGAGGAAGAATCTGCTTAGATTTCTTGCTTTTCTTCTTAGGCGGACCAGAAGTACCGTCCTCATTTTCTTCTTCTTCATCATCGTCTTCCTCTCCGTCATTATTATCTCCTTCCTGGAGATTTTCATCAGTTTGTCCCTCAGATGGACCAGCTGCGTCCTTGGACGCCTTTGTTTTCCGTGGACGCTTTCCACCTTTTCCTTTGGGAGCAGACTTGTCTCCCGCGTCCATTGGGACGGCTTCCCATGGGGGAGTCTCAAGAGCGTCCGCAGAAAGTTGCTCATCGAGAGAAAGAGCGTCCTCTTGTACAACATTGTCGCGTTGATTTGCAATTTTGCGACACAGCTCTTCGTCCTCAGCAATCTGTTGTCGTGTGAGCTCATCCAGGACGATAGTTGTAGAGATCTCCTCAGAGTGAGCAGAGCCAAACTCCGCTTCTATGGAGTCGTCCCTCTCAGCTGAGTGGCCCCTTGATTTGGGAGTGGGAGGGGCAGAGGGGGAAGGGGAATTTTGAGGAGATGGGGAAGGGGAGATGTCCACATCAGGGAAGGCCTGTTGAAGTTGGAGAAGGGTAGGGTCAGGCATGGATGGGTCGAGAATATCGATTGGTGAAGGTGAGGATGAAGGGGTGTCAAGGGGAATGGGATTTGGCTTGGCCTTGGCGAGCTTTCGCCTTTTGAGGGGTTTAGGGTGGGGACGGTCATGCTTGAACTTGGTTCGCTCCTCCACATTAGAAGGAAATCTGTCAAAGATTTTTGTGGGTTGGGAGGAGGAAGCCTTTTGTGGGAGAGAGGAGTGGATAAGACGAGATGGAGGGGGAGTAGATCGGGGAAGGGATGAAGGAGAAAAAGGATTGGACTTTGGTTTCACTAACCGTTTCTTCGATGATGTGGCGGGAAGATCCACAAATCGGGCATTGGAAAGGTCGGGGATGGATTCAATCAAGGGGATCCTCCAGTCTTGACCTTGGAACGCCTCTAAGAAAATATTAGTGCCTCCACAGAAAGGGGCGTCCATTCCCCCTGTCTTCCGCAATACAGGCACCACAAACCGATCCAAGAACGTCCTTAGATTGCGAAGACGGACTTGATCCTTGCAGTCCTTCATGTAGTTCACCACAGCAACATAGAGAGTGCGTGGCTTTGTGTCGATGAAGTCCTTCAAGATCTCGTCAATCTGAATTTCTGGAGGACCTTCGACGTAGAAATTCCTCTTAGCAAAACGCTTTCGCTTCCCACACAAAGACGAACCAGAAGAATTCATGACGCTTGACATTCTGATCTGATCTGAGAGAGGTCGTCGGAAACTGATCGGAAAGCTAGAGAGATGTTGCCGGAAGTCTAGAGAGAAGTCAGAGCAAAACGGAGCTTTGAGATTTTAGCGTGCGAAAGTTCTGACAGCCGTTTCAATCAATGTATATATAGGAGGTTGGTGAGGGGCACGCTGGTAACTTCCTCATTTCCAAATTCAAACGACAACTGTTCAATTTCCAAAAATGGCGCGTTCCGAATGAACCTGTACTGGCGTCCTCAACTCAGATTATAACTGGCGTTCACAGAATTTACACATCCTTCCTGGGATCACCTTAGGAACCAATTTGAAAACTATGCAAGTACGTCCCGTAAAAGAAAAGTGAAGATCATAGGACGCTTTTGCAAAGTTTTCGGCTAGGGAAAGCTTAGAGTTCCCATCATTTCGGCTTATAATGAGGGTTGGGTGATCAGGGTAACTCTTTTTCAAGACAAATAGAGAAATTCAAAGGCGTTCTCATGATATGCACACAGCAGTTTTAGACTAGCGTTCTTGCAAAAGTGAAATTTATGCATAAAGTACTTAGCAATTATGTAATCAACTAAACATAGCCAAGCATTGAGGGAATAGCAGAACGGGACTTGCTACTTAAAGGTTATCATCCCTAAGAGCATCCTGAGATGCTCAAAAGGACGTCTATCAAGTGCTTTCGTAAAAATATCAGCTATTTGGTCCTCAGTCCTTACATGTCCCATGCTAATAATTCCTAATTCCACATTATCACGCAAGAAATGATGTCTTATATGAATGTGCTTTGTGCGAGAATGAAAAACAGGATTCTTAGCAATTTCTATGGCACTGGTATTATCACACAAAATAGGGATAGTTTCAAGAGATATACCATAGTCCTCAAGTTGATATTTGATCCAGATAACTTGTGAACAGCACGAGGCAGCAGCAACGTACTCAGCTTCCGCAGTTGAAAGCGCCACAGAGTTCTGTTTCTTAGATCCCCATGAGACTAGGCATGAACCAAGAAACTGTGCCATTCCTGAAGTACTTTTTCTATCAATGACATGTCCAGCATAGTCAGCGTCAGAGTAGCCAACTAGTTTGAAGGACGTCTTCCTGGGATACCAAAGGCAAAGATCGTCCCGTCCTTTGAGGTAGCGAAAGATCCTCTTGACTTCTTGCATGTGGGACTCCTTTGGATTTGCCTGGAAACGTGCACACAAGCAGACTGCAAACATGATGTCTGGACGGCTTGCGGTTAGATAGAGCAAAGAACCAATCATTCCTCTGTATAACTTCTGATCAACGTCCTTCCCTTGTTCATCTGCATAAAGACGTGAATTTGGGGAACAAGGTGTTGCCATTGGCTTGGACGTATTCATCCCAAATTTCTCCAGCATTTCACGGACATATTTTTGTTGATGAATGCGCGTCCCATCTTTGAGTTGGTTGATTTGAAGTCCCAAGAAGAAGGTGAGTTCTCCAATGAGAGACATTTCAAATTCACTACTCATTAAGGACTTGAACTCATCTACAAGTTTCATGTTAGTACTACCAAAGACTATATCATCAACATAGACTTGGGCAATTAAAATGTCCTTGTGAACTTTCTTAATGAACAAAGTTTTATCAATTGAACCTCTTGTGTAGCCATTAGACAGAAGAAAGGATGCAAACCTGTCGTACCATGCACGAGGAGCTTGCTTGAGTCCATAGAGAGCTTTGTCTAAGTAGTACACATAATCTGGATGAGTGGCGTCCTCGAAACCAGGCGGTTGAGCAACATACACCTCTTCCTTGAGTTTTCCATTTAGAAAAGCAGTTTTGACGTCCATCTGAAATAGCTTGAATCCTTTGTGTGCGGCAAAGGCAATGAGAAGACGAACGGCCTCAATTCTAGCAACGGGAGCAAAGGTTTCATCATAGTCAATGCCTTCCTCTTGCTTGAATCCTTGAGCCACAAGTCTTGCCTTGTTCCTTGACACACGACCACTTTCATCAAGCTTATTTCGGAACACCCAGCGCGTCCCTATGATATTTTTCCCTTTGGGACGAGGGACGAGTGTCCAAACTTTGTTCCTTTCAAACTGGTTAAGTTCTTCTTGCATTGCTTGGATCCAATCAGCGTCCTGAAGTGCTTCTTTGATATTCTTTGGTTCCACCATAGATACAAAGGCGTTGAACGCACAGAAGGCTAAATTTGCACTTTGGGACTTGCTTGCAGCAGATCTGGTTTGAACTCCTTGAGCTGGATCGGAGACAATCTGAGAAGTTGGATGATCTCGTGAGAAACGGGACTCTCTTTGAAATAGTTGAGCAAACCTAGGATCAATTTCATCATCTGAAGAGGCGTCCTCAGTGTGTTCCCCCTCAGAGAGAGCGTCCACACCTTGACCTTGCAGACTTGATTCAGCCACATCTTGTTGAATTGGAGATTCACTTCGAGAGAGAACTCCTTCAATAATACTAGGAACGTCCACTGAGACTTCTTCAGGATTTGGAGTGGCGTCCTTAGGAACATAATATTTTCCAGAGGACTCAAAGTCATCTTCGTCTTCAGAATCGTCCTGCTGTTGTGAGAAGGAGCGTTCTTTCTTACTTGGTTTTTCTTTATGAGAAACGCTCTCCTTGAACACAACATGAATGCTCTCCTCAAGCTTTAGAGTCCTTTTGTTGAAAACTCTATATGCTTTGCTGGTTAGAGAGTATCCAAGAAATATAGCTTCATCACTCCTTGCATCAAACTTTCCAAGTCGTTCTTTGT
This sequence comes from Polygonum aviculare, assembly GCA_934048045.1. NCBI lineage: Eukaryota > Viridiplantae > Streptophyta > Magnoliopsida > Caryophyllales > Polygonaceae > Polygonum > Polygonum aviculare. Next base: position 12,110,938 of record OW204025.1, on the reverse strand, counting down.
CATTGTTGTGAACGAAGCACTTGCATCCGAATACTCTGAGATAATCAATGCGAGGCTTCCTTCCATTCAACAATTCATAGGACGTCTTTTTGAGCATCGGACGGATCATGGCACGATTGATGATATAACAAGCTGTAGCAATAGCTTCCGCCCAGAAGTACATAGGAACGCTATTGGCTAAAAGCATAGTCCTTGCCATATCCTCCAGCGTCCTATTCTTTCTTTCCACAACACCATTTTGTTGAGGAGTCCTTGGAGCTGAAAAATTGTGCGAGACACCATGTTGATCACAGAAGGCCAGGAACTCTGAATTCTGAAACTCCGTTCCATGGTCTGATCTTATGGCTTTAAGGGACGTCTCCAGGGCAACTTCCACTTGTTTGATGAAGACTTTGAACGCATTAAAGCAATCTGTTTTGGAAGCCAAGAAAAGAACCCAAGTGAAACGAGAAAAATCATCTACAAGAACGTAAATGTACCTCTTTCCACCATGGCTCAACGTCTTCATTGGTCCACAAAGATCCATATGAAGGAGTTCCAAAGGTTTCTTTGTGCTGACTTCATTCTTAGATTTGAAGGACGTTCTTGTTTGCTTCCCTTTAATACATGCTTCACATTGTTCAATCTTCTCAGGATCAATTTGAGGAAGTCCTTTCACAAGATTTCTTTGATGCAGTTTGAGGATTGTGCTTAGTCCAGCATGTCCAAGACGACGATGCCAGAGGTCAGCGTCCTCCTTTGAAACAGATAGGCACAACTCAGATTTTGGCTTGAACTCTTGATTGAAGATGTAGACATTGTTCTGGCGAACTCCTTTGAGAACAACTTTGTTGGACTTCTTGTTAATCACGAGACACTCCTTTGAGTCAAATGTGACTAAATTTTCACCTTGATCACACATTTGGGAAACACTCAGGAGATTGAAACCAAGTCCTTCAACAAGACTGACATTTGTTGCTTTGATGGACGGATTGAGAATAGCAGTCCCCGTCCCTTTGATCTTTCCCTTGCCCTTATTGCCAAACGAGACCGTTCCTCCCGTGGCACTGCTCTGGATAGAAGTGAGATGGATCTGGCTTCCTGTCATATGATTTGAGGCGCCACTATCAATGATCCATGGGCGTCCCCTCACTTCCACCTGTCAAAACAAAGTTAGTTTTTGGCGACCCAGGCAAGGTGTTCCTTACCTGGTTCGTTACAAAAATAGAACTCTGGTTCTGGCATGTAGTCATTAATGTTCACATCATTTGAAGTAGCATATCTGTGGAAAGAACTCCTAGAATGTCTAGAACGTCTAGACTTAGTCTTAGGGACGGACTCTTCATTTTCAATGTTAGTCCTAGCAGCTTTTCCCTTTTCAATGTCTTCCTTCAGTTTCAAACACTCATACTTGTAGTGATCTCCTTGACCACAATACCAACACGTCTTATAGTAAGTACCGAGGTAGTACTTCTTATTGGGACGTTGGATCCTGTTTTGTTTCATCTTTGGAGGGTTGCAAACTTTAGAACCTTCCTCTTTAGCAATTTTCTTGTAAATCCTATGACCAGTGGAGTTAGTATAGTAGTCCTCTTCACCTCTCTCTCCACTCTCTAGGACTCTAATTCTATCAAGAAGATTCCTGGTTTTCTCCCTCTCTTGTTCAAGTTCTGTGGATTTACTAGCCTCAAAGTCACTTGGAAGAGAGTTCTTAGAATCAGACTCATATCCTAGTCCCCTTTTGGCTGGGACAAACATCATAGGTCTAACTTCTTCAACTACAGGACTCTTTCCTAGCACTTTGATTTCATCCCTAAGATTAGCGTTCTCTAGCTTGAGACACATTACTTCAGTTTTCAGGGATTTAACTTCTTCACATGAGGACTCTAGTTGAATAGACATAGTACTGTAATTTTCACATTCAACAACAATGTTTTCATTTTCAAGTTCCAGTTCATCCATTCTCTTTTGCAATATCACACTTTCTTCCATGATTTTTCCAATGAGTTTTATGAGTTTAGTTTTAGAACAACTTTCTAAGGATTTCATCATAGACTCACGGGTTACCTCATTTTCAGATTTAGGAGCGTCCTCCTCATCGACTGTGGCGTCCTCCATAGCCATGAAAGCCACTTGATCATTTTCGAAGGCGTCCTCAAGAGCAATGTAGGCCTCTTCTTCATCGGGTTCTTCATCATCAGAACTCATGTCATCCCATGCAGAAGCAAACGCTCCAATGAGTGCCTTTGTCTTCATATCCTTTGAAGACATTCCTGTTGTACACTTTTTAGCAAAATGTCCTTTCTTGTTACATTTATAACAAGTAAGTTCCTTCATCTCTGCCTCTGTGTACTTGGGACCTTCCTTCTTGGGCATTTTGTGCTTGTTGAAATATTTGCTTCTTTTTCCAAAAGAACGCAGAACTTTGTTAAAAAGAACAAGTCCTTCCTCTTCTTCAAGCTGTTCCTTAGACTTGCTTTCTCTTTCTTTCACAGCTTGAACTCGCATCTTTTCACGGTTCTCATTCTTATTGGCTTCCACCATCATAGCAAGTTCTTGTTGACGACGAAGATACTCAGCGTACTCTGGTGTTGAGGTCATCAATGCAATATCTGTTTGAGGATTTCTTGCCAATTCAGCCAAATCGGTTTCCCTTCTTGCTTCATAACCCCTAAGCTTCCCATAGATCTCTTCCATATCCAGGGTCTTGTTAGCGGTGTTTTCCTTGAACGTGGTTCTATCAAAGTTCCACTTTCCTGTGAGTCCATCAATGACTATTCCAACTCTGTTCCTCATTGAGACTTCAGCTTCTGGGATACCCAAGTTTCGCATTTTGGTCACAAGGGCTTCAAAGCGACTTGAGTAGTCCTTTACAGATTCATTAGGCAGCATTCTGAAGGCATAGAACTCTTTTTTAATTTCAAGCTTGACATCTTCCTTCATTTCAGCTGTTCCTATGTGGTACTTTTCGAGAGCTTCCCACTGTTCTTTTGCCGTAGTCAAGTTGCTGACTCTGATGGCGTCCCTCTCACAGAGAGATGCTTGAAGGAAGCATATAGCCTTAGCGTTCGTTTCCATAAGCTTGAATTCATCAGGACCCCATTCATCCTCTTTGTCTTTCTTGTCTTCAGGGACTTTAAGATCACCCTTCATGATTACCTTCCAGCATTGATAATTTGTGCTTCTGCAGAAATTCTCAAATCTTATTTTCCAGCGGTTGAAGTGGCCGTCCGTCAGGCGCGGAGGCTTCACGAATGAGATTCCAATGGGTTCCATGTCCATCTTAACCTGCAACTCAGTAAGAATCTAGAGCGCCTGCTCTGATACCAATTGTTGGATCGTTAGTCAGAAATACAAGGGCGTCCTTAACAGAGTTAAGATCGTCCTTCACCAGGATGTCCTTAATAAAGATCAAGGACTTCCTTGGTTCGCAGCGGAAATCAAAAGACTAAACAGGTTAAGGCAATAAGTAAGGAACGCTTTTGATTTATAGAGGAACCACTCAAGTACCAACTAGTCCTTGAGTGTAAACCTCTACCTCCTTTGAGGATTTTGAAATAGTTTTTTTCCTTTCTTATTAAGTTTCCTTACAATACACTGGCGAGCGGTTACACTTCTCTGGCACTTAGACTGGCGTCCCTAAGTCCACTAGTAACAACCCCTTTAAGCCGGTAAAGTAACCTAACTTAATCTCTAAAGGAAACTATCACCTCGTCCTTACAGTTCGTCGTAAGGACTCTCTCACTCTTTTTGTTCTTTTCTATTACAAACAGTTTGTGGTTTTGTTGAACGCTTCTCGCTCGATCTAACACCTAAGTCTCACTTGTTCTTGAGCTTGTTCTTGGTGTTCTTGGTGTTCTTGAGCGACTTGATAAATTCTCTGAATATTCTCTGAAGCGTCACATCACAATAAATACTCTGGGGAGTATTTATAGTGACATTGGGAAAGGGCAACTTTAACTCTGACAATCATGCCCTTGGGGACGTTGCAACAGTAATCGGCTTCCACGTGTTGCTCTGATGATCAAGGAAGCCTACTGGCAATTCCGTTAGGCTTGGATGCGGGATCTTCTTCCACGTGGAGATCATGATCAAAGCTTGTCTGGTGATGTCACTTTGTCGGCCAGCTTTGAAGGACTCCAGTGTAATGATTAAGGACGGTATCCTTGTTTGTATTTTACCAAGCCGTTCACTGGAGGATGTAGCGTCCTCACTTCCTGAGGACGGCTACCTAATCCTCAACTTGTTGTCCTTTTCAACATGCGTTCCTGAAACACTTGGACAACTTTATTAGAACAAGGTGAGTTTGTCATATCAAAACTAAGGGACGCTAGGCACAATGTTAATTACTGAAGGCGTCCTTAACATTGTCCCAACAAACCACTCAAGTACCAACTAGTCCTTGAGTGTAAACCTCTACCTCCTTGGAGGATTTTGTAATAGCTTTTTTCCTTTCTTATTAAGTTTCCTTACAATACACTGGCGAGTAGTTACACTTCTCAGGCACTTAGAAGGGCGTCCCTAAGTCCACTAGCAACATTTCCTTTAAGCCTGTAAAGTAACCTAACTAAATTTCTCCAAAGGATACTATTACCTCTTCCTTACAGTTCGTCGTAAGGACTCTCTCACTATTTTTTGTTCTTTTCTATTACAAACAGTTTGTGGTTTTGTGGTACGCTTCTCGCTCGATCTAACACCTAGTACTCACTTGTTCTTGAGCTTGTTCTTGGTGTTCTTGAGCGACTGACAAATTCCCTGAATATTCTCTAAAGCGTCACATCACAATAAATGCTCTGGAAGAGTATTTATAGTGACATTGGGAAAGGGCGACTTTATCTGACGATCATGCCCTTTGAGGACGTTGCAACAGTAATCAGCTTCCACGTGTCTCTGTGATGATCAAGGAAGCTTACTGGCAATTCCGTTAGGCTTGGATACGGGATTTTCTTCCACGTGGAGATCATGATCAAAGCTTGTCTGGTGATGTCACTTTGTCGGCCAGCTTTGAAGGACTCCAGTGTAAAGGTTAAGGACGATGTCCTTGTTTGTGTTTTTCCCAAGCCGTTCACTGAATGAAGTAGCGTCCTTACTCCTTAAGGACGGCTACATACATACCACTTGTTGTCCTTTTCAACATGCGTCCCTAAAACACTTGGACAACTTATTAGATCAAGGCGAGTTTGTCACATCAAAACCAAGGGACGCCAGGCACAATATTAATTACTGAAGGCGTCCTTAACATTGTCCCAACAAAAAATCAATTACCAAAATCTCACGAGTTCATACATCAGAGCTTCTCCCTTGAACAAACCCAAATAGACTAGCTCTCCATAACTAAACTAAAAACCTAAAAGAGAAGAAGGTAGAAGGTAGCATGTATATAAAACCTAAAGAGGCTCCTCCTTATAAAGCCCAAGGAACATGCTCCGCGAGATAGATAAGGAAAGAGGCAAAAGATAGAAAAGGAAACAAGATATAAAGATTTCGGCCCGCTTCGGATTCGGCATCACCGCGGTTGCGTCGTCTCCACCGCGCCCGCGCTTTCACGACAGAAAAGAACAAGTCGTCTCGGCAGCCACCGCGGTCGTGGTGGGTCAGTCCGCGGTCGCGGAATTTGGACAGAAACACTAGCGTCACTTCGGAGGCTGTTTTGACCATCTTCGGCTTGAAATCTGACTTCGGTGTAACGACGAATTGAATCCCTTCGAGTAATCTTTCCAATGGCACCGAAACCAGCTCAATCCGACCTCTATAGCTCAAGATATAGCCTTCGCAAGCAACAGGTGTCGCGTAGACAGCTCTAAACGCCCTAAAACTCATGATTCTTGCATCCTGGTGTCTTCGACCTAGATATTACAATTACGCACAACTCTAACCTAAACAAACTCAATATAGCCCCTAACATACAAGAGTTAACTGTTGGATCGTTAGTACTGAGGGACGTCCTTTACTTTGGTAAAGGCGTCCTTAGGTTAGGCGTCCCTACGAGGAGTAGGGGCGTCCTTGAGTAATGCAGCGGAAATTAAGTACTAAACAGATAAAGGATGAACGCAGTGAATTATAGAGGAACCACTCAAGACCAAGTAGTCCTTGAGTGTAAACCTCTACCTCCTTGGAGGATTTTTGAATAGTTCTTTCCTTTCTATTGAACGATCTTACAGTTGTACTGGCGAGCCTTTACAGTTCTCTGATACTTAGCTTTTCCCTAAGTTCACTTGTAAAGAACTCCTTTAAGCCTACAACTTAAGCTAGTTCAATCTACTAAAGGACTCTATTCCTACGTTCTGCAGTACTTCGCAGAACTCTCTTTCTCTCTTTTTGTGTTTTCTGTTACAAACTGTTTTTGTGATTTGGTTACAAGTCTCACTCGATCTAACACAAGTTCTAGCACTGTTCTTGAGTTCTTGAGTTAGTTCTTCGTGTTCTTGAGTGAGTCGCTTTCCTCTGATTCTCTCTGAATATTCCTGAAAGCGTTAGCGTCACAATAAATGCCTTGGGGCTATTTATAGGACTTGGGGAAGGGCGTCTTTTGACTAGGACGATCATGCCCTTCATGGACGTGGCTACAGGATCTTCCTCCACGTAGTAGGGCGGTGATGAGGAAGCTTCCTGTATCCAGCTGTGTATGATGAACTCCGCTACAGGATCTGCCGCCACGTGTTGATGAACTCTGCAACAGGATCGTCCGCCACGTAGTGTTGGACTCCGCTACAGGATCGGTCTCCACGTGTCCTTGGATGATCAAACATTGTCGTGTGATGTCATCCTGTCGGCTAGTGAGTAAGGACTCCTTTCTTGCGTTCCTACTTGCTTGGGACTCCGTCCTTGCTCAAGTAGTCTCTGGCTGGTCCTTACTTTCTGTTAGCTAGCGTCCCTAAGCTTATGGGACGCCCATACACACTTGTTGTCCTTTTGGTCACTGGCATTCCTGAACACTTGGAGAACTTTATTAGAATCAAAGTGAGTTTGTCATATCAAAACTAAGGGACGGTTGTGTGGTACACTAACAAGTACGCAAGCGTTCTTGATAGCGTCCCAACAATTTCCCCCTTTTTGATGATGACAAACTCATTTAACACAAGTTTTCATTCTTTGATTCTCTAACATTTGAATTTTAGGGAGAGAAAAGCATCCTAGAATTTTCTAGGCGTCCTCTAGTTTATTCTAGCATGGCGTTCCTTAGACCTTTCACTTAATAGTTCCCCCTTAACACTTGCTTATTCTAGATAACTATTTTATAGCGCATGTTTGCAAAACTACACTTCCCCCTTTTGGCATCATCGAAAAGGATAACAAGTGATAAGGACGTTAGCACAAACACATAACTAAAAGCAGTGGAACGCTTGAACAAACACATGCACACAAACATTGAATTGCCATTCAAACAAAATTAGAGTACGGTTATTACAGACCAATGTCATGGTGTTTGAAATTCAAAAGAAGCAAAAACAACAAATTAGGGGATAAGAGGGGTGGACGGCAATCACTGAGAACGACGCTGGGCTTGATAAAACTGGAGCAATTGTTCTTGAAGTTCAGCAGCCTTGGAGAACGCAGATGAAAAGTCCTTTAAAGCAGAGAAGATGAGGCACTGATTATCCATAATTGCACCCATGAGTTCTGCTGGAGGATGCTGAGAGATGTTTGCAGGAGCAGAACGGGGCAAAGGACCTGTACTCGAGGAAGGAGCGTCCGTTGGAATAGCTGGAGAAGAAGGCCCTAAGAGCATTTGATCAAGAGTTGTAAGATCTACAGCAGACTCTTGGTCCTGAGGGGACGCTTGAGACGCAAGATTAAGCCTTGCGGCCTCGGCCTCAGCAGCTAAGCGTTCTTCCTTGGCTTTCTGTCTGGCTTCCTCAGCCTCAGCTTCTAACTGTTTTAGCACAGACGGCATCTCTTCATTGTGCCTTATCTCGACGAGTCCCTTCTTAGCATTCCATTTCAAACCAAGTTCCTCAGAGGGAGCGCTCTCATCATAAGCGTCCTGGGACTGCAAGATCGCCTTCACTACTCCTGGGTACGGCAAGGCGTGCCTCTTCGTTCCACATTTGGCCATGTGTTGCATAGCAATTCTGGCTAAGTTGATTGGTCGGAGTTCGAGGATAGCGTCAATTAGGATTATGTCATGAGCTTGCACAATTGAACGCTTTTCCTGCCTTGGAAGAATGGCGCGACAAATGAAGTAGTGAATGATTGCGCCAACCTTGCTCAGAACATGAGCTACCCTGTCAAGTCCCATAGGCCTTTTGCCCTGAAATATATGTTCAACCAGAGGCAGTTCTTGATCTGTCGTCTCAAAACCGCCTTCAGGAAGTGAGCTCAGAGCGTCGGACGGTGACTTGCGTGGACCTAGACCCAGGAAGGTGCGCATTTGGCGTTCTGTCACTGAAGCTTTCTCACCTTCAATTTTGAAGTGGAGGGAGCCATCTTTTTCCTTGTAGCGCAAATCCCTGTAGAACGCCTTCACCTATTCTTTATCAACAGTTGTCGGCGCTGGTCCAACGTTCTGCCATCCTTGGAATTTCAGAAGCTCGAGGAACTCCTGAACTGAGTCATCGTCGAACGAGGCTAGCCACTCTTCAGAGTAAATGAGCGGGCTTAGGACTTTAACGGGCACATCAGCGTTCTTCCTTTTGCGCTTGCCCTTGGGGGACTCAGAGTCCTCATCATCATCTGACTCGTCCTCAGCTTTCTCCGAGTCACTGTCAGAAGCGTCCTTTGAAGGAGCGTCCTCTGTGCCTTGTTCTTCTTCTGCATTGCCACCAGCTGTGGCTTGATCGGCACCAGAGGTCTGACCTTGGGACGTGCCTTCAGCGTCCTGAGCCTTTGTTTGATGTTCTGTTGCTTGCTCAGCGTCCGCGGGGACGTCATGGGATTCTGTTTGGATTGTGGGGGAGGGGTTTTCTTGTGGAGCTTGGGAGGGATTAAGGATGGGGAGGGATTGGTTGTAGGGTGGGACTTCTTGAGCATCACGCTCGAGCTCTTCAGACAGAGATGGCTCGGCGTCCTTTTGAGGGACCTGGTGCTCGCCAGCGTCCTCAGCCACTTGATTCTCAGCGGGAGCATTCTCAACTCCTTCGGCCACGTCGTTGGAGTCCCCAACAACATCTATGAACGGGGAGGCTTGGGCCGCAGGCGTTCCTCTTTGGCTCTCAGATGAGCTAGAGGAGGAGGAGGAGATGTGCTCGGGCTTTGGAGCAGCGTGAACCATGAGCACCTTTGGAGATTCGCCAGCTTTGCGGCGTTTGAAGGTATGCTCAAGGGCGGGACGCTTCTCAACGTCCTCTGGTCCGCTCTCTGATGATGGACGGCGAGATCTGGGGGTCTCGGGGTCCTTTGGCGGAGAAATATGAGCCGGTGCGGAAGGGAAGTTGGCAAGGTTGAGAGGTGAAGCGTGAGGTTTGGGGGGGAAAGGAATGAGGGCATTTTTCTTTGAGGGTTGAGGGGACGGTGGAGGAGTTGGGAGTTGGACAATGGTAAGGGGTTGAGGTGGTGGAGTGGATTCTTGTGAGAGATTGGAAGGCCGTTTTGTGGTGCTAGGCCTTGGTTTGGAGGATGGAACGCTTGAGGTTTTGGCCTTTTTGAGGGGCCTTGGGTCGTGGACTTTCTTCGAGCGTCCCTCCTTTAAATACGGTGGAAATTTATCCACGATTTGTGTGGGATTTGAGGAGGTTGGCTTGGAAGATTTTGAGAGAGGGGAAGCAGGGGCTGGACGTTTGAGCAGATTTTTGGTTGTGACTGAAGGGACTTGAGGAGGTGGGGAAGAGGGACTAGGCACACGGTTTTTTAGCATTTTGTATGCCAAAGAGTCCTTAGGGTACATGGGGAATTCAGGTAGGACGGCGTTGTGGAGGTCGGGGATTAGATCAAGCAAGGGAGCAAGGTTCTCACCTCCAAACTGTGAAAAGAATAGAACGTCGTCCATCCGTCCTGGCAAGTCCTTGTAGTTGGTGTTGTGAAGGCCTTGAATGACGAATCGTTCGATGAACCGCTCGTAGTTCTTTGTTTTGACTTCATCATTTTTCACGTCCGGTTTGTCCATGCGTTCCCTTATCAAGTTGTAAAGAGTTCTTGGCTTCCTGTTGATGAAGTCCACCAACGATTCATTAAGAACAATGGGTTTTGGTTTCTCGATGAAGTGGGACTTCACCAGCTTTCTTCGCTTCCCGCCGGCAGAAGATCCGGCAGCGTTCACTAGCCTTTGAGACATGATTCTGACTGTTTTTAGAGAGAGAATATCGCCGGAGTTCTAGAGAAATGTCAGAGCAAATTTGAGAGCTAGAAAGTGGTTGAGCGTAATAAATTTTGATAGCGACTGTTCTGGCCTTATATAGAGGAAGCGGTGGCACAAACGGTAATTACCACTGTTTTACTGTGCGACACGTGGCAAAACTTCCCCCTTAAGATTTGAGCAAAAGCAACGGTCACTGTTCACACTTTCAAAAGTTCAAATTTCTGACTCTTCAACTTCTCCTCAAATACTGAACTGGCGTTCTTCTCAAACCAACACTGAGCGTTCTCTCATACTTAGCAAAATTTTACCTCTTCAAGCAAACCAACAACCAACTTACCGTTCTTGTGATCACCTTTCGAACCAGTTGAGAACAACGTAAGCTTAGAGTTCCCATCATTTGCGGAGTTCTCGGCTAAGGTAAGCTTAGAGTTCCCATCATTTCGGCTTATAATGAGGGTTGGGTGATCAGGGATACTCTTTTCAAGACAAAATAGAGAAAATTTGAATGGCGTTCCAAAGAAGCAAACACATGAAGTTTTAGACTAGCGTCCTTTCAAAGATGAATTTAATGCATAACAGTTCTTAAACACTTAGAATCTACAAAACATAGCCAATCATTGAGGGAATAGTAGAACGGGACTTGCTACTTAAAAGTTATCATCCCTAAGAGCAGCCTTAGATGCTCATAGGGACGTCTATCAAGCGCCTTAGTGAAAATATCAGCTATTTGGTCTTCAGTCCTTACATGCTCCGTACTAATGAGTCCTAGCTCAACATTATCACGCAAAAAATGATGCCTTATATGAATATGCTTTGTACGTGAATGAAAAACAGGATTCTTTGAAATTTCAATAGCACTTGTGTTATCACAACGAATGGGTATAGTTTCAAGATTGATACCGTAGTCCTCTAGTTGATATTTGATCCAGATAACTTGTGAACAACACGAAGCAGCAGCAACGTACTCAGCTTCCGCAGTTGAAAGCGCCACAGAGTTCTGTTTCTTAGATCCCCAAGAAACTAAGCATGAACCAAGGAACTGTGCCATTCCTGAAGTGCTTTTTCTGTCAATCACATGACCAGCATAATCAGCGTCCGAGTAGCCAACAAGCTTGAAGGACGTCTTCCTGGGGTACCAAAGGCAAAGATCATCGCGTCCTTTGAGGTAGTGAAAGATCCTCTTGACTTCTTGCATGTGGGACTCCTTTGGATTCGCCTGGAAGCGTGCACACAAGCAAACGGCAAACATAATGTCGGGACGGCTTGCGGTCAAGTAGAGTAGAGAACCAATCATCCCTCTGTAAAGCTTTTGATCAACGTCCTTTCCCTGTTCGTCTGCGTAAAGAGGCGAGTTTGGAGAACAAGGGGTTGCAACAGGTTTGGACGTGTTCATCCCGTACTTCTCAAGCATTTCACGGACATATTTTTGTTGGTGAATGCGCGTCCCTTCCTTGAGTTGATTGATTTGAAGTCCCAAGAAGAAATTGAGTTCTCCAATGAGGGACATCTCAAACTCACTACTCATTAAGGACTTAAACTCATCTACAAGTTTCATGTTAGTACTACCAAAGACTATATCATCAACATAGACTTGGACAATTAAAATGTCCTTGTGAACTTTCTTTATAAACAAAGTTTTGTCAATTGAACCTCTAGTGTACCCATGAGACAAAAGAAAGGACGCAAACCTGTCGTACCATGCACGAGGGGCTTGCTTGAGTCCATAGAGCACTTTGTCCAAGTAGGACACATGATCTGGGTGAGAGGCATCCTCGAAGCCAGGCGGCTGAGCAACATACACTTCCTCCTTTAGCTTTCAATTGAGAAAGGCAGTCTTGACGTCCATCTGAAATAACTTGAATCCTTTGTGAGCGGCGAAGGCAATAAGGAGACGAACGACTTCAATTCTAGCAACAGGAGCAAAGGTCTCATCATAGTCTATGCCTTCCTCTTGCTTGAATCCTTGAGCCACCAGTCTTGCCTTATTTCTTGACACACGTCCACTCTCATCAAGCTTATTTCTGAACACCCATCGATCCCTATGATATTTTTGCCTTTGGGACGTGGGACGAGAGTCCAAACTTTGTTTCTTTCAAACTGATTGAGTTCTTCTTGCATTGCTTGAATCCAGTCAGCGTCCTGGAGTGCTTCTTTGATATTCTTTGGTTCCACCATAGAGACAAAGGCATTGAATGCACAAAAGCTAAATTTGCACTCTGGGACTTGCTTGCAGCTGACCTGGTTTGAACTCCTTGAGACGGATCAGATACAATTTGAGAAGTTGGGTGGTCCCTAGAGAAGCGGGACTCCCTTTGAAACAAATGAGCAAATCTTGGATCAATGTCTCCATCAGAATTATCACTGTCACTTTGAGCATCGTCCTCAGCGTGTTCCCCCTCAAAGAGAGCGTCCACACTTTGACGTTGCTCACCTTGTTGACTTGATTCAGCTACATCTTGTTGAACTGGAGATTCACTACGAGAGGGAACTCCTTGAACAACACTGGGAGCGTCCACTGAGACTTCTTCAGGATTTGGAGACGCGTCCTTAGGGACATAGTATTTTCCTGAGGTCCAATCTTCAGCTTCATCTTCAAAGTCGTCCTGTTGTTGTGAAGAAGAGCGTTCTTTCTTGCTTGATTTTTCTTTGTGAGATGAAAGTTCTTTGAACACAACATGAATACTCTCCTCAAGCTTTAGAGTCCTTTTGTTGAAAACTCTATATGCTTTGCTGGTAAGAGAGTATCCAAGGAATATAACTTCATCGCTTCTTGCATCAAATTTTCCAAGTTTTTCTTTATCATTGTTGTGAACGAAACATTTGCAACCAAAGACTCTGAGATAATCGATGCGAGGCTTCTTTCCAATCAACAACTCATAGGACGTCTTCTTCAGCAGAGGACGGATCATGGCACGATTGATGATGTAGCATGCTGTAGTAATAGCTTCCGCCCAGAAGTACTTGGGGACGCTATTCTCCAAGAGCATAGTTCTTGCCATATCCTCTAGCGTCCTATTCTTTCTTTCCACAACTCCATTTTGTTGAGGAGTCCTTGGAGCGGAGAAGTTGTGCGAGACACCATGTTGATCGCAGTAGGCCAGGAACTCTGAATTTTGGAACTCCGTTCCATGGTCTGATCGAATGGCTTTGAGAGGCGTCTCAAGAGCAACTTCCACTTGTTTGATGAAGACTTTGAAGGCATTGAAACAATCTGCTTTTGACACCAAGAAAAGAACCCAAGTGAATCGAGAAAAATCATCTACGAGAACGTAAATGTACCACTTTCCACCGTAGCTCAGCGTCTTCATTGGTCCATAAAGATCCATGTGAAGAAGTTCCAAAGGCTTCAATGTACTGACTTCGTTCTTGGATTTGAAGGACATTCTTGTTTGCTTCCCTTTAATACAAGCTTCACACTGTTCAACTTTCTCAGGATCAATTCGGGGAAGTCCTTTCACAAGTCGGCGATGCCAGAGATCAGCGTCCTCCTTTGAAGCAGATAGACACAACTCTGATTTCGGTTTGAACTCTTGATTGAAAAGGTAGATATTGTTCTTGCGAACTCCTTTGAGAACAACTTTGTTTGACTTCTTGTTAATAACTAGGCACTCCTTTGAGTCAAATGTGACTAGATTTTCACCTTGATCACACATCTGAGAGACGCTAAGAAGATTGAAGCCAAGTCCTTCAACAAGACTGACATTTGTTGCTTTAATGAATGCGTTGAGAATAGCAGTTCCCGTGCCTTTGATCTTTCCTTTGCCCTTGTTGCCAAACGAAATAGTTCCTCCCGTGGCACTACTATGGATAGAAGTGAGATGGATCTGGCTTCCTGTCATATGATTTGAGGCGCCACTATCAATGATCCATGGGCGTCCCCTCACTTCCACCTGCCAAAACAAGGTTAGTTCTTGGCGACCCAGGCAAGGTGTTCCTTACCTGGCTCATTACAATAATAGAACTCTGGTTCTGGCATATAGTCATTTAAGTTAACATCATTAGAAATGGCATGTTTGCGGAAAGAACTTCTAGGACGCCTAGAACTAGCTTTTGGAACGGACTTAGCATTTTCATTGTTAGTCCTAGCAGCTTTGCCACTCTCAATGTCTTCCTTAAGCTTTACACAGTCATATTTGAAGTGGTCACCTTGTCCACAGTACCAACACGTCCTATAGTAAGTACCGAGGTAGTACTTCTTGTTGGGACGTTGGATTTTGTTTTGCTTCATCTTTTGGGGATCACATACTTTTGAACCGTCCCCTTTTGCAATTTTCTTGTAAATTTTATGACTGGTAGAGTTAGTGTAGTAGTCCTCTTGACCTTTTTCTCCACTCTCTAGGACTCTAATTCTTTCAAGGAGATTCTTGGTTTTCTCTCTTTTTAGTTTAAGATCTGAAGTTTTGCTAGCCTCAAAGTCGCTAGGGAGAGAGTTCCTAGAGTCAGATTCATAACCTAGTCCATGCTTAGCTGGGACAAAGACTATTGGTTTCACTTCCTCAACTATGGGACTCTTTCCCAAAACTTTCACTTCTTCCCTAAGCTTGGCGTTCTCAAGTTTGAGACACACAAGTTCAGTTTTTAGAGACTTAGTTTCTTCACATGAGGACTCTAGTTGAATAGTCATTGAATTACAGTTTTCACATTCAACTACAATATTTTCATCTTCGAGTTCATCCATTCTTCTTTTCATAACAAGACTTTCCTCCATCATTTTACCAATGAGTTTAAGAAGTTTTGGTTTTGAACATTTTTCTAAGGAACGCATCATGGAATCGTGAGTTACCTCTTGCTCATTGTCTGAGGCGTTCTCTTCAACAACTGGGGCGTCCTCCACTGCCATGTAAGCAACTTGATCTTCACGTTCATCATCACTTGAACTGAGATCATCCCAAGCAGCTGTACATGCTCCAATAAGAGCTTTCTTTTTGTCCTTGGAGGACGTTCCCACAGTACATTTTCTGGCAAAATGTCCTTTCTTGTTGCATTTGTAGCATGTGAGTTCCTTCATCTCAGCCTCTGTGTACTTGGCACTCTCCTTTTTGTAGGACTTGCTCTTGCTACTATGCTTGTTCTTCTTGTTATAGTACTTGAGAGCCTTGTGAATAAGAGAGAGTTCCTCATCTGAGTCAATCTCTTCCTTTGGCTTTCTTTCTTTCTCTTTGGGACGCAAGTTCTCAAGTTTTTCTTTGTTTTGCATCATCAATGCTAGATCCCTTTGGCCACGTAGGTACTCGGCGTACTCTGGAGTTGTGGACGCCAAAGCAAGATCAGTTTGAGGATTCTTTCCTAGCTGAGCCATGTCAGAGATTCTTCTTTCTTCGTACTGCCTGAGCTTCCCATAGATCTCTTCCATATCTAGAGTTTTGTTGGTTGTGTTTTCTTTGAAAGTCGTCCTATCAAAGTTCCAAACTCCAGTCAACCCATCAATGACTACTTGAACTCTATTCCTCATGGAGATTTCTGATTCTGGAATGCCCAAGTTCTTCATCTTGGTGACAAGGCCTTCAAAACGGTACGAGTAGTCATTTACCGTTTGATTTGGCAGCATACTAAAAGCATAGAACTCCTTTTTGATCTTCAGTTGGACGTCCTCTTTCATTTCTGCAGTTCCCACATGAAATTTCTCAAGAGCTTCCCACTGTTGTTTTGCTGTGGGGAGATTACTAACTCTTGTGGCATCCCTTTCGCAGAGGGACGCTTGAAGAAAGCACACTGCTTTAGCATTTGTTTCCATTAGCTTGAATTCGTCAGGACCCCACTCGTCCTCTTAGTCTTTCTTGTCATCGGGAACTTTGAGATCACCCTTTCTCATAATGTTCCAGCATTGATAATTGGTGCTTCTACAGAAGTTCTCAAATCTGATTTTCCATCGGTTGAAGTTGCCGTCCGTTAGACGCGGAGGCTTCACAAAAGAGATTCCAATAGGTTCCATGTCCATCTTTACCTGCAACTCAGTAAGAATCTAGAGCGCCCGCTTTGATACCAATTGTTGGATCGTTAGTACTGAGGGACGTCCTTTACTTTGGTAAAGGCGTCCTTAGGTTAGGCGTCCCTACGAGGAGTAGGGGCGTCCTTGAGTAATGCAGCGGAAATTAAGTACTAAACGGATAAAGGATGAACGCAGTGAATTATAGAGGAACCACACAAGACCAAGTAGTCCTTGAGTGTAAACCTCTACCTCCTTGGAGGATTTTTGAATAGTTCTTTCCTTTCTATTGAACGATCTTACAGTTGTACTGGCGAGCCTTTACAGTTCTCTGATACTTAGCTTTTCCCTAAGTTCACTTGTAAAGAACTTCTTTAAGCCTACAACTTAAGCTAGTTCAATCTACTAAAGGACTCTATTCCTACGTTCTGCAGTACTTCGCAGAACTCTCTTTCTCTCTTTTTGTGTTTTCTGTTACAAACTGTTTTTGTGATTTGGTTACAAGTCTCACTCGATCTAACACATGTTCTAGCACTGTTCTTGAGTTCTTGAGTTAGTTCTTCGTGTTCTTGAGTGAGTCGCTTTCCTCTGATTCTCTCTGAATATTCCTGAAAGCGTTAGCGTCACAATAAATGCCTTGGGGATATTTATAAGACTTGGGGAAGGGCGTCTTTTCACTAGGACGATCATGCCCTTCATGGACGTGGCTACAGGATCTTCCTCCACGTAGTAGGGCGGTGATGTGGAAACTTCCTGTATCCAGCTATGTATGATGAACTCCGCTACAGGATCTGCCGCCACGTGTTGATGAACTCTGCAACAGGATCGTCCGCCACGTAGTGTTGGACTCCGCTACAGGTTCGGTCTCCACGTGTCCTTGGATGATCAAACATTGTCGTGTGATGTCATCTTGTCGGCTAGTGAGTAAGGACTCCTTTCTTGCGTTCCTACTTGCTTGGGACTCCGTCCTTGCTCAAGTAGTCTCTGGCTGGTCCTAACTTCCTGTTAGCTAGCGTCCCTAAGCTTATGGGATGCCCATACACACTTGTTGTCCTTTTGGTCACTGGCGTTCCTGAACACTTGGACAACTTTATTAGAATCAAAGTGAGTTTGTCATATCAAAACTAAGGGACGGTTGTGTGGTACACTAACAAGTACGCAAGCATTCTTGATAGCGTCCCAACATTAACCCATACAAAATATGCCGAATCATATTCCTCCATACTTAGATCTTGCTCGTCCTCGAGTAAGCTCAAAACAAATATAACAAGACAACACATCTAATATCTCAGGAAATACAAGGGAAGATAAAAACACTTGATGTCTCTCAAATTGGAGGTGTTTTATAGGTTATTTTCCCTTGTAAATATGTGTCTTTTGTTCCTTTTCTTGTGTGTTTTGTTCCTTTTTAGCTTGAATTCCGATTTTCTATGAGATTCGGAGACTATGCGATTTTTGTGAATTTTGTAGGTGTTTTTGGCATGAAAAGAGGATGCTTTGAAAGGAGGCCCGAAGAAGGATCAATGCACGAGTCTAAGGAGTGGAAGAGCCGAGCAATCCATGAAGAGAAGCGCAAGAAATGCCAAGAAGAAAGGAGGCTAGAGACTAGGACCGAGTTCCATGAACGTCGGGCCCGAGATTGATTTCTGGACATCGGACCGAGGTGCCAGCAAGTCGGGCCCGAGGTTGTTCCATGTCGGTCCAAGTCGGCGGAAGTGTGGATTGGGCACCAAGGCACACCCATGTGATCTACCACTTTTGCCCCTCTTCTATTTTGGGCATTCTTAGCTTCTAATTAAGAGGAAGAGACAAATTAGCAAGACATCACCCACTAATCATCCTCTCAAGGACTCTAGGGTGCTTGGAGAGCAAGGAGAAGGAAAAGAGAGGAGAAGGAGGAGAAAATCGGTGGAGAAGAGATAGATTTGTGGAGAAATTATGAGTTTGTTCTTGTTTTGATTTGCACTTTGTTGATTTGGATGGATTTTGTGGATTTCCTTTGCTTGGAATGAAATTTGGCTTTGCTTTGATTTGGATGATTGAGACTTGTTTGCTTTGTGATTTGATTGCTTGTTACTCTAGCCATATGGAGTAGATTCCATTGAACTTGGGCTATGGGGGAAACCTCTAGCTAGGTTGGGTTTGAACCCCCAATTCCATAGCCTTGAGTTATTGATCTAGGAACCCACTCTACATAGAGCTACAATTTCTTGTGGAAGGAAGGGATCAATGGCTTGTGATTGGCAAGAGTGAACGGAAGCGATCGATTGCCAATCACTTGATCTTACATCGAAAGGGAGGTAAAATCCCCTAGGGTCGATGTGTAGAAGTGGTGGGACTGAGGCGGACAACATCGATCTCACGAGGATCAACACTTATTGGCTGAATTGGGGTGGGTTACCCACATCTAGCTAGAGAATGAACCCAAAAACCCAAGATCTATCTCTCCATTTTTGCAAGTTCGACATTCCCAGACATCGGGCCCGACTTTGATTAGTGTCGGTCCCGGCCAAACCTCTGTCGATCCACCTCGGGCGGGAAGTGACAATGTCGGTCCCGAGTGGTTTCTCTTGATTTTCCTTTGTTTTAGCTTTTCTTTCCCTTTTTCAAGTCTTTTAGGTGCACTCATCGCACGAAATCCCGAGTGTTCGACACCCTACCTTGTGCTACAACTAGGTTTGGTTATAAATTGAATTTTGACCCTCGCATTCCGAACTGATCAGAATTTTGGCGCCGTTGCCGGGGAGTTCTAATTGTTTGAGGTACCAAGTCTTTGAGTCTTTTGATTTTGTAGTGATTTGGGTGAGGGATTAGCTCGAACCCCTTGTTTGTTTTGATTTGGTTTTGTTTGTGTCTTTGCTAGGTGTATGCGAGCTCGTTCCGTCCGAGGAACACCTGAGTTCGATTTTGTGTGTGATCCGGAGAGCATAATCAAAGAATCTCGAAAGAAGAAGAGAATGGAGAACCATGCACAACATGATGATGAGGTTGCTAGAATGAGGGCCGACATGGCTAGAATGCAACTTGAAAGGAAAAACCGAGAAGCCGAAGGAAGAAGGGAATGTGAGCAAAGATTGAGGCTATAGGTTCAACTTAACACTCAACCCCGGAATGCACGTCAATACATGCATCCGGAGTTGAAGGTGCCCGGGCCGGCTATTGTTCTACCGGAGGTTTCCAAGAACTTTGAGATCAAAACTCAGTTCGTATCTCTCATCAAGCGGGACCAATATGAGGGGCGTCCGCAAGAGTGTCCGATTGAGCATGTGAAGCGTTTCAAGGATATGTGTGAGACGATCTCGATGGATGAAGAGATGCTAGAGTACGTACTTCTCAAGGCATTCATGTGGTCACTTAGGGGTAAGGCGGCACATTGGCTCGAGAGACAAGCCCCTAGGTCGATCACGACATGGAGAGCTCTCAATGAGGCTTTCTTGATGAAGTTCTTCCCACCAACGAAAACAACGGAGCTTCGGAGAAAGATAGCAAGTTTCCAACTAGGATCAAATGAGCCACTCTTTGAGGCTTGGGACCGGTTCAAAGAGATGTTGCGCCAATGTCCAACCCATAGGCAACAACCATATGTTCTCCAAGATATCTTTTTCCAAGGCATCAACCCCGCCACCAAGGACAAGTTGAATCTCCATACCGATTGTGGGTTTATAGACTTGACCCCGGAGCAAGCTTGGGAGTTACTTGATAAGCTTGCGGACTACGAGGCCATGTACGGGGTGAGCCAAGCTAACAAGGAGATGAGAGTGCAAGGTGATGGCACAAGAAAGCTCTATGATCCAAAGAGTGAGGAGATTGACAAAGATGTGAGACTCCAATTTCTAGAGAGTGAGGTGACCAAGTTGAGAAGGCAAATTCATCATTGCAAGCAAAGCACTAGAGCTTGCGAGGAGTGTGGGTCTCTTAAACATGCTACACAAGAGTGGGCCCAACGAGAGCCAAGTTCAATTGGCCGAGCAATTCGAGGAGGCACACCTTGTTCAAAGGAATTATGGAGGATGAGGAAACTTCAACAATGGAGGAAACTTCAATAACGGAGGCAAGCGAGGAAATGACTGGTGGAATCAAGGTCAAGCCAATGGCTACAACATCAACTACAACCAAAACGAGCCAAGGGCTCAACCACCACCATACAGACCTCCGGGGTTTTATGATCAACAAACTCCACAATGGGCGCAAGAGTTGAGAGGCGACGTGAAGGATATGAAAACTCAACTCAACAATGTTGAGAGGCGAGTTGATGATATAAGCACTAAGGTCGATGATCTTTGTGTATGGAGGAAGCAAGCCGACAACCAATTTACTCAAATCTTCACTCTACTTCCGAAAGAGAATGGGAGACTCCCGGGCCGACACGAGGAGAATCCCCGTGCCCCACAAACTCAAAATGAAGTCCGAGCTATTGGGTTGAGGAGTGGTTGAAATCTACCCGAGCCACATGTGTCAAGGCCAAGAGAAGAGAGTCGGACCGAGTTACCCAACAACTCGGGCCCGATGTGTCAGGATGTCGAGCCAGGAACCAGAGTAGATCCCCTGCCTAGGACCGATGATGAGAGGGTATCGGGCCCGACTTGCCCTGATGTCGGTCCGATGTCCCATTCGGTGCTCTGCCCCCAGACCGACGAACATAATCTCGGGCCCGACGTGGTGCCCATGTCGGTCCAAACAGAGGAAGTTGTGAACGAGTCTAACAAGATTCAAGGTGGCACAACTCTTCCTTACCCATCGAAGAAGCCCAAGGATGTTGTAGAGGGCAAGTTCAAGAGGTTTCTCAAGCTTCTACAAGGGTTGAACATCACAATTCCATTCACCGACGCTTTGAATGAGATGCCTTCTTGCGCTAAGTTTTTGAAAGAGATCTTGAGCAAGAAGAGGTCTATAGTGGAAATGCAAGATGAGGTGAAGATTTTGGAGTTGCCTCAAAAGCTAGGGGATCCGGGAAGATTTGCTATAGTGTCATACCCTACTCAATATGGAAGTCCACCGCCATGGACTCATTGCTCCGGTAAACATGAGATTGACTATAGCCGATGGAACATCAATTGAGCCAATCGGGGTGGTAGAAGATTACCCGGTGTGTGTTGAGGGTCATTTCGTCCCAACGGACTTTGTTGTGGTTGACATGTTAGAGGTTCCAAGGGAGCCTATCATTCTTGGGAGACCTTTCCTAGCTACTGTGGGAGCTATCATTGATGTCAAGAAAGGTCATTTGTCTCTTGACATTGGAGGAGTGAAGCTCGACTTCTCTTTTAGGCTGACTTCGAAGGGAGCTTTGCATAGAGAGGCCAAGATGATCCAATCTTTCCCAAGTGGATTGCAATGGGAGGCTATATCTAACAAGTCAAGGGAAAGAAAGTTAGAATTGAAAGCCTTTCCGCCACCTCATGGAGTTGATGTGACGAGCAAGGGTTTAGTCGTCAATATGGTGGAGAGTGATAAATTGGAGGAAGGAATGTCTTATTTGAAGGTATTCAAGGCCGAAATGGAGGAAGTTCAAGCACCACCGGAATCATCTCCCGAGCTCAAGGAGCTTCCGAAGGACTTAAGGTATGCATTCCTAGGCCCTAACTCTTCATTGCCTGTAATCATAAATGCTAATTTGAATGAAGAAGAAGAGTCATGTTGTTAGAAGTTTTAAGGAAGCATAGAGGAGCTTTAGGGTATTCATTAGAGGAACTAAAGGGAATCTCACCTTCAATTTGCATGCATAAGATCTACATGAAGGACAATCATAAACCCACTATTGAACCACAAAGAAGATTAAATCCTAATATGAAAGAAGTGGTTAAAAGTGAGATACTTAGGATGTTGGATGCGGGAATCATCTTCCCAATTTCGGATAGTAAGTATGTGAGTCCCGTGCATGTAGTTCCTAAGAAAGGAGGGCTAACCGTTGTGCAAAATGAGAAAGGAGAAATGATTCCTACTAGAACCACTACAAAATGGCGCATGTGCATTGATTACCGAAAGCTAAATATTGGTACACGTAAGCATCATTTCCCCCTTCCATTCATAGACCAAGTTCTTGAGAGATTGGCACAACATGAATATTTTTGCTACCTTGATGGGTATAGCGGATTTTGGCAAATCCCTATTCACCCCGATGACCAAGAAAAGACGACATTTACATGTCCCTATGGAAGATTTGCCTATAGACGCATGTCTTTTGGCTTGTGCAATGCTCCGACAATGTTTCAAAGGTGCATGATGTCCATCTTTTCCGACATGGTCGAGGAAACAGTGGAAGTATTCATGGATGATTTTTCGGTCTATGGTTCCTCTTTCGATGCTTGTTTAGCTAATTTGGATAGAGTCCTAGCTAGGTGTAAGGAGACTAACCTAGTGCTTAATTGGGAAAAATGTCATTTCATGGTTAAAGAAGGAATAGTTCTAGGACATCTCATCTCTAGTAGGGGAATAGAAGTTGATAAGGCCAAGGTTGAAATAATTGAAAAACTTCCCCCACCTTCTTGTGTTCGTGATGTTAGGAGTTTCCTAGGACATGCGGGCTTTTATAGACGCTTCATCAAGGATTTCTCTAAGATTGCAAAACCATTATCTAACCTTTTGATGAAGGATGTCCCCTTCGAATTTTCCGAGGATTGTATGAGTTCTTTTTGTAGGTTGAGAGATGCCTTAGTATCGGCTCCGATAATGGCTCGCCCGATTGGAACCTTCCATTCGAAGTGATGTGTGATGCAAGTGATTTCGCCGTTGGAGCCGTTCTTGGGCAAAGAAAGGAGGGAAAGTTGCATGCCATCTACTACGCAAGCAAAACTTTGAATGAAACTCAATGCAAGTTCACAACAACGGAGAAGGAATTCCTTGCGGTGGTGTTTGCATTTGAAAAGTTCCGATCATACCTTGTGGGGTCTAAGGTGGTAGTCTACACGGACGATGCGGCAATCAAGTACATCATGAAAAAGAAAGATGCCAAACCAAGGCTTTTAAGGTGGATGCTCCTCCTTCAAGAGTTTGACCATGAGATCAAGGATAAAACCGGTTCGGAGAATGTGGTAGCCGACCATTTATCTCGATTGCCCATTGAATACATGTTGGAGATGGAGAATGGTGAGTCAATAGATGATACAAGGGCGGATGAAGGTCTCATGAGTGGAAAGAAGAAAAAGAAGGAGGGATCGACGAAAATGGTGTATCGGGTCCGAGGTATCAAAAGTCGGACTGAGGTCAAGGCAAACTCCAGCAACTCGGGACCGAGGTCGATGCAGTCGGGCCCGAGGGATTTGTGCGTCTACGCTACCCGACCGATGTCCAACCATGTCGGGCTCACCGCTCTGCAATGTCGATCCATGGGGTCAAGTAAGATTCTTAACTCAGTCTCTATTCCATCTCTATTCCATCTCGTTCTCAATTGATTAATTCTTTCTCCCCCTTGGTTTGCGGATTTTGCTAACTTTGCCGTAGGGGGAGTGATCCCACCAAATTTGTCTTATTCGGCTAGGAAGAAATTCTTACATGATGCTAGACAATATTATTGGGATGATCCGTACCTCTACAAAGAAGGGAGTGATCGAATCTATAGACGGCGTGTTCCAAGTGAGGAATTTGAGAGCATAATTCGTCATTGTCATTCCTTGCCAACGGGAGGCCATGCCAAGAGTTCCAAAACCACGGCAAAGATACTTCAATGTGGTTTCTATTGGCCAACCATGTTAAGGATGTGCATGCATATGTGAAGAGATGTGAGGAGTGCCAAAGAGAGGGTAACTTCTCAAGGAGAAATGAGACACCACAAACCAGAATGCTAGAAGTGGAGCTATTTGATGTATGGGGAATTGACTTCATGGGACCATTTCCCACCTCGGGGCCATACAAGTACATCTTAGTGGCCGTGGTTTATGTCTCCAAATGGGTGGAAGCTATTCCGACAAGGACTAATGATGCAAGGGTGGTGATGAAGTTCTTAAAAAGCAACATCTTTGCAAGATTTGGTGTGCCTAGAGTCCTCATTAGTGATGGTGGACCTCATTTTATTGAAAGATGCTTCGAGAATGTGTTGATCAAATATGAGGTGTCTCACCGAGTTGCTACCCCTGATCATCCTCAAACAAGAGGGCTAGTTGAGGTTTCTAACCGACAAATCAAGGCCATCTTGGAGAAGACGGTGTCTCGGTCAAGGAAGGATTGGGCATCTAAGCTTAATGATGCACTTTGGGCTTATAGAACCGCTTACAAGACACCTTTGGGGACTACACCATTCAATCTAGTCAATGGCAAAGCATGTCATCTCCCGGTGGAATTAGAGCACAAGGCTAAGTGGGCACTTAAGGAGATGAATTGGGATGTCAACTTAGCCGGCGAAAAGAGATTTTTGCATGTTGGGACGCTATCAAGGACGCTTGCGTACTTGGTAGTGTGCCCACAACCGTCCCTTAGTTTTGATATGACAAACTCACTTTGATTCTAATAAAGATTGTCCAAGTGTTCAGAAATGCTAGTGACAAAAGGATAACAAGTGTGTATGGGCGTCCCATAGGCTTTGAGACGCTAGCTAACAGGAAGTAAGGACCAGCTAGAGACTACTTGAGCAAGGACGGAGTCCCAAGCAAGTAGGAACGCATGCAGAGCGTCCTTACTCACTGGCCGACAAGATGACATCACTCGATAACATTTGATCATCCAAGGACACGTGGAGACCGATCCTGTAGCGGAGTCCAACACTACGTGGCGGACGATCCTGTTGCAGAGTTTATCAACACGTGGCGGCAGATCCTGTAGCGGAGTTCATCACACACAGCTGGATACATGAAGCTTCCTCATCACGGCCCTACTACGTGGAGGAAGATCCTGTATCCACGTCCTCGAAGGGCACGATCGTCCCAGTGAAATGGCGCCCTTCCCAGAGTCCTATAAATAGCCGCAAGGCATTTATTGTGACGTTAACGCTTTCAAGAATATTCAGAGAGAATCAGAGGAAAGCGGCTCACTCAAGAACACAAAGAACAAACTCAAGAACTCAAGAACAGTGCTAATACTTTGTGTTAGATCGAGTGAGACTTGTAACCCAAATCACAAAACAGTTTGTAATCAAAAGAAAAGAGAGAGAGTCCTACGAAGTACTGTAGGACGCAGGGATAGGAGTCCTTTAGTAGATTGAACTTACTTAAGTTGTAGGCTTAGGGGAGTCCTTTACTACTGGACTTAGGGAAAAGCTAAGTGCCAGAGAACTGTAAAGACTCGCCAGTACAACTGTAAGAACGTTCAATATAAAGGAAGAACTATTCAAAAATCCTCCAAGGAGGTAGAGGTTTACACTCAAGGACTACTTGGTCTTGAGTGGTTCCTCTATAATTCACTGCGTTCATCTATTAACTTGTTTAGTATTTTATTCCGCTGCATTACTCAAGGACGCCCCTACACCTCGTAGGGACGCCAGACCAAAGGACGCCTTTACTCCAGTAAAGGACGTCCCTCAGTACTAACGATCCAACAATTGGTATCAGAGCAGGCGCTCTAGATTCTTACTGAGTTGCAGGTTAAAGATGGACATGGAACCGATTGGAATCTCTTTTGTGAAGCCTCCGCGCCTAACGGACGGCAACTTCAACCGCTGGAAAATCAGATTTGAGAACTTTGTAAGGAGTCAGAACTATCAGTGCTGGAAAGTGATCATGAAAGGCGACCTTGCCGTTCCTGCTGATGAGAAGGACAAAGAGGACGAGTGGGGTCCTGATGAATTCTAATTGATGGAAACAAATGCAAAGGCTATATGCTTCCTTCAAGCGTCCCTTTGCGAGAGGGACGCCACCAGAGTTAGCAATTTGGCAACTGCCAAACTACAGTGGGAAGCTCTTGAAAAATTCCACGTAGGAACTGTTGAGATGAGGGAAGACGTTCAGCTTGAAATCAAAAGAGAGTTCTATGCTTTCAAAATGCTCCCCAATGAAACTGTGAATGACTATTCATACCGTTTTGAACAACTTGTTACCAAGATGAGGAACTTGGGCGTTCCTGAAGCTGAAGTTTCAATGAGAAACAGAGTTCAAGTGGTCATTGATGGTTTAACAGGAAAGTGGAACTTTGATAGAACCAAGTTCAAGGAGAATACAGCTAACAAGACTCTCGACATGGAAGAGATCTACGGGAAGCTAAGAGGATACGAAGCAAGGAGGAGCTCCGATTTGGCTGAGCTAGCAAGGAATCCCCAAACAGATCTAGCATTGATGACATCAACACCAGAGTACGCTGAGTATCTTCGTCGTCAACAAGAACTCGCTATGATGGTGGAAGCCAATAAGAATGAGAACCGTGAAAAGATGCGCGTTCAAGCCTTAAAAGAAAAAGAAAGCAAGTCTAAGGAACAACTTAATGAAGAGGAAGAACTTGCACTTTTGCACAAAGCTCTTCGTATCTGGGGTAAAAGGAACAAGGAATTCAAGAAACACAAGATGTCCTACAAGAAGGAGAGTCCCAAGTACACAGAGGCAGAAATGAAGGAACTTACTTGTTACAAATGCAACAAGAAAGGGCACTTTGCCAAGAAATGTACCACAGGACTGTCCTCCAAGGAAATGAAGGTAAAAGCCCTCTTTGGAGCATATGAAGCTGCATGGGATAATGTTAGTTCAGATGATGAAGATGATGAACAAGCAGCGTACATTGCAATTGAGGACGCCTCAGACGATGAACAAGTGGCGTACATGGCTATGGAGGACGCTTCAACTGTTGAAGAGGACACCTCCGAAAAGGAACCTGAGGTAACTCGTGAGTCTATGATGAATTCTTTAGAGAACTGTTCTAAGTCCAAACTTATTAAACTCATTGGTTTAATCATGGAAGAAAGCGTGACCATGCAAAATAGAATGGATGAACTGGAACTTGAAAATGAAAATATTGTGGTTGAATGTGAAAATTGTAGTTCCATGACCATTCATCTAGAGTCCTCATGTGAAGAAACTAAGTCTCTGAAAACTGAAATTATGTGTCTTAAACTTGAGAACGCTAAGCTTAGGGAAGAAGTGAAAGTGTTGGGTAAGAGTCCCATAGTTGAAGAAGTTAGACCAATGGTCTTTGTCCCAGCTAAGAGAGGTCTAGGTTATGAATCTGACACTAAAAACTCTCTTCCTAGCGATTTTGAGGCAAGCAAAACTTCGGAACTTGAACTTGAAAGGGAGAAAACCAAGAATCTTCTTGAAAGAATTAGAGTCCTAGAGAGTGGAGAGAAAGGCCAAGAGGACTATTACACTAATTCCACCTGTCATAGGATCTACAAGAAAATTGCTAAAGGGGAAGGTTCTAAAGTTTGTGATCCTAAAAAGATGAAAGAAAACAAAATCCAACGTCCCAACAAGAAGTACTACCTCGGTACTTACTATAGGACGTGTTGGTACTGTGGACAAGGAGATCACTTTAAGTATGAGTGTTTGAAACTAAAGGAAGACATTGAAAAGGGAAAAGCTGCTAGGACTAACATTGAAAATGATGAGTCCGTTCCTAAGGCTAAGACTAGGCGTCCTAGACGTTCTAGAAGTTATTTCGGAAGGCATGATATTTCAAATGATGTTAATCTGAATGACTATTTGCCAGAACCAAAGTTCTACTACTTTAACGAACCAGGTAAGGAACACCTTGCCTGGGTCGCCAAAAACTAACTTTATTTTGGCAGGTGGATGTGAGGGGACGCCCATGGATCATTGATAGTGGCGCCTCAAATCACATGACAGGAAGCCAGATCCATCTCACTTCTATCCATAATAGTGCCACGGGAGGAACTGTCTCGTTTGGCAACAAGGGCAAAGGAAAGATCAAAGGGACGGGAACTGCTATTCTCAATGCGTCCATCAAAGCATCAAATGTTAGTCTTGTTGAAGGACTTGGCTTCAATCTCCTTAGTGTCTCCCAAATGTGTGATCAGGGTGAAAATCTAGTCACATTTGACTCAAAGGAATGCCTTGTCATCAACAAGAAGACCAACAAAGTTGTTCTCAAAGGAGTACGCCAGAATAATGTCTATATCTTCAACCAAGAGTTCAAGCCAAAATCTGAGTTGTGCCTATATGTTTCAAAGGAGGACGCTGACCTCTGGCATCGCCGCCTTGGCCATGCTGGACCAAGCACAATCCTTAAGCTACATCAAAGAAATCTTGTTAAGGGACTTCCCCGAATTGATCCTGAGAAAATTGAACAGTGCGAAGCCTGTATCAAAGGGAAGCAAACAAGAACGTCCTTCAAGTCTAAGAACGAAGTCAGCACAAAGAAACCTTTGGAACTTCTCCATATGGATCTTTGTGGACCAATGAAGACGTTGAGCCATGGTGGAAAGAGGTACATTTACGTTCTTATAGATGATTTTTCTCGATTCACTTGGGTTCTTTTCTTAGCTTCAAAAACAGATTGCTTCAATGCATTCAAAGTCTTTATCAAACAAGTGGAAGTTGCCCTGGAGACGCCTCTCAAAGCTATAAGATCAGACCATGGGACGGAGTTCCAAAACTCAGAGTTCTTGGCCTACTGTGATCAACATGGAGTCTCACACAACTTCTCAGCTCCAAGAACTCCTCAACAAAATGGTGTTGTGGAAAGAAAGAATAGGACGCTGGAGGATATGGCAAGGACTATGCTCTTAGCTAATAGCGTTCCCAAGTACTTCTGGGCGGAAGCTATTGCTACAGCGTGTTACATCATCAATCGTGCCATGATCCGTCCCTTGCTGAAGAAGACGTCCTATGAGTTGTTGAACGGAAAGAAGCCTCGCATCGATTATCTCAGAGTTTTTGGGTGCAAGTGTTTCGTTCACAACAATGACAAAGAAAGACTTGGAAAGTTTGATGCAAGAAGTGATGAAGCCATATTCCTTGGGTACTCTCTCACCAGCAAAGCATATAGAGTTTTCAACAAAAGGACTCTAAAGCTTGAGGAGAGCATTCATGTTGTGTTCAAGGAGAGCGTTTCTCACAAAGAAAAACCAAGTAAGAAAGAACGCTCCTCCTCACAACAGCAGGACGACTCTGAAGACGAAGCTGACGTTTGGTCCTCTGGAAAATACTATGTTCCCAAGAACGCTACTCCAAATCCTGAAGAAGTCTCAGAAGATGTTCCTAGCATTGTTGAAGGAGTTCCCTCTCGAAGTGAATCTCCATTTCAACAAGATGTGGCTGAATCAAGTTTACAAGGTGAGCAAGGTCAAGGTGTGGACGCTCTCTTCGAGGGGGAACACACTGAGGACGCTTCTCAAGAAAACAGTGATGATTCAGATGGTGAAATTGATCTAAGGTTTGCTCAATTGTTTCAAACAGAGTCCCGTTTCTCAAAGGATCACCCAACTTCTTAGATAGTTTCAAATCCTTCTCAAGGTGTTCAAACCAGGTCAGCTGCAAGCAAGTCCCAAAGTGGAAATTTAGCCTTTTGTGCGTTCAACGCCTTTGTATCTTTGGTGGAGCCAAAGAACATCAAGGAAGCACTTCAGGACGCTGACTGGATTCAAGCAATGCAAGAAGAACTTAAGCAGTTTGAAACGAACAAAGTTTGGACGCTTGTCCCTCGTCCCAAAGGAAAAAATATCATAGGGACGCGTTGGGTGTTCAGAAACAAGCTTGATGAAAGTGGACGTGTGTCAAGGAACAAGGCAAGACTGGTGGCTCAAGGATTTAAGCAAGAGGAAGGAATAGACTATGATGAAACCTTTGCTCCTGTTGCTAGAATTGAGGCCGTTCGTCTTCTCATTGCCTTTGCCGCACACAAAGGATTCAAGTTATTTCAGATGGACGTCAAGACTACCTTTCTCAATGGAAAACTCAAGGAGGAAGTGTATGTTGCTCAGCCGCCTGGCTTTGAGGACGCCTCTCACCCAGATCATGTGTACTACTTGGACAAAGCTCTTTATGGACTCAAGCAAGCCGCTCGTGCATGGTACGACAGGTTTGCGTCCTTTCTTTTGTCTCATGGATACACAAGAGGTTCAATTGATAAAACTTTGTTCATTAAGAAAGTTCACAAGGACATTTTAAATGCCCAAGTCTATGTTAATGATATAGTCTTTGGTAGTACTAACATGAAACTTGTAGATGAGTTCAAGTCCTTAATGAGTACTGAATTTGAGATGTCCCTCATTGGAGAACTCAATTTCTTCTTAGGACTTCAAATTAACCAACTCAAGGAAGGGACGCGTATTCATCAACAAAAATATGTCCGTGAAATGCTTGAGAAGTACGGGATGAACACGTCCAAGCCCATGGCAACACCTTGTTCTCCCAACTCGCGTCTTTACGCAGATGAACAAGGGAAGGACGTTGATCAAAAGCTTTACAGAGGAATGATTGGCTCTTTGCTCTACTTGACCGCAAGCCGTCCCGACATCATTTTTGCAGTTTGCTTGTGTGCACCCTTCCAGGCGAATCCAAAGGAGTCCCAGATGCAAGAAGTAAAGAGGATCTTTCGCTACCTCAAAGGACTCAATGATCTTTGCCTTTGGTACCCTAGGAAGACATCCTTCAAGCTTGTTGGCTACTCGGACGCTGATTATGCGGGTCATGTAATTGATAGGAAAAGCACTTCTGGAGTGGCACAGTTCCTTGGTTCATGCTTAGTCTCTTGGGGATCTAAGAAACAGAACTTTGTGGCGCTTTCAACTGCGGAAGCCGAGTACGTTGTTGTTGCCTCGTGTTGTTCACAAGTTATCTGGATCAAATATCAACTAGAGGACTACGGTATCAATCTTGAAACTATTCCCATTCGTTGTGATAACACAAGTGCTATTGAAATTTCTAAGAATCCTGTTTTTCACTCACGCACAAAGCATAGTCATATAAGGCATCATTTCTTGCGTGATAATGTTGAACTAGGACTCATTAGTATGGAGCATGTAAGGACTGAAGACCAAATAGCTGATATTTTCACTAAGGCGCTTGATAGACATCCCTATGAGCATCTAAGGTTGCTCTTAGGGATGATAACTTTTAAGTAGCAAGTCCCGTTCTACTATTCTCTCAATGATTGGCTATGTTTGGTAGATTCTAAGTGTTTAAGAACTGTTATGCATTGAAATCATATTTGCAAGGACGCTAGTCTAAAACTTCATGTGTTTGCTACTTTGGAACGCCATTCAAATCTCTCTATTTGTCTTGAAAAGAGTATCCCTGATCACCCAACCCTCATTATAAGCCGAAATGATGGGAACTCTAAGCTTACCCTAGCCGAGAACTCTGCAAAAGCGTCCTATGAGCTTCATATTTTCTTTTACGGGACGTACTTGCGTTGTTCTCAAACGGTTCGCAAGGTGATCACAAGGACGGTTGTAAAGGTATTTGATTTGCTTGAAGAGGTAATGTTTTGCTAAGTATGAGAGGACGCTCAGTGCTTATTAGAGAGGACGCCAGTTCAGATTTTGAGAAGAAGTTGAAGAGTCAGAAATTTGAATTTTGAACTTTTGAACAGTGACCGTTGCTTTTGCTCAACTCTTAAGGGGGAAGTTTTGCCACGTGTCGCACAGAAAATCAGTATTAATTACAGTTGTGTCACCGCTTCCTCTATAAAAGGCCAGAACAGTCGCTCTCAGAATTTATTATTCTCAACCACTTCCCTGCTCTCACATTTGCTCTGCCCTCTCTCTAGAACTCCGGCGACTTTCTCTCACTAAAATCAGTCAGAATCATGTCTCAAAGGCTAGTGAACG
The DNA here is from genome assembly GCA_934048045.1 of Polygonum aviculare. Lineage (NCBI taxonomy): Eukaryota > Viridiplantae > Streptophyta > Magnoliopsida > Caryophyllales > Polygonaceae > Polygonum > Polygonum aviculare. Next base: position 12,079,156 of record OW204025.1, on the reverse strand, counting down.
CTGCCGGATCTTCTGCCGGCGGGAAGAAGAGAAAGCTGGTGAAGTCCCACACTATTGAGAAGCCAAAGGCAGTGGCTCTCAACGAATCTCTTGTGGACTTCATCAATAAGAAGCCCATGACGCTCTACAAACTAATTAGGGAACGCATGGACAGGCCTGAGGTGAAGGCGGACGCTGTAAAGACGAAGAACTATGAGAAATTCATTGATCGTCATCCATGGCCTTCATAAAACCGAGTACAAGGACTTGCCTGGCCGGTTGGAGGACGTGCTCTTCTTCCAACAGTTTGGAGGTGAGAATCTTAGCCCTTTACTTGACCTCATTCCTGACCTCCATAACCAAGTTCTCCCAGATTTCCCTATGTACCCAAGGGACTCTCCCGCTTACCAAATGTTAAAACATCGTTTGGCGAGTCCCTCTCCCCCACCTCCTCAAGTCCCCACCGTCACCACAAAGAAGCTTTTAAAGCGTCCAGCCCCCTCGTCCCCTCTATCTAAACCTTCTAAACCCGTCTCCTCAAAATCAACAGAGATTGTGGACAAGTTCCCATCTCATATTACAGAGGGACGCTCCAAGAAACTCCATGACCCAAGGCCCCTCAAAAAGGCCAAGTCCTCAAGCGTCCCCCCTTCCAAAAGCTCATCAAAACGGCCTAGCACCACAAAAAGGCCCTCAAATCTTTCCAAGCAATCCACCCCTCCTCCTAAACCAATCAAGATAGTTCAACTCCCAACCCCTCCTCCGTCCCCCAAGCCTTCAAAAGCAAACGCAGTCATTCCCTTTCAACCCAACCCCCACCTATCTCCCCTAAACTTTGCAAACTTCCCATCTGCCCCTGCCCACATCTCACCTCCTAAGGACCCCGAGACTCCCAGGTCCCGCCGTTTTTCATCCGAAAGTGGACCAGAGGAAGTCGAGAAGCGTCCAACACTTGCACATACCTTCAAACGTCGCAAAGCCGGCGAATCGCCCAAAGTGCTACTGGTCCAGGCAGCTACAGAGCCGGAGCACATCTCCACCTCAAGTTCCTCCTCCTCAAGCTCTTCTTCAGAGAGCCAACAAGGAACGCCCGTCGGTAACCCCTTCGTTGATATAACTGGGGACTCCAACGACGAGGCTGAAGGTGTTGAGAATGCTCCTGCTTCAAAAGAGGCAGAAACTATTGAAGTAGTTGAGGACGCTGGTGAGCACCAGGTCGCTCCAGGGAACGCTGAGCTTAGTCTGGACGATGAGCTTGAGCGTGATGCACTTGAAGTCCCACCATATGACCAATCCCTCCCTATCCTTAATCCAATCCAAGCTCCTCAAGAAAACCCCTCCCCCACAATCCAAACAGAATCCCATCAAGTCCCTGCGGACGCTGAGCCCTCTACTAAAACACAAACAGAGGCCCAGGACGCAGCAGAACCGTCCCAAGGCAGAGCCTCCTCAGGAACTGAACAGGCCGCACCTGGTGGCACTGAAGAAAATGATCAATGAACTGAGGACGCCTCTGCTGAGAAAGGTGCTGAACAAGAATCTGGGGACGCTGACGATGAAGAAGAGAGTTCTGATGATGAGGACCCTGAGTCTCCCAAGGGCAAACGAAAACGCAAGCCTGATGGCGCACCCGTCAAAGTACTCAGCCCTCTGATTTACCCCGAAGAATGGCTCTCTTCCTTCCAAGACGACAAAGTTCAGGAGTTTCTTGAACTCCTCAGATTTCAAGGCTGGTTGAACGTTGGGCCAGCGCCTGCAGAGGTTGACAAAGAGCAGGTGAAAGCATTCTATAGAGACCTGCGCTACAAGCCTAAAGATGGCTCTCTCCACTTTAAAATAGATGGAGAGAAAGCCTCCGTAAATGAACGCCAGGTCCGTGCCTTCATGGGTCTTAATCCTCAAAAGCCCCCGTCCAACGCTCTAAGCTCCCTTCCAGAAGGCGGATTTGAGACAACTGATGAGGAACTACCCCTGGTTGAGCATGTGTTTCAGGGCAAAAGGCCAATAGGACTGGACAGGGTTGCTCATGTGTTGAGCAAGGTAGGCGCCATTGCACATTATTTCATCTGTCGCGCCGTCCTTCCTAGGCAAGAGAAGCGTTCAATTGTTCAAACACATGACATCATTCTGATTGACGCTTTCCTAGAACGCCGTCCCATCAACCTTGCCAGAATTGCAATGCAACATATGGCTAAGTGTGGGAGGAAGCGACATGCCTTGCCGTACCCAGGTCTGGTGAAGCTGATTTTCAAGGCCCAAAATGCTTACGATGAAAGCGTTCCTTCTGAAGAGCTTGGACTGAAATGGAACGCTAAGAAAGGACTGGTTGAGATAAGGCACAATAAAGAGTTGCCTTCCGTGCTAAAACAGATAGAAGCTGAGGCTGAGGAAGCTAGACAAAGAGTTAAGCAAGAACGCCTGGCAGCTGAAGCTGAAGAAGAACGTCTCGCTCCCATGTCTCAAGAGGAAGAGCCTCCAGTTGACTTTGCCACTCTTGATCAGATGATGAGGGCGTCTTCTCCAACTGCTTCTCTACCTCACATGGACGCTCCTACTTCCAGTTCTGGTCCAGCGCCTCGTCCTGCTCCAGCTAACCCTGCCCAGCATCCTCCTGCAGAACTCATGGGTGCTATCATGGACAACCAATGTCTCATTTTTTCAGCTATCAAGGACTTGACCACGGTTTTCAACAGGTCGGCAGAACTTCAAGAGCAACTTCTCAAGTTCTATCAAGACCAACGCCGTTCTCAGTGATCACCGTTCCCCACCCCTTAATCTCTCAATTGTTTCGCTTGTGCTTCTTTTTGTTTTTAAACACTATGATCTTGGTTGTAATAGCCGTACTCTACTTTTGTTTGAATGGAAGTTCCAATGTTTGCTTGCATGTGTTTGTTTAAGCGTTCCACTGCCTATAGTTGTGTTTTTATGCTAACGTCCTTATCACTTGTTATCCTTTTCGATGATGCCAAAAGGGGGAAGTGTAGTTTTGCAGAGATGCGCTATAAAATAGTTATCTAGAATAAAGCAAGTGTTAAGGGGGAACTATTAAGTGAAAGGTCTAAGGAACGCCATGCTAGAATAAACTAGAGGACGTCTAGAAAATTCTAGGACGCTTTTCTCTCCCTAAAATCTAAAAGCTAGAGAATCAAAGAATGAAAACTTGTAATCAATGAAATTTCTCTAAGTGTTAGAGGACGCTTTTAAGTTTTCAGGCATGCTAAGTTCAAACGCCAAAACTATTTTGTTGAAGAGTTTGTCATCATCAAAAAGGGGGAAATTGTTGGGACGCTATCAAGGACGCTTGCGTACTTGGTAGTGTGCCCACAACCGTCCCTTAGTTTTGATATGACAAACTCACTTTGATTCTAATAAAGATTGTCCAAGTGTTCAGGAACGCTAGTGACAAAAGGACAACAAGTGTGTATGGGCGTCCCATAGGCTTTGGGACGCTAGCTAACAGGAAGTAAGGACCATCTAGAGACTACTTGAGCAAGGACGGAGTCCCAAGCAAGTAGGAACGCATGCAGAGCGTCCTTACTCACTGGCCGACAGGATGACATCACTCGACAACATTTGATCATCCAAGGACACGTGGAGACCGATCCTGTAGCGGAGTCCAACACTACGTGGCGGACGATCCTGTTGCAGAGTTCATCAACACGTGGCGGCAGATCCTGTAGCGGAGTTCATCACACATAGCTGGATACCGGAAGCTTCCTCATCACCGCCCTACTACGTGGAGGAAGATCCTGTAGCCACGTCCTCGAAGGGCACGATCGTCCCAGTGAAATGGCGCCCTTCCCCATGTCCTATAAATAGCCCTAAGGCATTTGTTGTGACGTTAACGCTTTCAAGAATATTCAGAGAGAATCAGAGGAAAGCGGCTCACTCAAGAACACAAAGAACAAACTCAAGAACTCAAGAACATTGCTAATACTTTGTGTTAGACCGAGTGAGACTTGTAACCCAAATCACAAAACAGTTTGTAATCAAAAGAAAAGAGAGAGAGTCCTACGAAGTACTGTAGGACGCAGGGATAGGAGACCTTTAGTAGATTGAACTTACTTAAGTTGTAGGCTTAGAGGAGTCCTTTACTACTGGACTTAGGGAAAAGCTAAGTGCCAGAGAACTGTAAAGACTCGTCAGTACAACTGTAAGAACGTTCAATATAAAGGAAGAACTATTCAAAAATCCTCCAAGGAGGTAGAGGTTTACACTCAAGGACTACTTTGTCTTGAGTGGTTCCTCTATAATTCACTGCGTTCATCTATTAACTTGTTTAGTATTTTATTCCGCTGCATTACTCAAGGATGCCCCTACACCTCGTAGGGACGCCAGACCAAAGGACGCCTTTACTCCAGTAAAGGACATCCCTCAGTACTAACGATCCAACAATGGATCTTCATGAGTTGGGAGAATTGAGGTTGAAAGCTTATGAGAATGCTAAGTTGTATAAGGAGAAGACCAAGAAGTGGTATGATAGGAAATTGATTCCAAAGACCTATCAAGTTGGTGATAAAGTCCTTCTCTTCAATGCAAGACTTAGATTCTTCCCCGGAAAACTAAGGACACGGTGGAGTGCACTATTCGTGGTTTACCGAATTCATACTCAAGGTGCGGTAGATGTGGTTGATGAAAATGGACAAGTTTTTCAAGTGAATGGTCATCGGTTGAAGAAGTTCCACGACATGGTCGATCCAAGTGAAGAAGTTAGAGCCTCATGGGCTCTCCTATTCGCGGACTAATCTAGACATGCCATCAAGAATAAGAAATTGTGAGCTTTTCGAACTCTTCTCTTTTATTTTGAGTTTGATTTCTTTGTTTGATGAGGACATCAAAATTCTAAGTATGGGGTGGGGGTTAGTTGCTCATGGTTTCATGTCTTAGTTTGTGTTTTGGGATGTTTACTTTTAAGGATTGTGGTATGTTTGATGAAAGAATGATGTGACTTGATTTAGTTTGAATGGATGAGTTTGTTTTGTTTTGAGAATTTTTTTTGCAAAAACCCATAAAAATTTGAAAATTTCATGTGAAAATGACAAAAAGATTTTGTTTCTGGACTAGGAATCCCTATCTTAGATGTCCAAATGAGAGTTAATGATGATATGAGCATGTAAATTCCTTTGCATATTTTCGAATGATTTAGCCTCTAAGTGATGTTGTTTTTGATGTGATCATGATATCATGCTTGTTTTTATTGAGCAGATGAGTTCTAGGATGAGTTCTTTTGCAACTAAGTATGAGTGAACCTTGTGAGATATCTTTTTGGCCATTTTAGGGATGCTTGTTCATGATTGCATATCCCTCTTGCTTCTTGTGTGATTAGCTCATGCATGCTTAGTAAAACTTGCTATTGCGGTGCTTATCTATTTTCCAAGACCATCATGAGAATTGTTCTAAGCATTGTCACATGGATTTGAACTTTATGTTTTTCTCGTCACAAAATGTTCCATATCCTACCTTGAAGTGAACCTTTGTTTGTAGCCCCATTTAGCCTAGACCTTTGTTTGAAACTCCTCAAAAATATGATTCCTAGCCTATATGACTTGACCCTTATGGGATTGGACTTTAGTGAAAGGTTTTTGGAGTATATTTGGAGAGTTGAGATTCTCTTGGGTGAAGGGCAAAGAATGGAGTTATAAATCAAGTGGGTAGTGCATCTTTGTAGTGCATAAAGTGAAGAAAGAAAGAAAGAGTTGAAAAAAAAGAAATGGATCCAAAGCAAAAAGCTAAAATGAGAAATGGGTCTGACCGAGTTACAAGTGACCTCGGGCTCGAGTTAGTGTGCAAGTCAGTCTAGTGCAAAAAAGTGAAAAAATCCAACAAAAAGCTTAATAACAAAGATGAAGTGGAATGCTAAGTGAAGTTGTGGGTTGAGAAAAGAGAATTCAAAGTCTTTTGGATGAGTGAAATTGAAAGCGGAATTATTAGCAAGGTGAGAGATTAGGAAGTTCAATCCCCAATGTAAGCACCACAAGACCAAAAATGATTCCCACCTTGAGAAAATACCCGAAAACCACATTACAACCCGGCCGAATGGAACCTCTTTGAGGATTTCCATTGAGCCAAGTTCATATTCTTTGTGTGCATTGCATTAGACATCTCTTGGTGGAGGAATTGGTGATATAAACTTCAGTGGTAAAGTCTTACTTGTATGATTGATGAGTTTGAGTGATTATTTGCCCTAACTAAACACATGATGAGAGATATACTTTTACATGTCCCTTAAAGTGAGGCTTGGTTGCACTAGACTTTATTCCTTGAACACTTGATCATGTGTGATGATGTAATCTTGCTTGAATATCTATCACTTGTGCTAGATTGTGTTTTTCATACGAGGCTTTACTTGAAGATTATTCTTCGGTCTTGCTTACATTGTTATTGCTTGAGGACAAGCAAGTTTAAGTATGGGGTATTCTGATGTCTCTCAAATTGGAGGTGTTTTATAGGTTATTTTCCCTTGTAAATATGTGTCTTTTGTTCCTTTTCTTGTGTGTTTTGTTCTTTTTTAGCTTGGATTCCGATTTTCTATGAGATTCGGAGACTATGCGATTTTTGTGCATTTTGTAGGTGTTTTTGGCATGAAAAGAGGATGCTTTGAAAGGAGGCCTGAAGAAGGATCAATGCACGAGTCTAAGGAGAGGAAGAGCCGAGCAATCCATGAAGAGAAGCGCAAGAAATGCCAAGAAGAAAGGAGGCTAGAAACCAGGACCGAGTTCCATGAACGTCGGGCCAGAGATCGATTTCTGGACGTCGGACCGAGGTGCCAGCAAGTCGGGCCCGAGCTTGTTCCAAGTCGGTCCAAGTCGGCGGAAGTGTGGATTGGCCACCAAGGCACACCCATGTGATCTACCACTTTTGCCCCTCTTCTATTTTGGACATTCTTAGCTTTTAATTAAGAGGAAGAGACAAATTAGCAAGATATCGCCCACTAATCATCCTCTCAAGGACTCTAGGGAGACTTGGAGAGCAAGCAGAAGGAGAAGAGAGGAGAAGGAGGAGAAAATCGGTGGAGAAGAGATAGATCTAGGGAGAAATTGTGAGTTTGTTCTTGTTTTGAATTGCACTTTGTTGATTTGGATTAAATTTTGTGGATTTCCTTTGCTTTGAATGAAATTTGGCTTTGCTTTGATTTGGATGATTGAGACTTGTTTGCTTTGTGATTTGATTGCTTGTTACTCTAGCCATATGGAGTAGATTTCATTGATCTTGGGCTATGGGGGAAACCTCTAGCTATGTTGGGTTTGAACCCCAATTCCATAGCCTTGAGTGATTGATCTAGGAACCCACTCTACATATAGCTACAATCTCTTGTGGAAGCAAGTGATCAAGGGCTTGTGATTGGCAAGAGTGAACGGAAGCGATCGATTGCCTATCACTTGACGTTGCATCGAAAGGGAGGTAAAATCCCCTAGGGTCGATGTGTAGAAGTGGCGGGACCAAGGCGGACAACCTCGATCTCACGAGGATCAACACTTATTGGCTGAATTAGGGTGGGATTACCCACATCTAGCTAGAGAAGGAACCCAAAAACCCAAGATCTATCTCTCCATTTTTGCAAGTTCGACATCCCCAGACATCGGGCTCGACTTTGATTAGTGTCGGTCCCGGCCAAACCTCTGTCGATCCACCTCGGGCCCGAAGTGACAATGTCGGTCCCGAGTGGTTTCTCTTGATTTTCCTTTGTTTTAGCTTTTCTTTCCCTTTTTCAAGTCTTTTAGGTGCACTCATCACACGAACTCCCAAGTGTTCGACACCCTACCTTGTGCTACAACTAGGTTTGGTTATAAATTGAATTTTGACCCTCGCATTCCGAACCGATCAACACTCAGCTCAAAACCCGAACCCAAAGTAGAGAAATCATGAGCATAAAACATGAAGCTCAAACACACACCTCACAACATGATATAGCACTCAAGCTCTAAAAAGTGTAGAGCAACCTAGGACCTACCCAAATCTAACATGTAAGCCCCAAAGTCCCCAAGCAAGAGTGATCCTAAAACACTCGAATTTTACCGCTCAATTCTGCTTAGGCGCCCTTTCGGGTTTTCACCTAACCGCTCTTTTCATTTTTCTCAAGGTGTGCTCACAAATACTCACAACTCTCATGAACCTCATATTACCCCAGCCTAATGCTGGTCCGGGTTACCTGATTATTACCTGAGCCACCCTTTTCGGTTTTCGACTCATCCCAGGATTTATATGCCTTTTTTCAATTTTTATGGCTTTTTCTATCTTTTTCTTTTTCTTTCTTTCTTTATTATGCAAAAAAGTATGGTGCAAGTGCTCCATGAAAAGAAAAAAATCAAAAATCTGAAGCAAATCTCTAACTAAACTAACTAGGATAAGCGAATGCGAGTACTCCCTCCCCCATACTTAAATCCTTCATTGTCCTCAATGAAGCAAAGAGAAAGGATAGAAGCAAGGAGAAAGGTATATCAGAAGACTCACAAACGATGAAGAGAGGTGGAATGGAAGAACTCTTCAAAGGGTGAAAGAATGGAAGAAAAAGCTTTGAAATCCCGTTCGGCAGGCAGGCCGCGGGCGCGTTGTGTATGGAACGGGCGCGGTATCACGTCAGAGAGAAGAAGTCTTGGGCTAGCGTACCTCCGCGGTCGCGGCTGATGGGGCGCGGTCGCGGTACTCGTACAGGGACGAGTTCTTGACTTCGTCTCGAACAATATGATGTGCAAACAACCTTTGAAACTTGGCTCGTCTCTTGAAAGATGAACAAATACTTGAACTCGAGCCGTGGAGAAAAGAACTCGAGGGAACAAAGAGCCCCCATACTTAGGCTTTTACATATAGCCAAAAGAATGGAATTACAAAGATGGATGAAAAAAAAATATAGAAGGGATGGAAAGATAGAAGATGGAATAGAATGATATAGATGGGTGGAAGATATAGAGATAGAATGGGACCAAAAAAAATCCTTTTTTTTTTTTATTAAGATCGAACCAGGGGGCCTCCGCGGGCGCGGCGTGAGGACCGCGCCCGCGGGGGTCTAGTACCTGTACACCGAGGGTTCTGGGCTTGGCCGCGAGCGCGGTGTGGTTTCCCCGATCTCGGATTTGCACCAGAAACGTCCTTTCGGACCTAGTACCTGCACATTAGTCTGAATAAAGCAAAAATAATCTAAGCTAAGAATGGAAAAACAATCTCTCTAATCCTTGGGTTGCCTCCCAAGCAGCGCTTTTGGTTAACGTCGTTGGCTCGACGTCTTCATGATCGGACATCGTCAACGCCCTGAGCATCAAATCAAAGTCCTGTACAACTATCTTACAACAGGACACATAGCATATTGACAAATTAACAAGAAATAAGAAATAATTCAAACTCCTTTTTAACCTATCAAACATGCTTGAGCAATTAGGGTGAGATTTTCTAGAGTGAAACCAATTAGGTGATTTAGGTGATTTTTCAAAATATTCAGCAAAGCATGCAAATCCCCTAGTTGAATTATCACTATCATGAGATAAAAAGAATGAGAAGTCATCAACTACCCTATCATGCTCAAAGATTGAATCCTTAACAAAAGATTGACATGAAAGAACAAAGCAAGGCTCCCCTAATCTAATTAGGAAAGGATAAAAGATAGAAAAGGAAAGAGGAAAGATAAGAAGATAGATCTTCGGCCCGTCTCGGATCTGGCATCACCGCTGTCGCGTCGTCTCCACCGCGCCCGCGCTTTCGCGACAGAATAGAACAAGTCGTATCGGTAGCCACCGCGGTCGCGTCGGTTAATCCGCGGTCGCGGAATCGGGACAGAAACACTAGCATCACTTTGGAGGCTGTTTTGACCCTCTTCGGCTTGGAATCTGACTTCGGTGCAAAAATATGAATTGAAGTTCTTCGAGTTAGCTTTCCAATGGCACTGGAATCAGCTCAATCCGACCACTGTAGCTCAAGATATATCCTTCGCAAGCAACAGGTGTCGCGCAGACAGCTCAAAACGCCTTAAAACTCTTCATTCTTGCTTTCTTGTGTCTTCGGCCTAGATATTACAATTACGCACAACTCTAACCTAAACACACTCAATATAGCCCTAAAATACAAGAGTTAACCTATACAAAATAGGCCGAATCAAGTGGGTTCCTAGATCAAGAACTCAAACTTATGGAATTAGGGTTTCTAGCCCAACCTAGCTAGAGTTTTCCCCCATAACCCAAGATCAAGGAGATCTACTCCATATGGCAAGTAATGAAAGCAACAAAAATCACAAAGAATCCAAATCATCATCATCAATCTCAAATCAAAGCCAAATTGCATTCACAAATCAAAGCAATCCACAAACTCCAATCCAAGGTTTCCAAATCCACAAGATCAAAAAGAATAAAGTTCAAATCAATGTGACAATGCTAGTGCAATTCTCATGACGGTCTTGGAAAATAGATAAACACCGCGATAGCATGTTTTACTAAGCATGCATGAGCTAATCACACAAGAAACATGAGGGATATGCAAATATGAACAAGCATCCCTAAAATGGCCAAAAAACAATCTCACAAGGGTCACTCACACTTAGTTGCATAAAGACTCATCCTAGAACTCACATGCTCAATAAAAACAAGCAAGATATCATGATCACATCAAAAGCAACATCATTTAAGAGGCTAAACCATCCAATAATATGCAAAGGAATTTACATGCTCGCATCATCATTAGCTTTCTTTTAGACATCTAAGATGAAGATTTCTAGTCCAAAAACTACAAAACACAAAATCCTTTTGTTTTTGTCAACACAATTTTTCAAATTTTTATGGATTTTTGCAAAAATTTTCTCAAACAAAACAATGACAAAGACTCATCCATTCGAAACCAAATCAATCATCGATGTCATTCATCAAACCACAATCCAAGAAACAAACATCCCAAACACAAAAACTAGAAACCAAATATCCTCAAAGGAACAAACACAAACAAACAAGTGAAATCATGAGCATTTCCCCCCACCCCATACTTAAAAATTTTGATGTCCCCATCAAACAAGGAAACCAAAACTAAAAGTAAGAGAGAAGAGTACAAAGAGCTCACAATTTCTTTATTCTTCAATGGCATGTCGAGGATCACTCGAAGGGGTTGTCACACCTATATCCTCTTTGGAGCCTCATGAGCCGCTCCCTCTCGTGCACTTGCTTTTGGTAGAAGTCTTGTGGTGGTGGTTGAAGTTGGGCATCCAGGCGCGTCCATTGGTCCTCACGGGAAGGGAAGTTCCCGCTCATTCATGTGTTGAAGCTATCTTGGACTTGCCACCTTTGGTCTTCCACCTCTCTAAGCTCCTCTACCTCTCACCTAGTGTAACCGAGGTTTCGGTTCATCTCTTCTTGACTTGATTGAAAGGCACCTTGTTGTTGAAGCAATTGTTGTTGTTGTTGTTGATACATGTATTGTTGTTGGAGATTCACTTGATGGACCTCTTGAAGAACATTCTCTTGTTGGATTTGAAGGTGTGCCATTTGGTTGGCCAAGAACGACATATCCACCGATTGTTGTCTCTCGGGAAACACCATTCCCGGGCCATACCATTGAGCGTAGCCTTCATAACCTCCAACTTGAGCTTGCTCTTGCCTTGCACCGCTCCCCTCTCCATGCTCATAGTGCCTCGGGACCTCATCACCATAGAAAGCACCGAACCGACTTTGATGGAAGTCAGGCCCAATGTGGTGTGTATCTCGGTCCGCCATTGTTGGAGGTTGGTGCGTGGCTCGGAGGTTGGCCACCAAATTGTTGAAGCGCTCGTCCTCTTCGGTTAGCTCTTGATCAATGTCCATGGCCTCTCCTCGAGGTGCCAACACAAAGTTGTCTTGGTCGGAATTCGGTGAAGATGAGGGGGTGGTGAAGCGAATGTGTTGATGTTGTTGTCTCCCCTCACGAGCTCCAACCAGATCACCGAAAGAATGGGGCTTTGAGGCCCATACACCGTACCAATTGCTGTACCTTGATAGATCGAAGAGGTTGGATGTCAACCGGATAGCTACACCGTTGAAGCTTGAATGAGGAGCCAACGAAGTCATGTAGAGCTTCTCCTTGATGATGTTAGCCTTCTTGAAATACTTCATGTTCATGTACTCAACACCATTGGGAGCCGGAGAATACTTGGTAAGGTCGACTTGTAGGCGCATGGGAAGCCTTTTGGAAGTCTCTCACCATCTTGACCTGATGTCTCTCATTTTGGAGGTGTTTTAGTAGTTAATTTCCCTTGTAAATATGTGTTTTTCATTCTCTTCTTTGTTAGTTTTGTTTCCTTTTTAGCTTAGTTCCCGGTTTTCTTCAAGAGTCGGAAACTATGCGAGTTTGTTTGTTTTTGTAGGTAAAATGGCAAGAATGAGGACCATTTCGAGGAGCTAATGAAGGAGCCAAGTCAAGGAGTGCAAGAGCCAAGATAAAGATGAAGTGGAACCATGGAAAACCAAGGAAGAAGGCAAGGATCGAGGCCCTGGACCGATATACTCCAAGTCGGGCCCGAGATCGAGCGCTCAGTGAACAGGACCGATGTTGTCCAACGTCGGGCCTGATGTCATTCCGTGTCGATCCAAGTCGGCAATGGATTGGATTGCTCCCCAAGGCATATTTTTAGCAACTTTCCACATTTTCCCCTTTCTAAATTGGGATTCCTTGGTCCCCAATCTTGGAAGAAGGATAAGAGAGGTGATGAGTGATCAAATCAAGTGTGGAGTGTGAGGTGGACGAGTGGCACACACAACACCAAACCCAAATTCACTCTCAAAAGCTCAAGGAAGACTTGGAGAGCAAGGAGAAGAAGGGAGAAGGAAGAGAAGGAGAAATCGGTGGAGAAGAGAGGAAGATTTGTGAGTTTAGAACTTTGTTTTGCTTTGATCAAGTAGATTTGAACTTGGATTTTGTAGACACTTTGAGTTTGAATGCAATTGGAGTTTGATTGGATGATGTTGATTGAGATTTGCTTGATTTCCATTTTGTTTATGCTTTTCTCTTACTTGATGGAGTAGATTCCATAGTCTTGGGCTATGGGGGAATCCCCCTAGCTAGATTTGGGTAGAAAACCCCAATTCCATAGCCTTGAGTGCTTGATTTGTGAATCCTCTCTACATTGAGCTTCAATTCTCTTGTGAAAACAAGAGATCTAGAGCTTGTGTTTGGTAAGAGTAAGCGTGAGCAATCTCGATCCCATCACAAGTATCTAGCATCGAAGGTGAGTGAAAACTCCCTTGGGTCGAGGTGTAGATTGGAGGGATTTGAGGTTAACAACCTCGATCTCATTAGAATCAAGCTCTTATTGGTTGAATTGAGGAAGAATATCCAAGTCTAGTTGGGGGAGGAACCCAAAAACCCAAGACCGATCTACTAATTTGCTAAGACCGAGTTACCCAGAACATCGGGCCCGACTTGCTTGACGTCGGTCCCGTGCAACTCAACCTCGATCCTACCTCGGACCGAAGTGACCCTATGTCGGTCCGAGGAGATCTCTTTTGTTTTCCTTCGTTTGTCTTTATTTTCTCCTCTTTTTAGTCTTTTCGGGTACCTTCGACGCACGAACTCCCGTGTGTTCGACACCCTACCTCTTTACTACAATCTTGAGGTTCGGTTTTATAAATTTAAATTGTGAAGACCCTCCGATCCCGGAACTCATCATGACCCACTCCCATGTGAGATTCATGTGCTTTTCGGTGTTAAAGAGCATCTCAGCAACATAATCTCTTCCTTCATCGGTATGCTCAACTCATGGCGTGCAAAGATTGCACACCCCAAGACTCACACCATGACTCGGAAAAGAGGGCTAGCAATCTCGGTTGTGGTGTCTCCTTTTCTCATCTCGCTCTTCCCGGTCACATGCCTCCACACTTGGTTCACCTTCTCGTTTTCTACGTCGGCCTCCTCTTTTGGACATGGGAACCCAAAGCAAGTAGCCAAGTCCGGCCCCTAAGTAAGAGCTCTTAGTCCTCATTGCCCAATTGGAAGGTGATCGCTCCTTCTTCGTCCTCCACATCATCATAAGTGCACTCAAACGTGGCCATGAACTCCGATGTGAGGGCGGGATAATGGGGATTGTCCCACCACAACATACCATTGAGGCTGACGTGGAAGTAACACCTTGGGAGAGCTTGATCCATTCCCATCTTTCTCACGGTTTCCCAATCAAGCCACCTAGTGTGGTGCGCAAGCTCCTTATACCTTGCATACTTCTTGGCTACCTCCTCATTGTCAAAGTGAACATCATCTAACGTCGGCTCTTTCCTTGATTTCTTGGACTTCTTCTTCGGCCTTTCCGAATGAGATGAGGATTCACGGTTCTCCATTGTACCTACACACACTCAATCAAACAAAAGGGCACAAGATAAGATCCATACAATCACAACAACATCACACAAAAACACCACAACACCAGGAGTACCCCATACTTAATTTCCAAACACATATCTCACAATCCAACATGAATCATCATGGAAATCTCAAGCAATGGCTAAGCTATAGATCATACCACATCATGATTAAGCTATAACCAACAATAAAACACATGAATCCTCATGACATCACAAGAAGAGAACAAAATATAACTGGATGGACATGCGAGCTACGTCGGGCCCGATACACTCTCAACCTCGGTCCGACCTGGTGGACCGACTTCTACAAGTAGGGCCCGACATACTTGGGTAACTCGACCTAGTTCATGCTTCGACTCTCTCAACAAATCAACCCAAATCACTCTATCATGCCCCTAAAGTTCAATTTCAACCATCAAACATCCCTAATCGAAGTTCTGAATGGATCCAAGCATGCATAAACAACTTTGAGGCTCAAATTCACAACTCATGCAAATCCACCATTGATGCTCAAGATCAAACTCTCAATCAAATATGGAATTACCCAATCTATGCAATGAAAGCACAAAATCTCTAAAGAAATAGGTAGAGATCGAGTAACACATACCGGATTTGAAGAGAATTGAACTTTTAAGCAAATAAGAATCTAGAACTCAAAATTTTCTCAACCTATATTGAGACGGGGGATGAAGAACGAGGTTGAACTTGAAATCTTTTTTTGAAATCGGGTGAGGGAGGGCTTTTTGTGCCTGGATCGAGATGAAGAGGTGTGATTGATGTGGAACGAGTTGGGAGATGGAGAGGGCCGATTTTGAGAGGGTGATGTATTTTGGGAATGGTGGTTGGTATGAAGAAGGTAGGTAAGTGGGAAGGGCATTTAATGGGGAAAGGGACAAATTTAGGTCAAAGGGCAAACTTGGTATTCCCACTAAGTCTGACTGGGTTGGACCGATGTCGTGGATTGACGTTCTCCATGTCGGGCCCGACTTACCTGGGCTCGATGTCGGGTTGTTCGGGCCACCAAATTTACTCCATATTGTTGCATCTTCTTTCTCCACATTTCCATTTAATTTTTTCACCACAAAGCCTACACAAATTTGAAGAACATACACGACCAAAAATCCACAAAATACTAGGTAGGGAATGGTTAGAGAAAAGCTAGGCTAAACTAAGAAAAACCAAACTAAAACTACGAAAAAAAAGCTACTATCTCGGGTTGCCTCCCGAGAAGCACTCGTTTATAGTCACTAGCTTGACTTCCTAACATTGATCTCATGGCGGGTGAAATACGGTGAATTGCTTGCCATTGTTGTGCCCATTCCCATTGCCCTCATACCCATAAAACCACCAACGATGGTCTATATAGGCATGGCTCTTCGATCTCGGGCCTCTCTCATCATACTCCTCCAACGAATAAGCTTTCACCACTTTACTTGCTTCATCATGTTCCTCTTTTCCTACACCAATAACCCTCAAAGAATTCCTAGAAGATTCTACCAATTCATCTTCCAAGTAACTAAGGCAAATGTAGGAATCTCCTAAGTCATCTTTCAAATCACTTAAACAAATGTAGGAATCACAAGTTTGGAAAGAAGAATGATCGTCACCCACATCAAAAATATAAGTAAGGGTACTCTTCATTTCTCCTTGGGCTAGGATTGATCCTTGATTCATCTTATTCCTCAACTTGTTCCAACAACTCCCTTGCTTGTATTTGTTCATTGAATCTCACATCGCTCCTCAAAACGACAACCTGTCTAGCAACTTCCACTTCTTCTCTTTTTCTCTTGGCACTTTCCTCAAGCTTTAGGATAGTCAACGCGTCCGGCTCATTCAAAGCCTTGTTGAAGTGAAAATCGACCTTTTTCTTCACCAATCTCAAAGGAAACCTTCCCTTTTTTGACATCAAACTTGACCCCCGCCGTTCCTAAGAACGGTCGTCCTAAGATGATTGGGACCAAAGGGTCCTCGTGCATGTCTAAGATCACAAAATCATCGGGCACAAAATATTTTCCAACCCTTACCGGCACGTCATCCAATATTCCCCGAGCCTTGATGATGGAACCGTCAGCCATAGTTAGGGACATATTGGCCGGCTCAATTTCACCTAGATTCGCCCTTCTCAAAATACTAGTGGGCATCACTGAAACACTTGCCCCAAGGTCACATAAGGCTTGGAAGTTTTGAGACCCCACACCAATGGTGATAGCGAATCGTCCCGGATCTCCCAACTTTTGTGGTAGTTGATGTCTCTCATTTTGGTGGTGTTTTATAGGTCATTTTCCTTTGTAAATATGTTTCTTTCTTACCTTTTCTTCAGTGTTTTGTCCCCTTTTAGCTTAGTTCCCGCATTTCTATGAGATTCGGAGACTATGCGCATTTTATGTACTTTGTAGGTGTTTTTGGCATGAATCGAGAGCTAATTCGAAGGAGACTCGAGGAAGGAGCAAAGCATAAGGCAAGGAGGGAAAGAGAGGAGCAACTCATGAAGAAGAGCAAGAGAAAAGCCATGAAGAAGAGGTGGAACGAGGACCGGATCGAGGTGCAAGCAAGATCGGATATTGGATCGTTAGTGTAACAGAGGGACGCTTTACTTAGGTAAAGGCGTCCTTAGGTCAGGCGTCATTACAAGGTGTAAGGGCGCCCTTTAGTTATGCAGCGGAAATGTAAACTAAACATGTGAACTTTAGCGAATAATGAACACAGTGATTTATAGAGGAACCACTCAAGACCAAGTAGTCCTTGAGTGTAAACCTCTACCTCCTTGGAGGATTTTTGAATAGATTCTTCCTTTCTATTAAACGTCCTTACGTTGTACTTGCAAGTCCTTTACACTTCTCTGGCACTTAAAAGGCGTCCTAAGTCCACTAGTAAAGTCCTCCTTTAAGCCTACAACTTAAGCGAGTTTAATTTTCTAAAGGACTTCTATCCCTACGTCCTACAGTACGTTGTAGGACTCTCTCTTTCTTTTTGGGTTTTCTGAATTACAAACAAGTTGTGATTTGGGTTACAATTCTCACTCGATCTAACACAAGCCTAGAACAGTTCTTGGGAGTTCTTGAGCTTGTTCTTTGTGTTCTTGAGTGAGTCGCTTTCCTCTGATTCTCTCTGAGGATTCTCTGAAAGCGTTAAAGTCACAATAAATGCCAAGGGGTATTTATAGGACTTGGGGAAGGGCGTCTTTCCTCTGGGACGATCATGTCCTTCGTGGACGTGGCTACAAGATCTTCCTCCACGTAGCATGGCGGTGATGAGGAAACTTCCTGTATCCAGCTGTGTGTGTGGGACTCCGCTACAAAATCTACCTCCACGTGTCCTGGATGATCACATATTGTCGAGTGATGTCATCATGTCGGCTAGAGAGTAAGGACGCTCTGCTTGCATTCCTACTTGCTTGGGACTCCGTCCTTGCTCAAGTAGTCTCTTGCTGGTCCTTACTTCCTGTTAGCTAGCGTCCTTAAGCCTAGGGGACGCCCACACACTTGTTTCCTTTTTGTCATTTGGCGTTCCTGAACACTTGGACAAATATATTAGAATCAAAGTGAGTTTGTCATATCAAAACTAAGGGACGGTTGTGTTGGCACACTACCAAGTACGCAAGTGTCCTTGATAGCGTCCCAACAATTTCCCCCTTTTTGATGATGACAAACTCTTTGGCAAAATAGTTTTGACTTTGGAATCTTAGCATGCATGAAAACTTAGTAGCGTCCTCTAACACTTAGAAGAACTTCAGTAAGCAGAAGTTTTCAATCTTTGATTGTCTAACTTTTGGATTTTAAGGAGAGAGTAGCGTCCTAGAAAAAACTTTCTAAGCGTCCTCTTGTTTATTCTAGCATAGCGTCCTTTAAACCTTTCACTAATAGTTCCCCCTTAACACTTGCTTATTCTAGATAACTATTTTATATCGCATCTCTACAAAACTACACTTCCCCCTTTTGGCATCATCGAAAAGGATAACAAGTGAATAAGGACGGTAACATAAAAACACAACTATAGGCAGTGAAACGCTTAAACAAACACATGTATCCAAACCAAGTACTTGCCATTCAACAATGATAGATTAATGTCATTATAGACCTAGAGATAAGTGTTTCAAAAGAAAAGAAGCACAAGCACAAAATTATGAGGGAATAAGAGGGGTGGGACGGCGATCACTTGGGACGGCGGCTTTGTTCTTGATAAAACTTGAGAAGCTTCTCATGCAGTTCCGCAGACTCAGTGAATGCCGTTGACAAGCTTTTGAGAGATTGAAGGATGAGGCATTGGACATGAAGGATAGCAGACATTAGTTCTGGAGGCGGATAGAGCTCAGGTTGATCTGGGGCAGGAATGGGAGCAGGACCAGTGCTGGAGGAGGGGGCGTCCATATGAGGCAATGAAGCTGGGGGAGAGTTAGCCATCAGCATTTGATCAAGAGCTTCATAATTGACAGCGTTCTCTTGTTCAGCAGCTGGTTCTTTACCCGCAGAAGCAAGACGTTCCTGTCCGGCTTCTAGAGCAAGCCATTCCTGTTCTTTCTTCTTTGCTTCAGCTTCAGCCTCTAACTGTTTCAATACGGACGGAAGCTCCTCATTGTGTCCAATTCTGAGCAGTCCTCTCTTTTGATCCCAGGTAAGTCCCAGTAGCTCAGCATCAGTAGAGTCATCATAAGCACATTGGGACTTCAGAATGAGCTTGACAAGACCGGGGTAAGGAAGTGCGTGCCTCTTCCGCCCACACTTAGCCATATGTTGCATAGCAATTCGGGCTAAGTTAATGGGTCGGCGGTGGAGAAAGGCGTCCAGCAAGATGCAGTCATGTGTTTGAACGATGGACCGTTTCTCCTGCCTTGGAATGATAGCTCGGCATGTGAAATAGTGAGCTATAGCACCAACCTTAGAGAGCACATGAGCAACCTTGTCAGTCCCGTAGGGACGCTTGCCTTGGAAGATGCGGTCCAGTAGCTCAACCTCGTTATCAGCGTCCATCTCAAAGCCATTTTCAGCAAGGGAACTTAGAGCATCGGCCGGAGGCTTTTGAGAACTAAGACCCATGTATTGCCGCACTTGGCGTTCTGTAACAGACGCACGCTCATCATCAACTTTGAATTGCAACGTATCGTCCCTGGACCTGAAGCGTAAGTCCTTAAAGAACGCCTGGACCTGCTCTTTGTCAACCTCTGATGGCGCAGGTCCAACGCGCAACCATCCTTGGAAACGCAACAACTCAAGAAATTCTTGGACGGCCTCATCGTCAAAAGATGCGAGCCAGGTTTCAGAATAAACCAAGGGTCCGAGAACGTTAACAAGCTCACCATCGTCCTTTCTCTTTTTCTTTGAGTGCTTCGAGGACTTAGAATCCTCCTCATCCTCATCATCAGCGTCCTCAGAAGAATCAGACTCTTTCTCAGCGGCGTCCTCGGCACCAGCGTCCCTTGTTCCTTGGACGTTTTCAACATTGCCACCAGATGCGACCTGATTGAATTCAGCTTGAGTTTGGGACGGCTGTTCTGACTGTTCATCGTCCTGAGGTGGTTGGGATTCTGTTTGGATTTGAGGGGAGGGTTGATTTTGGGGGGGGGAGAGGGTTAAGGATTGGTAGGGTTTGGTCATAAGGAGGGACTTCAGTAGCATCACGCTCGAGCTCATCAGAGAGAGTAGGCTCGGCGTCCTTTTGTTGACAGACCTGGTGCTCGCCAGCGTCCTCAATTACTTGTACAGATTCTTCAGCTTGGCACTCTGCAGGAGCATTCTCGACTCCGTCAGCCTCGTCGTTGGAGCCCCCTGTGATATCAACGAAAGGGGAGGACTCACGGACAGACGTCCCTTTCTTGCTCTCAGATGGGCTAGAGGAGGAGGAACTTGAGGAGGAGACAGGTTGTGGCTCAGCAGCTTCCTTCACTAGGACCTTTGGAGCTTCACCAATTTTACGGCGTTTGAAGGTGTGCTCTAAAGCGGGACGTTTCGCGGCGTCCTCTGGTCCAGATTCAGAAGAAGGACGGTGGGACCTGGGAGTCTCGGGGTCCTTGGGCGGGGAGATATGAGCTGGTGCTGACGGAAAGTGGGCAAAATTTAGTGGGGATCGGAGAAGTGAGGGTTAGGTTGGAAGGGAATAAGGGAGTTGTCTTTTGTGGGTTTGGGGGAGGAAGGAGGGGTTGGAAGCTGGACTATTTTGACAGAAGGTGGAGGAGCAAGCTTTGTTTTTGAGGATTTGGAAGGTTTGGACGGGCCTTTTGAGGAGATAGGCCTTTCAGTGGAGGGGACGGAGGATGACTTAGCCTTTTTGAGAGACCGAGGGTCATGCTTTCTTTTGGAGCGTCCCTCCGACAAGTCTTTGGGGAACTTATCAACTATTTCTATTGGGTTGGAAGAGGAGATGGGTTTTGAGGATTTTGAGAGGGGGGACTGTTGGGGGGCGGGACGTTTGGAGGGTAGGAGTTTCTTAGTAGTGACGGTTGGAATCTTAGGAGCTGGGGGAGAAGGGCTTGGTAAGCGGTTCTCAAACATGCGAAAGGCAGGAGAGTTGCTTGGGTAAATTGGGAAGTCAGGTAGGGTGCAATTGTGAAGATCAGGAATCAAGTCAAGCAAAGCTGTGAGATTCTCACCTCCAAATACTGAAAAGAAGAGAATGTCCCTCAATTCACCAGGCAGATCATGATACTTGTTTCTGTGAAGAGAAGGAAGAACAAATGTGTCAAGGAACTTCTCATAGTTCCTTCTTTTATGGGCGTCCTGTTGAACATCCTGCTTGCCCATGCGTTCCGTTATCAAATTGTAAAGGGTTTTGGGCTTCTTGTTGATGAAGTCCAGGAGAGTTTGATCAAGGACGATTTGCCTTGGCTTCTCTATAGTGTGGGACTTCACAAGCTTTCTTTTCTTCCCGCCGGCAGAAGATCCGGCCACGTCCCTTAGCAGTTGAGACATTTTCTGATGACTTTTTAGAGAGAGAAACTCGTCGGACTTTTAGAGAGAAGGCAGAGCTGTTTTGAGAGCAGGGAAATTGTTGACGAAGTAAATGAATGATGGTGACTGTTGAGCCTTATATAGAGGAAGCGGTGGCACAATCTGTAAATAAAACGGTGATCCCTTGTGACACGTGTCATAACTTCCCCCTTAAGAATAGCCTGGATACAACTGTCACTGTTCAAACGTTCAAATCAACTTCTTCTCAAAACTTTTCAAATATGAACTGGCATCCCTCACTAAAACAACTGGCGTCCTCTCAGACTTAGCGAAAATTACCTCTTTAGCAAACCAAGAACCTGAGCAGCCGTCCCTGTGATCACCTTTCGAACCATTTGAGAACAAAGCAAGTACGTCCCGTAAAAGAAAGTATGAAGCTCATAGGACGCTTTTGCAGAGTTCTCGGCCAGGGTAAGCTTAGAGTTCCCATCATTTTGGCTTATGATGTGGGTTGGGTGATCAGGGATACTCTTTTCAAGAAAAATAGAGAAATTGAATGGCGTTCCAAAGTAGCAAACACAAGAAGTTTTAGACTAGCGTCCTTGCAAATATGAATTCAATGCATGATAGTCCTTAAACACTTAGAATCTACTAAACATAGCCAATCACTGAGGGGATAGTAGAACGGGACTTGCTACTTAAAATTAATCATCCCCAAGAGCAACCGGAGATGCTCAAAGGGACGTCTATCAAGCGCCTTAGTGAAAATATCAGCTACTTGGTCCTCAGTCCTCACATGCCCCATACTAATAAGTCCTAGTTCAACATTATCACGCAAGAAATGATGCCTTATGTGAATATGCTTTGTGCGTGAATGGAAAACATGATTCTTAGCAATTTCAATAGCACTTGTATTGTCACAGAGAATGAGAATAGTTTCAAGAGAGATACCGTAGTCCTCAAGTTGATATTTGATCCAGATCACCTGTGAACAGCACGAGGCAGCAACAACGTACTCAGCTTTCACAGTTGAAAGTGCCACAGAGTTCTGCTTCTTAGATCCCCATGAGACTAAGCATGAACCAAGGAATTGTGCCATTCCCTAAGTGTGTTTTCTATCGATCACATGACCAGCATAATCAGCATCCGAGTAACCAATGAGCTTGAGGGGCGACTTCCTTGGGTACCAAAGACAGAGATCGTCGCGTCCCTTGAGATAGCGAAAGATTCTCTTGACTTCTTGCATGTGGGACTCCTTTGGATTAGCTTGGAAGCGCGCACACAAGCAAACGGGAAACATGATGTCGGGACGACTTGCAGTCAGATAGAGTAAAGAGCCAATCATTCCTCTGTAAAGCTTTTGCTCAACGTCCTTTCCTTGTTCATCAGCAACCGAGTTGGGAGAACATGGAGTAGCAACCGGTTTGGACGTATTAATGCCGTACTTCTCGAGCATCCCGCGAAGGTACTTTTGTTGATGAATGCGTGTCCCATCTTTGAGTTGGTTGATTTGAAGCCCCGGGAAGAAGTTAAGTTCTCCTATTGGAGCGACATCTCAAACTCGCTACTCATTAAAGCTTTGAACTCCTCTACAAGTTTCATGTTAGTGCTACCAAAAACGATGTCATCAACATAAACTTTAGCAATTAGAATATCCTTTTGAACTTTCTTTATGAACAAAGTTTTATCAATTGACCCTCTTGTGTAACCATTTGACAAAAGGAAGGACGCAAACCTGTCGTACCATGCACGAGGGGCTTGCTTGAGTCCATAAAGTGCTTTGTCGAGGTAGTACACATGGTCTGGGTGGTTGGCGTCCTCAAAGCCAGGGGGCTGAGCGACATACACTTCCTCCTTCAGTTTCCCGTTAAGGAAGGCTGTCTTGACGTCCATCTGAAATAGCTTGAATCCTTTGTGCGCATCAAAGGCAATAAGGAGACGGACGACCTCAATTCTAGCAACAGGAGCAAAGGTCTCATCATAATCTATGCCTTCCTCTTGCTTGAATCCTTGAGCCACCAATCTTGCCTTGTTTCTTGACACACGTCCACACTCATCAAGTTTATTTCGAAACACCCAGTGCGTCCCAATGATGTTTTTGCCTTTGGGACGGCGAACTAGCGTCCAAACTTTGTTCCTTTCAAACTGATTAAGTTCTTCTTGCATTGCCTGAATCCAGTCAGCGTACTGAAGTGCTTCATTTATGTTTTTGGGTTCCACCATTGACACAAAGGCATTGAATGCATAGAAAGCCAAATTTGCACTTTGGGACTTGCTTGCAGCTGACCTTGTTTGAACTCCTTGGGAGATATCTGAGACAATCTGAGCTGTTGGGTGATCCCTAGAGAAGCGGGACTCCCTTTGAAACAATTGAGCAAACCTTGGATCAATTTCACCATTTGAATCATCATTGTTATCTTGAGCATCGTCCTCAGTGTGTTCCCCCTCAGAAAGAGCGTCCACACGTTGGCGTTGCTCACCTTGTTGACTTGATTCAGCCACATCTTGTTGAACAGGAGACTCACTACGAGATGGGACTCCTTGATCAACGCTAGGAACGTCCACTGAGACTTCTTCTGGATTCACGTTGACGTCCTTAGGAACAGTATTTTTCTGAGGACCACGCATCTATTTCGTCTTCAGAGTCGTCCTTCTGTTGTGAGGAAGAGCGTTCTTTCTTACTTGGTCTGTCTTTGTGAAAAGAACTCTCTTTGAACACAACATGAATACTCTCCGCAAGCTTAAGAGTCCTTTTGTTCAAAACTCTATATGCTTTGCTTGTGAGGGAGTACCCAAGAAATATGGCTTCATCACTCCTTGCATCAAATTTTCCAAGTTTCTCCTTGTCGTTGTTGTGGACGAAGCACTTGCAACCAAACACCCTGAGATAGTTGATGCGAGGCTTCCTTCCATTCAACAACTCATAGGACATCTTCTTCAGCAGAGGACGGATCATGGCACGATTAATGATATAGCATGCAGTAGCAATAGCTTCAGCCCAGAAGTACTTGGGGACGCTACTCGCTAGCTAGCAACATAGTCCTTGCCATATCCTCAAGCGTCCTGTTCTTTCTTTCCACAACACCATTTTGTTGAGGAGTCCTTGGAGCTGAGAAGTTGTGGGAAACGCCATGTTCTTCACAGTAGGCCAGAAACGCTGAGTTTTGAAACTCCGTCCCATGGTCTGATCTTATGGCTTTCAAAGGCGTCCCAAGAGCAACTTCTACTTGTTTGATGAAGATTTTGAAGGCGTTGAAGCAATTTGCTTTTGACACCAAGAAGAGCACCCAAGTGAAACGAGAAAAATCATCTACAAGAACGCAAATGTACCTCTTTCCACCATAGCTCAGCGTCCTCATTGGTCCACAAAGATCCATATGAAGAAGTTCCAGAGGCTTCCTCGTACTTACTTCCTTTTTGGACTTGAAGGACGTTCTTGTCTGCTTCCCTTTGATATAAGCTTCACACTTTTCAATTTTCTCAAGATTGATTTGGGGAAGTCCTTTCACAAGATTTCTTTTGTGCAACTTAAGAATTGTGCTTAGTCCAGCATGACCAAGACGGCGATGCCAGAGGTCAGCGTCCTCCTTTGAAACGGATAGGCACAACTCAGTAGCAGGCTTGAACTCTTGGTTGAAGATATAAACATTGTTCTGGCGTACTCCTTTGAGAACAACCTTGTTTGTCTTCTTGTTGACGACGAGGCATTCCTTTGAGTCAAAAGTGACTAAGTTCTCGCCTTGATCACAGATTTGAGAGACACTAAGGAGATTGAATCCAAGTCCCTCAACAAAACTGACATTTGATGCTTTGATGGACGTATTGAGAATAGCAGTTCCCGTCCCTTTGATGTTTCCTTTGCCCTTGTTGCCAAACGAGACAGTTCCTCCCGTGGCACTACTTTGGATAGAAGTGAGATGGATCTGGCTTCCTGTCATATGATTTGAGGCGCCACTATCAATGATCCACGGGCGTCCTTTCACTTCCACCTGTCAAAACAAAGTTAGTTTTTGGCGACCCAGGCAAAGTGTTCCGTAGCTGGTTCGTTACAAAAGAAGAACTCTGGTTCTGGCATATAATCATTTATATTAACATCATTGGACGTAGCATGCTTTCTAAATGAACTTTTAGAATGTCTAGGACGCCTAGCATTTGCTTTAGGATTGGACTCAACATTTTCATTGTTAGTCCTAGCATCTTTGTTCTTTTCAAGGTCTTCCTTTAGTTTTAAACATTCAAATTTATAATGACCACCTTGACCACAGTACTAGCACGTCCTATAGTAATCACCGAGGTAATATTTCTTGTTAGGACGTTGGATTCTATTTATCTCCATCTTTTG
Organism: Polygonum aviculare; assembly: GCA_934048045.1. NCBI lineage: Eukaryota > Viridiplantae > Streptophyta > Magnoliopsida > Caryophyllales > Polygonaceae > Polygonum > Polygonum aviculare. The sequence goes on along the minus strand of OW204025.1, from coordinate 12,053,654 downwards.
AGGGTCACAAACCTTTGAACCTTCCCCCTTAGCAATTTTCTTGTAAATTTTATAGCTTGTAGAATTAGTATAGTAGTCATGTTGTCCTTGTTCTCCACTTTCTAGGACTCTTATACGATCAAGGAGATTCCTAGTTTTCTCCCATTCCAGTTCTAGCTTGGAGGATTTGCTAGCTTCAAAATCATCAGGCATAGAGTTCTTAGGGTCTGACTCATACCTGATTCGGGCTATTTTGTATGGGATTACTCTTGTATTTTAGGGCTATATTGAGTGTGTTTAGGTTAGAGTTGTTGTTGGATCGTTAGTACTGAGGGACGTCCTTTACTTAGGTAAAGGAGTCCTTTGGTTAGGCGTCCCTACGAGGAGTAGGGGCGTCCTTGAGTGATGCAGCGGAATAAAGTACTAAACAAGTAATAGATGAACGCAATGAATTATAGAGGAACAACTCAAGACCAAGTAGTCCTCGAGTGTAAACCTCTACCTCCTTGGAGGATTTTTGAATAGATTTTTCCTTTCTTATTAAACGTCCTTTCGTTGTACTGGCGAGTCCTTTACACTTCTCTGGCACTTAGAGTTCTTCCTAAGTCCACTAGTAAAGTCCTCCTTTAAGCCTACAACCTAAGCGAGTTTAATACCCCAAAGGACTCTATCCCTACGTCCTACAGTACTTCGTAGGACTTCCCTCTTTTCTTTTCTTTACAAACTGTTTGTGGTTTGAGTTACAAATCTCACTCGATCTAACACAAAAGTCTTAGCACTGTTCTTGAGTTCTTGAGATTGTTCTTCGTGTTCTTGAGTGAGCCGCTTTCCTCTGATTCTCTCTGAATATTCTCTGAAAGCGTTAACGTCACAATAAATGCCTTGGGGCTATTTATAGGACTTGGGGAAGGGCGTCATTTCTCTGGGGCGATCATGCCCTTCGTGGACGTGGCTACAGGATCTTCCTCCACGTATGATGGCGGTGATGAGGAAGCTTCATGTATCCAGCTGTGTGTGATGAACTCCGCTACAGGATCGGCCGCCACGTAGTGATGAACTCTGCAACAGGATCGTCCGCCACGTAGTGTTGGACTCCGCTACAGGATCGGTCTCCACGTGTCCTTGGATGATCAAATGTTGTCGAGTGATGTCATCCTGTCGGCTAGTGAGTAAGGACTCTTTTCTTGCGTTCCTACTTGCTTGGGACTGCGTCCTTGCTCAAGTAGTCTCTAGCTGGTCCTTACTTCCTGTTAGCTAGCGTCCCTAAGCCTATGGGAAGCCCATACACACTTGTTGTCCTTTTGTCACTGGCGTTCCTAAACACTTGGACAAATTTATTAGAATCAAAGTGAGTTTGTCATATCAAAACTAAGGGACGGTTGTAGGCACACTACCAAGTACGAAGGCGTCCTTGATAGCGTCCCAACAATTTCCCCCTTTTTGATGATGACAAACTCTTCAGCAAAATAGTTTTGGCGTTTGAACTTAGCATGCATGAAAACTTAAAAGCGTCCTCTAACACTTAGAGAAATTTCATTAAGCACAAGTTTTCATTCTTTGATTCTCTAACTTTTGGATTTTAAGGAGAGAAAAGCGTCCTAGAATTTTCTAGACGTTCTCTAGTTTATTCTAGCATGACGTTCCTTAGACCTTTCACTTAATAGTTCCCCCTTAACACTTGCTTATTCTAGATAACTATTTTATAGCGCATCTCTGCAAAACTACACTTCCCCCTTTTGGCATCATCGAAAAGGATAACAAGTGATAAGAACGTTAGCAAAAACACACAACTAAAAGCAGTGGAACGCTTCAACAAACATATGCACACAAACATTGAAATGCCATTCAAACAAACGATAGAGTGCGGTTATTACAAACCAAGAACTTAGTGTTTGAAATAAAAGAAGCAAAAGCAATTTAATGAGGGATTGACGATGGAGGACGGCAATCACTGAGGACGGCTCTGGTCTTGATAAAACTTTAGAAGTTTTTCATGAAGTTCAGCCGACTTAGAGAATGCAGAGGACAAGTCTTTGAGGGCGGAGAAGATTAGGCACTGGTTGTCCATAATAGCACCCATGAGTTCTGCAGGAGGATGCTGGGCAAGATTAGCACGGGAAGAACGGGGCACTGGACCTGAACTTGAAGAGGGAGCGTCCATAGGAGGTTCTGGAGGAGGAGAAGGAGCCATTAGCACTTGATCAAGGATTGCAAAGTTGACGGCGGGCTCTTCTTCCTGAGCGAACTCTTGAGACATTGAAGCGAGACGTTCTTCTTCAGCTTCAGCTGCCAGGCGTTCTTCCTCAGCCTTCTTCCTGGCTTCCTCAGCCTCAGCTTCTAACTGTTTTAGCACGGAAGGCAACTCTTCATTGTGCCTTATCTCTACCAGTCCCTTCTTAGCGTTCCATTTTAGTCCAAGCTCTTCAGAAGGAGCGCTTTCATCGTAAGCATTTTGGGACTTAAGAATCAGCTTCACCAGACCAGGGTACGGCAAGGCGTGTCGCTTCCTCCCACACTTAGTCATGTGTTGCATAGCAATTCTGGCAAGATTTATGGGACGGCGTTCTAGAAGAGCGTCAATCAGAATGATGTCATGTGTTTGAATGATTGAACGCTTCTCTTGCCTGGGAAGGACGGCGCGACAGATAAAATACTGTGCAATGGCGCCTACCTTGCTCAACACATGAGCGACCCTGTCCAGTCCCATTGGCCTTTTGCCCTGAAACACGTGTTCAACCAAGGGAAGTTCCTTATCAGTTGTCTCAAAACCGCCTTCCGGAAGGGAGCTTAGAGCGTTGGATGGGGGCTTTTGAGGATTGAGACCCATGAAGGCACGAACCTGGCGTTCATTAACTGAGGCTTTCTCACCATCTATCTTGAAGTGGAGAGAGCCATCTTTAGACTTGTAGCGCAGATCCTTGTAGAACGCTTTCACCTGCTCTTTGTCAACTTTTGCAGGCACTGGCCCAACGTTCAACCAGCCTTGAAATCTTAGAAGGTCAAGAAACTCCTGAACTTTGTCATCTTGGAAGGAGGAGAGCCATTCTTTGGAGTAAATCAGAGGACTGAGAACTTTGACGGGTGCGCCATCAGGCTTGCGTTTTCTTTTTCCCTTGGGAGACTCGGAGTCCTCATCATTAGAAGAACTGTCATCAGCGGAGTCCTCTGACTCTTCTTCATTAGCGTCCTGGCTAGCAGCGTTCTCTGTGCCTTGTGTGTTTTCATCATTGCCACCAGCTATGGCTTGATCTGCACCAGAAGGAGTTTGGCCTTGGGACGTTCCCTCAGCGTCCTAAGCCTCTGATTGATTTTCTGTTTGTGGCTTATCGTCCGCAGGGACTTGGTGGGATTCTGCTTGGATGGAGGGGGAGGGGTTTTCTTGAGGAGTTGGGAGGGGATTTAGGAGAGGTAGGGATTGGTTTTAGGGAGGGACTTCATGAGCATCACGCTCGAGCTCGTAAGAAAGGGTGGGCTCGGCGTCCTTTTGAGCGACCTGGTGCTCACTAGCGTCCTCAGCTTGTTTTTTAGCAGGAGCATTCTCGACTCCTTCCGCCTCGTCGTTAGAGTCCCCAACGACATCAATGAATGGGGAGACTTGACCAGCAGGCGTTCCTCTTTGGCTCTCAGATGAGCTAGAGGAGGAGGAGGAGATGTGCTCGGGCTCTGGAGCGTCCTTGGCGAGCAACACCTTAGGCTTTTCACCAGCTTTGCGTCTGCGAAAAGTGTGCTCAAGAGTTGAACGCTGCTCTACCTCTTCCGGGCCACTTTCTGAGGAGGGACGGCGGGACCTGGGGGTCTCGGGGTCCTTAGGTGGAGATATGTGGGCCGGGACAGAAGGGAAGTTGGCAAGGTTGAGGGGAGAATAGGGTTTGGGAGGAAAAGGAATGAGGGCATTTTTCTTTTAGGGTTGAGGGGACGGTGGGGGAGTGGGGAGTTGGACAATTGATATGGGTTGAGGAGGTGGAGTGGATTCTTTGGAGAGGTTGGATTTTCTTTTGACTAGGCCTTTTGAGGAGCTTTTGGTAAGGGGAACGCTTAAGGACTTGGCCTTTTTGAGGGGCCTTGGGTCATGAGTTTTCTTGGAGCGTCCCTCCTTGATGTGGGGTGGAAACTTATCCACTATGTCAGTAGGTTTGGAAGAGGAGAATGGTTGAGATGATTTTGAGAGAGGAGAAGATGTGGCTGGACGCTTTAGCAAATTTTTTTGTTGTGACTGTGGGGACTTGAGGAGGAGGGGGAGAGGAACTTGGCACACGGGTTTGAAGCATTTTGTAAGCCAAGGAGTCTTTAGGGTACATTGGGAAGTCTGGGAGGACGGCGTTGTGTAAGTCTGGTATTAAATCAAGTAAAGGACCAAGATTCTCACCACCAAACTGCGAAAAGAAAAGAACGTCGTCCATCCGCCCCGGTAAGTCCTTGTAGTTCGTGTTGTGGAGGCCTCTGATGACAAACCGTTCAATGAACTTCTCATAGTTCCTTGTCTTATCTGCGTCGTTCTTCACGTCAGGTCTGTCCATGCGTTCCCTTATCAAGTTGTACAGGGTTTTGGGCTTCCTGTTGATGAAGTCCACTAGAGATTCATTAAGGACGATAGGTTTTGGCTTCTCTATATGGTGGGACTTCACCAATCTTCTTCTCTTCCCGCCGGTAGAAGATCCGGCCACGTTCATCAGTCTTTGAGACATTTTCACATGAGTTTTAGTGAGAGAAAGTTGCCGGAATGCTAGAGAGAGGTTAGAGCAATTGTGAGAGAAAGAAGTAGTTGAGCGTAGTAAATTCTGAGAGCGACTGTTCTGGCCTTATATAGAGGAAGCGGTGGCACAAACTGTAATTACCTTGCGAACCATTTGAGAGCAAAGCAAGTACGTCCCCTACAAGAAAATATGAAGCTCATAGGACGCTTTTGCAGAGTTCTCGGCTAGGGTAAGCTTAGAGTTCCCATCATTTCGGCTTATGATGCGGGTTGGGTGATCAGGGATACTCTTTTCAAGACAAATAGAGAAATTTGAATGGCGTTCCAAAGCAGCAAACACATGAAGTTTTAGACTAGCGTCCTTGCAAATATGAATTTAATGCAAAACAGTCCTTAAACACTTATAATCTACTAAACATAGCCAATCATTGAGAGAATAGTAGAACGGGACTTGCCACTTAAAAGTTATCATCCCCAAGAACAACCTGAGATGCTCAAAGGGACGTCTATCAAGCGCCTTAGTGAAAATATCAGCTATTTGGTCTTCAGTCCTTACATGCTCCATACTAATAAGTCCTAGTTCAACATTATCACGCAAGAAATGATGCCTTACATGAATATGCTTTGTGCGTGAATGAAAAACAGGATTCTTAGAAATTTTATAGCACTTGTGTTATCACAACGAATGGGAATAGTTTCAAGATTGATACCGTAGTCCTCTAGTTGATATTTGATCCAGATAACTTGTGAACAGCACGAGGCAGCAGCAACGTACTCGGCTTCCGCAGTTGAAAGCGCCACAGAGTTCTGTTTCTTAGATCCCCAAGAGACTAGGCATGAATCAAGGAACTGTGCCATTCCTGAGGTGCTCTTCCTATCAATTACATGACCAACATAATCAGCGTCCGAGTAGCCAACAAGCTTGAAGGACGTCTTCCTGGGGTACCAAAGGCAGAGATCATCGCGTCCCTTGAGGTAGCGAAAGATCCTCTTAACTTCTTGCATGTGGGACTCCTTTGGATTCGCCAGGAAGCGTGCACATAAGCGAACGGCAAACATGATGTCGGGACGGCTTGCGGTCAAATAGAGCAAAGAGCCAATCATTCCTCTGTAAAGCTTTTGATCAACGTCCTTCCCTTGTTCATCTGCGTAAAGACGCGAGTTGGGAGAACAGGGTGTTGCCATGGGCTTGGACGTGTTCATCCCGTACTTCTCAAGCATTTCACGGACATACTTTTGTTGATGAATACGCGTCCCTTCTTTGAGTTGATTAATTTGAAGTCCCAAGAAGAAATTGAGTTCTCCAATGAGGGACATCTCAAACTCACTACTCATCAAGGACTTGAACTCATCTACAAGCTTCATGTTAGTACTACCTCCTTGAGTTCTCCAATGAGAGGCGTCCTCAAAGCCAGGCGGCTGAGCAACATACACTTCCTCCTTGAGTTTTCCATTGGGAAAGGCAGTCTTGACGTCCATCGGAAATAACTTGAATCCCTTGTGTGCAGCAAAGGCAATGAGAAGACGAACGGCCTCAATTCTAGCAACAGGAGCAAAGGTTTCATCATAATCAATGCCTTCCTCTTGCTTGAATCCTTGAGCCACCAGTCTTGCTTTGTTCCTTGACACACGTCCACTTTCATCAAGCTTATTTCTGAACACCCAGCGCGTCCCTATGATATTTTTGCCTTTGGGACGAGGGACAAGCGTCCACACTTTGTTCCTTTTAAACTGGTTAAGTTCTTCTTGCATTGCTTGAATCCAGTCAGCGTCTTGAAGTGCTTCCTTGATGTTCTTTGGCTCTACCATAGATACAAAGGCGTTGAACGCACAAAAGGCTAAATTTGCACTTTGGGACTTGCATGCAGCTGACCTTGTTTGAACACCTTGATTAGGATCTGAGATAATCTGAGAAGTTGGGTGATCCTTAGAGAAACGGGACTCTCTTTGAAACAATTGAGCAAACCTTGGAACAAAAGCTGTAGCACGTCTTCTGAGATAATCGATGCGAGACTTCTTTCCGTTCAACAACTCATAGGACGTCTTCTTCAGCAGAGGACGGATCATGGCACGATTGATGATGTAACATGCTGTAGCAATAGCTTCCTCCCATAAATACTTAGGAACGCTATTAGCCAAGAGCATAGTCCTTGCCATATCCTCCAGCGTCCTATTCTTTCTTTCCACAACACCATTTTGTTGAGGAGTCCTTGGAGTTGAGAAGGCCAGGAACTCTGAGTTTTAGAACTCCGTCCCATGGTCTGATCGTATGGCTTTTAGAGGCGTTCCAAGAGCAACTTCTGCTTGTTTGATGAAGACTTTGAAAGTGTTGAAACAATCTGTTTTTGATGCTAAGAAAAGAACCCAAGTGAATCGAGAAAAATCATCTACAAGAACGTAAATGTACCTCTTTCCACCATGGCTCAACGTCTTCATTGGTCCACAAAGATCCATATGGAGAAGTTCCAAAGGCTTCTTCGTGCTCACTTCATTCTTGGACTTGAAGGACGTTCTTGTTTGCTTCCCTTTGATACATGCTTCACACTGATCAACCTTCACAAGATCCATTCGGGGAAGTCCCTTAACAAGATTTCTTTGATGCAGCTTAAGGATTGTGCTTAGTCCAGCATGGCCAAGGCGGCGATGCCAAAGGTCAGATTTTGGCTTGAACTCTTGGTTGAAGATATAGACATTATTCTGGCGTACTCCTTTGAGAACAACTTTGTTGGTCTTCTTGTTGATGACAAGACATTCTTTTGAGTCAAATGTGACTAGATTTTCACCTTGATCACACATTTGGGAGACACTAAGGAGAGTGAAGCCAAGTCCTTCAACAAGACTAACATTTGATGCTTTGATGGACGCATTGAGAATAGTAGTTCCCGTCCCTTTGATCTTTCCTTTGCCCTTGTTGCCAAACGAGACCGTTCCTCCCGTGGCACTATTATAGATAGAAGTGAGATGGATCTGGCTTCTTGTCATGTGATTTGAGGCGCCACTATCAATGATCCACGGGCGTCCCCTCACTTCCACCTGCCAAAACAAAGTTAGTTTTTTGCGACCCAGGCAAGGTGTTCCTTATCTGGTTCGTTACAGTAGTAGAACTCTGGTTCTGGCAAATAGTCATTCAGATTAACATCATTTGAAATAGCATGCCTTCTGAAATAGCTTCTAGAACGTCTAGGACGCCTAGTATTAGTCTTAGGGACGGACTCATCATTTTCATTGTTAATCCTAGCATCTTTTCCCTTTTCAACATCTTCCTTTAGTTTCAAGCATTCATATTTGAAGTGGTCTCCTTGTCCACAATACCAACACGTTCTATAGTAAGTACCGAGGTAGTACTTCTTATTGGGACGTTGAATTTTGTTTTGTTTCATCTTTTGAGGGTTACAAACTTTAGAACCTTCCCCCTTAGTAATTTTCTTATAAATCCTATGACCAGTGGAGTTAGTGTAGTAGTCCTCTTGACCTCTCTCACCACTTTCTAGGACTTTAATTCTTTCAAGAAGATTCCTTGTTTTCTCCCTCTCTTGTTCAAGTTCTGTCGATTTACTTGCCTCAAAGTCGCTTGGAAGAGAGTTCCTAGAGTCAGACTCAAAACCTAGTCCCCTTTTGGCTGGGACAAACACCATGGGTCTTATCTCTTCAATAACGGGACTCTTTCCTAGCACTTTGACTTCTTCCCTAAGATTAGCGTTCTCTAGTTTGAGACACATCAATTCAGTTTTCAAAGATTTAATTTCTTCACTGGAGGACTCTAGTTGCAGAGATACTGTAGCACAGTTCTCACATTCAACAACTATATTTTCATCTTCAAGTTCATCCATCCTATGTTTCATAGCTACACTTTCTTCCATGATTTTACCAATGAGTTTAATAAGCTTAGATTTAGAACAATTTTCTAAGGAACTCATCATAGACTCACGAGTTACCTCATTTTCAAATCTAGGAGCGTCCTCCTCAACAACTGGGACGTCCTCAATAGCCATGAACGCCCCTTCATCATTATCAGAATTATCTTCATCCGAGTCACTATCGTCCCAAGCACTGATTGAGATAGCTTCAAAATCACTCATTAAGGCCTTCCTCTTTATATCCTTTGAAGACAGTCCTGTGGTGCATTTCTTGGCGAAGTGTCCTTTCTTGTTACATTTAAAACAAGTAAGTTCCTTCATTTCAGCCTCGGTGTATTTGGGACTTTCCTTTTTGTATGGCATTTTGTTCTTTTGAAAATGTTTGTTCCTTTTGCTAAAGGAACGTAGAACGTTGTGCAAGAGAGCAACTTGTTTGTCTTCTTCAATTTGTTCCTTTGACTTCTTTTACTCGTCCCTTGCAGCTTGGGCGCGCATCTTCTCACGGTTCTCATTCTTGTTGGCTTCCACCATCAAAGCAAGTTCTTGTTGACGACGAAGATACTCAACGTACTCTGGTGTTGATGTCATCAAAGCAAGATCTGTCTGAGGGTTCCGTGCTAGCTCAGCCAAATCGGAGTCCCTCCTTGCTTCATATCCTCTCAGCTTCCCGTAGATCTCTTCCATATCCAGCGTATTATTGGCTGTATTCTCCTTGAACGTGGTTCTATCAAAGTTCCCCTTTCCTGTAAGTCCATCAATGACCACTTGAACTCTGTTCCTCATTGAAATTTCAGTTTCAGGAATGCCCACGTTTCTCATCTTGGTGACTAGAGCTTCAAAGCGGTATGAGTAGTCCTTAACTGATTCATTGGGAAGCATTCTGAAAGCATAGAACTCTCTTTTGATTTCGAGCTGAACGTCTTCCTTCATCTCAACAGTCCCTACGTGGTACTTCTCGAGAGCTTCCCACTATAGTTTGGCAGTTGCCAAATTGCTAACTCTGGTGGCGTCCCTCTCGCAAAGGGACGCTTGAAGGAAGCATATTGCCTTAGCATTTGTTTCCATCAGCTTGAATTCATCAGGACCCCATTCGTCCTCTTTATCTTTCTTGTTAACAGGAACTGTGAGGTCACTCTTCATGATTACTTTCCAGCACTGATAGTTCTGACCACTACAGAAGTTTTCAAATCTAATCTTCCAGCGGTTGAAGTTGCCGTCCGTCAGGCGCGGAGGCTTCGTGAAAGAGATTCCAATGGGTTCCATGTCCATCTTTACCTGCAACTCAGTAAGAATCTAGAGCGCCTGCTCTGATACCAATTGTTGGATCGTTAGTACTGAGGGACGTCCTTTACTTAGGTAAAGGAGTCCTTTGGTTAGGCGTCCCTACGAGGAGTAGGGGCGTCCTTGAGTGATGCAGCGGAATAAAGTACTAAACAAGTAATAGATGAACGCAATGAATTATAGAGGAACCACTCAAGACCAAGTAGTCCTTGAGTGTAAACCTCTACCTCCTTGGACGATTTTTGAATAGATTTTCCTTTCTTATTAAACATCCTTACGTTGTACTGGCGAGTTCTATACACTTCTATGGCACTTAGAGTTCTTCCTAAGTCCACTAGTAAAGTCCTCCTTTAAGCCTACAACCTAAGCGAGTTTAATACCCCAAAGGACTCTATCCCTACGTCCTACAATACTTCGTAGGACTTCCCTCTTTTCTTTTCTTTACAAACTGTTTGCGGTTTGAGTTACAAATCTCACTCGATCTAACACAAAAGTCTTAGCACTGTTCTTGAGTTCTTGAGATTGTTCTTCGTGTTCTTGAGTGAGCCGCTTTCCTCTGATTCTCTCTGAATATTCTCTGAAAGCGTTAACGTCACAATAAATGCCTTGGGGCTATTTATAGGACTTGGGGAAGGGCGTCATTTCTCTGGGGAGATCATGCCCTTCGTGGACGTGGCTACAGGATCTTCCTCCACGTATGATGGCGGTGATGAGGAAGCTTCATGTATCCAGCTGTGTGTGATGAACTCCGCTACAGGATCGGCCACCACGTAGTGATGAACTCTGCAACAGGATCGTCCGCCACGTAGTGTTGGACTCCGCTACAGGATCGGTCTCCACGTGTCCTTGGATGATCAAATGTTGTCGAGTGATGTCATCTTGTCGGCTAGTGAGTAAGGACTCCTTTCTTGCGTTCCTACTTGCTTGGGACTGCGTCCTTGCTCAAGTAGTCTCTAGCTGGTCCTTACTTCCTGTTAGCTAGCGTCCCTAAGCCTGTGGGACGCCCATACACACTTGTTGTCCTTTTGTCACTGGCGTTCCTGAACACTTGGACAAATTTATTAGAATCAAAGTGAGTTTGTCATATCAAAACTAAGGGACGGTTGTGGGCACACTACCAAGTACGAAGGCGTCCTTGATAGCGTCCCAACAGTTGTGCATAATTGTAATATCTAGGCCGAAGACACAAGAATGCAAGATTCAAGAGTTCTAAGGCGTTTTGAGCTGTCTGTGCGACACCACTTGCTTGCGAAGGCCATATCTTGAGCTACAGAGGTCGGATTGAGCGGATTCCGGTGCCATTTGGAAAGCTAACTGGGCTTCAATTCATCTTTTTACACCGAAGTCAGATTCCAAGCTGAAGATGGTCAAAACAGCCTCCGAAGTGACGCCAGAGGCTCTGCCCCGATACCGCGACCGCAGCCTGGCCGGCGCGACCGCGGCGGCTGCCGAGACCGACTTGTTCTTCTCTGTTGTGAAAGCAAGGGCGCGGTGGAGGCGACGCGACCGCGGTGATGCCGAATCCGAAGCGGGCCGAAATCTTTCTATCTTGTTTTCTTTTCTATCTTTTGCCTCTTTCCTTATCTATTTCTTTGAGCTTGTTCCTTGGGCTATATAAGGAGGAGACTCCTTAGGTTTTAGAGACAATCTATCTCTTATTTATCCAATTAATTCTTTATCTTAGTTTAGTTATGGAGAGCTAGTCTCCTTGGGTTTGTTCAAGGGAGAAGCTCTGATGTATGAACTCGTGAGATTTTGGTAATTGATTTCTATCCTTTGGTTAATATTGATTCTCTTGTGCTTCATCTTATGAATGTTGATTGTTTCTCTAGGAGTAGCTAACCTATTGAATTGATTGATGTTCTACTGTTTGATTAGGTTTGGACCGTGGACAAAACTAATCTGTGAAAACAACTTAACCTAGACCTGTTGTCTATGCAACTAGGATTAAGAAGAGAATTGATTGTTTTATCTTGCAATTGACTCGTAGCTTGATTGTTTGATATTATATCCTGCATATCCTTGTTCTCTATGCTAATTCTAGGTTAAGCGTCCTTGCCTAGGGTTATAGAATTTCTTGGACCGTGAACTTGCGATTGTTAATGATTAGGATAGGAATTAACCATAGGTGTGAATGAAATCAATGGATGAATCTATGATCGAGTGATTATATTGGAGTGGATCTTTTGAATGAACCTGCTTCTTATCTATTTGATTGTTTGTTTGTTATTTGTTTCTTAGGTTAGTTTAGTATAGATTCTTCTCTTAAATCCTCCCCTTCTTTGGTTGGTAATTATATTGATACTAGAAGCCATAGTTTTCTTGGGTTCGACCCCTTACTTGCATGCTATACTAGTTTGTAGTTTGGGTTATTTATCTTTGATCTTGGCACGACGACTTTAGCCGAGTCAAATTTTGGCGCCGTTGCCGGGGAACTTTGGTTTCTTTCTAGTGTTAATATTTTTATTGGTTTTGTGTGGACCTATCTTATGGTCCACACTTGTATATTCTAATGTCTTCTTTCAAGTTTAAGCAGTTTCAGGACGAACCATTCTGTGAGTATTTCACAAGAGTTCAAGACGAGTCTTTTGACCTGATTGCTTGCGGCGTTCTCACGTCTCATGAGCAACTATGTAAAGAAATCACCTATGGAATGACAATCAAGATGTTGGTTCAGTTGGATCGTGAGGTTGGGGAAAAGTTTTGGAGTATGACACCTAAGGAACAATTGAAGGTTTTCGTCACCATGGCTGCATGGAGTCAATTGAGGCAAGACGTGTTGAAGGCCGAAACGCTTTCTGACCAAGAACCGCGCCCGCGGGATGCATACCGCGACCGCGGTTCCGACGCAGAAACGGAGGAGCTGCCCTTGGAGGAGAACCGCGACCGCGGCCCACAAACCGCGCCCGTGGCTCCTGAGGAAGTTTGTCCGCCGCCTTCCAGCCATGAGAGTATTGTCGATGATGTCTCAAATTCCAAAATCCAAGGTGTCGACCCCGAAATTCTGGAAATCAGTTTGGATGATCCTTATATCCTTTATTCCACTTCCCCTCTCTCTCTCTTGATCCTTGTTTTGTGCTTACATGTCAATCTTTCATTAAGGAGTCTATCTTTGAGCATGCTAGGGTAGATGATGAGTCCTATATTTTATTTGATGAAAGTGATAATTCAACTAGGGGATTTGCATGCTTTACTGAATAATTTGACATATCACATAAATCACCTAATTGGTTTCACTCTAGAAAATTTCACCCTAATTGCTCAAGCATGTTTGATAGGTTAAAAAGGGGTTTGAATTATTTCTTATTTCTTGTTAATTTGTCAACATGCTATGTGTCCTGTTGTAAGATAGTTGTACAAGACTTTGATTTGATGCTCAGGGCGTTGACGATGTCCGATCATGAAGACGTCGAGCCATCGACGTTAAACAAAGGCGCTGCTTGGGAGGCAACTCAAGGCTTAGATAGATTGTTTTTCCATTCCTAGCTTAGGTTTATTTTTGTTTTCGGGCTAACGTGCAGGTACTAGGTCCGAAAGGACATTCTGGTGCAAAATCGCACTCGCGGCAGCCATACCGCGCCCGCGGTGGAGCACCAGAACCCACCCCGTTGTACAGGTACTAGACCCCCGCAGTCGCGGTCCTCACGCCGCGCCCGCGGAGGGCCCCTGGTTCGAAAAAACGAAAAAAAAGAAAAAAAAAGAAAAAAAAAGAAAAAAAAAAGAAAAAAAGGAAAAAAAAGAGGACTTTTTGGTCCCATTCTATATCTATCTTCCATCTGTCGATATCCATTATGTTCCATCTTCTATCTTTCCATCCCTTCTATTTCTTATTTTTCATCCATCTTTGTAATTGCATTCTTTTGGCTATGTGCAAAAGCCTAAGTATGGGGTAGCTTTGTTCCCCCGAGAGTTCTCTTCTCCACAGCTCGAGATCAAGTATTCGTCCATCTCCCGAGAGACGAGCCAAGATACGAAGGCTTTATTGCACATCATCCGGTTCGAGAGAAGTCAAGTGCACGAGACTACACCAAGGTTACGACCGCGCCACACCGGCCGCGCCCACGGTTTCCTTCCAGAAGTTGTCGTTTTCTCTCGCTGTGTTGATTCCGCGACCGCGCCAGCCGTGCTGCGCCCGCGGTTAGCCTCCAGAACGGTATTTCAAAGATCCTTTCTTCCATCCTTCTACCACCTATGAAGAGTTCTTCCACTCCACCTCTCTTCATTCGTTTGTGAGTCTTCTGATATACCTTTCTCCTTGCTTATACCCTTTCTCTTTGCTTCATTGAGGACAATGAAGGATTTAAGTATGGGGGAGGGAGTACTCGCATTCGCTTATCCTAATTAGTGTACTTAGAAATTTGCTTCAGATTTGTGATTTTCTTCTTTTCATGGAGCACTTGCACCATATTTTTGCATAATAAAGAAAGAAAAAGAGAAAAGATAGAAAAAGCCATAAAAATTTGAAAAAAGGCATATAAATCCTGGGATGAGTCGAAAACCCGAAAGGGCGGCTCAGGTAATAAGCAGGTAACCGGGACCAGCATTAGGCTGGGGTAATATGAGGTTTATGAGAGTTGTGAGTTTTGGTGAGCACACCCTTGAAAAATGAAAAGAGCGGTTAGGTGATAACCCAAAAGGGCGCCTAAGCAGAATTGAGCGGAAAAATTCAAGTGTTTTAGGATCATTCTTGCTTGGGGACTTTGGGGCTTACATTATAGATTTGGGTAGATCCTAGGTTGCTCTCATTCATGTTTTAGAGCTTGAGTGATATATCTTGTTGTGAGGTGTGTGTTTGAGCTTCATTGTTTTATGCTCATGATTTCTCTATATTTTGGGTTCGGGTTGTGAGCTGAGTGTTTTTATCTTCCCTTGTATTTTCTGAGATCTTAGATGTGCTACCTTGTTATATTTGTTTTGAGCTTACTCGAGGACGAGCAAGATCTAAGTATGGGGGAATTTGATTCAGGCTATTTTGTATGGGATTACTCTTGTATTTTAGGGCTATATTGAGTGTATTTAGGTTAGAGTTGTGCATAATTGTAATATCTAGGCCGAAGACACAAGAATGCAAGATTCAAGAGTTCTAAGGCGTTTTGAGCTGTCTGCGCGACACCACTTTCTTGCGAAGGCCATATCTTGAGTTACAGAGGTCGGATTGAGCTGATTCCGGTGCCATTGGAAAACTAACTCGAAGGGCTTCAATTCATCGTTTTACACCGAAGTTAGATTCCAAGCCGAAGATGGTCAAAACAGCCTCCGAATTGACGCCAGAGGTTCTGTCCCGATACCGCGACCGCTGCCTGGCCGGCGCAACCGCGGCGGCTGCCGAGACCGACTTGTTCTTCTCTGTTGTGAAAGCACGGGCGCGATGGAGGCGACGCGACCGCGGTGATGCCGAATCCGAAGCGGGCCGAAATCCGAAGCGGGCCGAAATCTAGTCTCCTTGGGTTTGTTCAAGGGAGAAGCTCTAATGTATGAACTCGTGAGATTTTGGTAATTGATTTCTATCCTTTGGTTAATATTGATTCTCTTGTGCTTCATCTTATGAATGTTGATTGTTTCTCTAGGAGTAGCTATCCTATTGAATTGATTGATGTTCTACTGTTTGATTAGGTTTGTTGGATCGTAAGTCGTTAATATGGGCGTCCTTAACTGGGTTAAGGGCGTCCTTAAGTGCAGCGGAAATTCGACTTAACTGGAAACAAGATAAGAGAATAGACACGAGTATTTATAGAGGAACCCCACTAAGACCAACTAGTCTTATGGGTAAACCTCTACCTCCGTTGGAGGATTTTCAATAGCCGTCCCTTATCTTATTAAGAGCGAGTCCTTAGAACTTAGGCGAGTCGTTACACTTCTCTGAGCTAAGCGTCCGTCCTTAGCCTCACTAGTAACACTCCTTTCCACCTAACAAGTAACCTAACACTCTTAGCTACAAGGAAGCTATCACTCACGTCTCTCACGGTTCGTTGTGAAAGACAAACTACAACTCTAACTGATTTGTGATTTGTTTTGGATTTGATGTGGTTGGACTTTCTTTCTCTTGCTTCAAGCTCACATGATCTTCTTGATCTTCGTTCGTGTTCTTGAATGCTTCGGGAGAGCTTGAGAGAAAGTCTTCAAAGTCCACACCTCTATGCATACCCTTGAGGGGGTATTTATAGCGGAAGTGGTTCTTGTCCTCTAGCGTCCTCTGAGGCTTTGCAGGCTCCTTGATCTTCCATCAACGGTGCGATGAGCCTCTTGAGGAAGTCAACTCTGTTGACGCTTGGGAAGCCTCCGCATGGATAGGGGACCATTACTGGGAAAGCGACATCTTTGGAATTGTCTACACGTGCCCAGACAAGGGAAGCTTCCTTCTGAGGACTACGGCCGAACGTGATGTAATCATGTTGGGGCGGCCTTGATTTGAATTTGAACCTCGTCCGTATTTTGGCGCGCGTCCCGTCTTGATGAGGACGCCGTCCTATCTTCGCAGGAACTTCGCCAATTATGTTCAGCTTTGGAGGTTCTGATGACGTACGTCCCTACAGCTTAGGGATTGCCGTTCACTTGTTGTCCTTTTCGCTCATGTGCGTCCACTGGACTTACCTGAGATCAACACTTGGACAACTTATCAAATACCTTTGAGTTTGTCATTATCAAAACAAAGGACGATCATTATTGGTTTAGATATTAATGACTAGCGTCCTTAATATCGTCCCAACAATTTCCCCCTTTTTGATGATGACAAACTCCTTCAAATAATACGCACAGAGGTAAAGCTTTTAGCATGAGATACCACACTTGATTGTCTTTTCACCTTGGGTTGGCATGCAACACATTCTTTTAAGTGCGTTCTATCTTATTCTTAACTAGCGTCCTTTGGACTTGGTCGAAATTCCCCCTAAGTACATGCTTTCTATGACAACTTAAAAACAATCTCATCTCTGCAAAACTATACTTCCCCCTTTTGGCATCATCGAAAAGGAGAACAAGGTAAAAGGTATGCAAGCATCAAGTCCTAATTAGAGAAAGGAGCGCTTAGACACAATGGATTACAAACGTAATGAACGATATTCATAAAGAGTAGAGTACGAACATTACAAACATCCAAAAAATTGTTCAAAACGGGGACATCGTCCCAAAGTCTTAACACAAACAGAAGAAACGATAGACTTTTTCAAGGGTTGGAAGAGGGAGGAGCGATCATTTGCGGGGACGCTTGCCAAGGGCCTTGAGGTGTTGCTCCTGAAGATAGTTGTTCTGCGCAAGGAGGTCGTTGTTGTGTTCCAAAAGTTCTGTGTGGGTATGGAGAGTGTCGTGAACCTGTTGGATTAGATCAATCATCATACACTGGTTCTCGATCATCATGCCCATCAGATACTTCTTGGAGTGCTTCTCGGCCTCATCAGGGACGCTCATACCATCGAGCTCATCCTCTTCATCTGCAGTGTCCTCAGCTGGCGTCCCAACTACTTGAAGATTTTCAGCTTCTGGATCACTCTCAGCTCTTTTAGCAGCAGCAGCAGCGGCCTTAGCTTTTCTGTCGGCTTCCTTTTTCTCTTTTTCCATCTGCCTCTTTACCGACGGGAGCGGCTCATCACAACGCAATTTGCCAACTGGCGGGAGCGTGATTTGCCTGACGTCCCAATGAATCCCGAAGGTCCGTTCTGTTTTGGGGCCATAGAGGCCTTGCTGCGTCATGATCTGCTTAACCAGCCTGGGGAAGGGAAGCGAGTGTCTGCCGCCTATGCACTTGCCCATGTGCTCCAAGATAACCCGCGGCAAATTTATGGGCTTGCGTTCCAAGAAGGCGTCCAGTAAGATACTATCAGTGATCAGGACTATCGACTTCTTTTCTTGGCGAGGGACGACCATGCGCACGATGAAGTGATGCGCAAGGACGCCTGTCTTGGAGAGACAGTGAGCGACCCTGTCCCTAGCAACTGGCTGTCTCCCGTTGAAAATTCGATTGAAGATCTCTTCTTGGGAGAAACGACCAAAGTTCTTGTTGGGAAGGTCGTGCATAGCATCTGGCGGAGAAGGACGCAGGCCTAGCATTCTGCGGACGGTACCCTCAGCAATTAAGTATTCGTCCCCATCAATCTCGAACGTCCCCTGAGGCTTCCCATTTACTTCGGATATTTCGAATTTGGAGTAAAAACGGAGAACCTGTTCGGGGTCAACTTCCGCGGCCTCAACGCCTAGGTGCGTCCATCCCTGGAACTCAAGCAGTTCCAAGAACTCGTGGCGCTGGTTCTCTTCCAAGAATTGGGCGGTGAAGAGGAGCGGCGACATAATCTTTGTCAAGCATTTCTGCTTACTGCCATTGCTCACAATTACTTCATCACCGGCGTCTTCTTCGTCACTGTCTCCCTCCTCGTCCTCAGGCTCTTCATCCTGGAGAGGGGCATCCTCTTCATCTGAGGCCTCGTCCCTTTGTTCATTGGACTCGACCATCTCGGTGTCCTCAGCAGCGGACGCCTGTGCTGGTGGAGGCGCGTCCAAAGCTGGATTCCTTGCCAAGGACTCTATAGGGACGGTTGAAGGAGGCATCCCTTGGACTTGAGCAGATTCCTCGACGGCCTGAGCGGGCGGAGGAGGAGGGGGAGTTGAAGCACTGGGAGGAGAGGGTGTGGGAGTTCTTATCTTGGCTTTGGTGGGGGCAGAGGAGGTGCTGGGCGGAGCCATGGAGATAGGCTTTACTTTGAGCGGAGAAGGGGGATGAGGCGGCTGCTTAGCAGGAGAGTCCTCAAGAGTTATAACTTTGGGTGCAGCGTCCTTGGCCGGGACCTGTACCTGAGGAGCTGCCCTTTGGACCTTTGGCATAGGCTTAGCCAGGTCCGCCTCTATTTCCGCATCTAGCGGGTCTACAGTAGCCACAGAAACAGGAGTGGCGTCCTCTACCCTTGGTGGAGGAGGAGGGAGTCGTGGGACTTCCTGTAGACTTTTCTGGATCGCCGCAGCAATGGCGTCCTTTTCTGCTTGCTCCTGCCGTGCCTTCTCTTCTTTCTCAATTTGCAGCTCAGAGAGGCGGATAGCTGCCATTTGCTCTTCAGAGACGCCCTCAAGTTGGGCAGACGTCTTGAGCCTTCTCTTTGGGGCGGGGGGAGGGGAGGAAGGGATTGGCTTTGGTGGGGAGGAGGAAGGGCCTTTGATTTGGAGCTGTTGAGAGGGAGGGGGAGAGGACGGGCGTTTTCGTTTTTGGGATGGGACGGAACCCGCAGGAGCGACCAAAAACTCCATGATATCTGGGAGGAGTTTGGCGAGCTCGTCGACCGTCCCTTGAAACATCTCGGAGATGATTGCCCGTCCCATGAAAGGGGGGTTTTATGGTTGGTTTCTTGAAGGCGTGGCTTGACATAAGTCATCATGAAATAATGCATTAGCCGTTGGATTTGGGGAGGGTAATCCTGGATGGACGCTCTATGGCAAATGTTGGCGAGGGTTTTAGGTTCCCTTTCAAGCCAGTCCTCAATGAGAGGGTCAAGGGGAGGACGGCGTTTAGGTTGGGCCGGGAGTCTAAAAACGGAGCCTTTGGAGACGTTGTCTGGTTTGGGCTCGGGTTGGAAAGGCTTCTCAAGGAATTTGAAGCGTTTTTGAGCGGGTTTGGATTGGGATCGGGAAGACTGGGGTTTTTGTGGAGGAGGTTGGGAGCGTTATTGCTGGGGAGGGGTGGTGGAGTGGCGGCGTTGGGTGGTTTGTGAAGAGGAATGGTGGCAAGGGGGTTCTTGGCGCCCAGTGGGTCGCCCTCTCGAGTCCATGAGTGACCGGCCTTTTACCGGAGGAGACTTCGAGGAACTAGGGTTTTTCGCCGCCGACGATGGAGATGGGTTCTTGGTTGTTCTTGTGTTGGCCATTTGAGAGGATGGTTTTTATAGATGAAGATTATGGTTGAGAAGGAGATTTCGGGATCTGGGAGTGAGAGTTTGAGAGTTTGCTAAAATTGTGTAAACAGCAGAGGAGCGAAGAAGGTTTTTTTGGTTGCACAGGTGCGTATTTATAGGAAGAAGACGAAGATGAACGGTCAAGGGTAATAGGGTATTTTCCTTTGGCTTCTCCCACCCGCAATCTCGCACGTGGCTTACTTCTTTGCTAAGAAACACAGCTGTTTCGCACCCGGTACACATATCCTGAGATCCGCGTTCAACTTCTCCAGGACGTTTCAACTTCCCATTTTCAAAATTTCAAACTTTTCACAACTGCAAAGGACTCTGTCTTGGCGTCCTTTCAACACACAACACTGCTTTACTCAGAACTGAACCACGGCGTCCCAAACACTGATAACAACCTCTGATTCTGAGACCTCTAATCCGACGTCCTTCAGACTTTGACAAGCGTCCCTTTGATCACTTAGAACCATTTTTGAAAATCAAGCAAGTACGCCCCGTAAAGATAACACAAAGAACGCTCATAGGACGCATTTGCAAGATTCTCGGCTTAGGTAAGCTTAAAGTTCCCATCATTTCAGCTTGTAATGAGGGTAGGGTGATCAGGCATACTCTTTGAGATGAAAAGCGAAATGAATATCATTCAAAACACGGGTAAAACAAATGTCTTAGACTAGCGTCCTTTAAAGATGACTTTAAATGAATGCCTTACTTTAAAACAAGTTCTCAACAAAACATAGCCAATCATGGAGGGAATAATAGAACGGGACTTGATCATTTAAAAGTTATCATCCCTAAAAGCAACCGGAGGTGCTCGAAGGGACGTCTATCAAGTGCTTTTATGAAAATATCGGCCACTTGGTCCTCAGTCCTAACATGATCTACCTTAATTAATCCAAGTTCAACATTATCACGAAGAAAGTGATGTCTTATGTGAATATGCTTTGTTTTAGAATGATGAACAGGATTCTTGGCAATACTTATAGCACTGGTGTTATCACACAAGATAGGGACTGTGTTGAGGAACGTACCATAATCTTCAAGTTGGTACTTGATCCAAAGGACTTGTGAGCAGCACGAGGCAGCAGCAACGTACTCATCTTCCGCGGTTGAGAGGGCCACGGAGTTTTGCTTTTTGGATCCCCATGACACAAGGCAAGAGCCCAGGAATTGAGCCATTCCTGAGGTGCTCTTCCTATCCACCACATGGCCAGCGTAATTTGCGTCAAAGTACGCTACTGGTTTTAGGGACGTCCTTCTGGGATACCACAGACATAGGTCATCCCGTCCCTTGAGGTATCAGAACATTCTTTTGACCTCTTGCATGTGGGACTCCTTTGGATTTGCTTGGAAGCGGGCGCACAAACACACAACGAACATGATGTCGGGACGACTTGCCGTTAGATATAGCAAGGACCCTATCATTCCTCTGTAGAGCTTTTGATCTACACTCTTGCCTTCTTCATCAGCAAAAAGGCGAGTGTTGGGGGAGATGGGAGTATCAATGGACTTTGACGAGTTCATCCCATACTTCTCAAGCATTTCACGAATGTATTTCTGTTGGTGAATGCGCGTCCCATCCTTGAGCTGAGTGATTTGGAGTCCTAAGAAGAAGTTGAGTTCTCCTATGAGGGACATCTCAAACTCACTACTCATCAAGTTCTTGAATTCCTCTACAAGTTTCATGTTAGTGCTTCCAAATACTATGTCATCGACATAGACTTGGACAATCAAAACATCTTTAAGGACTTTCTTTAAGAACAGGGTTTTGTCAATGTTACCTCTAGTATACCCGTTGGACAACAGAAAGGACGCAAACCTATCGTACCAGGCACGAGGGGCTTGCTTGATTGCATAGAGTGCTTTGTCCAAGAAGTATACATGATCAGGGTGATCGGCGTCCTCAAAGCCCGGAGGTTGAGCAATATACACATCCTCCTTGAGCTTGCCGTTGAGGAAAGCTGTCTTGACGTCCATTTGAAAAAGCTTGAACCCTTTGTGAGCGGCATAGGCGATGAGGAGGCGAATGGCTTCAATTCTGGCGACAGGAGCGAAGGTCTCATCATAGTCGATTCCTTCCTCTTGTCTATAGCCTTGAGCCACAAGCCTTGCTTTGTTTCTTGAAACGCGACCACTCTCATCAAGCTTGTTCCTGTAGACCCACCTCGTCCCTATTATGTTTTTGTTCCTTGGACGAGGGACGAGGGTCCACACCTTGTTTCTCTCAAATTGATTGAGTTCTTCTTGCATGGCTTGGATCCAATCAGCGTCCTGAAGTGCCTCCTTTATGTTCTTAGGTTCAGTTAAGGACACAAAGGCGTTGAATGCACAGAACGCTATGTTGGCGTTATGGGACTAATTCACAGCTGATCTCGTTTGAACTCCTTTTGAGATGTCTGAGATGATTTGATCTGTTGAATGAAGTCTTGAAAGGTTGGATCCCTTATGAGTAGCGTCCCTTGCAGGAGTACATCTATGGTCCGTCCAATCAGATTCATCGGAGTCAAAGCCATTGTCTTCACTGAAAGGCTCAGAGTGTTCCCCCTCAGGTTGAGCGTCCACTTCCTAACGCTGCTCGCCTTGCAAACTTGATTCAGCCACATCATGTTGAACTGGAGATTCGCTTTGAGAGAGAACTTCCTGAACAACACTGGGGACATCCACTGAGACTTCTTCAGGGTTGGGAGTAGTGTCCTTAGGAACATAGTATTTTCCAGAGGACCCAAAATCAACTTCATCGTCGGAGTCGTCCTGCTTTTGTGAGCGTTCTTTCCTACTTGATTTTTCTTTGTGAGAGGAGCTTTCTTTGAACACAACATGAATGCTCTCCTCAAGCTTTAGAGTTCGTTTATTGAAAACTCTATATGCTTTGCTAGTGAGAGAGTACCCAAGGAATATGGCTTCGTCACTCCTTGCATCAAACTTTCCAAGTCTTTCTTTATCATTGTTGTGAACAAAGCATTTGCATCCAAAGACTTTGAGATAGTCAATGCGAGGCTTCCTTCCATTCAACAACTCATAGGACGTCTTCTTCAGCAAAGGACGGATCATGGCTCGATTGATAATGTAGCAGGCTGTAGCAATAGCTTCCGCCCCAAAGTATTTGAGAACGCTATTATCCAACAGCATAGTCCTCACCATGTCCTCCAGCGTCCTATTCTTTCTTTCCACAACTCCATTTTGTTGAGGAGTCCTTGGAGCTGAGAAGTTGTGCGAGACTCCATGTTGATCACAGTAGGCCAGGAACTCTGAGTTCTGAAACTCCGTCCCGTGGTCTGAATTTATGGATTTGAGAGGCGTCTCAAGAGCAACTTCCACTTGTTTGATGAAGACTTTGAATGCGTTGAAGCAATCTGTTTTTGAAGCTAAGAAAAGAACCCAGGTGAATCAAGAAAAATCATCTACAAGAACGTAAATGTACCTTTTTCCACCATAGCTCAACGTCTTCATTGGTCCACACAGATCCATATGGAGAAGTTCCAAAGGTTTCTTTGTACTGACATCGTTCTTTGATTTAAAGGACGTTCTTGTTTGCTTCCCTTTGATACAGGCTTCGCACTGTTCAATTTTCTCAGGATGAATTTGGGGAAGACCTTTCACAAGATTTCTTTGATGTAGCTTAAGGATTGTGCTTGGTCCAGCATGGCCAAGTCGGCGATGCCAGAGGTCAGCGTCCTCCTTTGACACAGATAGGCACAACTTTGATTTTGGCTTGAACTCCTGGTTGAAGATGTAGACATTGTTCTTTCGGACTCCTTTGAGAACGACTTTGTTTGATTTCTTGTTGATAACGAGGCACTCATTTGAGTCAAATGTGACTAGGTTTTCACCTTGATCACACATTTGAGAGACGCTTAGGAGGTTGAAGCCAATTAAGTCCTTCAACAAGGCTAACGTTTGTTGCTTTGATGGACGGATTGAGAATGGCAGTTCCCGTCCCTTTGATCTTTCCCTTGCCCTTGTTGCCAAACGAGACAGTTCCTCCCGTGGCACTACTTTGGATAGAAGTGAGATGGATCTGGCTTCCTGTCATATGATTTGAGGTGCCACTATCAATGATCCATGGGCGTCCCCTCACTTCCACCTGCCAAAACAAAGTTAGTGTTTGGCGACCCAGGCAAGGTGTTCCTTACCTGGTTCGTTACAAAAATAGAACTCTGGTTCTGGCATGTAGTCACTTATATTCACATCATTTGAAATGGCATGCTTTCGGAAAGAACTCTTAGAACGTCTAGGACGCCTAGGGTTACCCTTAGGGACAGACTTATCATTTTCAATGTTAGTCCTAGCAGCTTTGCCACTTTCAATGTCGTCCTTCAGTTTTAAGCATTCATATTTAAAGTGATCTCCTTTTCCACAATACCAACACGTTCTATAATAAGTACCAAGGTAGTACTTCTTGTTGGGACGTTGGATTTTGTTCTGTTTCATCTTTTGAGGGTTACAAACTTTTGAACCCTCCCCCTTAGCAATTTTCTTATAGATCCTATGACTGGTGGAGTTAGTGTAGTAGTCCTCTTGACCTTTCTCTCCACTTTCTAGGACTCTAATTCTTTCAAGAAGATTCTTGGTCTTTTCCCTTTCCAATTCAAGTTCTGAAGTTTTGCTTGCCTCAAAGTCGCTAGGGAGGGAGTTTCTAGTGTCAGACTCATAGCCTAGTCCTCTCTTGGCTGGGACAAACACCATTGGTTGAACTTCCTCAATGGCTGGATTCTTTCCTAACACTTTCACCTCTTCCCTAAGCTTAGCGTTCTCTAGTTTAAGACACATTACTTCAGTTTTCAGGGATTTGATTTCGACACATGAGGACTCTAGTTGTGATGACACTGTAGCACAGTTCTCACATTCAACTAGAATATTTTCATTTTCAAGTTCAAGTTCATCCATTCTATGTTGCATGACTACGCTTTCTTCCATTATTCTATTAATGAGTTTAATGAGTTTGGATTTAGAACACTTCTCCAAGGAATTCATCATGGATTCACGAGTTACCTCTTGTTCCTTCTCAGAGGCGTCCTCTTCAACAATTGGGACGTCCTCCACAGCCATGTACGCCACTTGTTCATCATCTGAGGCGTCCTCGATGGCTATGTACACCGCTGGTCCTTCAGGTTCTTCATCATCAGAACTCAGATTATCCCATGCGGCTTCACATGCTCCCAAGAGGGCCTTCATCTTCATTTCTTTTGAGTTCAGTCCCGTAGTACACTTTTTGGCAAAGTGTCCGTTCTTGTTACACTTGTAGCAAGTAAGTTCCTTCATTTCTGCCTCTGTATACTTGGGACTCACCTTTTTGTAGGGCATCTTGTTTTTCCTGAATTCTTTGGTCCTTTTACCCCATAAGCGAGCAACCTTGTGTAGAAGGGCAAGCTCTTCCTCTTCTTCAAGTTGTTCCTTGGTCTTGCTTTCCTTCTCTCTTAAAGCTTGAGCGCACATTTTTTCACGATTCTCATTTTTGTTTGCTTCCACCATTAAAGCAAGTTCTCTTTGGTGACGCAGATACTCAGCGTACTCTGGTGTTGCTGTCATCAGGGCGAGATCTGTTTGAGGGTTCCTAGCCAACTCAGCCATATCGGCGTCCCTTCTTGCTTCATAACCTCTCAGCTTCCCATAGATCTCTTCCATATCCAGGGTCTTGTTAGCAGTGTTCTCCTTGAACGTAGTCCTATCAAAGTTCCATTTCCCTGTGAGTCCATCAATGACCACTTGAACTCTGTTCCTCATTGAGATTTCAGCTTCTGGGATGCCCAAATTCCGCATCTTGGTGACAAGAGCTTCAAAACGGTATGAGTAGTCCTTGACCGTTTCATTGGGCAACATTCTGAAGGCATAGAACTCTCTTTTGATTTCAAGCTGAACGTCCTCCTTCATCTCGGCCATACCCACATGATACTTCTCGAGAGCTTCCCATTGTAGTTTGACTGTGGCCAAGTTGCTGACTCGGGTGGCGTCCCTCTCGCAAAGGGACGCTTGAAGGAAGCATATTGCCTTAGCATTTGTTTCCAAGAGCTTGAATTCATCCAGACCCCACTCGTCCTCTTTATCTTTCTTGTCAGCAGGGACGGTAAGGTCACCTTTCATGATCACTCTCCAGCATTGATAGTTTTGACTTCTACAAAAGTTTTCAAACCGGATCTTCCAGTGGTTGAAGTTGCCGTCCGTCAGGCGTGGAGGCTTCACGAAGGAGATTCCAATAGGTTCCATGTCCATTTTGTACCTGCAACTCAACACAATCTAGAGCGCCTGCTCTGATACCAATTGTTGGATCGTAAGTCGTTAATATGGGCGTCCTTAACTGGGTTAAGGGCGTCCTTAAGTGCAGCGGAAATTCGACTTAACAGGAAACAAGATAAGAGAATAGACACGAGTATTTATAGAGGAACCCCATTAAGACCAACTAGTCTTATGGGTAAACCTCTACCTCCGTTGGAGGATTTTCAATAGCCGTCCCTTATCTTATTAAGAGCGAGTCCTTACAACTTAGGCGAGTCGTTACACTTCTCTGAGCTAAGCGTCCGTCCTTAGCCTCACTAGTAACACTCCTTTCCACCTAACAAGTAACCTAACACTCTTAGCTATAAGGAAGCTATCACTCACGTCTCTCACGGTTCGTTGTGAAAGACAAACTACAACTCTAACTGATTTGTGATTTGTTTTGGATTTGATGTGGTTGGACTTTCTTTCTCTTGCTTCAAGCTCACTTGATCTTCTTGATCTTCGTTCGTGTTCTTGAATGCTTCGGGAGAGCTTGAGAGAAAGTCTTCAAAGTTCACACCGCTATGCATACCCTTGAGGGGGTATTTATAGCGGAAGTGGTTCTTGTCCTCTAGCGTCCTCTGAGGCTTTGCAGGCTCCTTGATCTTCCATCAACGATGCGATGAGCCTCTTGAGGAAGTTGACGCTTGGAAAGCCTCCGCGTGGATAGGGGACCATTGCTGGGAAAGCGACATCTTTGGAATTGTCTACACGTGCCCAGACAAGGGAAGCTTCCTTCTGAGGACTACGGTCGAACGTGATGTAATCATGTTGGGGCGGCCTTGATTTGAATTTGAACCTCGTCCGTATTTTGGCGCGCGTCCCTTCTTGATGAGGACGCCGTCCTATCTTCGCAGGAACTTCGCCAATTACGTTCAGCTTTGGAGGTTCTGATGACATGCGTCCTTACAGCTTAGGTACTGTCGTTCACTTGTTGTCCTTTTCACTCATGTGCATCCATTGGACTTACCTGAGATCAACACTTGGACAACTTATCAAATACCTTTGAGTTTGTCATTATCAAAACAAAGGACGATCATTATTGGTTTAGATATTAATGACTAGCGTCCTTAATATCGTCCCAACAAGGTTTGGACCGTGGACAAAACTAATCTGTGAAAACAACTTAACCTAGACCTGTTGTCTATGCAACTAGGATTAAGAAGAGAATTGATTGTTTTATCTTCCAATTGACTCGTTGCTTGATTGTTTGATATTATATCCTGCATATCCTTGTTCTCTATGCTAATTCTAGGTTAATCGTCCTTGCCTAGGGTTATAGAATTGCTTGGACCGTGGACTTGCGATTGTTAATGATTAGGATAGGAATTAACAATAGGTGTGAATGAAATCAATGGATGAATCTATGATCGAGTGATTATATTGGAGTGGATCTTTTGAATGAACCTGCTTCTTATCTATTTGATTGTTTGTTTGTTATTTATTTCCTAGGTTTGTTTAGTATAGATTCTTCTCTTAAATCCTCCCCTTCTTTGGTTGGTAATTATATTGATACTAGAAGCCATAGTTCTCTTGGGTTCGACCCCTTACTTGCATGCTATACTAGTTTGTAGTTTGGGTTATTTATCTTTGATCTTGGCACGACGACTTTAGCCGAGTCAATACCCTAGACCTCTTTTGGCAGGGACAAAAACTACAGGTCTGATTTCCTCAATAGGACTCTTTCCTAAGACCTTAACCTCTTCCCTAAGCTTTGCGTTCTCAAGCTTGAGACACATTATTTCAGTTTTTAGGGATTTTGTTGGGACGATATTAAGGACGCCAGTCATTAATATCTAAACCAATAATGATCGTCCCTTGTTTTGATAATGACAAACTCAACGGTATTTGATAAGTTGTCCAAGTGTTGATTTCAGGTAAGTCCAAAGGACGCACATGAACGAAAAGGACAACAAGTGAACGACAGTCCCTAAGCTGTAGGGACGCACGCAATCAGAACTTCCAAAGCTGAACGTAATTGGCAAAGTCCCTGCGCAGATAGGACGGAGTCCTCATCAAGAAGGGACGCGCGCCAAAATACGGACGAAGTTCAAATTCAAATCAAGGCCGCCCCAACATGATTACATCACGTTCGGCCGTAGTCCTCAGAAGGAAGCTTCCCTTGTCTGGGCACGTGTAGACAACTCCAAAGAAGTCGCTTTCCCAGCAATGGTCCCCTACCCACGCGGAGGCTTCCCAAGCTTCAACAGAGTTGACTTCCTCAAGGAGCTCATCGCACCGTTGATGGAAGATCAAGGATCCTGCCAAGACTCAAAGGACACTAAAGGATAAGAACCACTTCCACTATAAATACCCTCCAAGGGGTATGCATAGGGGTGTGGACTTTGAAGACTTTCTCTCAAGCTCTCCCGAAGCATTCAAGTTCAAGAACGAAGAACAAGGAGATCAAGTGAGCTTGAAGCAAGAGAAAGAAAGTCCAACCAAATCAAACCAAAATAAACCACAAAATAGTTAGAGTTGTAGTTTGTCTCTCACAACGGACCGTGAGAGACGTGAGTGATAGCTTCCTTATAGCTAAGAGAATTAGGTTACTTGTTAGGCAGAGAGGAGTGTTACTAGTGAGGCTAAGGACTGACGCTTAGCTCAGAGAAGTGTACCGACTCGCCTAAGTTGTAAGGACTCGCTCTTAATAAGATAAGGGACGGCTATTGAAAATCCTCCAACGGAGGTAGGGGTTAACCCATAAGACTAGTTTGTCTTAGTGGGGTTCCTCTATAAATACTCGTGTCTTTTATCTTATCTTGTTTCGTGTTAAGTCTATTTTCCGCTGCATTTAAGGACGCCCTTAACCCAGTTAAGGACGCCCATTCTAACAAGACTTAGGATCCAACAATTGGTATCAGAGCGGGCGCTCTAGATTAAGTTTGAGTTGCAGGAAACATGGAGATGGAACCTATAGATATCTCAAGTGTGAAGCCACCTCGCCTAACGGACGGCAACTTCAACCGATGGAAAACTAGGTTCGAGTGCTTCGTGCGAAGTCAAAACTACCAATGCTGGCTGGTGATAAAGAACGGCGACCTCGAAGTCCCTGCTGCCAAGAAGGACAAGGAAGCAGACTGGGGTCCCGAAGAATTTAAACTCATGGAGGCCAACGCCAAAGCAATCTGTTTTCTACAAACGTCCCTCTGTGAAAGGGACGCCACCCGTGTTAGCAATCTTCCAACTGCCAAGCTCCAATGGGAAGCTCTGGAGAAGTATCATGTTGGGACGCCTGAGATGAAAGAGGACGTCCAACTTGAAGCAAAAAGGGACTTCTACAAGTTGAGAATGTTCACAAATGAGACCATCACCGACTACTCCTTCCGCTTTGAGGCCCTACTAACCAAGTTGAAGAACTTGGGTGTCAAAGAAACGGAGATCACTCAAAGGATGAAGGTTCAAGTCTTGATCGATGGACTCACGGGACCATGGAACTTCGAAGGATGCCACCCGTGTGAGCAATCTTCCAACTGCCAAGCTCCAATGGGAAGCTCTAGAGAAGTATCATGTTGGGACGCCTGAGATGAAAGAGGACGTCCAACTTGAAGCAAAAAGGGACTTCTACATGTTCAGAATGTTCACAAATGAGACCATCACCGACTACTCCTTCCGCTTTGAGGCCCTACTAACCAAGTTGAAAAACTTGGGTGTCAAAGAAACGGAGATCACTCAAAGGATGAAGGTTCAAGTCTTGATCGATGGACTCACGGGACCATGGAACTTCGATAGAATGACGTTCAAGGAAAACCAAGCCAACAAGGGACTGTCCATGGAAGAAATTTATGGAAAGCTTAACGGGTACGAAGCAAGAAGAAATCAAGATCTGCTGGAAATGGGAAAGAGTTCCCAAAATGAGTTGGCCCTAACTCTTGCGGCAAGAACGCCAGAGTATGAGCAATATTATCAAAGACAAAGAGAGTTGAACTCAATGCTAGAAGCCAAAACTCAAGAGCACCAAGAGAATCTTCGTCTTCAGGCTTCGATAGAACGCAAAGGGAAGACGGAAGAACAAATTTCTGAAGAAGATGAGTTAGCCTTGCTGCACAAAACTCTTCGTGCATTGTACAAAAGAGGCAAAGTCCCAAGAATGAAGATGCCTTACAAGAAAGAAAGTCGCAAGCTTTCGGATGCTGAAATGAAGGATATAGTCTGCTACAAATGCAACAAGAAGGGACACATGGCTAAGAAATGTACAACAGGGTTAACATCAAAAGAAATGAAGGAAAAGGCTCTAGTTGGTGCATTTGAGAGCGCATGGGACGACCTCGACTCAAGTGATGAGGAACCAGAAAATCAGGTAGCTTACATGGCCATGGAGGACGCTCCAGCCTTTCCAGAGGACGTCCCTGAGACTAAGCAATAGGTAACTCATGAATCTATGCTAAGCTCTCTTGAAAAATGCTCAAAGCCCAAGCTCATCAAACTAATCACTCAGATCATGCAAGAAAGCTATGCTATGAAACAAAGTTTTGATGAACGTGAAACGGAGAATATTGTTGTGGAATGTGAAAATTGCAATACTACTTATCTTCAACTAGAGTCCTCTCAAGAAGAAGTCAAGTCTCTAAAGAGTCAGATTGTGTGTCTAAAACTTGAAAATGCTAACCTTAGGGACGAGGTGAAAGTCCTTGGAAAGAGTCCCATGACTGAAACTATAAATCCGATAGTCTTTGTTCCATCTAGGAAAGGACTAGGGTATGAATCAAGTTCAAAGGACTCCCTTCCCAGCGACTTCGAGGCTAGTAAAACTTCAGAGCTAGAACTTTGGAGAGAAAAGACTAAGAACTTAGAGGAACGCATAAGAGTTCTTGAGAGTGGTGAAACTGGTAGGAAGGACTACTATACAAATTCTGTCCGCCATAAGATTTACAAGAAAATTGCTAAGGGAAATGGCTCTAAGGTAGTTGATCCTGAAAAAATGAAAGAGAATAGAATTCAACGTCCTAACAAGAAGTACTATCTTGGAAACTATTATAGGACGTGCTGGCATTGTGGCAAAGGTGGTCACTACCAGTATGAGTGCTTTAAGCTAAAAGAAGACATTGAGAAAAATAGAAAGGCTAGAAGCGGTAGCAAGAACGCTAAGCCAAAGTCTGCTGATAGGACGCATGATAGTGTGCCAAATGCTAAAACTCGATCTGCTAGGACGCATGCTAGAAGATCAAATGATGTGAACGTTTATGATCATTTGCCTATGAAGGAGTTGTACCCATGTAACGAACCAGGTAAGGGCCACCTTGCCTGGGTCACAAAGAACTAACTCTTCTTTTCAGGTGGAAGTGAGAGGAAGCCCGTGGATCATTGATAGTGGCGCCTCAAATCATATGACTGGAAGCCAGATCCATCTCACTTCTATCCATTCTAATACCACGGGAGGAACTGTCTCGTTTGACAACAAGGGCAAAGGAAAGATCAAAGGGACGGGCACCGCAAAGCTAAATCAATCCATCAGTGCGTCCAAAGTCAGTCTTGTTGAGGGACTAGGCTTCAATCTCCTTAGCGTCTCTCAAATATGTGATCAAGGTGAAAATCTAGTCACATTCGACTCTAAGGAGTGCCTGGTCATCAACAAGAAAACAAATCAAGTCATTCTCAAAGGGACTCGTGAAAACAATGTCTACGTCTTCAATCAAAGATTCAAGCCTGCATCCAAATTGTGCTTATCCGTCTCTGCTGTGGACGCCGATTTCTGGCATCGACGTCTTGGACATGCTGGACCTAGCACAATCTTTAAGCTTCATCAAAAGGAACTTGTAAGAGGACTTCCCCGAATTGATCCTGAGCAAATTGAACAATGTGAAGCTTGCATCCCAGGGAAGCAGATAAGATCGTCCTTCAAATCCAAAAATGAAGTGAGCACAAAGAAGCCTTTGGAACTTCTTCACATAGATTTGTGCGGACTTATGCAAACCCAAAGCTATGGTGGAAAGAAGTACATGTATGTCATCGTGGACGATTATTCAAGGTTCACTTGGGTTCTCTTCTTGGTGTCAAAAGCAGAAGCATTCCAGATGTTCAAAATCTTCATCAAACAAGTAAATGCTTTATCCACAACAACGGCAAAGACAACGTCGGCAAATTTGATGTTAGGAGTGATGAAGGGATATTCCTTGGATACTCCCTCACAAGCAAAGCCTATAGAGTCTACGACAAACGGACTCTTAAGCTTGAGGAAAGTATTCATGTGGTATTCAAAGAAAATGCTTCTCACAAGAAAGAACCAAGTTCAAAAGAACGTCGTCCCTCTTCAAAGGACGATGATGAAGATGATGAAGAAAATCCCAGAGGCTCCTTCGGCAAATACTACGTTCCTAGGAACACCCCTGATGCTCGCGATGAGGTTTCAGTGGGAGTCCCTAGCGAACAGCAAGAGCCTTCTCAAACTTAGTCTTTAAACCAAGTAGATGCTGGTGAATCAAGTCAACAAGGGGAAGAAAGGCACAGTGTGGACGCTCAACCTGAGGGGGAACACACTGAGCCTATAAATGAAGACGATGGCTTTGACTCCGATGAGTCTGATTGGACGGACCCTAGGTGTACTCCTGCAAGGGACGCTACTCACAGGGGATCCAACCTTTCAAGACTTCATTCAACAGATCATATCATCTCAGACATTTCAAAAGGAGTCCAAACAAGATCAGCTGTGAATCAGTCCCATAACGCCAACATAGTGTTTTGTGCATTCAACGCCTTTGTATCCTTAATTGAACCTAAGAACATAAAGGAAGCACTTCAGGACGCTGATTGGATCCAAGCCATGCAAGAAGAACTCAATCAATTTGAAAGAAACAAGGTTTGGACCCTCGTCCCTCGTCCGAAAAATAAAAACATAATAGGGACGAGGTGGGTCTATAGAAACAAGCTTGATGAGAGTGGCCGCGTTTCAAGAAACAAAGCAAGGCTTGTGGCTCAAGGCTATAGGCATGAGGAAGGAATCGATTATGATGAGACCTTCGCTCCTTTCGCTAGAATTGAAGCCATTCGCCTCCTTATCGCCTACGCCGCTCACAAAGGGTTCAAGGTTTTTCAAATGGACGTCAAGACAGCCTTCCTCAACGGCAAGCTTAAGGAAGAAGTGTTTGTCGCTCAACCTCCAGGTTTTGAGGACGCTGATCATCCTGATCATGTGTATTTCTTGGACAAAGCACTCTATGGACTCAAGCAAGCCCCTCGTGCCTGGTACGATAGGTTTGCATCCTTTCTTCTGTCCAACGGGTACACACGAGGTAACATTTACAAAACCTTGTTCTTAAAGAAAGTCCTTAAAGATGTCCTGATTGTCCAAGTCTATGTCGATGACAAAGTATTTGGAAGCACTAACATGAAACTTGTAGAGGAATTCAAGAACTTGATGAGTAGTGAGTTTGAGATGTCCCTCATAGGAGAACTCAACTTCTTCTTCGGACTACAAATCACACAGCTCAAAGATGGGACGCGCATTCACCAACAGAAGTACATCCGTGAAATGCCTGAGAAGTATGGAATGAATACGTCCAAATCCATTGATACTCCCATCTCCCCCAACACTCGCCTTGGTGCTGATGAAGAAGGCAAGAGTGTAGATCAAAAGCTCTACAGAGGAATGATAGGGTCCTTGCTATACCTAACGGCAAGTCGTCCCGACATCATGTTCGCTGTATGCTTGTGTGCTCGATTCCAAGCAAATCCAAAGGAGTCCCACATGCAAGAGGTTAAAAGAATCTTCAGATACCTCAAGGGACGGGACGATCTATGCCTATGGTATCCCAGAAGGACGTCCCTAAACCTAGTGGCGTACTCTGACGCAGACTACGCTGGCCATGTGGTAGATAGGAAGAGCACATCTGGGATGGCACAGTTCCTTGGTTCGTGCCTTGTATCTTGGGGATCCAAAAAGCAAAACTCCGTGGCCCTCTCAACCGCGGAAGCTGAGTACGTTGCTGCTGCTTCGTGCTGCTCACAAGTCCTTTGGATCAAGTACCAACTTGAAGATTATGGTACGTTCCTCAACACAGTCCCTATCTTGTGTGATAACACCAGTGCTATAAGTATTGCCAAGAATCCTGTTCATCATTCTAGGACGAAGCATATTCATATAAGACATCATTTCCTTCGTGACAATGTTGAACTTGGATTAATTAGAGTGGATCATGTTAGGACTGAGGATCAAGTGGCCGATATTTTCACAAAAGCACTTGATAGACGTCCCTACGAGCACCTTAGGTTGCTCTTGGGGATGATAATTTTTAGATGATCAAGTCCCGTTCTATTATTCCCTCTATGATTGGCTATGTTTTGTTGAGAACTTGTTTTAAAGTGTGTCATGCATTCAAATTCATCTTTAAAGGACGCTAGTCTAAGACATGTGTTTTGCTTGTGTTTTGAACGCTTTTCTTCTCGCTTTTCATCTCAAGAGTATCCCTGACCACCCTACCCTCATTACAAGCCGAAATGATGGGAACATTAAGCTTACCTAAGCCGAGAATCTTGCAAACGCGTCCTATGAGCGTTCTTTGTTTTATCTTTACGGGACGTACTTGCTTGATTTTCAAAAATGGTTCTAAGTGATCAAAGGGACGCTTGTTAAAGTCTGAAGGACGTCGGGATCAGAGTTCTAAGAGTCAGAGGTTGTGATCAGTGTTTGGGACGTCGTGGTTCAGTTCAAAGTAAAGCAGTGTTGTGTGTTGAAAGGACGCAGAGACAAAGTCCTTTACAATTGTGAAAAGTTTGAAATTTGAAAATAGGAAGGTGAACTGTCGTAGGATTTTGAACGCCAATCTCGGGAATCATGCAAACAGTGCATAACAGCTATGTTCCTTAGCGAAGAAGTTGTCCACGTGTGGGAAGGCGGGTGGAGGCAGCCGAGTGAATTGTCCCTGTTACCCCTGCCCTTCCAACTTCGTCTTCTTCCTATAAAACCGCACCTGTGCGACCTGAAAAATCTCTTCGCTCTCCTTGTTGTTTGCCCAAATCCGGAAATCGCTCACAAAATCCCCCCAAATCTTCCATTACAGATCTCGAAATCACCTCTCCCCAACCCTAATTTCTTCTATAAAACCCACTCACAACCATGGCCAACACAAGAAACACCACCTCCTCCAAACCCTCCCCGTCTTCGTCGGCGGCGAAAAACCCTAACCAGGCGAGGTCCATCACTCCGGTGAAAGGCCGGTCACTAATGGACTCATGAGGACGACCTGTTGGCCGCCAAGACCCTCCTCGCCACCAGCATTCCTCTTAATCCTCACCACGCCGCCCTTCCACCACCCCGCCTCAGCCACAAAAATCCCAACCTCCTCATCCAAGACCCCAATCTCATTCTTCCTCCAAACCTCAACAAAAACCCCATTCTTCCCGATCTCAATCCCAACCGTCTCAGAAACGTTTCTCATTTCTCGAGAAACCGTTTGTCCCTGAACCGGAGCAAGGGAGCCCTTCAAAGTCCTCTATCTTTAGACTCCCAGCCCAGCCTAAACGCCGTCCTCCCCTTAACCCATTCATTGAGGACTGGCATGAAAAAGAGCCTAGGACGCTGGCAAACATCTGCTTAAGGGCGTCTGCTCACAACCATCCCCCTAAAGTCCAAAGACTACTTCACTATTTCATGGTAACGTACATCAAGCCCCGCCTTGAGGAAACCAACCATACCAACCCTCCATTCATGGGGCCAGGTATCATTTCTGACTCTTTCGGTGGGACGGTGGACGAGCTCGCCATGCTACTCCCCGATATAATGGAGTTCATAGTAGCTCCTGCGGGCTCCGTCGCATCACAAAAGAGAAAGAGGCCTTCCTCCCCTCAACCATCAAAACAACTCCAAATTAAAGGCCCTTCCACTTCTCAACCAAAGCCTATCCCTTCCTCCCCGCCACCCGCCCCAAAGAGACGGCTCAAGACGTCTGCTGAGCTGGAAGGCGTCACTGAACAACAAATGGCCGCCATTCGCCTCTCTGAGCTCCAAATCGAGAAAGAGGAGAAGGCGCGCCAAGAGCAAGCTGAAAAGGACGCCATTGCTGAGGCGATCCAGAAGAGCCTGCAGGAAGTCCCTGGAAGCGGACGCGACTCTTGCTTCTATGGCTGCTGTGGATCCGCTGGAAGCGGAAATAGAGGCGGACCTGGCAAAGCCTTTGCCAAAGGTCCAAAGGGACGCTCCTCAAGCACAGGTCCAGGCCAAGGACGTTGTGCCAACTGTCATTCAGCTAGAGGACTCCCCCGCTAAGAAGTCTCCTCCTCCTCCCCCTGCTCCGCTTAAGGTCAAGCCTATCTCAGTGGCTCCGCCCAGCACCTCATCTGCCCCCGCCACCAAAGCAAAGATAAGAACTCCCACTCCCTCTCCTCCCAGAGCTTCAACTCCCCCTCCTCCGCTAGCTCAGGCCGTCGAGGAAATTGCTCAAGTCCAGGGGACGGCTTCTGTTGAAGTCCCCATCGAGTCCTTGGCAAGGACTCCGGCTGTGGACGCACCTACTCCAGCACAGGCGTCCACTGCTGAGGACGAAGAGATGGCCGAGTCCCATGATCAAGGGGACGAGGCCTCAGACGAAGAAGATGCTCCTCACCAAGATGAGGATCATGAGGACGAGGAGGGAGATGGTGATGAACATGACGCCGGTGACGAGGTCATCATAAGCAACGGCTCTAAGCAGAAAAGGCTCAAGAAGATTCTGTCGCCGCTCCTCTTCTCTGCTCAGTTCTTGGAGGTAAACGGACACACAGAGTTCTTGGAACTGCTCGAGTTCCAAGGTTGGACGCATCTTGGTGCAGAGGCCGCTCAAGTCCACCCAGAACAGGTTCTCCGCTTTTACTCAAAGTTTGAAATATCTGAAGTAAAAGGGAAGCCTCAAGGGACTTTCGAGATTGATGGGGACGAGTACTCAATTGCTGAGGGTACCGTCCGCAATATGCTTGGCCTGCGTCCTTCCCCGCCTGATGCTCTACACGACCTTCCCAACAAGAACTTTGGCCGTTTCTCCCAAGAAGAGATCTTCAACAGCATATTCAACGGGAGACAGCCAGTTGCTAGGGATAGGGTCGCCCATTGTTTTTCCAAGACAAGCGTCCTTGCGCATCACTTCATAGTGCGCATGGTCGTCCCCCGCCAAAAGAAGAAGTCCATAGTCCAGATCACCGACAGTATAATTTTGGACGCCTTCTTACAGCGCAAGCCCATCAACTTGCCGCGGGTTATCTTGGAGCACATGGGTAAGTGCACAGGCGGACGCCACTCGCTCCCCTTCCCTGGATTGGTGAAGCAGATCCCGAAGCAGCAAGGCCTCTACGTCCCCAAAACAGAACAGTCTTTTGGAATTAATTGGGACGTTAGGCAGATAACAGCCCCGCCAGTTGGCAAGATGAGATTTGATGAGCCGCTTCCCTCAGTGAAGAGGCAACTGGCCAAGGAGAACAAAGAGGCTGAACGAAGAGCTAAGGCCGCTGCTGCTGCTGCTTCGACTGTGGAAGGAGATCCTGAGGCTGACAATTTGCAAGTAGTTGGGACGCCTGTTGAGGACGCTAATGCTGAAGCTGAAGAAGATGACATTGATCGCATGAGCGTCCCTCATGAGGATGAGAAGCATTCCGAGAAGTATCTGCTGGGAATGATGATTGAGAACCAGTGCATGATGATTGATCTCATCCAACAGGCCCATGACACTCTCATTCAACACACAGAACTTCTGGAACGCAACAACGAGCTCCTTGCGCAGAACAACTACCTTCAGGAGCAAAATCTCAAGGCTCTCAGCAAGCGTCCACGCAAATGATCACTCCTCCCCTTCCAACCTCTGAAAAAGATTAACTTTTGTTGTGTTTTTGTTTTTAAGACTTTGGGACGCAGTTCCCTTTTGGACCATTTTATGTGTGTTTATGTAATGATCGTACTCTATCCGTGAATGCAGTTCATTACATTTGTGACTCATTTTGTCTAAGCGTTCCTTTCTCTAGTTATGACTTTGTGCATGCATGCTTTTCAACTTGTTCTCCTTTTCGATGATGCCAAAAGGGAGAAGTATAGTTTTGCAAAGATGCGATTTTTTTTAAGTTGTCATAGAAAGCATGTGTTTAGGGGGAATTTCGGCCAAGTCCAAAGGATGCTAGTTAAGAATAAAATAGGACGCACTTAAAAAAATGTATTGCATGCCAACCTAAACTGAAAAAGAAAATCAAAGTGTAGTCCCTCATGCTAAAAGCTTTACTTTTGCGTGCATTGTTTGAAGGAGTTTGTCATCATCAAAAAGGGGGAAATTGTTGGGACGATATTAAGGACGCCAGTCATTAATATCCAAACCAATAATGATCGTCCCTTGTTTTGATAATGACAAACTCAACGGTATTTGATAAGTTGTCCAAGTGTTGATTTCAGGTAAGTCCAAAGGACGCACATGAACGAAAAGGACAACAAGTGAACGACAGTCCCTAAGCTGTAGGGACGCACGCAATCAGAACTTCCAAAGCTGAACGTAATTGGCAAAGTCCCTGCGCAGATAGGACGGAGTCCTCATCAAGAAGGGACGCGCGCCAAAATACGGACGAAGTTCAAATTCAAATCAAGGCCGCCCCAACATGATTACATCACGTTCGGCCGCAGTCCTCAGAAGGAAGCTTCCCTTGTCTGGGCACGTGTAGACAACTCCAAAGATGTCGATTTCCCAGCAATGGTCCCCTACCCACGCGGAGGCTTCCCAAGCGTCAACAGAGTTGACTTCCTCAAGGAGCTCATCACACCTTTGATGGAAGATCAAGGATCCTGCCAAGACTCAGAGGACGCTAGAGGACAAGAACCACTTCCACTATAAATACCCTCCAAGGGGTATGCATAGTGGTGTGGACTTTGAAGACTTTCTCTCAAGCTCTCCCGAAGCATTCAAGTTCAAGAACGAAGAACAAGGAGATCAAGTGAGCTTGAAGCAAGAGAAAGAAAGTCCAACCAAATCAAATCCAAAACAAACCACAAAGTAGTTAGAGTTGTAGTTTGTCTCTCACAACGGACCGTGAGAGACGTGAGTGATAGCTTCCTTATAGCTAAGAGAGTTAGGTTATTTGTTAGGTGGAGAGGAGTGTTACTAGTGAGGCTAAGGACGGACGCTTAGCTCAGAGAAGTGTAACGACTCGCCAAAGTTGTAAGGACTCGCTCTTAATAAGATAAGGGACGGCTATTGAAAATCCTCCAACGGAGGTAGAGGTTTACCCATAAGACTAGTTGGTCTTAGTGGGGTTCCTCTATAAATACTCGTGTGTTTTATCTTATCTTGTTTCCTGTTATGTCTATTTTCCGCTGCATTTAAGGACGCCCTTAACCCAGTTAAGGACGCCCATTCTAACAAGACTTACGATCCAACAGATTTGTTTTCTTCACTAGAAGACTCTAGTTGTAGTGACACTGTTTCATAGTTCTCACACTCAACCATTATATTTTCATCCTCAAGTTCATCCATTCTATGTTTTATAACAAGGCTTTCTTCCATGATCTTGGCAATAAGTTTGATCAACTTGGATTTTGAACAATTTTCTAAGGAACTTATCATGGAATCGTGAGTTACCTCTTGTTTAGATTTGGGAGCGTCCTCTTCAACAATTGAAGCGTCCTCCATTGCCATAAACGCCTCATCATCATATGAGTCATCAGCATCATCTGAATCGTTGTCGTCCCAGGCACTGGTTGACATGGACTAAAAGTCACTCAGAAAGGCCTTTTTCTTCATTTCCTTTAAAGACATTCCCGTAGTACATTTCTTAGCGAAGTGTCCTTTCTTCCCACACTTGAAACAGGCAAGTTCTTTCATTTCTGCCTCAGTGTGCTTAGGACCTTCCTTCTTGTAAGGCATCTTGTGCTTTGAATAAGCTTTGTTCCTCTTAGCATAGGAACGGAGAGCATTGTGTAAAAGAGCAACTTCATTATCCTCATCAAGTTGTTCCTTTGACTTCTTTTGGCTCTCAATCAACGCTTGGACGCGCATCTTCTCACGATTTTCCTTCTTATTGGCGTCCACCATCAATGCTTGATCTCTTTGCCGACGGAGATAATCTGCGTACTCTGGCGTTGTTGATGCCAAAGCAACATCTGTCTGAGGGTTCCGTCCTAGCTCGGCCATGTCAGAGTTCCTTCTAGCTTCGTACTACCTTAGCTTCCCATAAATCTCTTCCATGTCAAGAGTCTTGTTGGCTTGATTTTCTTTGAAAGTAGTTCTATCAAAGTTCCAAATTCCAGTCAGCCCATCAATGACCACTTGAACTCTGTTTCTCATCGAAACTTTAGCTTCTGGGATACCAAAGTTCTTCATCTTGGTGACAAGAGCTTTAAAACGGTATGAGTAGTCCTTGACCGTTTCGTTGGGTAGCATTCTAAAAGCATAGAATTCTCTCGTGATTTCCATCCGGACGTCCTCCTTCATTTCAGCAGTGCCAATGTGGTTCTTCTCGAGAGCTTCCCACTGTTGCTTTGCTGTGGGCAAATTACTAGCTCCGGTGGCGTCCCTTTTGCAGAGGGACACTTGAAGGAAGCAAATTGCCTTAGCATTGATTTCCATCAGTTTGAATTCATTTGGACCCCACTCGTTCTCTTTATCTGTCTTGTCAGCGGGAACTTTAAGGTCACCCTTCATGACTACTTTCAAGTACTGATAATTTTGACTCCTACAGAAGTTCTCAAACCTTATCTTCCATCGATTGAAGTTGCCGTCCGTCAGACGTGGAGGCTTCACAAAGGAGATTCCAATAGGTTCCATGTCCATCTTTCACCTGCAACTCAACAAAATCTAGAGCGCTTGCTCTGATACCAATTGTTGGATCGTTAGTGTAACAGAGGGACGCTTTAATTAGGTAAAGGCATCCTTAGGTCAGGCGTCCTTACGAGGTGTAAGGGCGTCCTTTAGTTATGCAGCGGAAATGTAAACTAAACAGGTGAACTTTAGCGAATAATGAACACAGTGATTTATAGAGGAACCACTCAAGACCAAGTAGTCCTTGAGTGTAAACCTCTACCTCCTTGGAGGATTTTTGAATAAATTCTTCCTTTCTATTAAACGTCCTTATGTTGTACTTGCGTGTCCTTTACACATCTCTGGCACTTAGAAGGCATCCTAAGTCCACTAGTAAAGTCCTCATTTAAGCCTACAACTTAAGCGAGTTTAATCTTCTAAAGGACTTCTATCCCTACGTCCTACAGTACGTTGTAGGACTCTCTCTTTCTTTTTGGGTTTTCTGAATTACAAACAAGTTGTGATTTGGGTTACAATTCTCACTCGATCTAACACAAGCCTAGAATAGTTCTTGGGATTTCTTGAGCTTGTTCTTTGTGTTCCTGAGTGAGTCGCTTTCCTCTGATTCTCTCTGAGTATTCTCTGAAAGCATTAACGTCACAATAAATGCCAAGGGCTATTTATAGGACTTGGGGAAGGGCGTCATTCCTCTGGGACGATCATGTCCTTCGTGGACGTGGCTATAGGATCTTCCTCCACGTAGCATGGCGGTGATGAGGAAGCTTCCTATATCCAGCTGTGTGTGTGGGGGACTTCGCTACAGGATCTGCCTCCACGTGTCTTGGATGATCACATATTGTCGAATGATGTCATCTTGTCGGCTAGAGAGTAAGGACGCTCTGCTTGCGTTCCTACTTGCTTGGGACTCCGTCCTTGCTCAAGTTGTCTCTTGTTGGTCCTTACTTCATGTTAGCTAGCATCCTTAAGCCTAGGGGACACCCACACACTTGTTGTCCTTTTTGTCATTTGGCGTTCCTGAACACTTGGACAAATATATTAGAATCAAAGTGAGTTTGTCATATCAAAACTAAGGGACGATTGTGTGGGCACACTACCAAGTTCGCAAGCGTCCTTGATAGCGTCCGAACATCGGACCCGAGATCGAGATTCGAAGTCGGTCGATTGGTAGATTGGGCTCCAAGGCATACAATTGTGAACTACCACTTTTACCCGTCTTCTATTAAGGCTTTCTAATCTTTTAATTGAAAGGGGGATCACACACAACACCACACTAATCACCTCTCAAAGACTCTAGGGAGACTTGGGGAGCAAGGAGGAAGGAGAAGAGGAGAGATCGGTGGAGAAGAAGGAGGATTCTAGGGATTGCTAGTGAGTTTGACTTTGTTTTGTATTGCTTTTGTGGATTTGGAACCCTTGGATTGGGATTTGTGGATTTCCTTTGCTTGGTTAATGAGATTTGGTTTTGATTTAAGATTGATGATTGAGATTGCTTTGATTTGTGCTTTGTTTGCTTTGTTCACTTGCCATATGGAGTAGATTCCATTGATCTTGGGCTATGGGGGAAACCTCTAGCTAGGTTGGCGTTTGAAACCCCAATTCCATAGCCTTGAGTGAATTATCTAGGAACCCATTCTACATAGTGCTACAATTCCTTGTGAAAGCAAGGGATCAAGAGCTTGTGGTTGGCAAGGGTGAACGAAAGTGAGCAATTGTCAATCACAAGTCCTTGCATCGAAGGGGAGGTCTATATCCCTATGGGTCGATGTGTAGATGTGGCGGGAACAAGGTGAACAACCTCGATCCTACGAAGGATTATCACTTATTGCTTGAATTAGGGTGGAAAAGTCCATACCTACTACAGAAGGAACCCAAAATCCCAAGATCTACCTTTCATTTTTTGAGCTCGACATACCCAGCAACATCGGGCCCGACTTGCTAGTGTCGGTCCCGACTCCCTCTTGTGTCGCCAACCTCGGGCCCGACGTGACCTTGTGTCGGTCCCGAGCGTTTCTCTTGTTTTTCCTTTGTTTTAACTTCTCTTTTCACGTTTTCGAGTCTTTTGGTACATCAAACGACAGAATTCCCGAGTGTTCGACACCCACCACGTGCTACAATGGGGTCGGGTTATAAATTGTATTCTCGTGACCCTCGCACTAGAGAGCGATCAGAATTTGGCGCCGTTGCCGGGGAATTCTAATTGATTTGAGTGCCATTTTGTTGAGTCCTTTGAGCTTTGCTAGTGATTTGGGTGAGGGAATAGCCCAAACCCCTTGTTTGTTTTTGATTGGGTTTAGTTTGTGTTTTTGCTTTGTAGGTGTATGCAAGCTCATTCCGCCCGAGGAACACCTGAGCTTGAGTTTGTGAGTGATCCGGAAAGTATTCTCAAAGAAGCCCGAAGGAAGAAAAGGATGGAGAACCAAGCCCTCCATGATGATGAGATGGCTCGAATTAGGGCCGAGATGGCTAGATTGCAACTTGAGGCGGATAACCGAGAGGCGGAAGTAAGGAGAGAACGTGAGCAACGTATGAGGGTCGAGTCTCAACTCAACGCTCTACCCCGGAATGCACGCCAATACATGCATCCGGAGTTGAGAGTACCCGAGCCGGCTATTGTGCTCGCGGAGATTGCCATGAATTTCGAGATCAAGACCCAATTCATTTCTCTCATCAAGCGGGATCAATTTGAAGGTCGCCCGC
This sequence comes from Polygonum aviculare, assembly GCA_934048045.1. Taxonomy (NCBI): domain Eukaryota; kingdom Viridiplantae; phylum Streptophyta; class Magnoliopsida; order Caryophyllales; family Polygonaceae; genus Polygonum; species Polygonum aviculare. Next base: position 12,010,324 of record OW204025.1, on the reverse strand, counting down.
AAGAATGCCCAATTGAGCACGTCAAGCGTTTCGTTGACATGTGCGAGACGATCTCAACGGATGAAGAGACTTTGGAGTATGTGCTTCTTAAGGTGTCCAAGTGGTCACTTGGGGGTAAGGCCGCACATTGGCTCGAGAGCCAATCCCCTAGGTCGATCACCACATGGCGAGCTCTTCATGATGCATTCTTGATGAAGTTCTTTCCACCTTCAAATACAACCGAGCTCCAGAGAAAAATTGCAAGCGTCCAACAAGGACCGAATGAACCTCTCTTCAAGGCATGGGATCGATTCAAGGAGATGTTGCACCAATGTCCAACTCATGGGCAACAACCATACGTGCTTCAAGATATCTTTTTCCAAGGCATCAATCCGGCCTCCAAAGACAAGCTAAATTTCCACACCGATTGTGGATTTATAGACTTGAATCCGGATCAAGCTTGGGAATTGATGTGTTCCAGCCTAGGCCACATCAAGACTCGAACCACGACACGCCCATGACAACACAACCAGGCCAAGACGATGAGCACGTGACGATACCACCTTTACTTGGCCCCATTACGAGGCGTCGAGCAAGGATCCTCCAAGAGCAACTCCAAGCTGGATTAACCATGTCGAGCCCGCCCCTAGACCATCAAGACAATGTCTTCACCATGTTGCAAGTATCCAGCTCACCCGAGGCATTAAAGGTGCTCGACTTTCCCATCAATGCGGCGCCCACCTCAGCCCAAGATATCACAGCCACGACATCACCATGACATCAACTCTCTTTAAAGGCTGAATGCAAGGAGGTGGCTGTTTTTAGCAACTCTTCACCTGCCCTATTAAATGGAGACTTTTCCATCCACCCTTTGACTATTTAAAGGGAACTTTAGCGATTTTGTTGCTAGCTTGTTTTTGTTCAAATCCTAGAAACTCTAAACTGGCTCAACTCTTTGTTTGGGGTGTTTAACCAAACTGGTTTTCTTGCCTTTGTGAGAACATCGAGGGCTGGGTTGTATTTGGCTAGGGTGCGTCTATCCCTTCCGTTTGTAACCTTGATTGGTCAGATTTGGTGTGTTTATCCAAGTCCTGATTGATCACTTATCTTTCTCTCCATAATAACAAAGTCCCTTTGAGATTGCACTTGTTTGTGATTGCCAAGTTACCATCGACCATCATCGACCTCCACTCCTCTCACTCGAACCAGAATTCAATCGATCCAAGGGAAGACTCATCAAGTGGTATCAGAGCCTGTCGAGTGAGTTCCTCAAGTTGTGGGGGTAAGAATTGCTATCTCCTTTTTAGTTTTGATTTGCTCAGTTTCTATCCCATTTGGCTAGCCGATGACCATGCTTGCTTCTACCCTTTGCCCTTAAAATTTGTGCTGAGTTCTCAACTGAATTTTCGTGGCCTTTGAATTCTTGAATATCCTTCCATGGCTGCCAGCAAATGAAGAAGACAACCTCCTATACTCAGCCCCTTCCCATCATCATTTTACCTACTCCCAACAACTCACATTTCTTCCAACACTATTCCAACACTATTCTACCAACTCCCATCCCACCCCCTTGATTTATGGGAGGCCCTTCCCAATTCAGACCATCCATCAAATTCAACTCATTCCCCCCATTTTAAGGAACACTCTTTTCCCTCCAATCCATCAAATCGTAAGAGATGACTTATTTTATTTTATTGCAACTTATGGTATTTGTATATTATATTTCATAAGTAGTTGGATGTAATTTCGAATCTAAAGAAAAAAAAGAAGACAAAAAAAAAACAAAGAAAAAAAAAGAAGAAAGAAAGAAAAAGCAAAAATCAAAATTGGGATTGCACAAGTTGCATTCTAGGTTTTGCAAGGTGTTGTGTTCGTTTCTCTTGTCTTGTTCTTGATTGATATTGGATTGGATTGGATGTTTGAGGTGAACCTCATCACTTTACTTTGGTTATCTTGCCTCCTTTCTTGCTTGATCCTACCACCCTATTGATTTGTGAAGCCGCTCCCTTGAGCACGTTGAAATTTGAAATTGAGTGTGCAAATACTCGCCTACAAGCTCGCTTGGCTTGTTTTGTTGCTGCCTCTGTTGGGTCTTGGTATTTGAGATTGACACTAGTACTTCTAACCTTGCAGTGTGGTGCTTGGCAAATTACACCCCCCTTGGTGTGTGTGAGACGAGTGCCACAACAAGAGTGTCAAACACATTGAGTCCAAACACAAGTGTGTCTTTGGATTAAGCTAACCTTCACGCTTTCCTTGTTCTTTTCTCTTTGATCATGTCTTCAGGTAATCACGGCAAAGACAAGATGTTGGACGAAGAAATTCCCAGCCAATCAATCACTCTTAAGGCCATACAACAAATGTTCTATCAAAATCGAGAGGCCACGCTCAAGGAGACTCAAGGCATGTATGAACGGACGCGCTTGGACCTACTCCGCGCCCTTGATGAAAGAATTGATCAACGCTTGAGTGCATCTCTTGGTCATGAAACCTCCATTGGCACAAGTGATGCCCAAGACCATCACCGTGACAATGCGCCACGGCTAAACGAGGATCATGAGGATGAAAATGTGGTGATAGGCACGCCGGTCGATCTACGTGACGTGTTGCCTGCGCCTAGGCAGCCCCCACCCATGGAGGCCCTAGGTGAGTTTGCTCGCCGCTTGTTGCCAAGGCGCGCCAATGCGCGCCAAGAGCGACCCCCGGCTGTGCCCCTACACGAGCCACGCCCCACGCCGAAATCTCAACGAGCGTTTTGCTCCAAGAGAAAGAGGTGAACTTAGGGGCCAGGGGTATGATTACGGGTATGGGTATAATGAGCCTAGACAAACGAGGGATCACCATCATGGTGTTAAGCTCTAGATCAAGCCCTTCACCGGCGCCTTTGACGCCGAAGCTTATTTGGATTGGGAGGCTAAAACTGAGGTTGTTTTTGAATATTATCGCTATCATGATGCCCAACGAGTGGCAGTTGCCGCAATCCATTTTACAGAATTTGCCCTTGCTTGGTGGCAAGAAGAGAAGTATGAGAGGGAATATATGGGCGAGCGCCCGATTGGCACATGCGCTGATCTTAAGGAGGCCATGAGGGAGCGTTTTGTGCCCGAAGATTACCAAACTCGTGTCCAAGTCAAGTTGGAGCGATTAAAACAAGTTCCTCGAACACCCGATGAGTACTACAAGGAGCTGCGCCAGTTGGTGTTCCGCTCTCAAATCCGCTTCCCCGAACGGTACATCGTTTCTGAATTCATTAGTGGCCTCAATTCGGATTTAGCTTCTTATGTGGAAATGCAGCGTTTTGGAGCTAATCCTCCAATCGATGAAGTCCTCCAGTATACCAACCAAGTGTACCAAAGTCTACAAATGAGGAAGCAAGGAGGAAGTAGTCGGACATGGGGTCAAACGTCCTCGAGCTCAACTCAGCCATTCAAGAAAAGTGAGCCCCGAGACCCCAAAAGTGAGGTCGACCGAACCATTCCCAAAAAAGAGGCTCCAACCGTCCTAGCGAAGCCTAAAGAGGATGCTAACGCTCGCACTAGAGATCTTAAGTGTTACAAGTGCCTAGGGCGAGGACACTTTGCTCGCGACTGCCCCACCAAACGGCAAGTCCTCCTCAACTCCGCGGGGGACTATTAATCTGAGGATGAGAAGCAAGAGGAGCCCTTAGACGATGATGCAAGTGAGGAGAATGTCGAGCTCTTGGCTGTGCAAGGTGAATGTTTTGTAGTTCAACGTACATTACTAAATTGTGAATTACCTAACATGCCTTCGCAGAGGGAAAACATCTTCCACACGAGGTGTTTTATTGAAGGGAAAGTGTGTAGCCTCATCATTGATGGAGACTCTTGTAGCAACCTTGTGGACGCTGAGGTGGTGGCGCGATTCAACCTCCAAACCACCCCACGAAAGGTGCACTACTCGTTGCATTGGCTCAACTCTAACAAGCCAGTGATGGTGAAGGAACAAGTTAAGATAAAATTCGTCATTGGGCCATATGAAGATGAGGTGGTATGTGACGTGGTGCCCATGACTGCTTTCCATCTCCTCCTAGGTCGCCCTTGGCAATACGACCGGGTTGTGGTGCACCAAGGCGTCTCCAACGAGTACATCTTCCACATGGATGGAAAGAAGTTCACTCTCCACCCAATGGCTCCACATGAGGTGGCCACCGATCAAGCTCCCGAAGGGCTAAGGAGGAAAGTGTCGGTAGGGTTTTACCTTAACAAATAAATTTGTCAGACCCCGCTGAGTATAGCGAAGTCAGGATCGTCCACGGGAGCTAGTAGTTCTATAGTCTAGCAATCGATCTACAAAAGCAAAACCAAACAAAACAAAGCAAAACAAGCAAACAAACGCAAAGCACACGTCTCAGGAATAGGTCGCAGCCGACCCTAGGGAGGTCGCGGCCGACCTTCGACAGAACACAACAACACACGGGAAACACTACAGAGGGGGTCGCGGCCGACCCTGCAACTGGTCGCGGCCGACCTATCTGGGCACGAAGATTGGTTTTGTAAAATCAAGGAAAAACAACTAGGGGAGGGGATTCACCACACCACAAGCATACATTCAAACAATGATAATGGACCAACTTAACTCTAAATCTCATGGGAGACTTCCGCCACAAAAGAACACATCAAGAGCCTCCACTTCCATGAAGGTGATAGCATGCAATCCAACTTGTTCTTCGAAGGGTTCGACTTTCATCTAACCCGGATAGTCCACATTCACAACAAAACCCTTCAATTAGGTTGCAAACAAGAACATTCCCCCTTCTTCAAGGGTTTTAAGCACGCAAGAGGGATTTATGGGTAGAGATTTCGAGCTAGGCATGGATCCAAACAATCAAGGTCATGAATGCACTTTCATGGTGGGTTTCACCCCAACCCTAGCAAGCTAACTACTCACACATCATCACACTCACAAACAACACTAAAAACAATGGAAACATCATCACAAGCAAACAACTTCAATAAAACAAAGATCCAAACTTACAAACTTTTAGCAAACCCACAAGGTTTGTTCACACACCATTGTCTTCTTCTTCCTAGAACAAACACTAGAACAAGCTTCCTTTCTCACTACCTCCCCTTACAAACGATCTTTCTCTCACAATCACACTCTTCCTCTCTTCTTCACGTTTTCCTCTTCTTCCTCCTCAGCCAACTCTCCACTCTCTCCCCTCCTCGAACCCTTGAGCCTTTTCTCTCCAAGAAAAGCTAACTAGAAAGGAGACAAAATGGGTCTTATGTAGAAGCCCACAAAAGCAAGGGAAGGAAGCTTCCTCCACTGCCACATCCCTGCCACAAGCCTGCACAACCGCCTACTTTTTCGGCTTTCGAAAATCCCGCCAAAAGGGCTTCCTTGCGCAGCACGGAGTTCTTTTCGGATGTTGAGAGGGGTCGCGGCCAACCATATGGGGGTCTGCGCCGACCACCTGCAGGATGTGGACTTTTTCTCGTTTTTGCTTTGTTCTTGCTTCAATTGGTTGGGCTTTTGCTTGGCGTTTCTTCCCTTTTTGCTCCTTGAATTCCTTGAGTTCCTTGTACTTCTTTGAGGCTCCCTTGGTTGTGACTTTGGACCTTGACTCTTTGACGACTTGACTCTTGAGAACTAATCGGTTCCAAGAAAGCTCCGAAAATGCAAGAAAAACTCCTCCAAAAGGCTCTAAATACCTACACAACACGAAACAACACACAAACGACTTCAACCCTCGAAAGAGAGGTGAAACCTTATGCAAAACACACAAACACCAAAGAAAACATGCAAAACAAAGGAGAAAACAACCTAAGAAAACTAACTAAAAAGCACGACATCAGAAAGCCAAGAAGAAGATGGAGCTGAAAGCGTTTGATGGAAGCTCCAAACATATGATGCTTTCTCGGGGCAAGGAAGTGGAGAAAGCTATTCAGGGAAGGCATACTTGTCTAATTCTTGTTTATAAAGAAAACCTTCTTTGTGACAATGATCTAGTTGATCTCCCATTGGAAATTATGTCTCTTTTGCAGGAATTTGGTGATGTGTTTCCCGACGAGATGCCAAGTGGGTTGCCCCTTGTCCGAGGAATAGAGCACCAAATAGACTTTGTGCTTGGAGCCGTCTTGCCCAACCGAGCCACCTACAGGACCAACTCCGCTGAAACCAAGGAGTTGCAAACACAAGTTCAAGACCTCCTTGACAACGGTTATGTAAGGGAAAGTTTAAGCCCCTGCGCCGTCCCCGTGATACTAGTGCCCAAGAAAGATGGGACGTGGCGCATGTGTGTGGATTGTCGGGCCATCAACAACATCACCGTTAAGTACCGACATCCCATACCGAGGCTAGACGACATGTTGGATGAACTCCATGGTTCAAACCTCTTCTCCAAGATCGACTTGAAAAGCGGATACCATCAGATTCGAATGAAGGAGGGAGATGAATGGAAGACCACTTTTAAGACCAAACAAGGACTCTACGAATGGTTAGTTATGCCATTTGGCTTTACCAATGCCCCTAGTACCTTTATGTGTTTGATGAACCATATTCTTAGGGCATTTATAGGTCAATTTATCGTAGTTTACTTTGATGATATATTGGTTTATAGTCGGTCCTTAACTGAGCATGTGAAGCATATTAGACAAGTCCTTGAGGTGCTTAGGCAAGAGAAACTTTATGCTAACTTGGGTAAATGTCATTCATGCTCCGATCATGTTGTGTTTCTTGGTTTTGTGGTGAGCAAGTCAGGTGTCCAAGTAGATGAAACCAAGGTTGAGGCCATAAGAGGTTGGCCCACGCTCACGACCATGACCCAAGTTAGAAGCTTCCTTGGGTTGGCGGGGTTTTATAGACGCTTCGTAAGGGACTTCAGCACCCTTGCATCGCCTCTAACCGAGCTAACAAAGAAGAATGTCCCCTTCAAGTGGGCAGGCGCCCAAGAACAAGCTTTCACCACCTTAAAGGAAACGCTCACAAATGCACCTTTGCTAGTCCTCCCTGATTTTTCCAAGACTTTTGAGGTAGAGTGTGACGCCTCCGGAGTAGGCCTAGGAGGGGTGCTTATGCAAGAGGGTCGGTCCATTGCCTACTTTAGTGAGAAGTTAAGTGGGGCCGAACTGAGATACCCAATTTACGACCAGGAGCTTCTTGCTTTGGTGCGTGTGCTCAAGACATGGGAGCACTATTTGTTGCCCAAGGAATTCGTGATACACTCAGATCATGAGGCTCTCAAATACCTTCGAGGTCAAGCCAAGTTGAACAAGAGACACGCCAAGTGGGTTGAGTTTATTGAGTCTTTCCCTTATGTGATCAAACACAAGAAGGGAAAAGAGAATGTGGTGGCGGATGCTTTGTCAAGAAGGTACACCTTGATCTCTTCTTTAGATGCCCGCATGTTAGGATTTACATTCATGAGGAATTTATATGCAACTGATGTGGACATTGGAGATATATATGTTGCATGCTCTAAAAATGGTAGCAAAGAGTCATACTTTATACATGATGGGCACCTCTTTAAGGGTGATAAACTTTGCATTCCTAGTAGTTCCATTCGTAGGCTGCTTGTGCATGAGTCTCATGGTGGGGGTTTGATGGGGCACTTTGGCATTTCTAAGACCCTTTCCATGCTTAAAGAACATTTTTTTTGGCCTCGAATGTCTAGGGATGTAGAAAATTTTTGTGCTTCATGTATTGTTTGTTTGCGTGCTTGATGTCTCTCAAATTGGTGGTGTTTTATAGGTTATTTTCCCTTGTAAATATGTGTCTTTTGTTCCTTTTCTTGTTTGTTTTGTTCCTTTTGAGCTTGGATTCCGATTTTCTATGAGATTCGGAGACTATGCGATTTTTACGCATTTTGTAGGTGTTTTTGGCATGAAATGAGGATACTTTGAAGTAGGCCCGAAGAAGGATCAAAGCACGAGTCTAAGGAGCGGAAGAGCCGAGCAATTCATGAAGAGAGGTATGAGAAATGCCAAGAAGAAAGCAGGCCAGAGACCCGGACCGATGTCCATGGAAGTCGGGCCCGAGATCGATTTGTGGAAGTCGGACCGAGTTGCCAACAAGGTTGGCCCGACGTGCCTCCGTGTTGATCCATGTCGGTCGGGCAAGGATTGGGATCCAAGGCACACAAATGTGGTCTACCACTTTTGCCCCTCTCCTATTTTTGGGTATTCTTAGCTTCTAATTAAAGGAGGAGGAGAAAATTAGCAACACACACACCCACTAATCATCCTCTCAAAGACTCTAGGGAGACTTGGAGAGCAAGGAGAAGAAGAGGAGAGGAGAAGGAAGAGAAATCGGTGGATGAAAGGATAGATCTAGGGAGAAATTGTGAGTTTGTCTTTGTTTTGATTTGCACTTTGTGGATTTGGATTGGATTTTGAGGATTTCCCTTGTTTGGTGAATGAAATTTGGATTTGCTTTGAGTTTGATGATTGAGACTTGTTTGCCTTGTGATTTGATTGCTTTTTACTCTAGCCATATGGAGTAGATTCCATTGATCTTGGGCTATGGGGGAAACCTCTAGTTAGGTTGGGTTTGAACCCCCAATTCCATAGCCTTGAGTGCTTGATCTAGGAACCCACTCTAAATAGAGCTACAATCTGTTGTGGAAGCAAGGGATCAAGGGCTTGTGATTGCCAAGAGTGAACGGAAGTGATCGATTGCCCATCACTTGACCTTGCATCGAAAGGGATGTAAAATTCCCTAAGGTCGATGTGTAGAAGTGGCGGGACCGAGGCGGACAACCTCGATCCTACGAGGATCAACACTCATTGGCTAAATTGGGGTGGGATTACCTACATATAGCTAGAGGAGGAACCCAAAAACCCAAGATCTATCTCTCCGATTTGCAAGGTTCGACTTACCCAAACATCGGGCCCGACGTTCATCAGTGTCGGTCCCGGCCTTTTCTTTGTCGATCCACCTCGGGCCCAAAGTGACCTGTGTCGGTCCCGAGTGGTTTTCTCTTGTTTTCCTTTGTTAGCTTTTCTTTCCCTTTTTCAAGTCTTTAAGGTGGACTCAACGACTGAACTCCCGAGTGTTCGACACCCTACCTTGTGCTACTACGAGGTCGGATTATAAATTGTAATTTTGAGACCCTCCAATCCGGATCGATCAGAATTTTGGTGTCGTTGCTGGGGAGTTCTTATTGTTTGAGGTACCAAGTCTTTGAGTCCTTTGATTTTGTACTGATTTGGGTGAGGGATTATCCCGAACCCCTTGTTTGTTTTGATTTGGTTTTGTTTGTGTCTTTGCTTATAGGTGTATGCGAGCTCGTTCCGCCCGAGGAAAACTTATGTTTGATTTTGTGTGTGATCCGGAGAGCATAATCAAAGAAGCTCGAAAGAAGAAGAGAATGGAGAACCAAGCACAACATGATGATGAGGTTGCTAGAATGAGGGCCGACATGGCTAGAATGCAACTTGAGATGGAAAACCGAGAACCCAAAGCAAGAAGGGAACGTGAACAAAGATTGAGGCTAGAGGCTCAGCTCAACACTCAACCCCGGAATGCACGCCAATACATGCATCCGGAGTTGAAGGTGCCCGAGCCAGCCATCGTTCTACCGGAGGTTTCCAAGAACTTTGAGATCAAAACTCAGTTCATATCTCTCATCAAACGGCACCAATACGAGGGGCGTCCGCAAGAGTGTCCGATTGAGTATGTCAAGCCTTTCAAGGTTATGTGTGAGACGATCTCGACGGATGAAGAGACGTTGCAGTATGTACTTCTCAAGGCATTCAAGTGGTCACTTGGGGGTAAGGCGGCACATTGGCTCGAGAGCCAAGCCCCTAGGTCGATCACCACGTGGCGAGCTCTCAATGAGGCGTTCTTTATGAAGTTCTTCCCACCAACAAAAACAACGGAGCTCCGGAGAAAAATTGCAAGTTTTCAACAAGGATCAAATGAACCGCTCTTCGAGGCTTGGGACCGATTCAAGGAGATGTTGCGCCAATGTCCAACCCATGGGCAACAACCATATGTGCTCCAAGATATCGTTTTCCAAGGCATCAACCCCGCCACCAAGGACAAGCTAAAACTCCACACCGATTGTGGATTTATAGACTTGACCCCGGAGCAAGCTTGGGAGTTAACTGATAAGCTTGCGGACTACGAGGCCATGTACGGGGTGAGCCAAGCCAACAAGGAGGTGAGAGTGCAAGGTGATGGCACAAGAAAGCTCTATGATCCAAAGAGTGAGGAGTTTGACAAAGATGTGAGAATCCAATTCCTAGAGAGTGAAGTGACCAAGTTGAGAAGGCAAGTTCACCATTACAAGCAAACCACTAGAGCTTGTGAGGAGTGTGGATCTCTTAAACATGCTACACAAGAGTGTCCTAACGAGAGCCAAGTTCGTTTGGCCGAGCAAATTGAGGAGGCACATACACTTTGTTCAAAGGAAATATGGAGGAAGAGGAAACTTCAACAATGGAGGCAATGGAGGAAATGGTCGGTGCAACCAAGGTCAAGACAATGGCTACAACAACAACTACAACCAAAACGAGCCAAGGGCCCAACCACCACCATACCGACCTCCGGGGTTTAATGATCAACAAACTCCACAATGGGCGCAAGAGTTGAGAGGCGAAGTTAGAGAGATGAGGACTGAACTTAAAGAGGTGAAAACTCAAGCCAATGATCTTCACATATGGAGAAGGCAAGCCGGTCACCAATTGGCTCAACTTTCAACCCTTCTTCCGAGATAGAATGGGAGACTCCCGGGCCAACCCGAGGAGAATCCCCGTGCTCCACAAAATCGAAATAAAGTCCGAGCTATTGGGTTGAGGAGTGGTCGAAGTCTACCCGAGCCACATGTGTCAAGGCCAAGAGAAGAGAGTCGGACCGAGTTACCTAGCAACTCGGGCCCAACGTGTCAGGATAACGAGCCAGGAACCAGAGTAGGTCCCCTGCCTAGGACCGATGATGAGAGGGTATCGGGCCCGACTTGCCCTGATGTCGGTCCGATGTCCCAGCCAGTGTTCTGCCCCTAGACCGAAGAATAGAACCTCGGGCCCGACGTGGTGCCCATGTCGGTCCAAACAGAGGAAGTTGTGAATGAGTCGGTCCGGTCCAAGGAGGTCGATCCTAACAAGATTCAAGGTGTCACTACTCTTCCTTACCCGTCAAAGAAGCCGAAAGAAGTGGTTGAAAGCAAGTTCAAGAGCTTTCTCAAGCTTTTACAAGGGTTGAACATAACAATCCCATTCACCGATGCTTTGAATGAGATGCCTTCTTATGCTAAGTTTTTGAAAGAGATCTTGAGCAAGAAGAGGTCTATAGTGGAAATGCAAGATGAGGTGAAGATTTTGGAGTTGCCTCAAAAGCTAGGAGACCCGGGAAGATTTGCTATAACCATTGGTGTGGGATCTCAAAGTTTTCAAGCGCTTTGTGACCTAGGAGCTAGCGTCTCGGTTATGCCTATGAGTATTTGGAGGAAGGTTGTTGGATCGTTAGTACTGAGGGACTGCCTTTACTTTGGTAAAGGCGTCCTTTGGTTAGGCGTTCCTACGAGGTGTAGGAGCGTCCTAGAGTAATGCAGCGGAAATAGTACTAAACAGGTAAGTAATGAACGCAATGAATTATAGAGGAACCACTCAAGACCAAGTAGTCCTTGAGTGTAAACCTCTACCTCCTTGGAGGATTTTTGAATAGTCCTTCCTTTATATTGAACGTTCTTACAGTTGTACTGGCGAGTCTTTATAGTTCTCTAGCACTTAGCTTTTCCCTAAGTCCACTAGTAAAGGACTCCTCTAAGCCTACAACTTAAGCAAGTTCAATCTACTAAAGGACTCCTATCCCTGCGTCCTACAGTACTTCGTAGGACTCTCTTTCTCTTCTTTTGATTACAAACAGTTTTGTGATTTGGGTTACAAGTCTCACTCGATCTAACTCAAAGTCTTAGCACTGTTCTTGAGTTCTTGAGTTTGTTCTTTGTGTTCTTGAGTGAGCCGCTTTCCTATGATTCTCTCTGAATATTCTTGAAAGCATTAGCGTCACAATAAATGCCTTGGGGCTATTTATAGGACTTGGGGAAGGGCGTCTTTTCTCTGGGACGATCATGCCCTTCGTGGACGTGGCTACAGGATCTTCCTCCACGTAGTAGGGCGGTGATGAGGAAGCTTCCTGTATCCAGCTGTGGATGATGAACTTCGCTACAGGATCGGCCGCCACGTGTTGATGGACTCTGTAACAGGATCATCCGCCACGTAGTGTTGGACTCCGCTACAGGATCGGTCTCCACGTGTCCTTGGATGATCAAACATTTTCGTGTGATGTCATCCTGTTGGCTAGTGAGTAAGGACTCCTTTCTTGCGTTCCTACTTGCTTAGGACTCCGTCCTTGCTCAAGTAGTCTCTGGCTGGTCCTTACTTCCTGTTAGCTAGCGTCCCTAAGCTTGTGGGACGCCCATACACACTTGTTGTCCTTTTGGTCACTGGCGTTCCTGAACACTTGGACAACTTTATTAGAATCAAAGTGAGTTTGTCATATCAAAACTAAGCGACGATTGTGTGGAACAGTAATAAGTACGCAGGCGTTCTTGATAGCGTCCCAACAATTTCCCCCTTTTTGATGATGACAAACTCTTCAGCAAAATAGTTTTGACATTGGAACTTAGCATGCATGAAAACTTAGAAGCGTCCTCTAACACTTAGAGAAATTTCAGTAAGCACAAGTTTTCATTCTTTGATTCTCTAACATTTGGATTTCAGGGAGAGAAAAGCGTTCTAGAATTTTCTAGGCGTCCTCTATTATATTAGCATGGCGTTCCTTAGACCTTTCACTTAATAGTTCCCCCTTAACACTTGCTTATTCTAGATAACTATTTCATAGCGCATCTCTGCAAAACTACACTTCCCCCTTTTGGCATCATTGAAAAGGATAACAAGTGATAAGGACGTTAGCACAAACACATAACTAAAAGCAGTGGAACGCTTAAACACACATAATGCAAGCAAACAGTGTAATAGCCATTCAAACAAAAGTAGAATTATTACACAAACGTGATCACAAAAAAATCAAGTGTTTTTAAAGAAAAGAAGCAAAGGCAAAATATTGAGGGATTAAGAGGTGGGGAACGGCGATCACTGAGAACGACTCTGGTCTTGAAAGAACTTTAGAAGGTGTGCTTGAAGTTCAGCCGACTTAGTGAGAGCCGCGGACAAGTCTTTGATAGCTGAGAAGACGTGGCATTGATTGTCCATAATGGCACCCAAGAGTTCTGCAGGAGGATGCTCAGAGACATTTGCAGGAGCAGAACGGGGCCTTGGTCCTGAACTGGTTGAAGGAGCGTCCATTGGAGGATCTTGAGTAGGAGAAGGAGCCATAAGCATCTGATCAAGAACGTTAAGGTCTACGACTGGCTCTTCTTCTTGAGAGTACTCCTGTCCCATGGAAGCAAGGCGTTCTGCTTCAGCATCAGCAGCCATGCGTGCTTCCGCTTCTTTTAGTCTAGCTTCCTCAGCCTCAGCCTCTAACTGTTTTATGACAGACGGCAGCTCTTCATTATGCCAAATCTCGACAAGTCCGTTCTTGGCATTCCATTTCAGACCGAGTTCTTCTTGAGGAGCGCTGTCATCATAGGCGTCTTGAGATTTCAGAATCAGCTTTACCAGCCCCGGGTACGGCAGAGCATGTCGCTTCCTCCCACACTTAGCCATATGTTGCATTGCTATTCTTGCTAAGTTGATGGGGCGGCATTCAAGAAAAGCGTCAATTAAGATAATGTCGTGTGTTTGCACGATTGAACGCTTCTCCTGCCTTGGAAGGACGGCGCGACAGATGAAGTAGTGAGCTATGGCGCCAACCTTGCTCAGAACGTGAGCAACTCTGTCTAGTCCCAATGGCCTCTTGCCCTGAAAGACATGTTCGACCAGAGGCAGTTCTTCATCAGTTGTCTCGAAACCGCCTTCAGGAAGAGAGCTTAGAGCGTCGGACGGGGGCTTCTGAGCAGCTAGTCCCATGAAAGCTCGAACCTGGCGTTCACTCACTGTGGCTTTCTCACCATCTATTTTGAAATGGAGAGAGCCATCTTTAGCTTTGTACCTTAAGTCTTTGTAGAACGCCTTAATCTGTTCCTTATCAACCACAGCGGGCGCAGGCCCAACGTTCAGCCATCCCTGAAATCGCAGAAGCTTAAGGAACTCCTGGACTTTGTCGTCTTGAGGGAAGGAGGCGAGCCACTCTTCAGAATAAACTAGAGGGCTAAGAACTTTCACGGGCGCGCCATCATGCTTTCTTTTGCGCTTGCCCTTGGGGGACTCGGAGTCTTCGCCATCCGAAGAACTGTCCTTATCAGCAGAGTCCTCAGGGTCATTCTCATCGGCGTCCTGGCCAGCAGCGTTCTCTGTGCCTTGTTCTGTCTCAGAATTACCACCAGATGTGGTTTGATTAGCAACAGATGAACCCTGACCGTGGGACGTGCCCTCGGCGTCCTGAGCCTCTGTTTGATTTTCTGTTTCTTGCTCAGCGTCCGCGGGGACTTGATGGGATTCTGTTTGGATTGTGGGGGAGGGGTTTTCTTGTGGAGATTGGGTGGGGTTTAGGATTGGGAGGGACTGGTCATAGGGAGGGATCTCCTGGGCATCACGCTCGAACTCATCAGATGGAGTCGGCTCGGCGTTCTCCTGAGCGACCTGGTGCTGACCAGCATCCTCAATCTGTTTTGAAGGAGCGTTCACCTCTCCTTCCGCTTCATCATTCGAATCCCCAACAACATCAATGAAAGGGGAGTCCTGAGCGGGCGTACCTCTTTGACTCTCAGAAGAGCTAGAGGAGGAAGAGGAGGGAACGTGCTCTATCTGGGCAGGAACGTCCCTTGCGAGCAAAACGTTGGGCTTTTCGCCAGTCTTCCTTCGGCGAAACGTATGCTCAAACGTTCGCTCAGTCTCATCTGGGCAACTCTCGGATGATGGACGGCGGGACTTTGGAGTCTCGGGGTCCTTAGGGGGCGAGATGTGTGCTGGGGCAGATGGGAAATTGGCCAGATTTAGAGGGGAATGAATGCGGGGAGGGAAGGGGATTAGGGCATTTGCTCTTGAAGGTTGGGGGGACGGAGGAGGGGTGGGGAGTTGAATGATGGAAATTTGTTGAGGGGGAGGAGTGGATTCTTTGGACAGGTTGGACGGCCTTTTTGTGGTACTAGGCCTTTTTGTGGGAGCTTTAGAGGATGGGACGCTCGAGGTCTTGGCCTTTTTGAGGGGCCTTGGGTCATGGACTTTCTTGGAGCATCCCTCCTTTAAGTGAGGTGAAAACTTGTCCACGATTTCTGTTGGGTTGGAGGAGGAGAAGGGTTTAGAAGATTTTGAGAGGGGAGATGAAGGGGTTGGACGCTTGGATGGGAGGATTGATTTTGTGGTGATGGAAGAGACTTGAGGAGGTGGTGGAGAAGGACTGGGCACACGGTTTTTTATCATTTTGTATGCCAAAGAGTCCTTAGGGTACATGGGGAATTCAGGTAGGACGGCGTTATGAAGGTCTGGGATTAGGTCAAGCAAAGGAGCAAGGTTCTCACCTCCGAACTGTGAAAAGAAAAGAACGTCGTCCATCCGTCCTGGCAAGTCTTTGTAGTTGGTGTTGTGAAGGCCTTGGATGATGAACCGTTCGATGAACCGCTCGTAGTTCTTTGTTTTGACTTCATCGTTTTTTACGTCCGGTTTGTCCATGCGTTCCCTTATCAAGTTGTAAAGGATTCGCGGATTCCTGTTGATGAAGTCCACCAAAGACTCATTGAGAACGATAGGCTTTGGTTTCTCGATGAAGTGGGACTTCACCAGCTTTCTACGCTTCCCGCCGGTAGAAGATCCAGCCACGTTCTTTAGTTGTTGAGACATTGTCAGATGAGATTTTAGTGAGAGAAAGCTGCCGGAGTTCTAGAGAGAAGTCAGAGCAAATTTGAGAACGAGAAAGTGGTTGAGCGTAATAAATTCTGAGAGCGACTGTTCTGGCCTTATATAGAGGAAGCGGTGGCACAAACGGTAATTACCACTGGTTTACTGTGCGACACGTGGCAAAACTTCCCCCTTAAGATTTGAGCAAAAGCAACGGTCACTGTTCACACTTTCAACGGTTCAAAATTCTGACTCTTCAACTGCTCCTTAACAACTGAACTGGCGTTCTTACCAACTAGCACTGAGCGTCCTCTCATACTTAGCAAAATTTTACCTCTTCAAGCAAACTTGTTCAATCAAACCAACAACCAACTTACCGTTCTTGTGATCACCTTTCGAACCAGTTGAGAACAACGCAAGTACGTCCCGTAAAAGAAAATATGAAGCTCATAGGACGCTTTTGCGGAGTTCTCGGCTAGGGTAAGCTTAGAGTTCCCATCATTTCGGCTTATAATGAGGGTTGGGTGATCAGGGATACTCTTTTCAAGACAAAATAGAGAAAATTTGAATGGCGTTCCAAAGTAGCAAACACATGAAGTTTTAGACTAGCGTCCTTGCAAATATGAATTCAATGCAAAACAGTCCTTAAACACTTAGAATCTACAAAACATAGCCAATCATTGAGAGAATAGTAGAACGGGACTTGCTACTTAAAAGTTATCATCCCCAAGAGCAGTCTTAGATGCTCAAAGGGACGTCTATCAAGCGCCTTAGTGAAAATATCAGCTATTTGGTCTTCAGTCCTTACATGCTCCATACTAATGAGTCCTAGTTCAACATTATCACGCAAGAAATGATGTCTTATATGAATATGCTTTGTGCGTGAATGAAAAACAGGATTCTTAGAAATTTCAATAGCACTTGTGTTATCACAGCGAATGGGGATAGTTTCAAGATTGATACCGTAGTCCTCTAGTTGATATTTGATCCAGATGACTTGTGAACAGCACGAGGCAGCAGCAACGTACTCGGCTTCCGTAGTTGAAAGCGCCACAGAGTTCTGTTTCTTAGATCCCCAAGAGACTAAGCATGAACCAAGGAACGTTGCCATTCCTGAAGTGCTTTTTCTGTCAATCACATGACCAGCATAATCAGCGTCCGAGTAGCCAACAAGCTTGAAGGACGTCTTCCTGGGGTACCAAAGGCAAAGATCGTCGCGTCCTTTGAGGTAGCGAAAGATCCTTTTGACTTCTTGCATGTGGGACTCTTTTGGATTTGCCTGAAAACGTGTACACAAGCAAACGGCAAACATAATGTCGGGACGGCTTGCGGTCAAGTAGAGCAAAGAACCAATCATCCCTCTGTAAAGCTTTTGATCAACGTCCTTTCCCTGTTCGTCTGCGTAAAGACGCGAGTTTGGAGAACAAGGGGTTGCAACAGGTTTGGACGTGTTCATCCCGTACTTCTCAAGCATTTCACGGACATATTTTTGTTGATGAATGCGCGTCCCTTCCTTGAGTTGATTAATTTGAAGTCCCAAGAAGAAATTGAGTTCTCCAATGAGGGACATCTCAAACTCACTACTCATTAAGGACTTGAACTCATCTACAAGTTTCATGTTAGTACTACCAAAGACTATATCATCAACATAGACTTGGGCAATTAAAATGTCCTTGTGAACTTTCTTTATAAACAAAGTTTTATCAATTGAACCTCTAGTGTACCCATGAGACAAAAGAAAGGACGCAAACCTGTCGTACCATGCACGAGGGGCTTGCTTGAGTCCATAGAGCGCTTTGTCCAAGTAGTACACATGATATGGGTGAGAGGCGTCCTCGAAGCCAGGCGGCTGAGCAACATACACTTCCTCCTTTAGCTTTCCATTGAGAAAGGCAGTCTTGACGTCCATCTGAAATAACTTGAATCCTTTGTGAGCGGCGAAGGCAATAAGGAGACGAACGGCTTCAATTCTAGCAACAGGAGCAAAGGTCTCATCATAGTCTATGCCTTCCTCTTGCTTGAATCCTTGAGCCACCAGTCTTGCCTTATTTCTTGACACACGTCCACTCTCATCAAGCTTATTTCTGAACACCCATCGCGTCCCTATGATATTTTTGCCTTTGGGGCGTGGGACGAGAGTCCAAACTTTGTTTCTTTCAAACTGATTGAGTTCTTCTTGCATTGCTTGAATCCAGTCAGCGTCCTGGAGTGCTTCTTTGATATTCTTTGGTTCCGCCATAGAGACAAAGGCATTAAATGCACAAAAGGCTAATTTTGCACTCTGGGACTTGCTAGCAGCTGACCTGGTCTGAACTCCTTGAGACAGATCAGATACAATTTGAGAAGTTGGGTGGTCCCTAGAGAAGCGGGACTCCCTTTGAAACAGTTGAGCAAATCTTGGATCAATGTCTCCATCAGAATCATCACTATCACTTTGAGTATCGTCCACAGCGTGCTCCCCCTCAGAGAAAGCGTCCACACTTTGGCGTTGCTCGCCTTGTTGACTTGATTCTGCTATATCTTGTTGAACTAGAGATTCACTGCGAGAGAGAACTCCCTGAACAACACTAGGAGCGTCCACAGAGACTTCTTCAGGAGTTGGAGACGCGTCCTTAGAGACATAGTATTTTCCTGAGGTCCAATCTTCAGCTTCATCTTCAGAGTCGTCCTGCTGATGCGATGAGGAGAGTTCTTTTTTACTTGATTTTTCTCTGTGAGAAAAACTTTCCTTGAACACAACATGAATACTCTCTTCAAGTTTTAGAGTCCTTTTGTTGAAAACTCTATATGCTTTGCTGGTGAGAGAGTACCCAAGGAATATGGCTTCATCACTCCTTGCATCAAACTTTCCAAGCTTTTCTTTATCATTGTTGTGAACGAAACACTTGCAACCAAAGACTCTGAGATAGTCAATGCGAGGCTTCCTTCCATTCAACAACTCATATGACGTCTTCTTCAGCAGAGGACGGATCATGGCACGATTGATGATGTAGCATGCTGTGGCAATGGCTTCCGCCCAGAAGTACTTGGGGACGCTATTAGCCAAAAGCATAGTTCTTGCCATATCCTCTAGCGTCCTATTCTTTCTTTCCACAACTCCATTTTGTTGAGGAGTCCTTGGAGCTGAAAAGTTGTGTGAGACGCCATGTTGATCACAGTAGGCCAGGAACTCTGAGTTTTGGAACTCCGTTCCATGGTCTGATCTTATGGCTTTGAGAGGCGTCTCAAGGGCAACTTCCACTTGTTTAATGAAGACTTTGAACGCATTGAAACAATCTGCTTTGGACGCTAAGAAAAGAACCCAAGTGAATCGAGAAAAATCATCTACAAGAACGTAAATGTACCTCTTTCCACCGTGGCTCAACGTCTTCATTGGTCCACAAGGAACCATATGGAGAAGTTCCAGAGGCTTCTTTGTGCTGACTTCGTTCTTTGACTTGAAAGACGTTCTTGTTTGCTTCCCTTTGATACAGGCTTCACACTGTTCAACAGTCTCAGGATCAATTCGGGGAAGTCCCTTCACAAGATTTCTTTGGTGAAGCTTGAAGATCGTGCTTGGACCAGCATGACCAAGTCGGCGATTCCAGAGATCAGCGTCCTTCTTTGAAGCAGATAGACATAATTCTGATTTAGGCTTGAACTCTTGATTGAAGATATAGATGTTGTTCTTGCGAACTCCTTTGAGAACAACTTTGTTGGACTTCTTGTTGATAACAAGGCACTCCTTTGAGTCAAATGTGACTAGATTTCCACCTTGATCACACATCTGAGAGACGCTAAGAAGATTGAAGCCAAGTCCTTCAACAAGACTGACATTTGTTGCTTTGATGGACGGGTTGAGAATAGCAGTTCCCGTTCCCTTGATCTTTCCTTTGCCCTTGTTGCCAAACGAGACAGTTCCTCCCGTGGCACTACTTTGGATAGAAGTGAGATGGATCTGGCTTCCTGTCATGTGATTTGAGGCGCCACTATCAAAGATCCATGGGCGTCCCCTCACTTCCACCTGCCAAAATAAGGTTAGTTCTTGGCGACCCAGGCAAGGTGTTCCTTACCTGGCTCATTACAATAATAGAACGCTGGTTCTGGCATATAGTCATTTATGTTAACATCATTAGAAATGGCATGTTTGTGGAAAGAACTTCTAGAACGTCTAGGACGCCTAGAACTAGCTTTTGGAACGGACTTAGCATTTTCATTGTTAGTCCTAGCAACTTTCCCACTCTCAATGTCTTCCTTAAGTTTTACACAGTCATATTTGAAGTGGTCACCTTGTCCACAGTACCAGCACGTCTTATAGTAAGTACCGAGGTAGTACTTCTTGTTGGGACGTTGGATTTTGTTTTGCTTCATCTTTTGGGGATCACACACTTTTGAACCGTCCCCTTTAGCAATTTTCTTGTAAATTTTATGACTGGTAGAATTAGTGTAGTAGTCCTCTTGACCTTTTTCTCCACTTTCTAGGACTCTAATTCTTTCAAGGAGATTCTTGGTTTTCTCTCTTTCTAGTTCAAGTTCCGAAGTTTTGCTGGCCTCAAAGTCACTAGGGAGAGAGTTCCTAGAGTCAGATTCATAACCTAGACCACGCTTAGCTGGGACAAAGACTATTGGTTTCACTTCCTCAACTATGGGACTCTTTCCCAAAACTTTCACTTCTTCCCTAAGCTTGGCGTTCTCAAGTTTAAGACACACAAGTTCAGTTTTTAGGGACTTAGCTTGTTCACGTGAGGACTCTAGTTGGATAGTCATTGAATTACAGTTCTCACATTCAACTACAATATTTTCATCTTCGAGTTCATCCATTCTTCTTTTCATAATAAGACTTTCCTCCATGATTTTACCAATAAGTTTAAGCAATTTTGGTTTTGAACACTTTTCTAGAGAACGCATCATGGAATCATGAGTTACCTCTTGTTCGTTGTTGGAGGCGTTCTCTTCAACAGCTGGCGCGTCCTCCACTGCCATGTATGCAACTTTATCGTCACGTTCATCATCACTTGAACTGAGATCATCCCAGGCAGCTGTACATGCTCCAATGAGAGCTTTCTTCTTGTCCTTGGAGGACGTTCCCACAGTACACTTTTTGGCAAAATGTCCTTTCTTGTTGCATTTGTAGCATGTGAGTTCCTTCATTTCAACCTCTGTGTACTTGGGACTCTCCTTTTTGTAGGACTTGCTCTTGCTACTATGCTTGTTCTTCTTGTTATAGTACTTGAGAGCCTTGTGAATGAGCGAGAGTTCCTCATCTGAGTCAATCTCTTCCTTTGGCTTTCTTTCTTTTTCTTTGGAACGCAAGTTCTCAAGTTTTTCTTTGTTTTGCATCATCAGCGCTAGATCTCTTTGGCCACGTAGGTACTCGGCGTACTCTGGTGTTGTGGACGCTAAAGCAAGATCAGTTTGAGGATTCTTTCCTAGCTGAGCCATGTCAGAGATTCTTCTTTCTTCGTACTGCCTGAGCTTCCCATAGATCTCTTCCATATCTAGAGTTTTGTTGGCTGTGTTTTCTTTGAAAGTCGTCCTATCGAAATTCCAAACTCCAGTCAACCCATCGATGACTACTTGAACTCTATTCCTCATGGAGATTTCTGATTCTGGAATGCCCAAGTTCTTCATTTTGGTAACGAGACCTTCAAAACGGTACGAGTAGTCGTTTACCGTTTCATTTGGCAACATACTGAAAGCATAGAACTCCTTTTTGATCTTCAGCTGGACGTCCTCTTTCATTTCTACAGTTCCCACATGAAATTTCTCAAGAGCTTCCCACTGTTGTTTTGCTGTGGGGAGATTGCTAACTCTTGTGGCGTCCCTTTCGCAGAGGGATGCTTGAAGAAAGCACACTGCTTTAGCATTTGTCTCCATTAGCTTGAATTCATCAGGACCCCACTCGTCCTCTTTGTCTTTCTTGTCATCGGGAACTTTGAGATCACCTTTTCTGATGACGTTCCAGCATTGATAATTTGTGCTTCTGCAGAAGTTCTCAAATCTAGTTTTCCAACGGTTGAAGTTGCCGTCCATTAGACGTGGAGGCTTCACATAAGAGATTCAAATGGGTTCCATGTCCATCTTTACCTGCAACTCAATAAGAATCTAGAGCGCCTGCTCTGATACCAATTGTTGGATCGTTAGTACTGAGGGACTGCCTTTACTTTGGTAAAGGCGTCCTTTGGTTAGGCGTTCCTACGAGGTGTAGGAGCGTCCTAGAGTAATGCAGCGGAAATAGTACTAAACAGGTAAGTAATGAACGCAATGAATTATAGAGGAACCACTCAAGACCAAGTAGTCCTTGAGTGTAAACCTCTACCTCCTTGGAGGATTTTTGAATAGTTCTTCCTTTATATTGAACGTTCTTACAGTTGTACTGGCGAGTCTTTACAATTCTCTGGCACTTAGCTTTTCCCTAAGTCCATTAGTAAAGGACTCCTCTAAGCCTACAACTTAAGCAAGTTCAATCTACTAAAGGACTCCTATCCCTGCATCCTACAGTACTTCGTAGGACTCTCTTTCTCTTCTTTTGATTACAAACAGTTTTGTGATTTGGGTTACAAGTCTCACTCGATCTAACTCAAAGTCTTAGCACTGTTCTTGAGTTCTTGAGTTTGATCTTTGTGTTCTTGAGTGAGCCGCTTTCCTATGATTCTCTCTGAATATTCTTGAAAGCATTAGCGTCACAATAAATGCCTTGGGGCTATTTATAGGACTTGGGGAAGGGCGTCTTTTCTCTGGGACGATCATGCCCTTCGTGGACGTGGCTACAGGATCTTCCTCCACGTAGTAGGGCGGTGATGAGGAAGCTTCCTGTATCCAGCTGTGTGTGATGAACTTCGCTACAGGATCGGCCGCCACGTGTTGATGGACTCTGTAACAGGATCATCCGCCACGTAGTGTTGGACTCCGCTACAGGATCGGTCTCCACGTGTCCTTGGATGATCAAACATTGTCGTGTGATGTCATCCTGTCGGCTAGTGAGTAAGGACTCCTTTCTTGCGTTCCTACTTGCTTAGGACTCCGTCCTTGCTCAAGTAGTCTCTGGCTGGTCCTTACTTCCTGTTAGCTAGCGTCCCTAAGCTTGTGGGACGCCCATACACACTTGTTGTCCTTTTGTTCACTGGCGTTCCTGAACACTTGGACAACTTTATTAGAATCAAAGTGAGTTTGTCATATCAAAACTAAGGGACGATTGTGTGGAACAGTAACAAGTACGCAGGCGTTCTTGATAGCGTCCCAACAAAGGCTAACCTTGGTGAGATTGAGCCGGTTGATATGTCTCTCACAATGGCGGATG
Source organism: Polygonum aviculare (assembly GCA_934048045.1). NCBI lineage: Eukaryota > Viridiplantae > Streptophyta > Magnoliopsida > Caryophyllales > Polygonaceae > Polygonum > Polygonum aviculare. The sequence continues at coordinate 11,987,263 of OW204025.1, read as the reverse complement.
GCTCCACCACTAAAGCCAAGGGAATATTGGATGATGTCCCGGTTCAAGTTGGCAAATACTTCGTTCCCGACAACTTCGTGATTCTAGATATGCAAGAAGACCCTTTGGTTCCTATCATTCTAGGAAGGCCGTTCTTAGCGACGGCGGGAGCTAAATTTGATGTGAAGAATGGGAAGGTGCCTTTTGAGATTGGAGAAGAAAGAGTTGAGTTCCATTTTAACAAGGCCTTGAATGAGCTGGATGCCTTGGCAATTTTGAAGTTGGAGGAGAATGCCAAAAGAAAAAGGGAAGAGGTGGAAATTGCTAGAGAGATGGCACCTTTGGAAAATGCCATGGGATTCAATGACCAAATGCAAGTCCAAGAGTTTTTGGAGAGAGTGGTGCAACAAGATGAGCTAAGGATTGACGATGACCCGGGGAACAATGAAGTATATCCTTGTTCGTATCCTTTTGATGTTGGTGATTCCTACTTATGTTTAAGTGATTTAAAGGATGATTCGGGAGAGGACTACTTATGTCTAAGTGACTTGAAGGATGATGTTGTAGAATCTCCTAGGAACTCTTTATATACTTTTGATGTAGGAAAGAAGGACCAAGGTGAGGCGAGTCAAGAAGTGCAAGCCTATGCTATGGAGGAGTATGATGCAAGAGAACCGGAGGACCATTCCTACATCAATCATAAATGGTGGTTCTATGGATACGAAGGCAATGGCAAAGGGCATGACTATGGGGAGCAATTCACCGTATTCCATCCACCGTGAGGTCAAGGTTGGCACGTCAAGCTAATGACGTTAAAAGAGCGCTTCTCGGGAGGCAACCCGAGCGGATTAATATCCTTTTTGTAGTTTTAGTTTAATGTTTTCTAGTTTAGAGTAGTTCTTTCTCTAGTCATTCCTATAGGATGTTTTGTGGATTTGTGGTGTTATTTGTGCTTCAAAGATTTATAGGAGTATGTGAAGAATGGGTAAATTCATGGAAAAAGAGGTCGCAATAAATGGAGTGATTTTTGGTGATCGAACCAAGCCCTAGTCGAGTTGCCCAGGTAAGTCGGGCCCGACTTGCGTGAGTCAGTCTGCCACTTCGGTCAACGTTGGTCAAGTGTAGTGGAAGATCCCAAATTTACCCCTTTGACCTAAGACTTATCTTTTTCCCCATTTAGTCCCCTTCCCTACCTACCTACAACCCTCCTCATAACCACCAAACCCAAAATACCCATCTCCCTTCAAAACCCTCAAAAATCGCCCCCCTCTCTCCCATACTCGATCCATCTCTCCTTGCCCTACTTGGATCTCGATCCAAAACCACAAACCTTCCCCAATTTCGAAACCAAAGAGAAACCTCAAGATTTTCATTGTTCTTCATCCCCTCCTCTTGACCTAATTAAAGTGGAAAATTTGAGTTCTAAGTTGATTTGTTGCTTAAAGGTCTAGATCTCTTCAATTTCGGTATGTGCAACTCGATCTCTACCTATTTCCTTGGGATTTTCGTGCTTACATTGCTTGAATTGAGTGTTACCATGTTTTATTGAGATTGAAGCTTGAGCAACAATGGTGGATTTGCATGAGTAATGAAATTGTTCTTCATCGTTGATTATGCATGCTTGAATCCCTTTAGAACTTCGATTAGGGATGTTAGATGATTCAAATTGGATCTTAGGTGCATGATAGATTGATTTTGGGTGAAATTGTTGGAGAAGAAGAAGCATGAATAGGACCAAGATACCCAGGTACCTCGGGCCCGACATATGAAGTCGGTCCAACACCACAGACCGAGGTTGAGAGCACCTCAGACCCGATGTGTATAGTGTGTCGATCCTGTTCTGTTTTGCTCTTTCTTGTGATATCATGAGGATTCATGTGTTTGATAGTTAGTTATAGCTTGATCATGAAGTGATTTATCTATTAGCTTAGCCATTGCTTAGGAATTCCATGATCATTCATGTTGGGTCTTGTGAGATATACGTCTAGAGTCTTAAGTATGGGGTAGTTCTTGTGAAATGAGTTGGGGGTTGTAAATATGTGTGATGTTGTTGAGATTGTACGGATCTTATGTTGTAGCCTTTTGCTTGATTTGAGTGTGTGTAGGTACCATGGAGACACGTTCATGTTGAGAGAGTCTCGAACAAATAAATTTGTCAAGACCCCGCTGAGTATAGCGAAGTCAGGATCGTCCACGGGAGTTAGTAGAACTATAGTCTAGCAATCAAACTACGAAAGCAAAACAAAAAAACAAAGCAAAACGAGCCAACAAACACACCACACCCTGAGGGGGGTCGCTGCCGACCTAAGGGGGGTCGCAGCCGACCTACGACAGAACGTAACAACACACTAAAAACACCTACTAAGGGGGGTCGCAGCCGACCAGTTGCAGGTCGCAGCCGACCTTTCTGGGCACGGAAATGGGTTTGTAAAAATACGAAAAGACAACTAGGGGTGGGGATTCACAACAACATAATCATGCATTCAAACAATGATAAAGACCAACTCAACTTATAGATCTCGACTTTCATGAAGATGATAACATGCAATCCAACTTGTTTTCTAAGGGTTTTAACTTTCATCTTCACCCAAATAGTTCCAAATCACAACCTAATCTTTCAATTCGATTGCAAAAGAGAGCATGCCCCAATTTTCATCAAGGAATTAAGCATGCAAGAAGGATTGAAGGATGGAGACTACAAGTCAAGCATAGATCTAAGATTGAAATTCAACATGCATTCTCATGTTGGGCTTCACCCCCAACCCTAGCAAGGAGACTACTCACACATAATCAAACACACAAACAACAAAAGAGAAAAGGGAGACATTATCGAAAACAAACAACTTAAATTAAACCAAAGATCCAAACTTACAAGCCTTGCAAACTCGACAACTTCACCCTACAAACCTTCCTCTTTCATCTTCCTCCTCTCTTCCTCCATGCCCACCCACTTCCCTCCTCTCCAAGAGGGAGAGTGAGAGAGCCCCCTCTCTAACCTAAGCTTCCCACACAAGCCTCCCTCTCTCCAATCAAATGCTACTCAGAAAAGGAGCCCAAAAGCCCCTTAAATAGAAGTACCAAAAAGGTCAACTTTAAAGGCTGCCAAGTCTGCCACTTTGTCCCCCTTTTCGAATTTCAAAAATCCCGCAAAAAGCATTACTTGGGCGGCAAGGATTACACGGGCCGACCTCGGGGAGGTCGTGCTGAGAGGGGTCGCTGCCGACCAAGGGGGGGTCGGCGCCGACCTACTGCAGGAGGTGGGACTTTTCTCGTTTTGTTTCGTTCTTGCTCCATTGCTTAACCTTCTTTTGGGGTTTCTTTTTCGATGATTCTTGGGTTCCTTTTAGACTTCTTGTAGCTTCTTTTGAGACACTTTTTGGCTTGAAGATCCATCCTTGAAATCCTTGAAAAGCTCCACTTGATTTGACTACGAACACCGCAACACCATCATCTCCTAGAATGCTCAGAAAAGCTCGAAAACTCCTCTAAAATGCTCTAAATACCTACAAAACACAAATGCAAACACAAACGACTCCAACTCTCGAAAGATCACATTATCCCGCCTTGACATCGGAGTTCATGGGCACCTTCAATTGCACTTATGACGACGTGGAGGATGATGAAGGCAGGATCACTTTCCAATTGGGCAATGAGACACACGAGCTCACTCTTCGGGATTTGGCAACTTTCTTTGGGTTCCCTTTTCCAAGAGAAGAAGCCGGCATGGACAATGAGAAAGTGAACTATGTATGGAAGCATGTAGCGGGGAAGAGAGAGATGAGGAAAGGAGCTCCTACAAATGAGATTGCTAGCCCCCTTTTCCGGGTTATGGTTCGTGTCTTGGGGTGTGCCATCTTTGCACGCCATGAATTGAGCAAGCCCATGAAGGAGGAGGCCATGTTTCTCTACGAGTTGCTCTTCCGTACCGACAAGCCCTTGAATCTAACTTGGGAGTGGGTCAAGATGGTGCATGACTTCCAAAGCACCTCTTGGATCTACTTCGGTGGGATGATAGCTCATCTTGCCATGCGACTTGAAGTCGATCTCTCCAAGTACACTCCGGCTCGAAATGGTGTGGAGTACATGAACATCAAGTACTTCAAGAAGGCAAACATCATCAAGGAGAAAGTCCGAATCACCTCTTTGGCGCCTCACTCGAACATTGAGGGAGTGTCAATTCCTTTGGGCCCCAATCTTTATGATCTCTCAAGATACCACAATTGGTATCAAGTATGGGCCGGAAAGCCTCACTCATTCGGTGATCCGGAAGGTTCAAGGGAGGGTCGCGAAACACCCCAACACATTCGTTTCACCTCTCCCCAATCCTCCCCAGATTCCGATCAAGATCAAGACAACTTCGAGTTTGCTAGAAGAGAGACAATGGATGTTGACACGCCTGCGAAAGAAGATGAAGGTTTCCAAGGTTTGCTAGCCAACCTCCGAGAAAGGAACCAAGCTCCCACATTACTGGACCGAGGTGCAGAGCATTTCGGGCCCGACGTTCACCAAAGTCGGTCCGACGTGTTCCTTCCCGAGTCGTTCCCGAGGCGTTATGAGCAAGGTGAAGGGAGCGGAGCTAGGCAAAAAACAACCTCATTTTGGTGGATATGAAGGGTATGCACAATGGGACGGCCCCGACATGGTCTTCCCCGAGCAACAACAACCGGTGGACATGTCATTTCTAGCCAACCAAATGGCTCACCTTCAAGTCCAACAAGAAAGCATGCTTCAAGAAGTCCATCAAGTCAACCTTCAACAACAACTCATGTACCAACAACAACAACAACAACTCCAACAACAAAGTTCCTTCCAAGCTCAACAAGATGAGATGAGCCGGCACCTTGGCTACACTAGGCGCGAGGTGGAAGACCTAAGGACGGTGGAAGATGAAAGGTGGTGCGTCCAAGAAAATTTCAACAATTGGATGAGCGGGAATTATCCTTCCCGAGAGGATCCATGGACACGTCCGGAACCTCAACTCCAACAACCAACACAAGACTTTTAGCAAGCACAAGTGTATGAATGGGAAAGGCAAGCAAGGCTCCAACGAGGATATCGGCGGGAGCATCCTTTTGAGTGAATCTAGACATGCCATCAAGAATAAGAAATTGTGAGCTTTTCGAACTCTTCTCTCTTATTTTGAAATTTGGTTTCCTTATTTGATGGGGAAATCAAAATTTTAAGTATGGGGTGGGGGTTAGTTGCTCATATTTTCATGTCTTTATGTTTGTTTGAAGGTGTTTGTTCTTAGTTTGTGTTTTGGGATGTTTGCTTTTGGATTGTGGTATGTTTGATGAAAGAAAAAAAATGATTGAACTTGATTTGGTTTGATTGAATGAGTTTGTTTTATTTTTGAAGAAAACTTTTGCAAAAATCCATAAAAAAAAATTTCGTGTGAAAACAACAAAAAGATTTTGTTTTTGGACAAAGGAATCCCTATCTTAGATGTCCAATGGAGAGTTAATGATGATATGAGCATGTAAATTCCTTTGCATACTTTTGGATAGTTTAGCCTCTAAGTGATGTTGTTTTTGATGTGATCATGATATCATGCTTGTTTTTATTGAGCACATGAGTTCTAGGATGAGTTCTTTTGCAACTAAGTATGAGTGAACCTTGTGAGATATCTTTTTGGCCATTTTACGGATGCTTGTTCATGATTGCATATCCCTCATGCTTCTTGTTTGATTTGCTCATGCATGCTTAGTAAAACTTGCTATTGCGGTGTTTATCTATTTTCCAAGACCGTCATGAGAATTGTTCTAAGCATTGTCACATTGATTTGAACATTATGTTTTTTCTAGTCACAAAATGCTCCATATCCTACCTTGAAGTGAATGCTTTGTTTGTAGCCCCGTTTTAGCCTAGACCTTTGTTTGAAACTCCTCAAAAATATGATTCCTAGCATATATGACTTGACCCTTATGGGATTGGACTTTAGTGAGAGGTTTCTGGAGTATATTTGGAGAGTTGAGATTCTCTTAGTAAAGGGCAAAGAATGGAGTTACAAGTCAAGTGGGTAGTTGTTGGGACAATGTTAAGGACGCCTTCAGTAATTAACATTGTGCCTGGCGTCCCTTAGTTTTGATATGACAAACTCGCCTTGATCTAATAAGTTGTCCAAGTGTTTCAGGGACGCATGTTGAAAAGGACAACAAGTTGATGAACATGTAGCCGTCCTTAAGGTGTAAGGACGCTACATCTCTGAGTGAACGGCTTGGTAAAATCTTAATAAGGACACCGTCCTTCAACATTACACTGGAGTCCTTCAAAGTTGGCCGACAAAGTGACATCACCAGACAAGCTTTGATCATGATCTCCACGTGGAAGAAGATCTCGCAACCAAGCCTAACGGAATTGCCAGTATGCTTTCTTGATCATCACAGAGACACGTGGAAGCCGATTACTGTTGCAACGTCCCCAAAGGGCATGATCGTCAGAGAATGTCACCCTTTCCCAATGTCACTATAAATACTCTTCCAGAGCATTTATTGTGATGTGACGCTTCAGAGAATATTCAGGGTATGGGCCCGGAATGGTTTTCCCCGAGCCTTCACAATCAGTGGACATGAACTTTCTAGCCAACCAATTGGCGCATCTTCAACTCCAACAATCAAGCATGCTACAAGAGGCACACCAACTCAATCTTCAACAACAACACTTGAGTTTCCAACCACAACAACTCTCCCACCAACAAGAAGACTTCCAAGCACAATTTGAAGAAGTGAACCGCAACATTGCTTACACTAGGCGTGATGTGGATGATTTGAGAGCGGTAGAGGACCAAAGATGGGGCGTTCAAGAGAGCTTCAATGAGTAGATGGTCGGGAACTACTCTTCCCGAGAGGACACATGGACGCGTCCCACTCCCCAACTTCAACCGCCAAGTCATGATCCTTTTCATGTCAATGTGTACGAGCGAGAGAGGCAAGCACGGCTCCAAAGGGGCCGCCGCCGAGAACACCCTCCAAACTAAGCCTCAACATGCCATTCAAGAATAAGAAATTGTGAGCTTCCTTAACTCTTCTCTTTTACTTTTGAGTCTTGATTTATTTGTTTTGATGAGGACATCAAAATTCTATGTATGGGGTGGGTTAGTAGCTCATAGTTTCATGTGTAGGTTTCTTGTGTTCTTGTCTTGTTAAGGGATGTTTTCTTTTGGATAGTGGCATGATGTGTTCTTTGGTTTGAATGATGATTGAATTTGATGGCATGTATGGATGAGTTTGTTTTGTTTTTGAGAAAATTTTTGCAAAAATCCCTAAAAATTTAAAAAATTGTGTGAAAATGACAAAAAGATTTTGTTTTTGGACTAGGAATTCCCATCTTAGATGTCTAATGAAGGCTAATGATGATGTGAGCATGTAAATTCCTTTGCATATTTTTGGATAGTTTAGCCTCTAAATGGATATTGTTTTTGATGTGATATGATATCTTGCATGTTTTTATTGAGCACATGAGTTCTTGGATGAGTTTTGATGCAACTAAGCTAGAGTGACCCTTGTGAGATTATTTTTGGCCATTTTAGGGATGCTTGTTCATATTTGCATATCCCTCATTTTTGTTGTGTGATTAGCTCATGCATGCTTAGTAAAACTTGCTATTGAGGTGTTTATCTATTTTCCAAGACCAATATGAGATTTGTTCTATGCTTTGTCACATTGATTTGAACTTTATTTCATTTAGTCACAAAATGTTCCATATCCTACCTTGAAGATAAGCCGTTGCTTGTAGCCCCGTTTTAGCTTTAGACCTTTGTTTGAAACTCCTCAAAAATATGATTCCTAGCCTATATGACTTGACCTTATGTGATTGGACTTTAGTGAGAGGTTTGGAAGAATATTTGGAGAGTTGAGATTCTCTTTGGTAAAGGGCAAGAAATGGAGTTATAAACCAAGTGGGTAGTGCATCTTTGTTGTGTGAAAGAAAGAAAAGTTGGAAAAATAGTGGATTGAAAGCAAAGTGCTTAAGTGTAAAAAAGGGTACCGACCGAGTTAAAGTGCACATCGGGCCCGAGTTATAGTGCAAGTCGATCCTAGTGGAAAAGTGTGAAAAATCCAAACGAAAAGTGTATTGCAAAGATGAAGTGGAATGTTTAGTGAAAGTATGGGTTGAAAGTTGAGAAAAGAAGAAAAATCAAAGTCTTTTGGATGTGTGTAAGTTGAAAGTGGAATGATTTGGTGAGTTAGGTGAGAGACTAGAAAGTTCAATCCCCATTGTAAGCACCACAAGACCAAAGTGATTCCCACCTTGAGAAGCACCAAAAGCCCCATTACAACCCGGCCGAATGGAACCTCTTTGAGGACCTCCATTGAGCCAAGTTCATATTCTTTGTGTGCATTATAATAGGCATCTCTAGGTGGAGGAATTGGTGATATTAGTTTCAATTGTAAAGTCTTTCCTTGCATGATTGTTGAGTATGAGAGTTCATTGCTAAGCCTAAACACATGATTAGTGATACACATTTCTATATCCCTAAAGTGACGCTTGGTTGCATTAGACTTTATTCTTTGAACCCTTGATCATGTGTGATGACATAATCTTGCTAGCATATCTATCACTTGTGCTTGATTGAGTTTTTCATATGAGGTTTTACTTGAAGATTGTGCTTCGTTCTTGCTTACATTGTTATTGCTTGAGGACAAGCAAGTTTAAGTATGGGGTATTCTGATGTCTCTCATTTTGGTGGTGTTTTAGTGGTTAAATTCCCTTGTAAATATGTGTCTTTTGTTCCTTTCTTTGTTAGTTTTGTCCCTTCTTAGCTTAGTTCCCGGTTTTCTATGAGATTCGGAGACTATGCTAGTTTGTTGTGTTTTGTAGGTAAAATGGCGCATTTGAGGGCGTTTTGGGAGGAGTATCTAAGGAGGAGCCAAGTTGTTGGATCGTTAGTAACTGAGGGACGTCCTTTACTTTAGTAAAGGCGTCCTTTGGTCAGGCGTCCCTACGAGGTGTAGGGGCATCCTTAGGTTATACAGCGGAAAAAGTACTAAACAGGTAAAAGAAGAACGCAATGAATTATAGAGGAACCACTCAAGACCAAGTTGTCCTTGAGTGTAAACCTCTACCTCCTTGGAGGATTTTTGAATAGATTTTTCCTTTCTTATTAAACGTCCTTTCGTTGTACTGGCGAGTCCTTTACACTTCTCTAGCACTTAGAGTTCTTCCTAAGTCCACTAGTAAAGTCCTCCTTTAAGCCTACAACCTAAGCGAGTTTAATACCCCAAAGGACTCTATCCCTACGTCCTACAGTACTTCGTAGGACTTCTCTCTTTTCTTTTCTTTACAAACTAGTTGTGGTTTAGGTTACAAATCACACTCGATCTAACACAAAGTCTTAGCACTGTTCTTGAGTTAGTTCTTCGTGTTCTTGAGTGAGCCGCTTTCCTCTGATTCTCTCTGAATATTTTCTGAAAGCGTTAGCGTCACAATAAATGCCTTGGGGCTATTTATAGGACTTGGGGAAGGGCGTCATTTCTCTGGGACGATCATGCCCTTCGTGGACGTGGCTACAGGATCTTCCTCCACGTATGATGGTGGTGATGAGGAAGCTTCTTGTATCCAGCTGTGTGTGATGAACTCCGCTACAAGATCTGCCGCCACGTAGTGTTGGACTCCGCTACAGGATCGGTCTCCACGTGTCCTTGGATGATCAAATATTGTCGAGTGATGTCATCCTGTCGGCTAGTGAGTAAGGACGCTCTGCATGCGTTCCTACTTGCTTGGGACTCTGTCCTTTCTCAAGTAGTCTCTTGCTGCTCCTTACTTCCTGTTAGCTAGCGTCCCTAAGCCTATGGGACGCCCACACACACTTGTTGTCCTTTTTTCACTGGCGTTCCTGAACACTTGGAAAATTTAATTAGAATCAAAGTGAGTTTGTCATATCAAAACTAAGGGACGGTTGTGGGCACACTACCAAGTACGCATGCGTCCTTGATAGCATCCCAACAATTTCCCCCTTTTTGATGATGAAAAACTCTTCAGCAAGACAGTTTTGACATTTGAACTTAGCATGCATGAAAACTTAGAAGCGTCCTCTAACACTTAGAGAAATTTTAGAAAGCACAAGTTTTCATTCTTTGATTCTCTAACTTTTAGATTTTAAGGAGAGAAAAGCGTCCTAGAATTTTCTAGACGTCCTCTAGTTTATTCTAGCATGGCGTTCCTTAGACCTTTCACTTAATAGTTCCCCCTTAACACTTGCTTATTCTAGATAACTATTATATAGCGCATCTCTGCAAAACTACACTTCCCCCTTTTGGCATCATCGAAAAGGATAACAAGTGATAAGGACGGTAGCATAAAAACACAACTATAGGCAGTGGAACGCTTAAACAAACATATGCAAGCAAATAGTTGAAATTCCATTCAAACAAAAGTGGAAACATTGTCATTACATACCAAGTGTTTGTCAAAAGAAAAGAAGCAAAGGCAAAACAATTGAGGACGGCGTTGGTCTTGATAGAACTTGAGAAGTTGTTCATGTAGTTCTGCCGACTTAGTGAATGTCGTTGACAAGTCCTTGAGGGCCGAGAAGATGAGACACTGATTGTCCAAGATAGCACCCATGAGTTCTGCAGGAGGATGCTGTGCAGGATTAGCTGGAGCAGAACGAGGCGCCGGACCAGAACTAGAAGACGGAGCGTCCACAGGAGGTACAGAGGAAGGTACAAGGGAGGACGCCATCATTAGCTGATCAAGAGCTGCAAAGTTAACTGCGGGCTCTTCCTCAAAAGCGTTTTCTTGATGCATGGAGGAGAGACGTTCCTGTTCAGCTTCAGCAGCTAGGCGTTCTTGCTCAGCCTTTTTCCTAGCTTCCTCAGCTTCGGCTTCCAACTGCTTCTTGATGGAGGGAAGTTCCTCGTTGTGCCTTATTTCAACAAGTCCCTTCTTGGGGTTCCAGTTCAGACCTAGTTTCTCAGAGGGAGCAGACTCATCATAAGCGTTCTGGGCTATAAGGATCAGCTTGACTAGCCCAGGGTACGGCAAAGCGTGTCGCTTCCTCCCACACTTAGCCATATGTTGCATAGCAATTCTGGCAAGATTTATGGGACAGCGGTCGAGAAGAGCGTCTATCAGAATAAGATCATGCGTTTGTACTAAAGAACGCTTCTCTTGCCTGGGAAGGATGGCGCGACAAATGAAGTAATGTGCAATGGCGCCCACTTTGCTCAACACATGAGCCACTCTGTCAAGTCCATAAGGGGCTTTACCCTGGAACACTCTTTGAAGCACAGGCAGTTCTTCATCAGTTGTCTCAAAGCCATTTTCCGGGAGGCAGCTTAGTGCGTTGGACGGAGGCTTTTGTGTGCTCAGTCCCATGAAGGCAAAGACTTGGCGTTCAGTGACAGATGCTTTCTCATCATCTTTCTTGAAGTGGAGTGAGCCGTCCTTAGACTTGTAGCGCAGGCTCCTGTAGAACGCTTTGACCTGCTCTTTGTCAACATCTGTAGGCGCAGGCCCAACGTTCAACCAGCCTTGAAACCTTAGAAGCTCAAGGAACTCCTGAACTTTGTCATCTTCGAAGGATGAGAGCCATTCTTCGGAGTAGATCAAGGGGCAAAGGACTTTGACGGGTGCACCATCAGGCTTGCGCTTTCTCTTGCCTTTTGGTTACTCTGAGTCCTCATCATCATCATTAGATTCATCCTCGGCGTCTTCGGACTCACTCTCAGCAACGTCCTTGGAGGGAGCGTCCTCTGTGTCTTGTTTATTTTCTTCACTGCCACCAGCTGTGGCCTGTTCGGTTTCAGAAGGAGCTCTTCCTTGAGACGATTCCTCAGCGTCCTGAGCCTCTGTTTGATTTTCATTGGAGGGCTCAGCGTCCGTAGGGACTTGGTGGGATTCTTTTTGGATTGTGGGGGAGGGGTTTTCTTGTGGGGTGGGAAGGGGGTTAAGAACGGGGAGAGATTGATTGTAGGGTGGGATCACATCAGCATCACGCTCGAGCTCGTCAGAGAGAGAGGGCTCGGCGTCCTTAGGAGCGACCTGGTGCTCACCAGCGTCCTCAGTCACTTCAATCACTTCAGCCTCTTTTGCCGTAGGAGCATTCTCGACTCCTTCCGCCTCGTCATTAGAGTCCCCAACAACATCAACGAATGGGGAGGGCTGACCGGCAGGCGTTCCTCTTTGGCTCTCAGATGAGCTAGAGGAAGAGGAGGAGATGTGCTCGGGCTCTGCAGCTTCCTTTGCTAGCAACACCTTAGGCTTTTCACCGGCTTTGCGACGGCGAAAGGTGTGCGCAAGAGTTGAACGCTGCTCAGCTTCTTCCGGGCCACTTTCTGAAGAAGGACGACGGGACCTTGGAGTCTCGGGGTCCTTTGGAGGTGAGATATGGGCCGGGGCTAATGGAAAGTTGGCAAAGTTGAGGGGAGACAGGTGAGGGTTGGGTTGAAATGGTATAAGGGCATTGTCTTTTGTTGCTGAGGGAGAACGGGGAGGAGTTGGAAGTTGGACGATTTTAATTGCGGGAGGGGGAGCAAGGTTGGAATTCTTTTTGATTGGGCCTTTTGTGGAGCTAGGCCTTGTTGTTGTAGAGGGGACGCTTGAGGACTTGGCCTTTTTGAGGGGCCTTGGGTCATTAATCTTTTTGGAGCGTCCCTCTTTAATGTGAGATGGGAACTTGTTCACAATATCTATGGGTTTGGAGGAGGAAGAGGGTTTAGAGGATTTTGAGAAAGGGGACGAAGGGGTAGGACGCTTTAAAAGCTTCTTTGTGGTGATGGTGGGAATTTGAGGAGGAGGGGGAGAGGGACTCGGCAAACGGTTCTTTAGCAATTGGTAAGTCGGGGAGTCCCTTGGGTACATGGGAAAGTCGGGAAGGGTATGGTTATGCAAATCAGGAATAAGGTCAAGTAAGGGAGCAAGATTCTCACCACCGAATTGCGAGAAGAAGAGCACGTCGTCCATCCGGCCAGGTAAGTCCTTGTAGTCATTTTTATGAAGGCCATGGATGACGAAGCGTTCTATGAACTTCTCATAATTCTTCGTCTTTTCAGCGTCTGCCTTTACATCTGGGATATCCATGCGTTCCCTGATGAGCATGTACAACGTTCTGGGCTTCTTATTGATGAAGTCCACAAGAGATTCGTTGAGAGCAATTGGCTTTGGCTTCTCAATAGTGTGGGACTTCACCAATCTTCTTCTCTTCCCGCCAGCAGAAGATCCGGCAGCGTTCACTAGTCTTTGAGACATTTTCCGGTTGAGTTTAGAGAGAGAAAGTCGCCGGAATTCTAGAGAGAGGGCAGAGCAAATTTGAGAGCAGGGAAGTTGTTGAGCGGAGTAAATGAGTGATGGTGACTGTGTCTGCCTTATATAGAGGAAGCAGTGGCACAAACTGTAATTAATATTGATTTTCTGTGCGACACGTGGCAAAACTTTCCCTTTAATATTTGAGCAAAAGCAACGGTCACTGTGCAATAGTTCTAATTTCAAATTTCTGACTCTTCAACTTCTTCTCAAAAACTGAACTGGCGTCCTCTCTAACAAACACTGAGCGTCCTCTCAAACTTAGCAAAACCTTACCTCTTCAAGAAAACCAAATACCTTCACAACTGTCCTTGTGATCACCTTGCGAACCATTTAAGAACAAAGCAAGTACGTCCCGTAAAAGAAAATATGAAGTTCATAGGACGCTTTTGCAGAGTTCTCGGCTAGGGTAAGCTTAGAGTTCCCATCATTTCGGCTTATGATGCGGGTTGGGTGATCAGGGATACTCTTTTCAAGACAAATAGAGAAATTTGAATGGCGTTCCAAAGTAGCAAACACATGAAGTTTTAGACTAGCGTCCTTGCAAATATGAACTCAATGCATAACAGTCCTTAAACACTTAGAATCTACTAAACATAGCCAATCATTGAGAGAATAGTAGAACGGGACTTGCTACTTAAAAGTTATCATCCCCAAGAGCAACCTGAAATGCTCAAAGGGACGTCTATCAAGCGCCTTAGTGAAAATATCAGCTATTTGGTCTTCAGTCCTAACATGTACCATACTAATAAGTCCTAGTTCAACATTGTCACGCAAGAAATGATGCCTTATATGAATATGCTTTGTGCGTGAATGAAAGACAGGATTCTTAGCAATTTCAATAGCACTCGTATTATCACAAAGAATGGGAATAGTTTCAAGATTGATACCGTAGTCCTCAAGTTGATATTTGATCCAGATAACTTGTGAACAGCACGAGGCAGCAGCAGCAACGTACTCGGCTTCCGCAATTGTTGGATCGTTAGTAAATGAGGGACGTCCTTTACTTTAGTAAATGCGTCCTATGGTCAGGCGTCCCTACGAGGTGTAGGGGCGTCCTTAGGTTATAGAGCGGAAAACGTACTAAACAAGTAAAAGAAGAACGCAATGAATTATAGAGGAACCACTCAAGACCAAGTAGTCCTTGAGTGTAAACCTCTACCTCCTTAGAGGATTTTTGAATAGATTTTTCCTTTCTTATTAAACGTCCTTACGTTGTACTAGCGAGTCCTTTCACTTCTCTGCACTTAGAGTTCTTCCTAAGTCCACTAGTAAAGTCCTCCTTTAAGCCTACAACCTAAGCGAGTTTAATACCCCAAAGGACTCTATCCCTACGTCCTACAGTACTTCGTAGGACTTCTCTCTTTTCTTTTCTTTACAAACTGTTTGTGGTTTGGGTTACAAATCTCACTCGATCTAACACAAAGTCTTAGCACTGTTCTTGAGTTCTTGAGTTAGTTCTTCGTGTTCTTGAGTGAGCCGCTTTCCTCTGATTCTCTCTGAATATTCTCTGAAAGCGTTAGCGTCACAATAAATGCCTTGGGGCTATTTATAGGACTTGGGGAAGGGCGTCATTTCTCTGGGACGATCATGCCCTTCGTGGACGTGGCTACAGGATCTTCCTCCACGTATGATGGTGGTGATGAGGAAGCTTCCTGTATCCAGCTGTGTGTGATGAACTCCGCTACAAGATCTGCCGCCATGTAGTGTTGGACTCCGCTACAAGATCGGTCTCCACGTGTCCTTGGATGATCAAATATTGTCGAGTGATGTCATCCTGTCGGCTAGTGAGTAAGGACGCTCAGCATGCGTTCCTACTTGCTTGGGACTCCGTCCTTGCTCAAGTAGTCTCTAGCTGGTCCTTACTTTCTGTTAGCTAGCGTCCCTAAGCCTATGGGACGCCCACACACACTTGTTGTTCTTTTGTCACTGGCGTTCCTGAACACTTGGAAAATTTAATTAGAATCAAAGTGAGTTTGTCATATCAAAACTAAGGGACGGTTGTGGGTACACTACCAAGTACGCAGGCGTCCTTGATAGCGTCCCAACACAAGCTAAGGAGCAAAGGAGCGGAAGAGCCATGCAAAGAATGAAGAGGAACTCAAGGAAAACCAAGGAAAGAAGACGATCGAGGCCCCGGATCGATGTCCCATCAAGTCGGGCCCGAGTTTGGCGTTTCAGAGGCTCGGACCGACGTTGGCAACGTCGGGCCCGAGGTTCACCCGCATCGGTCCAAGTCGGCAAAAGAAAGGATTGGGCTCCAAGGCACATTTTGGTGATCTTCCACTTTTGCCCTTCTTCTAATTTTGGAATTCCTTGGTCCCCAATCAAAGGAGAGGATAATTAGAGGGAGCTTAGAGGAGCTTAGGGGGATCCATCATCTAATCACTCTCAAGGCTCAAAGAAAGACTTGGAGAGCAAGGAGGAGGAAGGAAGAGGAGAAGAGAAGGAGAAATCAGTGGAGTTCTAGGAGAGATTAGTGAGTATTGAACTTGTTTTGCTTTTGTTTGGTGAATTTGAGACTTGGATATTGTGAACCCCTTTGATTTGAATGCAATTTGGCATTGGATTGAGTTTGATGTTTGAGATTTGCTTGATTTTCCATTTGATTTCTTTTTACTCTTACTTGATGGAGTAGGCTCCATAGTCTTGGGCTATGGGGGAATCCCCTAGCTAGTATTGGGTGTGAACCTCCAATTCCATAGCCTTAAGTGCTTGATCTATGAATCCTCTCTACATTGAGCTTCAATACTCTTGTGAGAACAAGGGATCTAGGGCTTGTGGTTGGTAAGAGTAAGCGAAAGCGATCTCGAGCCCATCACTAGACCTAGCATCGAAGGAGAGTGAAAACACCCTAAGGTCGAAGTGTAGAGTGGAGGGATCGAAGGCAAACAACCTCGATCTCATAAGAATCATCACTTATTGGCTGAATTGGGGTGGAATCACCCAAGTCTAGTTAGGGGAGGAACCCAAAAACCCAAGACCGATCTACATATCTGCCAAGACCGAGTTCCCCAGTACATCGGGCCCGACGTTCCCTGTGTCGGTCACGACCAACTCTCATCGATCCAACCTCGGACCGAGGTGACCAAAGTCGGTCCGGGTTGTTCCCTTTGATTTTCCTTGTTTTTGCCTTTCTTTTACCTTTCTTTAGTCTTCTTGGTACACTCAACGCACGAACTCCTGTGTGTTCGACACCCTACCCTTATACTACAATTGGGGTTCGGTTTATAAATTTAAATTTTGAGACCCTCCGATCGGGAACCCATCAGAAATTTTGGCGCCGTTGCCGGGGAGTTCTACTTGTTTGAGGTACCATCTTTTGTTGAGTCTTTGCTTTTGTAGTGATTTGGGTGAGGGACTAGCCCGAACCCCTTGTTTGTATTGATTCGGTTTTTTATTTGTGTCTTTGGTTATAGGTGTATGCGAGCTCGTTCCGCCCGAGGAGCATTTGAGTTCGACTTTGTGTGTGATCCGGAGAACATTCTTAAGCAAGCCCGAAAGAAGAAGAGAATGGCGGACCAAGCACAACGTGATGAGGAGGCTGATAGGATGAGAGCCGACATGGCTCGTATGCAACTTGAGATGGCGAACCGGGATGCCGAGGCCCGGAGAGAGCGTGAGAAAAGGATGAGATTGGAGGCTCAAATTAACACCCAACCCCGGAATGCTAGACAATACATGCATCCGGAGTTGAAGGTGTCGGAACCAGCCATTGTCTTGCCGGAGGTGTCAAAGAATTTTGAGATCAAAACTCAATTCATCTCACTTATCAAGAGGGATCAATTTCAAGGGAGACCGAATGAGTGCCCGATCAAGCATGTGAAGCAATTCAAGGATCTATGTGAGACTATCTCGACGGATGAGGAGACACTTGTGTATGTGCTACTCAAAGCCTTCAAGTGGTCGTTGGGAGGCAAGGCATTGCATTGGTTGGAGAGTCAAGCACCTCGATCCATCACATCATGGAGGGCTCTCAATGAAGCATTCTTGATGAAGTTCTTTCCTCCAACAAAGACAACGGAGCTTAGAAGGAAGATAGCAAGTTTTCAACAAGGAGTCCACGAGCCACTCTTTGAGGCTTGGGATCGATTCAAAGAGATGTTGAGGCAATGTCCAACGCATGGGCAACAACCGTGTGTCCTCCAAGACATATTCTTCCAAGGAATCAATCCCGCCACTAAGGACAAGTTGAACCTTCACATCGATTGTGGGTTCATTGACTTACCGCCGGAGCAAGCTTGGGAACTGTTGGATAAGCTCTCGGACTATGAGGCGATGTACGGGGTGAGTAATGTCAACAAGGAGGCAAGAGTCCAAGGAGAGGGTTCAAAGAGGCTCTATGACCCGAAGAATGAAGAGGTTGATAAGGATGTGAAGATCCAATTTCTTGAGGATGAGTTGAACAAGATGAGGAGGCAAATGACTCACTACAAGCAAACCACTAGAGCATGTGAAGAATGTGGTTCTTTCAAGCATAGAGCTCAAGAGTGTCCCAATGAACGCCAAGTCCGATTGGCCGAGCAAATCGAGGAGGCGCAATATGTTCAAAGAAGTTATGGAGGAAGAGACAACTTCAACAATGGAGGGAAAGGAAGGTGGAACCAAGGCCAAGCCAATGGCTACAACAACAACTACAACCAAAATGAGCCAAGGGCCCAACCACCGCCATACCGACCTCCGGGGTTCTTTGAGCAAACTCCACAATGGGCGCAAGAGATGAGAGGCGAGTTCAAGGACTTGAAGAATCAATTCACCAATGTGGAGAGAAGAGTTGATGAAATGGGTGCCCAATTCAAGGAGTTTGGTGTTTGGAGAAGGCAAGTGGACAATCAACTTGTTCACATGGCGAATCAACTTCCAAGAGAGGAAGGGAGACTCCCGGGCCAACCCGAGGAGAATCCCCGTGCCCCACAACAACAAAATGAAGTTCGAGCCATAGAATTAAGGAGTGGATGGAGTTTGCCCAAGCCACAAGTGCGAAGGATGAGAGAAGAGAGTCGGAACGAGTTGCCCAGGAACTCGGGCCCGACGTGCCAAGAAGTCGATCCAAAAGACGGAGGAAGTCCCTTGACTCAGACCGAGGTGAAATTGAACTCGGGCCCGACATGCCCTGAAGTCGGCCCGACGTTCCCGGATGTGATCTGTCCTAGGACCGAGGTTCCAAACATCGGTCCCGATGTCGATCCCACGTCGATCCAGGCTGAAAATGTTGAGAGAGATCTAGGCCGGTCCAAAGAAGTGGATTCAACCAAGAAACAAGGTGGCATAACTCTTCCTTACCCATTGAAGAAGCCCAAGGAGGTTGTTGAGGGCAAGTTTAAGAGGTTCTTGAAGCTCTTGCAAGGTTTGAACATCACCATCCCATTCACCGATGCTCTAAGTGAGATGCCATCCTATGCAAAGTTCTTGAAGGAAATTTTGAGCAAGAAGAGGTCAATTGTGGAAATGCAAGATGAGGTGAAGATCTTGGAGCTACCTCAAAAATTAGGTGATCCCGGAAGATTTGCAATTACCGTGGGGATTGGATCCCAAAACTTCAAGTCCCTTTGTGATTTGGGAGCAAGCATATCGGTTATGCCCATGAGCATATGGAGAAGGGCTAATCTTGGAGATATAGAACCGGTTGACATGAGTCTCACTATGGCCGATGGTTCATCTACGAAGGCCACCGCAATCCTAGATGACGTCCCGGTTAGACTTGGGAGGTACTTTGTCCCCGACGATTTTGTGATTCTTGACATGAAAGAAGACCCTATGGTGCCCATTATTCTTGGAAGGCCGTTTCTAGCCACGGCGGGTGCCAAATTTGATGTGAGAAATGGGAAAGTGACTTTTGAGATTGGTGAGGATAAGGTGGAGTTCCATTTCAACAAAGCTCTTAATGAACCGGATGCTTTGGCAATCTTGAAATTAGAGGAAAGTGCCAAGCGTAAAAGAGAGGAAGTAGAATCCATAAGAGAGGAAGAGGCACCTTTAAGGAGCCATGACATGGTCAATGCTCAAGTCCACGAGGAGTTAAGAGGTGGAGATAGTCCAAGAGGCCAAGAAGAGTATCCTTCTCTATATCCTTTTGATGTGGGAGACTCTTATATGTGTTTAAGTGACTTGAAAGAGGATCTAGAGGATAGTTACTTAT
The DNA here is from genome assembly GCA_934048045.1 of Polygonum aviculare. Classification (NCBI taxonomy): domain Eukaryota; kingdom Viridiplantae; phylum Streptophyta; class Magnoliopsida; order Caryophyllales; family Polygonaceae; genus Polygonum; species Polygonum aviculare. The sequence continues at coordinate 11,967,900 of OW204025.1, read as the reverse complement.
GCTTGAGTGATTTAAAGGAAGATTTGAGCTATAATGTCATTGAGTCCCCTAGGAATTCTCTAGATGTTTGTGATGTAGGAAATGAAGATCGAGTTGAGAAGGAGCAAGAAGTGCAACCCTACACTTTGGAGGACAAAGGTGAAGGAGGATTTGGAGACCACGCCTACATCAACCACAAGTGGTGGTTTTATGGCTATGAGGGGCGTGGAGATGGACATGACTACGGTGATCAATTCACCATTTTTCATCCACCGTGAAGGTCGAGGTTAGAAGTCAAGCTAGTGACTTAAAAGAAGCGCTTCTCGGGAGGCAACCCGAGCGTAGTAGGTTCATTTTCGTAGTTTTTAGTTTGTTTGTCTTAGCTTAGATTCTTTCTAATCTCTTCTTAGCATGTGTTTTGTGGAATTGTGTGTTGTGTGATCTTCATGATTGAGTATGGTTGTGGTGAAAATAATAAAAGGACTTGTGGGTAAAGAATTTCCAAGAAGAGGGAATTTTAGGAAGCCAAACCAAGCCGGATCGAGGTACCCAGTACGTCGGGCCAGACGTGGGTGACGTCGGTCCGACTTAGTCGGTCAACCTTGGTCTTGATTTTGAGAAAATACCCATTATACCCCTCTGACCTAGCTTTGTCTTTTACCCATTTGAGGACTCTTTTCCCATATCTACCACCCATCATCTTCATAACCACCTTCCCAAAATACCAAGCTCTCTTCAAAAACCCCCCAAATCGATCCCCACCTCCATCATACTCGATCCCCAAGCAAACTTCACAACAATCTCGATCCAACCCCCTAGCCATCCCAAACATCGATCCTTAGAAGAGAAAATCCCAACAAGTCCCATAGTTCTTCATCCCTCTTCTAGATCTAGGAGGAGAATTCGAGTTCTAAGGAGTTGATTGCTAGCAAGTCTTTGTTTCTTCAAATTTGGTATGTGAATCTCGATCTCTACTTGATTCCTTGTGAATTTCATGTTTTCATTGCTATAATTGAGATTCGCCATGATTGAGTGAGCTTAGACCTTGAGCATCCATGGTGACTTTCATGAAATGTGAAATTTGCTCTTAATTGTTGATCATGCATGTTGAGACCTAGTTGGAACTTCGATTGATGATGAGAAATGGTTGATTTTTGATTTTAGGAGCATCCTAGAGTGATTTTTGGGTGAAATTGGTAGAGAAGTCGATTTTGGGTTCTGACCGAGATGTCCAGATCTCAGGTCCGACGTTGTGTAGTCGGTCCAAGACTCGGACCGAGGTTGAGAACCTCGGGCCCGATGCCTTATGTTGGTCGGTCCTAGTGCAAATTGGCTTTCTCTTGTGTGAGCTTTAGGAATCATGAGCTTGATTGTTGGTTAATGCTTGATTATCATGATATATTTTGTAGCTTGACAATTGTGGTATGATCCCTAGTTCATGCATGATTGGATTTTGTTGATTGAGTGTCTAGAAGACAAGTATGGGGTTATCTTGTGTGATAAGTTGTTGGTTGTGAAAGCATGTGATCTTGTTGTGGTTGTATAGATCTTATATTGTAGTTTCTTTGCTTTGATTGTGTGTAGGTACCATGACAACCCGAGCATCTTCTTCGCGAATGGAGAGGCCTTCAAAGAAGTCTAAGAAGTCGAAGAAAGTGCAAAGGATGGATGATGTGCACTTTGAGGATGATGATGTGGCTCGAGAATATGAGCGATAAATGGGTCTAGCTCATCACACTCGGTGGCTAGATTGGGAGGCTATAAGAAAGATGAGCATGGAAATGGCGCTCACCCGATGCTACTCTAATATTGGGCTAGAAGTGATGCTTAGGTGGGACAACACTCACTATCCCGCCTTAACATCCGAGTTTATGGAAACATTCAAATGCTCGTTTGAAGGAGTAGAGAGTGAGGGCATGATCTCCTTCCAATTGGGAAATGAAGCGCAAGAGCTCTCACTTAGGAATTTGGCGGTCTACCTTGGATTTCCTTTTCCGAGAGATGAAGCCTTTGTGGACAATGAGAAGGTTGATTACCTTTGGAGATATGTAGCCGGAAGGAGCGATATGAGGAAGGGAGCCTCAACCAATGAAATAGTAAGTCCCCTCTTCCGAGTGATGATCCGAGCTTTGGGATGTGCCATCTTTGCTAGGCACGAGCTAAGTAAGCCCATGAAGGAAGAAGCCATGTTGCTCTATGAGATGTTGTTTCAAAATGAGAAGCCGATGAACCTCACTTGGGAATGGGTGAAGATGGTGAGGGATTTCCAACGTTCCTCATGGATTTACTTTGGAGGGATGATAGCCCGCTTGGCTCATCGTCTTGGGGTCGATCTTTCAAAGTACACGCCGGCTCTGAATGGTGTAGAGTTCATGGATCTCAAGTACTTCAAGAAAGCCAACATCATCAAGGAGAGGCAAGTCTCCGGTGCCACCACCTACGTAGCACCTCACTCCAACTTCGACAAGGTGCACATTCCTTTGGGGCCACGTCTCTTTGACCTCTCGAGCTATTATAATTGGTTCCAAGTGTGAGCGGGCAAAGAGAATCCTTTTGGAGAGCCGGAGGGGACACTTGAGTGTAGAAGACGAGCACAACACATTCGTTTCACTACCCCTCAAGCTTCTCCGGACACCGAAGATGAAGAGCCCAACCAATTTGAGTTTGCAAGGCGAGAAGCCATGGACGTTGATTCGCCTCAAGAAGAAGAAGATGACGGATACTGCAACTTGCTCACCGACCACGCTCCAACCCTACTTGACCGAGGTGCAAGCCACGACGGGCCCGACGTCCACCAACGTCGGTCCGACACCTACTTGCCCGAGCCGGTCCCTAGCCACTTTGAGAGAGGAGAAGGAAGTGGAGCAAGGCAAGAGCAATCAAGTTTTGGAGGGTACGAAGGTTATGCCCAATGGTATGGGCCCGGAATGGTTTTCCCCGAGCTTTCGCAATCGGTGGACATGAACTTTCTAGCCAACCAATTGGCGCATCTTCAACTCCAACAATCAAGCATGCTACAAGAGGCACACCAACTCAATCTTCAACAACAACACTTGAGTTTCCAACAACAACAACTCTCCCACCAACAAGAAGACTTCCAAGCACAATTTGAAGAAGTGAACCGTAACATTGCTTACACTAGGCGTGATGTGGATGATTTGAGAGCGGTAGAGGACCAAAGATGGGGCGTTCAAGAGAGCTTCAATGAGTGGATGGTCGGGAACTACTCTTCCCGAGAGGACACATGGACGCGTCCCACACCCCAACTTCAACCGCCAAGTCAAGATCCTTTCCATGTCAATGTGTACGAGCGAGAGAGGCAAGCACGGCTCCAAAGGGGATGCCGCCGAGAACACCCTCCAAACTAAGCCTCAACATGCCATTCAAGAATAAGAAAATGTGAGCTTTCTTAACTCTTCTCTTTTACTTTTGAGTCTTGATTTCTTTGTTTTGATGAGGACATCAAAATTCTAAGTATGGGGTGGGTTAGTAGCTCATAGTTTCATGTGTAGGTTTCTTGTGTTCTTGTCTTGTTAAGGGATGTTTTCTTTTGGATAGTGGCATGATGTGTTCTTTGGTTTGAATGATGATTGAATTTGATGGCATGTATGGATGAGTTTGTTTTGTTTTTGAGAAATTTTTTGCAAAAATCCCTAAAAATTTGAAAAATTGTGTGAAAATGACAAAAAGATTTTGTTTTTGGACTAGGAATTCCCATCTTAGATGTCTAATGAAGGCTAATGATGATGTGAGCATGTAAATCCCTTTGCATATTTTTGGATAGTTTAGCCTCTAAATGGATATTGTTTTTGATGTGATATGATATCTTTTCCACAAATTTTTCTTTCGAGAGCTTCATTCACAACAAAACCTCTCAATTAGGTTGCAAACAAGAACATTCCCCCTTCTTTAAGGGTCTTAATCACACAAGAGAGATTTATGGGCAGAGATTTCAAGCTAAGCATGGATCCAAACATTCAAGGTCTTAAATGCACTTTCATGGTGGGTTTCACCCCAACCCTAGCAAGCTAACTACTCACACATCACCAAACACACAAACAACACAAGAGAAAGGGGAAACATAATCGAAAACAAACAACTTAAATTAAACAAGATCCAAACTTTCAAGCTCGCCAAACTCCACAATTTCTTCCTACAAACCCTTGTCTTTTATCTTCCTCCTCTCCTCCTCCATGCCCACCCACATCTCACCTCCCAAAGAGGGAGAGTGAGAGAGCTCTCTCTCTAACCCTAAGCTTCCCACACAAGCCTCCCTCTCTCTCTCTCCCAAAAGCTGCCTAGAAAAGGAGCCCAAAAGCCCCTAAGATAGAAGTACCAAAAAAGTCAACTTAAAAGGAAGCTTCCTCAACCTGCCACAGCTGCCACTTTTGTCCCCCTTTTCGAATTTCAAAAATCCCGCAAAAAGCATTACTTGGGAGGCAAGGATTCGCTTTTGGTCGCAGCTCAGGATGGTCGGCCCCGACCTACAGCAGGATCATGTTAGCCTTTCTTCGGGGTTTCGCTCGAACTTGCTCCATTGCTAGCCTTTCTTCGGGGTTTCTTTTTCGATGTTTCTTGGGTTCCTTTTCGACTTCTTGTAGCTTCTTTTGAGGAACTTTTTGGCTTGAAGATCCATCATTGAAATCCTTGAAAACTCCTCTTGACTTGACTACGAACACCGCAACACCGTCATCTCCTAGAATGCTCGGTAAAGCTCGAAAACTCCTCTAAAATGCTCCAAATACCTACAAAACACAAATGCAAACACAAAAGACTCCAACTCTCGAAAGAGAGTGGAAATCTCATGCAAAACACATAAACACAAAGGGAAAGCATGCAAAACAAACTAGAAACCTACCTAGAAAATCTACTAAAAAGCACGACATCAGTCCACATCCATGGGTCTCCTTGCTCCGGTTAACATGAGATTGACCATAGCGGACGGGTCTTATATTGAGCCAATCGGTATCGTTGAAGACTACCCGGTGTGCATTGAGGGCCACTATGTCCCGATAGACTTTGTTGTGGTGGACATGATAGAGGTACCGGGTGAACCAATCATCCTAGGGAGACCTTTTCTAGCTACGGTTGGAGCAATCATAGATGTGAAGAAGGGTCACTTGTCTCTTGACATCAGAGGAGTGGAGCTCGAGTGTTCCTTTAGGCCACCTTCGAAGGGAGCCATGCACAATGAAGCCAAAATGATCCAAGCTTCTCTAAAGGGGGTGCAATGGGAAGCCATTTCTAAGAAGCCAAAGAAAAGAGAGCTTAAGTTGAAAGCTATCCCACTACCTCGAGAAGTTGAGATAAAACGCCAAGGTCTAGAAATCAATATGGTGGAACACGAGCAATTGGAGGAGGGGATGTCGCATTTGGAAGCATTCAAGGCCGAGAAAGAACAAGTTCAAGCACCACCGGAACCATCTCAAGAACTCAAGGAGCTTCCAAAAGGTTTGAGGTACGCATTTCTTGGTCCTAACTCTTCATTGCCCGTGATCATAAATGCCAACTTGAATGATGAGGAAGAGTCTAAGTTGTTAGAGGTCCTAAGAAAACATAGAGGAGCCTTAAGGTATTCATTAGAAGAATTAAAAGGGATCTCCCCTTCAATTTGCATGCATAGGATTTATATGGAGGACAACCATAAACCCACTATTGAACCACAAAGAAGATTAAACCCAAACATGAAAGAAGTGGTAAAAAGTGAGATACTTAGGATGTTGGATGTGGGAATCATCTTCCCAATCTCCGATAGTAAGTATGTGAGTCCCGTGCATGTAGTTCCTAAGAAGGGAGGACTCACCGTTGTGCAAAACGAAAAGGGAGAAATGATCCCCACTAGAACCACTACAAAATGGCGTATGTGTATTGATTACCGTAAGCTAAATAGTGGTACTCGCAAGGATCATTTCCCTCTTCCTTTCATAGACCAAGTACTTGAAAGGTTGGCGCAACATGAATATTTTTGCTACCTTTACAAGTATAGCGGGTTTTGGCAAATCCCTATTCATCCCGATGATCAAGAGAAGACGACATTATCATCTCCCTAGGGAACGTATGCTTATAGGCGCATGCCTTTTGGTTTGTGCAATGCGCTAGCAACGTTTCAAAGATGCATGATGTTTATCTTCTCCGACATGGTCGAGGATATAGTGGAAGTATTCATGGATGATTTCTCCGTATATGGTTCCTCATATGATGCTTGTTTGGCTAACTTAGATAGGGTTTTGGCTAGATGTGAGGAGACTAGCATGGTGCTTAATTGGGAAAAATGCCATTTCATTGTAAAAGAGGGCATAGTGCTAGGACACCTCGTCTCTAGTAGGGGGATAGAAGTGGACAAAGCTAAAATTGAAATAATAGAAAAACTTCCCCCTCCATCTTGTGTGCGTGATGTTAGGAGTTTCCTAGGTCATGCGGGATTTTATAGACGATTCATTAAAGATTTTTCCAAGATTGCAAAACCATTGTCTAACCTCTTGATGAAGGATGTCCCCTTCGAATTTTCCGAGGATTACATGAGTTCTTTTTGTAGGTTGAGAGATGCTTTGATTTCGGCTCCTATAATGGCAACACCCGATTGGAGACTTCCACTTTAGATAATGTGTGATGCAAGTGATTTCGCCGTTGGAGTTGTCCTTGGGCAAAGGAAAGATGGGAAGTTGCATGCCATTTACTATGCAAGCAAGACTTTGGACGAAACTCAATGCAATTACACAACAACGGAAAAAGAATTTCTTGCGGTGGTGTTTGCATTTGAGAAGTTCCGTTCATATCTTGTGAGGTCAAAGGTGGTAGTCTTCACGGATCATGCGGCGATCAAATACCTCATGAAAAAGAAGGATGCAAAACCAAGGCTTCTAAGGTGGATGCTTCTTCTCCAAGAGTTCGACCATGAAATCAAAGATAAGATTGGTTCGGAAAATGTGATAGCCGATCATCTTTCCCGATTGCCCATTGAGTACATGATGGATATGGAGAATGGTGTGTCAATAGAGGATACAAGGGCGGATGAAGTTCTCATGAGCGGAAAGAGGGGAAATAAGGGTGGATCGACGAAGCAGGTGTATCGGGTCCGAGGTTCATCAAATCGGACCGAAGCTAGAGCAGTTGCCAGTAAGTCGGGACCGATGTCAATAGAGTTGGGCCCGAGGTACTTATGTGACTGTGAAGCTCGACCTATGTCCAACCATGTCGGGCTCAGCACACTTCAATGTCGGTCTGCGGATGCAAGTAAGATTTCTAACTTGATTTCCCTTTGTTCTCGTTCTCATTTGATTGATTCGTTCTCTCCCACTTGCCTTCTATCTATTGGTGCCGTAAAACGAGGGGTTTCCCCTTGGTTTACGGATTTTGCTAACTTTGCCGTAGGGGGAGTGATCCCACCAAATTTGTCTTATCAAGCTAGGAAGAAATTCTTACATGATGCTAGACAATATTTCTGGGATGATCCATATCTCTACAAGGAAGGGAGTGATCAAATCTATAGACGGTGTGTGCCAAGTGAGGAGGTTGAGAGCATCATTCGTCATTGTCATTCCTTGCCGATGGGGGGCCACGCCAAAAGTTCTAAAACCACTACAAAAATTCTCCAATGTGGTTACTATTGGCCAACCATGTTTAAGGATGTGCATGACTTTGTGAAGAGATGGGAGGAGTGCCAAAGAGAGGGAAGCTTATCAAGGAGGCATGAGACTCCTCAAACCGGCATGGTAGAAGTTGAGTTATTTGATGTATGGGGGCATCGACTTCATGGGACCATTTCTGATGTGATCCGACGGGGGTCGGGTCACGTTTCTCCAAGGATCCGGTCTTTGAGCGTCGCGGGAACCGGGATATGACTCGAGATGGCTCGAGCTTAGGGTGTCGGGGATCCGACGGTGAAGGAGACAAGGGCTAGACAATTGAAAACGGAATTGAAGAACTGAATTGAAAGGACTGAATTGAAAACAACAATGACGCAGGGCATACAAGGAGGAAACTCTCAACTCAAACTTCAATATGCCAAACGTAACTGAAATACAATAACAACTCAACTTAAATAGAAAATGCAAAGCATATATGGGCCTGCCCAAATAGGCATAAATGGGCCCAACCCAAAATAGTAATAGAAACTACTAAATATATAAATAGCTAGATAGACACCGATTAAGGCTCGGCTAGGCCGGGTCTCGGTCCAAGGGGGACGCCAGGGTCTGGGACGACTCAGGGTCCTGTGAACCGGGTTCATCCCGGGGCTGGATCCCATCATTCTCCCCCCCTTGGATTCGAAGCGTCCTCGCTTCGAGGTCGGAAGGGAAAGGAAAAGTTGGCGCGCAGGAGTCGGCAGCAAAAAGACTCCAGGCTCAGAGGCGACTCTCGGAACCTCTAGGATGATCAGTGAAGTCTTGGGCTCAAGAGTGGGCAAAGGCGGCTCGACAACGACCAGAGGAACCTCGTCGATGATGGAAACCGATGGCTCTATCGATGTGGGCTCTAGCTCGTCGAAGATGAGAACCGGTGGCTTTATAGACATCGGCTTTGGATCAACCAAAGGAATATCATCGACGTCTGAAACTGTCTCCGCATCTACGGAGGGCATGGGCTGAGGTGTGCCCAAATGTCCTCCGTGCTCAACCGGTACGGGCGCGCTAAAAGGTGGCAATGGAACCACGACAGGCGGTGCACCCGAAGGCGGTTGCGCTGACGCATAAGAAGGCGCCAATACGGGCACATAGGCTCCAACAAACTGATCATAATAATGCTGACTGAATGCTGGATTACCTGCTGGAAGTGCGCCAAAATCAGAAGCCGGATGTGGCTGAAACCCGGGCATTGGCGCTCCGAACGGTGTCGGCGACGGTATGAACGGTGGTGTCGCCATGGGCATGAATGTAGGCGGCTGTGGCGCAGAGGCTCTCAGATTGCGAGTCTCTCTCTGCTCGGTCGTGATCTGTAAAGTGTGATCGGATACAGCCTGAGGATCAGCCTCTGGAGCGAAATGTCTAGCCATGACGAACACGAGATGTCCCCATGTCTGAACGGGAGGTCGGCGACGAACCAATCTATCAATGTGAACACGAGACCACCAGTCGTCTGCATAGCCGGTAAAACACCAAATGGCGACTTCACACTGCTCATACTTGTCGTAGTCCCGCTGACTGAAGTAATGTGCCATATGACTGGTCCATCGAAAGAACTCATCAGGGTTGTCATGCCCGGCAAAGCGCTTTCGTCCTGTACGAGACATGCCAAGACAAAAGTAACAACGAACCAATTGTATAGAGATACGATCAAAGCACTAGAAACGTTGTTCACGCAATTGGGTCTGGCTTGTTTGGGTATGCCGAGAGGGCGGCTAAGGGTAAGCACAATGTGGTGTGAAAATCATGTCCGAAACCCAAATAACATACAAGGACCAACGATGCACGAGTGGTGATGAAATTCTTGAAAAGCAACATTTTTGCAAGGTTTGGTGTGCCGAGAGTACTCATAAGTGATGGCGGTCCTCATTTCAATGAAAGATGCTTCGAGAACGTGTTGATCAAGTATGGGGTGTCTCACTGAGTTGCTACTCCCTATCATCCTCAAATAAGTGGGCAAGTCGAGGTGTCCAACCGTCAAATCAAGGCTATTTTGGAGAAGACCGTGTCTCGATCAAGGAAGGATTGGGCATCTAAGCTCGATGATGCACTTTGGGCTTACAGAACCGCTTTCAAGGCACCGTTGGGAACCACACCCTTCAATCTAGTCTATGGCAAGGAATGCCACCTTATGGTAGAGCTCGAGCTCAAGACCAAGTGGGTTCTTAAGGAGATGAATTGGGATATCAATTTGGCCGGTGAAAAGAGATTTCTAGAACTTCATGAGTTGGGAGAATTGAGGTTTAAAGCTAATGAGAATTCCAAGTTGTACAAAGTAAAGACAAAGAAGTGGCATGATAGGAAGTTGATCCCAAAGACCTATCAAGTTGGTGATAAAGTTCTCCTTTTCAATGCAAGGCTTAGATTCTTTCCGGGGAAGCTAAGGACAAGGTGGAGTGGACCATTTGTGGGAACCATATCTATACTCAAGGAGCGGTGGATTTGAGGGATGAACAAGGGCGAGTTTTTCAAGTGAATGGTCATCGTTTAAAAAAGTTCTACGACAAGGCCGATCCAAGTGAAGAAGTTAGAGCCTCATGGGCTCTCCTCCTCGCCAATTGATCTAGACATGCCATTGAAGAATAAGAAATAGTGAGCTTTTCGGACTCTTCTCTCTTACTTTGAGTTTTGGTTCCCTTGTTTGAAGGGGACATCAAAATTTTAAGTATGGGGTGGGGGTTATTGCTCATAGTTTCATTAGTTTGCTTATGTGTTTGTTTTGAGGATGTTTGTCTTTAGTTTGTGTTTGGAATGTTTGCTTTTGGATAGTGGTTTGATGATGAAAGACATGAATGATTGAGTTTGATTTGGTTTGAATGGATGAGTCTTTGTTTTTGGTTTTGTATAGAGATATTTTTGCAAAAATCCATAAAATTTTGAAAAATCGTGTTGAAAACAACAAAAAGATTTTGCTTTTGGACTAAGAATCCCAATCTTAGATGTCCAAATGAAGGTTAGTGATGATGAGAGTATGTAAATTCCTTTGCATATTTTTGGATGGTTTAGCCTCTAAAATGATGTTGCTTTTGATGTGATCATGATATCTTGCTTGTTTTTGCGAGCACATGAGTTCTAGGATGAGTTCTTATGTAACTAAGTATGAGTGACCCTTGTGAGTTTAATTTAGGCCATTTTAGGGATGCTTGTTCATATTTGCATATCCCTCATGTTTCTTGTGTAATTAGCTCATGCATGCTTAGTAAAACTTGCTATTGAGGTGTTTATCTATTTTCCAAGACCGTCATGAGATTTGTCCTAACATTGTCGCATTCATTTGAACTTTATTCTTCTACCTTGAAGTGAATCCTTTGTTTGTAGCCCCGTTCTTGCCTAGACCTTTGCTTGAAACTCCTCAAAAATATGATTCCTAGCCTATATGACTTGACCCTTATGGGATTGGACTTTAGAGAAAGGTTTAGGAGTGTATTTGAAGAGTTGAGATTCTCTTTGGTGAAGGGCAAAAAATGGTGTTATAAATCAAGTGGGTAGTGCATCTTTGTTGTGCATAAGTGAAAAGAAAGTGAAAAGAAAAGAAAGAAAATGTTGGAAATAGGAAGTGGATTGAAAGAAAAGAGCTTAAGTGATGAAAAGTGGTCCGACCGAGTTAGTAACCATATCGGCCCGACATGTAGTGGAAGTCGATCCAGTGTGCAAAAGTGTGAAAAATCCAACAAAAAGCCTTAGTGCAAAGATGAAGTGGAATGTTAAGTGAAGTTGTGGGTTGAGGGAAGAAAATTCAAAGTCTTTTGGATGAGTGTGAAAGATAATTGTGGAATTGTTGGTAAAGTTGGTGAGAGATTAGGAAGTTCAATCCCCATTGTAAGCATCACAAGACCAAAATGATTCCCACCTTGAGAAATACCCGAACACCCAATTACAACCCGGCCGAATGGAACCTCTTTGAGGATCTCCATTGAGCCAAGTTCATATTCTTTGTGTGCATTGTATTGGGCATGTCTAGGTGGAGGAATTGGTGATATTAGCTTCAATAGTAAAGTCTTTACTTGAATGATTTATGAGTTTGAGTGTTCATTGTTATACCTAAACACATAATGAGTGATACACATCTACATGTCCCTAAAGTGAGGCTTAGTTGCATTTGACTTTGTTCCTTGAGCACTTGATCATGTGTGATGATGTAATCTTGCTTGCATATCAATCACTTGTGCTTTAATGTGTTTTCATACGAGGCTTTACTTGAAGATTATGTTTCGGTCTTGCTTACATTGTTATTGCTTGAGGACAAGCAAGTTTAAGTATGGGGTATTCTGATGTCTCTCATTTTGGTGGTGTTTTATAGAGCATTTTCCTTTGTAAATGTGTTTCTTTCTTCCCTTTTCTTGAGTGTTTTGTCCCCTTTTAGCTTAGTTCCCGCATTTCTATGAGATTCGGAGACTATGCGCATTTTGTGTATTTTTAGGTGTTTTTGGCTTGAATCGAGAGCTAATTCGAAGGAGAATCGAGGAAGGAGCAAAGCATAAGGCAAGGAGGGAAAGAGAGCAACAACTCATGAAGAAGAGCAAGAGAAAAGCCATGAAGAAGAGGTGGAACGAGGACCGGATCGAGGTGCAAGAAACATCGGACCCGAGATCGAGATTCGAAATCAGACCGACGTGCCTAGTACTTCGGGCCCGACATGCTCCCGTGTCGGTCCGAGTCGGTCGATTGATAGATTGGGCTCCAAGGCATACAATTGTGAACTACCACTTTCACCCCTCTTCTATTAAGGCTCTCTAATCTTCTAATTGAAGGGGGATCACACACAACAACACACTAATCACCTCTCAAAGACTCTAGGGAGACATGGGGAGCAAGGAGGAAGGAGAAGAGAAGGAAAAGAGGAGAGATCGGAGGAAAAGAAGGAGGATTCTAGGATTGCTAGTGAGTTTGATTTTGTTTTGTCTTGCTTTTGTGGATTTGGAACCCTTGGATTGGGATTTGTGGATTTCCATTGCTTGGTTAATGAGATTTGATTTTGATTTGAGATTGATGATTGAGATTGCTTGTATTTGTGCTTTGTTTGTGTTAGAAATTCTGTGTGTGTGTTTTGATGGTTCCAAACAGGTTGGTGAGAAGAAGTCGCCGACGTCACAAAGATAAAGTCAGAAGTCGCCGACCACCTCGACAACCTGGTTGCCCAGAAATCCGGAGCCGAGCGGAACGCTATAAAAGGCAAAGCGCGTAGCAGTTTTAAGGAAATCACGACAGAAGGATTCTGGAGGTTCGTTTAAGGCAAGAAGAAGCTCGTACATGCCGAAAATCTTCATGGGTTATTCCGAGATAATTAAGAATATTTTATTGTGTCTTAAGGAGCTGATTAGGAAAGTTTTGTAAGGATTGTGTCTAATTCGTTCCTTGGACAGAAAGGATGAATTATGCCACAATCTCCGTAGTCTATATATTATGTTTGGCGTTCTGAGAATGAGTAGGAACAAGGAGAGAACGGCGCAGAACTAAGGGAGAGTTTCTATGAGTTCGAGTTTCTGAGGGTTTTTGTACTGTGAGCGAGTGTTGCTGAGAGTAGAAGACAGGTTCGTGTGACTCGAGTCTGTGGACAGGAGAGTACGAGAAGAGTTGTATTGGGTGAGGGTAGAGTACATAGGCAGAGTACTTGCAAGAGGGCATGGGATTCGCATCTTGGAGTAGGAGAACCTTTGTAAGCCCGAGAAATCAATATAACGAGACGAAGTGCTCTTCAAGTCCTACCAAGTGAGAAGCTTGGGAGGCAAGTGGTTTTTCCGGAGACAAACTAGTTGGTTTGTGGAGGGTTTCCACTCTAAATACCTGTGTTCAGTTCCGGTAACTTAAAGTCTTTCTTGTGTTTGAATTTCCGCTGCACAACCTACAGGTTGTTAACTCTGGTCGACGACATCGTAGGTGTCGACGACCTCTGAAGTACTAACGTAGATCCTACAATTGGTATCAGAGCCTTGGCTCTAGATTTTTCTAGTACTTTGCAGGAAAGATGTCTACCACCAACACCGCTATCAATGACTCCTTCTGGAATCAAGAAAGAGCTCTCAGTAAAAGCTCCCAAGGAAAAAACTCTCTCTTCCAAGGGCGATTTCCGGCGAGCTCCCCCCCCCCCTTCCCGGGTCACTCCGGCGAGGGTGCTCCCCACGAGCCCCTTGCTCTCGCTCATGGTGTGTCTCCCCAAGAACCACCACCGACTTGGAGTGTCCCGGCTGCCCCTTGCTCACCGGAGTTTCCCCTCCCCCCCACCCTCTCTTCCTCTCGGTTTTTTGTTTCCGGCCGCCCCCCCTTCCTCCCCTTTGAAGGGCTCGGTTTTGGTTCTCGCCGGAAAAGGTTGAGCCGGCCTTAGCCGTGCTCTTGTCTTGACTATGGTTAAGACTAGGAAAGGCTCTTCCTCCTCTAATGGAGGGGCTGTTTTGTGCAAGAATGGTGGTGGTGAAGAAGTTGCTCCTTCTAAAAAGAGTGTAGGTGATGAAGAAAGCCAAAAACGCCGAAGTTACAAAGCCAAGCCTAAGGTTGATGGCGGTGGTGCTAAGGTGGCCGTTTCTAAGGCCATGGATGGAAATGATAAGGGAAAGGAGCTGTCCTTATGCTCCAGTGGTGAGGAAAATGAAGAAGTGGTCGTCAATAGTAGGAACATGCTCTCCGACGACGAAGAAAATGATGTTTTCGGTGAGTTTCCGACGTTGGCCGCTGCCATGGCGTCTTCTTCTCCGGCGATGGTGGCTGCCCGGAAAAGCTTGGTGACCTCCTTGGCCAGCCATGGGACGTCCCACATTGATGTGGCCTTGGAAAAGGATGCATTCAATGCATTTGGGCACACTTCCAACAACATGCATGATAACAAGGTCATTAAATGCTCTTTGGAAACTACTCTTGCTCCCAATTCCCATGCCTTGACTAATGGCTCTTTTGAGACAAGTGTGGGCCCCTCTCAGCCATGCAACGTGCAGCTGGCCCCTTGCTCCCTCCCATCTTCATCGCAAGGCAAGGAATTGCCCCCCTCGACCTCGGTGTTAACCGGCGCGCATGGGCCGCTCGGGCCGACTCTCTTGCGGCCAACTCCTCGGAATTGCCTTCTAATTCCCATGTCCAGGCCAAGGACAATGTTCTAGCCCCCCCAACTGTCCCATCCTCCCATGGAAACGTGGGGGCTTTCAATGGTCAAGGCCAAAATGCTCATGTCTCGACCAAAAACAAGGTGACCGGCTCCAACGATCAAAGGCCGAATGCTTGAGCCACTAAATCCAAGAAAATTTTCTTGAACCAAGGCCTTGGAGGGAAGCTTGAGTACTTCCCTCCCACCTCCAATCGAGTGAAAATCAAGTTCTCCGATGCCCTCCGTACGCACTTGGTTTGGGGTTGGTCTTTACTTGGCCAATATGTTGGTTTTCATCCCGGGGCTTTCTTGATCAATGAGATGAGGAAGCAATGGGGTGTGCGGTCAAGATGGCGTGAAGAAGAAGGATGGATGATATTCAGTTTTGAGTCCGAGGAGGATTGTGAGAAGGTGCTCCTTGGTGGCCCGTATCTTATCCATGGTAAACCCCTCTTGCTCAAGCACATTCCGGATAAATTCGCTTTCAATCGTAAAGATATTGCTACCATTCCTTTGTGGGTTCGTATATTTGGTCTTGGTATGAAATATTGGACGCCGGAGATCCTTGGCCACGTTGCCTCTCAAGTTGGCAAGCCCCTCTACATGGACCCGGTGACCACGTCTCGGAAACGGGGTGCTTATGCTAGGGCCCTTATTGAGGTGAATTTCGCTTCTCCCATTACCAAAAGTGCCGGTCTTGATTTTGATGATGGAGTGTCTTTGGATTGCTCTTTCCTCATTGAAAATGAACCTACGTATTGCAAAGAGTGTTGCTCCTTTGGTCATGATGAGATGGAGTGCTCATTCAAAGAGAAGAAGAAGAATGTTGGTGTTAAGGCTAAGAAAGACACTAAGGCGGCCCATGCTGAGACTAGCAAGGGTGTTGATGCAGCCGGTTTGAGTGCCCCTAATGGCGGTATTCAAACCTCAAATGTACAACTCCAAAATGAAGCTAAAGTCCAAAGTCCTAAGGTAATGCAAGCTGATTTTGCCACTTCTACCGACAATCCCCTTTTTTCCATGAATCGCTTCGAGGCTCGTGATGGAGAAGATGGGAAGGAAGAAGATGATGAGGTTGATGATGGAGACGATCTTAATGGTGATAGTGAGACTGACCCGAGTGAGCTCGGGATTGATGGAAACAAGGAAAATGACATCGAAGGTGAAGATTTAGTGACCGAGGATCAAAATACTCACTTAGAGGTACTTGATCCTAGTCTTGATGTGTCTTCGGATGAGGAGAGAAATAGTAGTTCGGATGGAGGTGGAAGCGACTCCTTTGTTGCTTCGGCTAATGGAAGTGGTGGTTATTATGTTGAGGACGCCCCATTCGAAGCGGTGAAGTCAAGATCACAAAGAAGAAAGACCAAGAAGAGCACCCTCACTCCTACGGTTCTTGCCCTCAAAGCGCCCCCGAAATGGCCCCAAAAGAGCTCTATCACTACTAGGAGTACTAGTCTCATGGACCAAAAATCCATGAGAAAGAAACGCTAGTTGTTGCTTGTTGCTTTTATGTTGGTTTGTTGGTTGTTGGTTGTTGGTTTTGATCATTGCTTGCTTGTTCTAGCATGTTTGGAAGGCTTGCATGCTTTTCCATATGCTTCCCTTGTTTTAGTTTGATTGGCCTGCGTGCCTCTCTTTCTTTTCCGTTCTTGTAACTCCGATAATTTTACCCCTTCATGGGGTCCATATTAATCTGAATTTACCTTTAACCAAAAAAAAATGACTCCTTCTAGAAACCTCCAGTACTCAAGCCCGGAGAGTACGATTGGTGGGTGAAACAAATGCAAACCCACATCTGGTCTCTGGATGGACAACTTTGGAAAGTGATTTCCATTGGTCCTGAGACGTTCCTTAAGGCTGATGGAAAGACAAAGGAAGTCACGGAGTATGACGACGCTGACTTTAAAAAGCTTGAGAAGAATGAGCGTGCTAAGAAGGTCCTCCATCACGCTTTGACTAGCAGTGAGATCAAGAAGGTCATAGGTTATGACACTGCTAAGGAGATTTGGGATTCTCTCAAACGTCTCCATCAAGGCAATGATGATGTCAAAAAGGACAGAATCATAACCCTTGAGAGAGAATATGAGAACCTATTCCAAGGGAATAATGAGTCCCTCCACGACTACCACTCCAGGTTTCAGTCCGTGGTCAATCAGCTAGAGTTCCTTGGAGAAAAGCTTCCTCAATGGAAGCAAACCAACAAGCTGATTTCGGGTCTCAACAAGAAGTGTGACAGCATGGCGACTTCTCTCTTGTCCCAAAAGGACACGAAGTCGATGACCGTGGAGGATGTGATTGGTCAACTGACCATGCTTGGAGATATCCAACAGAGAAGGGAGGACAGGTTTGATTCTGAAAAGGTCAAGAACATTGCTTTGAAAGTCGAAAAGGCTTTCGACATCGCTCAAGGACAGGATGATGAAGAGGTCGATGACGACGACGTTGCCCTCATCTCAAAAGCGATGAAGAGACTTTGGAATCGCAACAAAGCTCCAGCCAAAACCCCCGAAGCTGCAAGAGATATGAAGGGAGTGATATGCTATCACTGCCAAGACAAAGGGCATTTTGCTAAACAATGTCAGAAGAGGGAGGTTGGCAAGAGCATGATGGCGACTTGGGACATGTCTGATGAAGAAGAAGATAGGTCGCCGACCAAAGAACACTGCTTTATGGCCTTGAGTGATGACTCCTCAAGTGAGGTAAAAGATGCTGAACTTTCTTCTCTTTTAGCTAAAAATACACGTGAACAACTTTGTGGTATCATTGAAAAACTTGGTCTTCAAGTTTCGGAACTAAGTGAAGAAATTGATGAAAAAGATGAGAAAATTGCCAATTTGATTGATGATAACAAAGTTTGGTCTTCTAAAGCTATAGATCTAGAAAAGAAAAGTGTTTCTAAACCTGTTGATTGCACTAAATGTCCTAATCTTGAGTCTCAGGTTGTTGATTTACAGAAACAGGTTGACGACCTAGAAAAACAGGTGTCTAGTCTTGAAGGAGAGAAACTCGTGCTGAAACTTGGAAATGCTAAGTTGTCTAGTGATCTTGAAAATCTGAAGATAGACGATGAGGCTAAGAAACAGAAATGGAAAGATGAGTTTGTCGCCGACAAGGTCCAAGAAGTCAGGGGAGACTTCGGAAGGAGATTCGTGAAGGTTGATGACCGACCTGGTCTCGGTTATGGGAAAAGCCAGAATGAAAAGGGGAACGCTTCTAACTCTCAGACATCCAAAGGAAAATCCCCTATGCATGGTCACAACGCAAGTTGTTCATCGCATGTGGCGGACCCCAAGGGTAAAGGGAAGCAGAAGTGGTACCCTAATCAAAAGGTTCGTACCATGTGGGAAAACCAAGTCTAGAACGCTGGTCCCTCACGGATTGACTTCCAGGCCCGGATCGACAACAAACCTGTCTATCCAGGGTATAGTAAGTATGTAGGGTTGAAATCTCACATCACATGCTGGTATTATGGCAAAGGAGGCCATTACCAACATGAGTGTTTCAAAAGGACTAGGGATTCTGAAAATGCTAGGAAGTCGAGGACTGCTAGGAAGAAGTCTAAGGTCACCAACTCTGTCAAGAACCCTAGGAAAAAACCTAATCTCACCAACTCTGTCAAGGATCCAAAACCTGCTAATACTGATGTTTCTGATGATACTGTGAAATCTGTTGCTTGACCTAGAGGAGTTGTAAAACAACTCTGGGTTCGTAAAAACTAATCTTGTTTGTGCAGGTTGAAGTGAGTGTCGACGACCCCTGGTTCATCGACAGTGCGTGCTCAGCTCATATGACTGGAAAATCTGATGATTTTGTCTCACTTCAACAACACAAAGGAGGTAGCATTACCTTCGGAAACAATAGCAAAGGTGTGGTTTCTGGTATTGGAAAGGTGAAGATCTCAAGTAAGGTTTCAGTTTCTGATGTTAGCTTGGTCTACAACCTTGGTTTTAATTTGTTGAGTGTAGCTCAATTGTGTGCTAACGGTAAAAATCATGTTGTCTTTGATCATGAGCAGTGCCAGGTGATTGAAATTAGTACAGGTAGGACGCTTCTGAAGGGATTATGCAGAAACAATGTTTACAAGGTTGATCCCAGCTTCCAATCTGAAGAAAGTTTGTGCTTGAAGTCTGGTACAGAGGTCGCTGACCTCTGGCACAGTCGGTTCTGTCATGCTAGCCAGCAGTTGTTGATCAAATTGCATAAAGAGGAGCTAGTTCGTGGTTTGCCCAAGATTGAGGTCTCTATGTCTGGAATCTGTGATGCGTGTGTGAAGGGTAAGCAAGTAAGGTCCTCTTTTAAGTCCAAGAAGGAGGTAAGCACCTCCAAGCCCCTTGAGTTGATTCACATGGACTTGTGCGGACCTATGCGTGTGCAGAGTAGAGGAGGAAACAGATATGTTTATGTTATTGTTGATGACTACTCACGCTATACTTGGACTATCTTCCTTGCTTCTAAAGATCAGGTTTTCGAGGAGTTCGAGACATGGGCAAAAGTTGTTGAAAGAAAACTTGGTAATTCCCTGATGGCTATCCGGTCTGATCATGGGACAGAGTTTGAGAACTCTGAGTTTCTGGAGTTTTGTAAGAAGACTGGAGTCAGCCACAACTTCTCGGCGCCAAGAACCCCACAGCAGAATGGCGTAGTTGAGAGGAAGAATCAAGCACTAGAGGAGATGTCGCGAACCTTGCTTATCTCTAGTGGTCTCCCAAGGAATTTCTAGGGAGAAGCAATTCATGCAGCCTGCTATGTGACGAACAGGGCTATGCTGCGTCCACTACTTGGAAAGACTCCGTACGAGCTGTTGAGAGGAATCAAGCCCAATGTCGCCCACCTTCGCATTTTCGGATGTAAATGCTATATTCATAACAATGGGAAGGAAAGCCTGGGCAAGTTCGATCCAAGAAGTGATGTTGGCACCTTTGGTGGCTACTCTCCAACAAGCAAAGCTTACAAAGTGTACAACAAGAGAACCAAGAAGATTGAAGAAAGTGTTCATGTGGTGTTCGATGAAAGCACCATGGCAGGTTCTCTGGTTCAGGATCGTGATGATGGTGATCTAGGTTACTTCTTATGTCTCGAAGATGTCTCTGACAGGGTTTGTGCTGAAAGTCCGTCTGGGGTCGCCAACCTTGACAGTGTCGCCGACTCAGATCAGAACGCAGAGGCAGATCAGAATCAGAATCAGGATCAGAATGCAGATGATGTGCAGAATCAAGGTATTTCTGAGGCTAGGGAAGCAGATCAAGCTGGTCAAAATGCAGATCAAGCAGGTCAAAGTGCAGATCAAACACTTCAAAGTTCAGATCAAGCAGTTCAAAGTTCAGATCAGGCAGTTCAAAGCTCAGATCTAGGTACCTCGTCTCACGTTCCTCAGGTCGATGACCTGACTCAACTTCCTATCAGGAACTATCAGCAGAAGGATGCTCATCCGGTCACCACCATCATCACTGATTATTCGAAGGGTGTGCAGACGAGGTCCTCACTTAACCTCTTTGCATTCAATGCCTTCATTTCTATGTTGGAGCCGAAGAACGTTGAGGAAGCGTTGAGGGACCCGGACTGGGTCAATGCCATGCAGGAAGAACTTCATCAGTTTGAGCGTAATAAGGTGTGGCACTTGGTCCCTAGGCCGAAGGGAAGAACAGTGATTGGAACACGTTGGGTGTTCAGGAACAAGCTGGATGATGAAGGAAACGTGGTCAGGAACAAGGCCAGGCTTGTAGTGAAAGGTTACAATCAACAAGAAGGAATTGACTATGATGAAACCTTTGCCCCCGTAGCTCGTCTTGAGGCAATAAGGTTGTTGATTGCTTATTCTGCCTTTCATGGTTCCAAATTGCAGCAAATGGATGTCAAGACCGCATTTCTCAATGGGTACTTGAAGGAAGAAGTCTATGTTGAGCAAACTCCAAGTTTTGAAGATGTCGCCAACCCAGATCATGTTTACAAGCTTGATAAGGCTCTCTATGGGTTGAAGCAGGCTCCTCGTGCGTGGTATGATAGGCTGTCGCAGTTCTTAATCCAGAATGGATATGTTCGAGGAGAGATTGACAAGACCTTATTCTTGCTAAGGAAAGGGAATCACACTCTGGTGGTTCAGGTCTATGTCGACGACATCATCTTTGGCTCAACAGACCCTGAGGTAGTGAAGAGGTTCGCCAACCTCATGTCGAGTGAGTTTGAAATGAGCATGGTTGGTGAACTCAAGTTCTTTTTAGGACTTCAGGTCGTGCAGGATGAGGAAGGCACCAAGATCCATGAACAAAAGTACCTCAGGGAGTGCGTGAAGAAATTTGGTCTTGAGAGCTCTCGCTCTTTTGACACTCCCATGTCGACGACCACTTCACTGGGAAAAGATGAGAAGGATCCAAAGGTGAATGCAACTTTGTATCGAGGTATGATTGGATCTCTCTTATATCTTACAGCTAGTAGGCCGGATATTGTCTTTGCTATGTGCCTTTGTGCAAGATTTCAGGCCGATCCAAGAGAATCTCATCTAAAGGCTGTTAAGAGGATCATTCGTTACCTTAAGGGTAGTGACAACTTATGTCTGTGGTATCCGAGGGTCAGCGACTTTGACCTGGTCGGCTACACTGATGCAGACTTCGCAGGGAACCGTGTTGACAGGAAGAGTACATCCGGGATGGCTCAGTTTCTGGGGTCTTGCTTAGTTTCTTGGGGTTTGAAAAAGCAAAATTCAGTCGCTCTATCTACAGCTGAAGCCGAATATGTCGCAGCCGCTGCATGTTGTTCACAACTTCTCTAGATCAAACAACAACTTAGTGACTATGGAGTGAAGTGTGGGTCTGTCCCCATACTATGTGACAACACAAGTGCTATAGATATCTCCAAGAACCCGGTGCAACATTCAAAGACAAAGCATATTGAGATAAGGCACCATTTTCTTCGAGATTGTGTGGAGAAAGGGATGGTATCCATGGAGTTTTGCAGGACGGATGAACAAAGGGCGGACATTTTCACCAAAGCTTTAAATCGGGAACCCTTTGAACAACTTCGCATGGAGCTAGGTATGATCTCTCTTGATTAACTTGTTACCTTACATGCTACCCCTCGATGACTGGCTGAAATCAGATTGTCTATCATGAGAATAACATGCTTATGTGGTGTAAGTCTAATAGGGTATTCATGCTTTGATTGATGATTCACTTTGCTTGTGTGTGCATGTCGACGACCTCCTGCTTATTGTGATTATGCTTGCAATTATGTTGAACTTTTTCTTTGAGCCCAAAAGAATCAACCTGATGACCCTTGAACCCTCATTATAAGCCCAAATGATGGTGTATTCTACTGCCGTCCCTGACCTATCATGCTTGAGAGTCTCTATGAGCCCATATTGTTTGCTTGTGTTATTTAAACTGAGACTTATCAACATGATCGACAAATTCCACAAAATGTTATTTTTATGCTTGGGTTGCTTTGACACCACCCGGTGTGACCCAACCCCCAAGCTACTTCAGGTGGTAATTGTCATGGTGCATTTAGTCTGATGATTTTGCTCAGAAGTGTGAGACAGGTACAGGTCGACGACTTCTCATGTGTGTCAGTTGAGGTCGACGACTTATGAGGTTATCTCAGGGTTATGCTCAAAAGAGGTGAAGTGTTGAGAAGATATGGAGAAAGTTGTCGTGAAGTCCAGAAGATGTTGGACTTGTTTGATGGAGTTTAAAAAAAAAGGAGAAAAGAAAAATGAAAATGAAAAAAAAAGAAAAGAAAAAGATGGATGAGTAGGGAAGCTGAGGCTAAATTTGCTAAGTCTAGAAGTTCTGGAGCAGAGTTGGCAACTCTAAATGCTATGTTGGATGAACTGGAGAATCAGAATCTGGAGTTAGCTAAGGGTATTGCGCAGATGCTTAAGAGGATAGTAGAGGTTAATGAAGATGTTGACGACATCAAGGAAATACTGAAAGTTATGAACTAGTCGTCGACTAGTGCACTCTTGACTTTACCACCATCCTGCTTTTTATCCCTACCGCATTATTCCTTCCACTAAAACTTTTCTTAAGTTCGATATGGTTGTAAGGTATTAATACCCCTACTGTGTGTGTTCTGCTTGACATTGCCATGCTTGCATGGTCGCTGACTTGGTCTCTGCATGCTTTTGCCTATATTAGCTAATATGTTTGCCTTGCTTATTTCTCCATGATTTACGATCTTTTTGATGATGCCAAAAGGGGGAAATAGCTGAGGGTTGCATGCTTAATTTAAGGGGATATGTTGAATTTCAAGTGAATGTTGAACTTAGGGGGAACTTTTGAAAAGTTAAGGGGGAAATTGTTTGAGATGATTTCTTGATGCTCTGATATGATGCTCTGATGCAATAGATTGCCTTTTGGAGATGTTTGGACAGATTGCAGAAGACCCCTTCCAGTGCAGATTAAAGATCGGTGTTTGTCACCATCAAAAAGGGGGAATTTGTTAGAAAATCTGTGTGTGTGTTTTGATGGTTCCAAACAGGTTGGTGAGAAGAAGTCGCCGACGTCACAAAGATAAAGTCAGAAGTCGCCGACCACCTCGACAACCTGGTTGCCCAGAAATCCGGAGCCGAGCGGAACGCTATAAAAGGCAAAGCGCGTAGCAGTTTTAAGGAAAGCACGGCAAAAGGATTCTGGAGGTTCGTTTAAGGCAAGAAGAAGCTCGTACATGCCGAAAATCTTCATGGGTTATTCCGAGATAATTAAGAAGATTTTATTGTGTCTTAAGGAGCTGATTAGGAAAGTTTTGTAAGGATTGTGTCTAATTCGTTCCTTGGACAGAAAGGATGAATTATGCCACAATCTCCGTAGTCTATATATTATGTTCGGCGTTCTGAGAATGAGTAGGAACAAGGAGAGAACGGCGCAGAACTAAGGGAGAGTTTCTGTGAGTTCGAGTTTCTGAGGGTTTCTGTACTGTGAGCGAGTGTTGCTGAGAGTAGAAGACAGGTTCGTGTGACTCGATTCTGTGGACGGGAGAGTACGAGAAGAGTTGTATTGGGTGAGGGTAGAGTACATAGGCAGAGTACTTGCAAGAGGGCGTGGGATTCGCATCTTGGAGTAGGAGAACCTTTGTAAGCCCGAGAAATCAATATAACGAGACGAAGTGCTCTTCAAGTCCTACCAAGTGAGAAGCTTGGGAGGCAAGTGGTTTTTCCCGAGACAAACTAGTTGGTTTGTGGAGGGTTTCCACTCTAAATACCTGTGTTCAGTTCCGGTAACTTAAAGTCTTTCTTGTGTTTGAATTTCCGCTGCACAACCTACAGGTTGTTAACTCTGGTCGACGACATCGTAGGTGTCGACGACCTCTGAAGTACTAACGTAGATCCTACAGTTTGCTTTGTTCACTTGCCATTTGGAGTAGATTCCATTGATCTTGGGCTATGGGGGAAACCTGGAGATAGGTTGGGATTTGAAACCCCAATTCCATAGCCTTGAGTGATTGATCTAGGAACCCACTCTACATAGTGCTACAATTCCTTGTGAAAGCAAGGGATCAAGAGCTTGTGGTTGGAAAGGGTGAACGAAAGTGAGAAATTGTCAATCACAAGTCCTTGCATCGAACTGGAGGTCTATATCCCTATGGGTCGATGTGTAGATATGGCGGGAACGAGGTGAACAACCTCGATCCTATGAAGGATCATCACTTATTGCTTGAATTGGGGTGGAAAAGTCCATACCTACTAGAGAAGGAACCCAAAATCCCAAGATCTACCTTTCATTTTCTGAGCTCGACATACCCAGCAACATCGGGCCTGACTTGCTAGTGTCGGTCCAGACTCCCTCTTGTGTCGGTCCCGAGCGTTTCTCTTGTTTTTCCTTTGTTTTAACCTCTCTTTTCCCATTTTCGAGTCTTTTGGTACATCAAACGACAGAGTTCCCGAGCATTCGACACCCACCACGTGCTATAATTTGTATTCTCGTGACCCTCGCACTAGAGAGCGATCAGTAGTTCTCCTTGAAACCATCTCTCATCTCTTGAACCGATGATGGTTGCTCATTGAATCCCGGTGGCCTATATGGTGGTGGTTGTGGCGCCATTGGCTCGTTTTGGTGGAAGTTGTTGTTGTAGCCTTGAGCTTGCCCGTTGTTCCACCGGCCATTACCACCATTGTTGTAATTGCCTCTACCACCATAGTTCCCACGCACATAGTTTGCCTCTTCAATTTGCTCGGCCAAGCGCACTTGGCTCTCATTCGGACAAACTTGAGTAGCATGTGCAAATGATCCATACTCCTCACAAGCTCTAACATTTTGCATGATGGGACGCTATCAAGGACGCTTGCGTACTTGGTAGTGTGCCCACAACCGTCTCTTAGTTTTGATATGACAAACTCACTTTGATTCTAATAAATTTGTCCAAGTGTTCAGGAACGCTAGTGACAAAAGGACAACAAGTGTGTATGGGCGTCCCCTAGGCTTAGGGACGCTAGCTTACAGGAAGTAAGGACCAGCTAGAGACTACTTGAGCAAGGACGGAGTCCCAAGCAAGTAGAAACGCATGAAGAGCGTCCTTACTCACTAGCCGACAAGATGACATCACTCGACAACATTTCATCATCCAAGGACACGTGTAGAGCGATCCTGTAGCAGAGTCCAACACTACGTGGTGAACGATCCTGTAGCAGAGCTCATCAACACGTGGAGGCAAATCCTGTAGCGGAGTCCATTACACACAGCTGGATACAGGAAGCTTCCTCATCACCACCATCATACGTGGAGGAAAATCCTGTAGCCACGTCCACGAAGGGCATGATCGTCCCAGAGAAAAGACGCCCTTCCCCAAGTCCTATAAATAGCTCCAAGGCATTTATTGTGACGCTAACGCTTTCAGAGAATATTCAGAGAGAATCAGAGGAAAGCGGCTCACTCAAGAACACGAAGAACTAGCTCAAGAACTGAAGAACAGTATTAAGACTTGTGATAGATCGAGTGAGAATTGTAACCCAAAATCACAACTTGTTTGTACTCAGAAAAACCCAAAAAGGAAAGAGAGAGTCCTTCGAAGTACTGAAGGACGTAGGGATAGGATTCCTTTATAAGATTGAACTCGCTTAAGTTGTAGGCTTAGAGGAGTCCTTTACTAGTTGACTTTGGAAGAAAAGCTAAGTGCCAGAGAACTGTAAAGACTCGCTAGTACAACTCTAAGGACGTTCAATATAAAGGAAAAGCTATTCAAAAATCCTCCAGGGAGGTAGAGGTTTACACTCAAGGACTACTTGGTCTTGAGTGGTTCCTCTATAATTCACTGCGTTCATCTTTACTTGTTTAGTACTTTATTCCGCTGCACAACTAAAGGACGCCCCTACACCTCGTAGGGACGCCTGACCAAAGGACGCCTTTATTCAAGTAAAGGACGTCCCTGAGTTTACTAACGATCCAACAATTGGTATCAGAGCAGGCGCTCTAGATTTTGTTGAGTTGCAGGTAAAAGATGGACATGGAAGCTATTGGAATCTATTTTACGAAGCCTCTGTGCCTGACGGACGGAAACTTCAACTGCTGGAAGATCAGATTTGAAAATTCCTGTAGAGGTCAGAACTATCAGTGCTGGAAAGTAATCATGAAGGGTGACCTCACAGTTCCTGCTGACAAGAATGACAAAGAGGACGATTGGGGTCCCGTTGAATTCAAGTTGATGGAAACAAATGCTAAGGCAATTTGCTGCCTTCAAGCGTCCCTCTGCGAAAGGGATGACACCAGAGTTAGCAATTTGCCTACGGCAAAACAACAGTGGGAAGCCCTCGAGAAGTACCACGTTGGCACTGCTGAGATGAAGGAAGACGTTCAGCTCGAAGTCAAGAGAGAGTTCTATGCTTTCAGAATGCTGCCCAATGAAACAGTTAAGGATTACTCATACCGTTTTGAAGCTCTTGTCACCAAGATGAAGAACTTGGGTATCCTAGAAGCTGAAACTTCAATGAGGAACAGAGTTCAAGTGGTCATTGATGAACTTACAGGAAAGTGGAACTTTGATAGAACCACGTTCAAGGAAAATACAGCTAATAAGACTCTAGATATGGAAGAAATCTACGGGAAGCTGAGAGGATATGAAGCAAGGAGGAACTCCGATTTGGCTGAGCTAGAACGGAACCCTCAGACAGATCTTGCCTTGGTAACATCAACACCAGAGTACGCTGAGTATTTGCGTCACCAAAGAGAACTTGTTTTAATGGTGGAAGCCAACAAGAATGAGAACCGTGAGAAGATGCGCGTCCAAGCTGCAAAGGACGAACAAAAGAAGTCAAAGGAACAACTTGAGGAAGATAAACAAGTTGCTCTCTTGCACAACGCTCTACGTTCCTGGAGCAAAAGGAACAAAGCCTTTCAGAAGAACAAAATGCCATACAAGAAGGAGAGTCCCAAGTACACCGAGGCTGAAATGAAGGAACTTACTTGTTTTAAATGTAACAAGAAAGGACACTTCGCCAAGAAATGCACCACAGGAATGTCCTCAAAGGACATGAAGAAGAAGGCCTTAATGAGTGCTTTTGAGGCTATTTCAATCAGTGCCTGGGACGATAGTGACTCAGATGAAGCTGAAAATTCTGATAATGAAGAAGTGGCGTTCATGGCTATTGAGGACGCTCTAGCTGTTGAGGAGGACGTTCCTAATTCTGAAAATGAGGTAACTCGTGAGTCTATGATGAGTTCCTTAGAAAATTGTTCTAAATCCAAGCTTATTAAACTCATTGGTAAAATCATGGAAGAAAGCGTAGCTATGAAACATAGGATGGATGAACTTGAAGATGAAAACATAGTTGTTGAATGTGAGAACTGTGCTACAGTATCTTTGCAACTAGAGTTCTCTAGTGAAGAAATTAAATCCCTGAAAACTGAATTGATGTGTCTTAAACTAGAGACTGCTAACTTAGGGAAGAAGTCAAAGTGCTAGGAAAGAGTCCCGTTATTGAGGAAGTAAGACCCATGGTGTTTGTCCCAGCCAAAAGGGAACTAGGTTTTGAGTCTGACCCTAGGAACTCTCTCCCAAGTGACTTTGAGGCAAGCAAGACTTCAGAACTTGAACAAGAGAGGGAGAAAACCAAGAATCTTCTTGAAAGAATTAGAGTCCTAGAAAGTGGTGAAAAAGGTCAAGAGGACTACTACACTAACTCCACTAGTCATAGGATCTATAAGAAAATTGTTAAGGGGGAAGGTTCTAAACTTTGTAACCCTCAAAAGATGAAAGAGAACAAAATTCAACGTCCCAATAAGAAGTACTACCTCGGAACTTATTATAGGACGTGCTGGTATTGTGGACAAGGAGACCATTACAAATATGAATGCTTAAAAATGAAGGAAGACATTGAACAGTGCGAAGCCTGTATCAAAGGGAAGCAAACAAGAACGTCCTTCAAGTCTAAAAACGAAGTTAGTACAAAGAAGCCTTTAGAACTTCTCCAAATGGATCTTTGTGGACCAATGAAGACGTTGAGCTACGGTGGAAAGAGGTACATTTACGTTCTTGTAGATGATTTATCTCGATTCACTTGGGTTCTTTTCTTAGCATCAAAAACAGATTCTTTCAACACTTTCAAAGTCTTCATCAAACAAGCAGAAGTTGCCCTTGGGACGCCTCTAAAAGCCATACGATCAGACCATGGGACGGAGTTCCAAAACTCAGAGTTTTTGGCCTACTGTGATCAACACGGCGTCTCCCACAACTTCTCAGCTCCAAGGACTCCTCAACAAAATGGTGTTGTGGAAAGAAAGAATAGAACGCTGGAGGATATGGCAAGGACCATGCTCTTAGCTAATTGCGTTCCCAAGTATTTCTGGGCGGAAGCAATTGCTACAGCATGTTACATCATCAATCGTGCCATGATCCGTCCTCTGCTGAAGAAGACGTCCTATGAGCTGTTGAATGGAAAGAAGCCTCGCATCGATTATCTCCGGGTTTTTTGTTGCAAGTGCTTTGTTCACAACAATGACAAAGAAAGACTTGGAAAGTTTGATGCAAGGAGTGATGAAGCCATATTTCTTGGGTACTCTCTCACAAGCAAAGCATATAGAGTTTTCAACAAAAGGACTCTTAAGCTTGAGGAGAGTATTCATGTTGTGTTCAAAGAGAGTTCTTCTCACAAAGAAATATCAAGTAAGAAAGAACACTCTTCCTTACATCAGAAGGACGACTCTGAAGACGAAGCTGATGTTGGGCCCTCTGGAAAATAATATGTTCCCAAGGACGCCACTCCAAATCCAGAAGAAGTCTCAATGGACGCTCCTAGTGTTGCTCGGGGAGTTCCTTCTCGTAGTGAATCTCCCTTTCAATAGGATGTGGCCGAATCAAGTCAAGGTGTGGACGCTCTCTTTGAGGGGGAACACACTGAGGACGCTACTCAAGAAGAAAGTGATGACTCAGATGGTGAAATTGATCCAAGGTTTGCTCAATTGTTTCAAAGGGAGTCCCGCTTCACTAAGGACCACCCAACTTCTCAGATTGTCTCAGATCCTAATCAAGGTGTTCAAACAAGGTCAGCTGCAAGCAAGTCCCAGAGTGCAAATTTGGCTTTTTGTGCGTTCAATGCCTTTGTGTCCATGGTGGAGCCAAAGAACATCAAGGAAGCACTCCAGGACGCTGATTGGATTCAAGCAATGCAAGAAGAACTTAACCAGTTTGAAAGGAACAAAGTTTGGACCCTCGTCCCTCGTCCTAAAGGCAAAAACATCATAGGGACGCGATGGGTGTTCAGAAATAAGCTTGATTAAAGTGGTCGTGTGTCAAGGAACAAGGCAAGACTGGTGGCTCAAGGATTCAAGCAAGAGGAAGGCATTGATTATGATGAAACCTTTGCGGCTGTTGCTAGAATTGAGGCCGTCCGTCTTCTCATTGCCTTTGCCGCACACAAAGGATTCAAGTTATTTCAGATGGACGTCAAGACAGCCTTTCTCAATGAAAAACTGAAGGAGGAAGTGTATGTTGCTCAGCCCCTTGGCTTTGAGGACGCCTCTCACCCAGATCATGTGTACTATTTAGACAAAGCTCTCTATGGACTCAAGCAAGCTCCTCGTGCATGGTACGACAGGTTTGCGTCCTTTCTTTTGTCTAATGGCTATACAAGAGGTTCAATTGATAAAACTTTGTTCATAAAGAATGTTCACAAGGACATTTTAATTGCCCAAGTCTATGTTGATGATATAGTCTTTGGTAGTACTAACATGAAACTTGTAGATGAGTTCAAGTCCTTAATGAGTAGTGAGTTTGAGATGTCCCTCATTGGAGAACTCAATTTCTTCTTGGGACTCCAAATAAACCAACTCAAAGAAGGGACGCGTATTTATCAACAGGAGTATGTCCGTGAAATTCTTGAAAAGTACGGGATGAACACGTCCAAGCCCATGGATACACCTTGTTCTTCCAATTCACGTCTTTACGCAGATGATCAAGGGAAGGAAGTTGATCAAAAGCTTTACAGAGGAATGATTGGCTCTTTGCTCTATTTGACCGCAAGCCGTCCCGACATCATGTTTGTCGTTTGCTTGTATGCACGCTTCTAGGCGAATCCAAAGGAGTCCCACATGCAAGAAGTCAAGAGGATCTTTCGCTATCTCAAGGGACGCGATGATCTCTGCCTTTGGTACCCCAAGAAGACGTCCTTCAAGCTCGTTGGTGATGAAAGTTCTGATGATGAGGACTCCGAGTCCCCAAAAGGCAGAAAGAAGCGCAAGGACGATGATGCGCCTGTAAATGTTCTAGGCCCCCTGGTCTACTCTGAGGTATGGCTGTCGTCCTTCTCCAAAGACAAAGAAGTTCAGGAGTTCCTTGAGCTTATCAGATTTCAAGGCTGGTTGACTGTCGGACCCGCTCCCACTGTAGTTGATAAAGAACAAGTCCGAACGTTCTACAGAATCCTGCGCTACAAGTCCAAGGACGGTTCTCTTCACTTCAAGATCGAGGATGAAAAAGCCTTTGTCAATGAACGCCAGGTCCGTAACTTCTTGGGACTGAGTTCTCAAAAGCCTCCGTCCAATGCACATAGTTCTCTTCCAGAAAACGGGTTTTAGATGACGGAAGATAAAGAAATAGCCATGATTGAAAGAGTCTTCCAGGGAAAGAGACCTTATGGGACGGACAGGGTAGCTCATGTCTTGAGCAAAGTTGGCGCCATTGCACACTATTTCATCTGCCGCGCCGTCCTTCCCCGGCAAGAAAAGCGTTCTATAGTTCAAACGCATGATATCATCTTGATAGACGCTTTTCTAGATCGCCGCCCCATCAACCTTGCCAGAATTGCTATGCAACATATGGCTAAGTGTGGGAGGAAGCGACATGCTCTGCCGTACCCAGGACTAGTCAAGCTGATTCTCAAGGCTCAGAACGCTTATGATGACAGTGCTCCCTCAGAAGAGTTAGGCTTGAAATGGAATTCGAATAGAGGACTGGTTCATATCAGACACAATGAGGAGCTGCCTTCCATCTTGAAGCAGTTAGAAGCTGAAGCTGAGGAAGCTAGGAAGAACGCTGAGCAAGAACGCTTAGCCGCTGAAGCTGAACAAGAACGCCTTGCCTTTGTGCATCAGGAAACAACTTTTGAGGAAGAGCCTGCTGTGAACTTTTCTGCTCTTGACCAGATGCTGATGGCGTCGTCCCCTCATTCCTCCGTACCTAATGTGGACGCACCCTCTTCCAGTTCTGGTCCCGCGCCTCGTCCTGCCCCAGCCAACCCTGATCAGCATCCTCCTGCAGAACTTATGGGTGCTATTATGGACAATCAGTGTCTCATCTTCTCAACTCTCAAGGACTTGTCTTCGGCCTTCACCAAGTCGGCAGAACTTCATGAAAAACTTCTCAAGTTTTACCAAGACCAAAGCCCTCCTCAGTGATCGCCGTCCTCCACCCCTTTTATCCCTCATTGTTTTGCCTTTGCTTCTTTTGTTTGCAAACACTTGATCATTTTATGATCGTTGGTCTGTAATGACAATTATTCTACTTCCTTTGAATAGCTATTACATTGTTTGCTTGCATTGTGTTTGTTTAAGCGTTCCACTGCTTATAGCTGTGTTTTTGTGCTACCGTCCTTATCACTTGTTATCCTTTTCGATGATGCCAAAAGGGGGAAGTGTAGTTTTGCAGAGATGCTCTATAAAATAGTTATCTAAAATAAGCAAGTGTTAAGGGGGAACTATTAAGTGAAAGGTCTAAGGAACACCATCCTGGAATAAACTAGAGGACGTCTAGAAAATTCTAGGACGCTTTTCTCTCCCTAAAATCCAAAAAGTTAGAGAATCAAAGAATGAAAACTTGTGCTTACTAAAATTTCTCTAAGTGTTAGAGGACGCTTCTAAGTTTTCATGCATGCTAAAATCCCAATGCCAAAACTATTTTGCTGAAGAGTTTGTCATCATCAAAAAGGGGGAAATTGTTGGGACGCTATCAAGGACGCTTGCGTACTTGGTAGTGTGCCCACAACCGTCTCTTAGTTTTGACATGACAAACTCACTTTGATTCTAATAAATTTGTCCAAGTGTTCAGGAACGCCAGTGACAAAAGGACAACAAGTGTGTATGGGCGTCCCCTAGGCTTAGGGACGCTAGCTTACAGGAAGTAAGGACCAGCTAGAGACTACTTGAGCAAGGACGGAGTCCCAAGCAAGTAGAAACGCATGAAGAGCGTCCTTACTCACTAGCCGACAGGATGACATCACTCGACAACATTTGATCATCCAAGGACACGTGTAGAGCGATCCTGTAGCAGAGTCCAACACTACGTGGCGAACGATCATGTAGCAGAGCTCATCAACACGTGGAGGCAGATCCTGTAGCGGAGTCCATCACACACAGCTGGATACAGGAAGCTTCCTCATCACCACCATCATACGTGGAGGAAGATCCTGTAGCCACGTCCACGAAGGGCATTATCGTCTCAGAGAAAAGACGCCCTTCCCCAAGTCCTATAAATAGCCCCAAGGCATTTATTGTGACGCTAACGCTTTCAGAGAATATTCAGAGAGAATCAGAGGAAAGCGGCTCACTCAAGAACACGAAGAACTAGCTCAAGAACTCAAGAAAATTATTAAGACTTGTGCTAGATCGAGTGAGAATTGTAACTTAAAATCACAACTTGTTTGTATTCAGAAAAACCCAAAAAGGAAAGAGAGAGTCCTTCGAAGTACTGAAGGACGTAGGGATAGGATTCCTTTATAAGATTGAACTCGCTTAAGTTGTAGGCTTAGAGGAGTCCTTTACTAGTGGACTTAGGAAGAAAAGCTAAGTGCCAGAGAACTGTAAAGACTCGCCAGTACAACTGTAAGGACGTTCAATATAAAGGAAAAGCTATTCAAAAATCCTCCACGGAGGTAGAGGTTTACACTCAAGGACTACTTGGTCTTGAGTGGTTCCTCTATAATTCACTGCGTTCATCTTTACTTGTTTAGTACTTTATTCCGCTGCACAACTTAAGGACGCCCCTACACCTCGTAGGGACGCCTGACCAAAGTACGCCTTTATTCAAGTAAAGGACGTCCTTGAGTTTACTAACGATCCAACATTGCATGTAGTAGTGGACTTGCCTCTTAAGCTTGCTCACTTCACCTTCAAGAAATTGGAGCTTAACATCCTTGTCAATGTCTTCTCCCTTTGGGTCATACAACTTCCTTACACCTTCATCTTGAACTTTCACCTCTTTACTAGCTTGACTCACCCCATACATAGCCTCATAATCGGAAAGCTTGTCAAGTAGTTCCCAAGCTTTATCCGGTGTCAAGTATATAAATCCACAATCCGTGTGGAGGTTGAGCTTGTCCTTCATTGCCGGATTGATTCCTTGGAAAAAGATATCTTGAAGCACATACGGTTGTTGGCCATGAGTAGAACATTGGCGCAACATCTCCTTAAAACGGTCCCATGCTTCAAAGAGAGGCTCATTTGAGCCTTGTTGGAAACTAGCAATCTTCCTTCGGAGCTCGGTAGTCTTTGAGGGCGGGAAGAACTTCATCAAGAAAGCATCATGGAGTTCTCTCCAAGTTGTGATCGACCTAGGGGCTTTGCTCTCGAGCCAATGTGCGGCTTTGCCCCTAAGTGACCATTTGAACGCCTTGAGAAGCACATACTCCAAAGTCTTCTCGTCGGTAGAGATCGTCTCACACATGTCCACAAAGCGTTTGACGTGCTCTATGGGACATTCATGAGGACGGCCCTCAAATTGATCCCGCTTGATGAGGGAAATGAATTGCGTCTTGATCTCAAAATTCTTGGCAACCTCGGGAAGCACAACAGCGGGCTCGGGTACCCTCAACTCCGGATGTATATATTGACGTGCATTCCGGGGTAGAGCGTTGAGTTGAGCTTCGGTCCTCATTCTTTGCTCCCGTTCTCTCCTCACCAACGCCTCTTGGTTATCCTTCTCAACTTGCAATCTAGCCATCTCGGCTCTAAGACGAGCCAACTCATCATCACCATGGAGAGCTTGGTTCTCCATCCTTTTCCTTCTTCGGGCGTGCTTGAGAATACTTTCGAGATCACTCACAAACTCAAGCTCAAGGGTTCCTCGGGAGGAACGAGCTTGCATACACCTACAAAACAAAAACACAAACCAAAACCAATAAAAAACAAACAAAGGGTTTGGCCTATCCCCTCACCCAAATCACTACCAAAACACAAAAGACTCAACAAATTGGCACTCAATGCACTTAGAATTCCCCGGCAACGGCGCCAATCTTTTGATCGCTCACAGATGCGAGAGTCTAGAGATACAATTTATAACCCGACCCCGTTGTAGCACGTGGTGGGTGTCGAACGCTCGGGAAATCTACTCGATTGATATTGTGATATCCGCAAATTTAATAAAATTGATTATGAAATTCTCCTTAGTTTTATGACTCAATTTTGTCTTTGGAACAACAAGAGAAAGGGCAATGGTCACCCGATTAACCGAATAGCGTTGGATAACGCTAAACGGACACTTTAACTTCAAAAATTCATAAAACCTACATTAGAGCTCGGAATCGAGTAATTCCAAAGCCATATGGTAGATAAAGGAGTCTAGTTTCATCCCTCAAAATTTGAGGCCATTCCGATAAGTATCCAAAACGTTATGCCAATTTTACCAAGACGTTGCCCAGTTCCCAAAAGGCAGCGACCGCCGCCAAAATGGCAGCGACCGCCGCCTTGCTGCAGACGCAAGTGGCTCGACGAACACTCATCTTGTGGGCGCCGTGGTTTTGATGGCTGTTATGGTTTTGACTTGGGATCAATCCCAACACCTTTACACAATGTCAACCTTGCTAATGTCAACCCCTTTTGGATTGTTAGGCTAGAAGTCAATCCATTTTGGATCTTGTGAGGCTTGAGAAACCTATAAATAGGAGGTGAATGTGATGGATGAATGGGCACCTCTCCCTTCTCTCTCTCACTCAAAATCCTCCACATTCTAAGAGTAGAAGTGTTCCTCTTTCTACTGTTGGCAAAAGCTCGTCGAAAGGTGGCCGGAGTCGATCGGAGGAAGCTTGCAAAATCGCGCCGTCGACACACATACGGGCAGTGACCGCCGCCAAGGGGGCAGCGCCCGCCGCCACTTCCCTTGCTTGTGTTTTGTCCCGGGCCGTTGCCTAGCCGTTGCTCGGGCTGTGCCTTGTCTTTGCCTTGCATCTTGCCTTGCCTTAGGCCTCTTCTAGGGCCTTGCTAGCCTCGACTCCACGCCTCGATTAGCGTTTTTAAGAACGTCTTAAGGCAAGTGGATGGTTCTCCTTTTCTCTTTACTCGATAATCGTGAAATTGTTTTCCATTATCAAATTAAATGTTGGGAACAACCTTGTTTGCTAATAATCGGATTAGGATTATAATGCTTAGGATTAATGACCATTGTTTTTAATATCGTACGCGCTAGTACATGGACTTAGGACCGTTGATGTGTGGCCTCTGATTGTTTCAAGTCTCTTTTCGAGACTTTGTTGTGGACTAGTCTAAGACTAGGAATGCGAGATTTAAGACTCTCGTAATTTCTTAATAACTCATGTTACGAGGTGTAATTAGTGCATGCTCGTAATATTAAGGTCGTACGACTAATGCTCGTTCCTTAGGATGGGCTATAGCACTCTAGCTAAGTGCTCAGGTGTTGGGACGATATTAAGGACGTCAGTCGTTAATATCTAAACCCATAATAATCGTCCCTTGTTTTGATAATGACAAACTCACATGTATTTGATAAGTTGTCCAAGTGTTGATCTCAGGTAAGTCCAGTGGACGCACATGAGCGAAAAGGACAACAAGTAAACAGCAGTCCCTAAGTTGTAGGGACGCATGTTACCTGAACTTCCAAGGCTAAACGTAATTGGCGGAGTCCCTGCGCAAGATAGGACGGAGTCCTCATCAAGAAGGGACGCGCGCCAAAATACAGACGAAGTTCAAATTTAAATCAAGGCCGCCCCAACATGATTACATCATCGTCCGGCCTTAGTCCTCAGAAGGAAGCTTCCTTTGTCTGGGCACGTGTAGACAATGCCAAAGACGTCGCTTTCCCAGCGATGGTCCCCTGCCCACGCGGAGGCTTCCCAAGCGTCAACAGAGTTGACTTCCTCAAGGAGCTCATCGCACCGTCGATCAAAGACCAAGGCTCCTGCCAAGTCTCAGAGGACGCTAGAGGACAAGAATCACTTGCGCTATAAATACCCTCCCAAGGGTATGCATAGCGTTGGTGGACTTTGAAGACTTTCTCTCAAGCTCTCCCGAAGCACTCAAGAACACGAACGAAGATCGAGAAGATCAAGTGAGCTTGAAGCAAGAGAAAGAAAGTCCAACCACATCAAATCCAAAACAAACCACAAAGAGTTAGAGTTGTAGTTTGTCTCTCACAACGAACCGTGAGAGACGTGAGTGATAGCTTCCTTATAGCTAGAGTGTTAGGTTACTTATTAGGTTGAAAGGAGTGTTACTAGTGAGGCTAAGGACGGACGCTTAGCTCAGAGAAGTGTAACGACTCGCCTAAGTTGTAAGGACTCACTCTTAATAAGATAAGGGACGGCTATTGAAAATCCTCCAGCGGAGGTAGAGGTTTACCCATAAGACTAGTTGGTCTTAGTGGGGTTCCTCTATAAATACTTGTGTCCACTTATCTTGTATTCTGTTAAGTCTATATTCCGCTGCACTAAAGGACGCCCTTAACTCGGTTAAGGACGCCCTCATTAACTGACTTACGATCCAACAATTGGTATCAGAGCAGGCGCTCTAGATTTTGTTGAGTTGCAGGTACAAGATGGACATGGAACCTATTGGAATCTCATTTGTAAAACCTCCTCGTCTGACGGACGGCAACTTCAACCGATGGAAGATCCGCTTCGAGAACTTTTGCAGAAGTCAGAATTATCAATGCTGGAAAGTAATCATGAAAGGTGACCTTACCATCCCTGATGACAAGAAAGACAAAGAGGACGAGTGGGGTCCTGATGAATTCAAGCTTTTGGAAACAAACGCCAAGGCAATTTGCTTCCTTCAAGCGTCCCTTTGCGAGAGGGACGCCACCCGAGTTAGCAATTTGGCAACAGCCAAACTACAATGAGAAGCTCTTGAGAAGTACCATGTGGGTACGGCAGAGATGAAGGAAGATGTTAAGCTTGAAATCAAACGGGAGTTCTATGCCTTCAGAATGCTTCCTAATGAATCTGTCAAGGACTACTCATACCGCTTTGAAGCTCTCGTGACCAAGATGCGAAATCTAGGCATCCCAGAAGCTGAAGTCTCCATGAGAAACAGAGTTGGAGTAGTCATTGATGGACTTACAGGAAAATGGAATTTTGATAGGACTACATTCAAGGAGAATACAGCCAACAAAACCCTAGATATGGAAGAGATCTATGGGAAGCTGAGTATCTGCGTCACCAAAGAGAACTTGCTTTAATGGTGGAAGCAAACAAAATGAGAATCGTGAAAGGATGCGTGCACAAGCTATAAAAGAAAAGGAAAGCAAAACTAAGGAACAACTCGAAGAAGAAGAAGAAGAGTTTGCCCTCCTACACAAAGCTGTTCGATTATGGGGAAAAAGGACCAGAGATTTCAAGAAATACAAGATGCCTTACAAAAAGGAGAGTCCCAAGTATACAGAGGCAGAAATGAAGGAACTGACTTGCTACAAGTGTAACAAGAAAGGACACTTTGCCAAAAGGTGTACTACGGGACTAACCTCAAAAGATATGAAGATAAAAGCCCTCTTGGGAGCGTGTGAAGCCGCATGGGATAATGTGAGTTCTGATGAGGAAGAACCCGAAGGACCAGTGGCGTACATAGCCGTAGAGGACGCCTCAGATGATGAGCAAGTGGCGTACATGGCTGTGGAGGATGCTCCAGTCATTGAAGAGGACGCTTCTGAAAAAGAAGAAGAGGTAACTCGTGAATCCATGATGACTTCTTTAGAAAATTGTTCTAAGTCCAAACTTATTAAACTCATTGTTGGATCGTTAGTATAGAGGGACGTCCTTTACTTTGGTAAAGGCGTCCTTAGGTTAGGCGTCCCTACGAGGAGTAGGAGCGTCCTTGAGTAATGCAGCGGAAATTATGTACTAAACAGGTAAGTAATGAACGCAGTGAATTATAGAGGAACCACTCAAGACCAAGTAGTCCTTGAGTGTAAACCTCTACCTCCTTGGAGGATTTTTGAATAGTTCTTTCCTTTTTATTGAACGTCCTTACAGTTGTACTGGCGAGTCTTTACAGTTCTCTGACACTTAGCTTTTCCCTAAGTCCACTAGTAAAGGACTCCTCTAAGCCTACAACTTAAGTGAGTTCAATCTAACAAAGGACTCTATTCCTACGTTCTGCAGTACTTCGCAGAACGTTCTCTCTCTCTTTTGGGTTTTCTGTTACAAACTGATTTTGTGATTTGGTCACACCTCTCACTCGATCTAACACAAGTTCTAGCACTGTTCTTGAGTTCTTGAGTTAGTTCTTCGTGTTCTTGAGTGAGCCGCTTTCCTATGATTCTCTCTGAATATTCTTGAAAGCGTTGAAATCACAATAAATGCCTTGGGGCTATTTATAGGACTTGGGGAAGGGCGACTTTTCTCTGGGACGATCATGCCCTTCTTGGACGTGGCTACCGGATCTTCCTCCACGTAGTGGGGCGGTGATGAGGAAGCTTCCTGTATCCAGCTGTGTATGATGAACTCCGCTATAGGATCGGCCGCCACGTGTTGATGAACTCTGTGACAGGATCGTCCGCCACGTAGTGTTGGACTCCGCTACAGGATCGGTCTCCACGTGTCCTTGGATGATCAAACATTGTCGAGTGATGTCATCCTGTCGGCTAGTGAGTAAGGACTCCTTTCTTGCGTTCCTACTTGCTTAGGACTCCGTCCTTGCTCAAGTAGTTTCTGGCTGGTCCTTACTTCCTGTTAGCTAGCGTCCCTAAGCCTGTGGGACGCCCATACACACTTGTTGTCCTTTTGGTCACTAGCGTTCCTGAACACTTGGACAACTTTATTAGAATCATAGTGAGTTTGTCATATCAAAACTAAGGGACGGTTGTGTGGAACACTAACAAGTACGCAGGCGTTCTTGATAGCGTCCCAACAATTTCCCCCTTTTTGATGATGACAAACTCTTCAGCAAAATAGTTTTGACATTGGAACTTAGCATGCATGAAAACTTAAAAGCGTCCTCTAACACTTAGAGAAATTTTAATAAGCACAAGTTTTCAATCTTTGAATCTCTAGATTTTGGATTTAAAGGAGAGGGTCGCGTCCTAGAGAAGTTTCTAAGCGTCCTCTTTTATTCTAGCATGAGCGTTCCTTAGACTTTTCACTTAATAGTTCCCCCTTAACACTTGCTTATTCTAGATAACTATTTTATAGCGCATCTCTGCAAAACTACACTTCCCCCTTTTGGCATCATCGAAAAGGATAACAAGTGATAAGGACGTTAGCACAAACACATAACTAAAAGCAGTGGAACGCTTAAACACACATATGCAAGCAAACAGATGAAATGCCATTCAAACAAGAGTTAAGAGTTATTACAGACCAATGGTCATAAGTGTTTGAAATTCAAAAAGAAGCAAAGGCAAAATGATAAGGGATTAAAGGGGTGGTGGCAATCACTGAGAACGGCTCTAATCTTGGTAAAACTTGAGCAGTTGTTCATTAAGTTCATTGGCCTTGGAGAACGCGGAGGACAAGTCCTTGAGAGCTTGAAAGATAAGGCACTGATTGTCCATAACTGCACCAAGGAGTTCTGCTGGAGGATGCTGGCTAATATTCGCGGGAGCAGAGCGGGGCAAAGGACCTGTACTGGAGGACGGAGCGTCTGAAGGATTAGCTGGAGGAGGAGCAGTCCCTAAGAGCATTTGATCAAGAGTGTTAAGATCTATAGCTGGCTCTTGGTCCGGAGGAGACTCGTGGGACAAAGGAGCAACTTGTGCGGCTTCAGCCTCAGCAGCTAGGCGTTCTTCTTCGGCTTTCTGTCTTGCTTCCTCAGCCTCAGCCTCTAACTGTTTTAGCACAGACGGCAGCTCTTCGTTGTGCCTGATCTCGACTAGTCCCTTCTTAGCGTTCCACTTAAGACCAAGTTCTTGAGAGGGAGTGCTCTCATCATATGCATTCTGGGACTGCAAGATTGCCTTTACAACTCCAGGGTATGGCAAAGCATGCCTCTTCCTTCCACACTTGGCCATATGTTGCATTGCGATTTTGGCTAAGTTAATGGGGCGGCGTTCTAGGATGGCGTCGATCAGAATAATGTCAGACGTTTGCACAATAGAACGCTTCTCCTGCCTTGGAAGAATGGCGCGACAGATGAAGTAATGGACGATGGCGCCAACTTTGCTCAGAACATGAGCTACCCTGTCTAGTCCCATAGGCCTCTTGCCCTGAAAAATGTGCTCAACCAGCGGCAGTTCTTGGTCTGTTGTTTCAAAGCCGCCTTCCGGTAGAGAACTTAGAGCATCAGACGGTGGCTTGCGAGAACCAAGACCCAGGAACGTGCGCATTTGGCGTTCTGTCACTGAAGCTTTCTCTCCTTCAATTTTGAAGTGAAGGGAGCCATCTTTTGCCTTGTAACGCAAATCCCGGTAGAACGCCTTGACCTGATCTATGTCAACTGAGGTCGGCGCTGGTCCTACGTTCAGCCATCCTTGAAATTTTAGGAGATCGAGGAACTCCTTAACATCTTCATCGTCGAAGGAGGCGAGCCACTCTTCAGAATAAATAAGAGGGCTTAGGAATTTAACGGGCACATCGGCGTTCTTCTTTCTACGCTTGCCCTTGGGAGTTTCAGAGTCCTCATCATCTGAAGAACTGTTCTCTTTATCTGAGTCGCCAGACTCATCATGCTCAGCGTCCTCTGTGCCTTCATTCTCAGCATCGCCACCAGATGTGGCTAGAACGGCACCAGCGGAGGTATGCGCTTGGGACGCGCCTTCAGCATCCTGAGCCTCAGTTTGTTGTTCGGTTGCTGGCTCAACGTTCTCAGGGGCTTGGACAGATTCAGATTGGATTGAGGGGGAGGGGTTTTCTTGTGGGGGAGAAGGAGGGTTGAGGATTGGGAGAGCTTGGTTGTAAGGTGGTACTTCTTGTGCGTCTCGTTCAAGCTCCTCAGAGAGTGAGGGCTCAACGTCCTTCTGAGCGACCTGGTGCTGACCAGCATCCTCGGGTACTTCACCTTCAGCGGGAGCATGTACAACTCCTTCAGCCTCATCATTAGAGTCCCCAACTATGTCGATGAAGGGGGACGCTTGAGCGGGCGTTCCTCTTTGGCTCTCAGATGAGCTAGAGGAGGAGGAGGTGGAGGAGGAGATGTGCTCGGGCTCTACGTTCGCAGGAAGCAACACCTTTGGCTTCTCACCAGCTTTGCGCCGTCGAAAGGTGTGCTCAAGGGACGAACGCTTCTCGGCCTCATCCGGGCCACTCTCGGAGGAAGGACGGCGAGACCTGGGCGTCTCAGGGTCCTTAGGCGGTGAGATATGGGCAGGGGCGGATGGGAAATTTGCCAGATTTAGAGGAGAGACATGTGGTTTTGGGGGAAAGGGAATGAGAGCATTGTTCTTTGAAGGTTGAGGGGACGGAGGAGGAGTAGGGATTTGAACAATTGTGAGGGATTGAGGTGGGGGGGTGGATTCTTTAGAGAGATTGGACGGCCTTTTTGTGGAGCTTGGCCGTTTTGTGGGAGGTTTGGAGGATGGGACGCTTGTGGTCTTGGCCTTTTTAAGAGGCCTGGGGTCATGGACTTGCTTGGAGCGTCCCTCCTTTAGGTGAGGTGGAAATTTATCCACAATTTCTGTGAGTTTGGATGTGGAGAAGGATTTGGAAGTTTTTGAGAGGGGAGATGATGGTGCAGGACGCTTCATGAGGTTCTTTGTGGTTAAGGTGGGGACGGCAGGAGGAGGAGGAGAGGGACTTGGTACCCGGTTCTTAGTCATTTGGAATGCAAGGGAGTTCCTTGGGTACATGGGGAACTCAGGCAAGACTGCATTGTGCAAGTCCGGGATAAGTTCAAGCAAAGGCCCAAGGTTCTCACCTCCGAACTGAGAGAAGAACAGCACGTCGTCCATCCGGCCAGGAAGATCGTTGAATTCTGTTTTGTGGAGGCTAGGAACTACAAACCGTTCAATGAATCTCTTGTAGTTCTTGGTTTTCACCTCATCGTTCTTCACTTCAGGCAGCTCCATGCGTTCTCGGATAAGGTTGTACAGCGTCCTGGGCTTCTTGTTGATGAAGTCCAGGAGAGACTCATTAAGAACTATGGGCTGGGGCTTCTCAATATAGTGGGACTTGACGAGCTTTCGACGCTTCCTGCCGGTAGAAGATCCAGAAGCGTTCATCAGCCTTTGAGACATGATTCCGGTGAGATTTAGTGAGAGAAAGTCGCCGGAGTTCTAGAGAGAAGTCAGAGCTGTTTGAGAGTTCAAAAGTTGTTGAGCGTAATAAATTTGATGGTGACTGTTCTGGCTCTATATATAGAGGAAGCGGTGGCACAACTCGTAATTAACATTGTTTCTCTGTGCGACACGTGGCAAACTTCCCCCTTAAGATTTGAACAAGAGCAACGGTCACTGTTCACACTTTCAAATATTCAAAATTCTGACTCTGCATCTTATCCTCAAACACTGAACTGGTGTTCTACATTTCTGAAATGGCGTTCCTCCAAGCAACCACAGAGCGTTCTCACAGACTTAGCAAAATTTTACCTCTTCAAGCAAACTAACAACCAACTTACCGTTCCTGTAATCACCTTTCGAACCAGTTGAGAACAACGCAAGTACGTCCCGTAAAAGAAAATATGAAGCTCATAGGACGCTTTTGCGGAGTTCTCGGCTAGGGTAAGCTGAGAGTTCCCATCATTTCGGATTATAATGAGGGTTGGGTGATCAGGGATACTCTTTTCAAGACAAAATAGAGAAAATTTGAATGGCGTTCCAAAGTAGCAAACACATGAAGTTTTAGACTAGCGTCCTTGCAAATATGAATTCAATGCATAACAGTCCTTAAACACTTAGAATCTACAAAACATAGCCAATCATTGGGAGAATAGTAGAACGGGACTTGCTACTTAAAAGTTATCATCCCCAAGAGCAGCCTGAGATGCTCAAAGGGACGTCTATCAAGCGCCTTTGTGAATATATCAGCTATTTGGTCTTCAGTTCTTACATGCTCCATGCTAATGAGTCCTAGTTCAACATTATCACGCAAGAAATGATGTCTTATATGAATATGCTTTGTGCGTGAATGAAAAACAGGATTCTTTGAAATTTCAATAGCACTTGTGTTATCACAGCGAATGGGAATAGTTTCAAGATTGATACCGTAGTCCTCTAGTTGATATTTGATCCAGATGACTTGTGAACAGCACGAGGCAGTAGCAACGTACTCGGCTTCCGCAGTTGAAAGCGCCACAGAGTTCTGTTTCTTAGATCCCCAAGAGACTAAGCATGAACCAAGGAACTGTGCTATTCCTGAGGTGCTTTTCCTATCAATTACATGACCCCCATAATCAGCGTCCGAGTAGCCAACTAGCTTGAAGGACGTCTTCCTGGGGTACCAAATGTTGGGACGATATTAAGGACGTCAATCGTTAATATCTAAACCCATAATAATCGTCCCTTGTTTTGATAATGACAAACTCACATGTATTTGATAAGTTGTCCAAGTGTTGATCTCAGGTAAAGTCCAGAGGACGTACATGAGCGAAAAAGACAACAAGTAAACAGCAGTCCCTAAGCTGTGGGGACGCACGTTACCTGAACTTCCAAAGCTAAACGTAATTGGCCGAGTCCCTGCGCTAGATAGGACGGAGTCCTCATCAAGAAGGGACGCGCGCCAAAATACGGACGAAGTTCAAATTCAAATCAAGGCCGCCCCAACATGATTACATCATCGTCCGGCCTTAGTCCTCAGAAGGAAGCTTCCTTTGTCTGGGCACGTGTAGACAATGCCAAAGACGTCGCTTTCCCAGCGATGGTCCCCTGCCCACGCGGAGGCTTCCCAAGCGTCAACAGAGTTGACTTCCTCAAGAGGCTCATCGCACCGTTGATCAAAGCCCAAGGGTCCTGCCAAGTCTCACAGGACGCTAGAGGACAAGAACCACTTTCGCTATAAATACCCTCCCAAGGGTATGCATAGCGGTGGTGGACTTTGAAGACTTTCTCTCAAGCTCTCCCGAAGCATTCAAGAACATCAACGAAGATCGAGAAGATCAAGTGAGCTTGAAGCAAGAGAAAGAAGGCCCAACCACATCAAATCCAATACAAACCACAAAAGAGTTAAAGTTGTAGTTTGTCTCTCACAACGTACCGTGAGAAGACGTGAGTGATAGCTTCCTTATAGCTAGAGTGTTAGGTTACTTGTTAGGTTGAAAGGAGTGTTACTAGTGAGGCTAAGGACGGACGCTTAGCTCAGAGAAGTGTAACGACTCGCCTAAGTTGTAAGGACTCACTCTTAATCAGATAAGGGACGGCTATTGAAAATCCTCCAACGGAGGTAGAGGTTTACCCATAAGACTAGTTGGTCTTAGTGGGGTTCCTCTATAAATACTTGTGTCCACTTATCTTGTATTCTGTTAAGTCTATATTCCGCTGCACTAAAGGACGCCCTTAACTCAGTTAAGGACGCCCTCATTAACTGACTTACGATCCAACACCAAAGGCAAAGATCGTCGCGTCCTTTGAGGTAGCGAAAGATCCTTTTGACTTCTTGCATGTGGGA
This sequence comes from Polygonum aviculare, assembly GCA_934048045.1. Taxonomy (NCBI): domain Eukaryota; kingdom Viridiplantae; phylum Streptophyta; class Magnoliopsida; order Caryophyllales; family Polygonaceae; genus Polygonum; species Polygonum aviculare. The sequence continues at coordinate 11,923,109 of OW204025.1, read as the reverse complement.
CTCCTTTGGATTCGCTTGGAAGCGTGCACACAAGCAAACGGCAAACATAATGTCGGGACGGCTTGCGGTCAAGTAGAGCAAAGACCCAATCATTCCTCTGTAAAGTTTTTGATCAACGTCCTTTCCCTGTTCGTCTGCGTAAAGACGCGAGTTTGGAGAACATGGGGTTGCAACAGGTTTGGACGTGTTCATCCCGTACTTCTCAAGCATTTCACGGACATATTTTTGTTGGTGAATGCGCGTCCCTTCCTTGAGTTGTGCGATTTGAAGTCCCAAGAAGAAATTGAGTTCTCCAATGAGGGACATCTCAAATTCACTACTCATTAGGGACTTGAACTCATCTACAAGCTTCATGTTAGTACTACCAAAGACTATATCATCAACATAAACTTGAGCAATCAAAATGTCCTTGTGAACTTTCTTTATAAACAAAGTTTTATCAATTGAACCTCTAGTGTACCCATGAGATAAAAGAAAGGACGCAAACCTGTCGTACCATGCACGAGGGGCTTGCTTGAGTCCATAGAGCGCTTTGTCCAAGTAGTACACATGATCTGGGTGAGAGGCGTCCTCGAAGCCAGGCGGCTGAGCAACATACACTTCCTCCTTTAGCTTTCCATTGAGAAAGGAAGTCTTGACGTCCATCTGAAATAGCTTGAATCCTTTGTGAGCGGCGAAGGCAATAAGAAGACGAACGGCTTCAATTCTAGCAACAGGAGCAAAGGTCTCATCATAGTCTATGCCTTCCTCTTGCTTGAATCCTTGAGCTACCAGTCTTGCCTTGTTTCTTGACACACGTCCACTCTCATCGAGCTTATTTCTAAACACCCATCGCGTCCCTATGATATTTTTGCCTTTGGGACGTGGGACGAGAGTCCAAACTTTGTTTCTTTCGAACTGATTGAGTTCTTCTTGCATTGCTAGAATCCAGTCAGCGTCCTGGAGTGCTTCTTTGATATTCTTTGGTTCCACCATAGAGACAAAGGCATTGAATGCACAAAAGGCTAAATTTGCACTCTGGGACTTGCTAGCAGCTGATCTGGTCTGAACTCCTTGAGACGGATCAGATATAATTTGAGAAGTTGGGTGGTCCCTAGAGAAGCGGGACTCCCTTTGAAACAATTGAGCGAATCTTGGATCAATGGCTCCATCAGAATCATCCCTATCACTTTGAGCATCGTCCTCAGCGTGTTCCCCCTCAGAGAAAGCGTCCACACTTTGGCGTTGCTCGCCTTGTTGACTTGATTCTGCTATATCTTGTTGAACTGGAGATTCATTGCAAGAGGGAACTCCCTGAACAACACTAGGAGCGTCCACAGAGACTTCTTCAGGATTTGGAGACGAGTCCAAAGAGACATAGTCTTTTCCTGAGGTCCAATCTCCAGCTTCATCTTCAGAGTCGTCCTGCTGTTGCGATGAGGAGCGTTCTTTCTTACTTGATTTTTCTCTGTGAGAAGAACTCTCCTTGAACACAACATGAATACTCTCTTCAAGTTTTAGAGTTCTTTTGTTGAAAACCCTATATGCTTTGCTGGTGAGAGAGTACCCAAGGAATATGGCTTCATCGCTTCTTGCATCAAACTTTCCAAGTTTTTCTTTATCATTGTTGTGAACGAAACACTTGCAACCAAAAACTCTGAGATAATCGATGCGAGGCTTCCTTCCATTCAACAACTCATAGGACGTCTTCTTCAGCAGAGGACGGATCATGGCACGATTAATGATGTAGCATGCTGTGGCAATAGCTTCCGCCCAAAAGTACTTGGGGACGCTATTAGCCAAAAGCATAGTTCTTGCCATATCCTCTAGCGTCCTGTTCTTTCTTTCCACAACTCCATTTTGTTGTGGAGTCCTTGGAGCTGAGAAGTTGTGCGAGACACCATGTTGATCACAGTAGGCCAGGAACTCTGAATTCTGGAATTCCGTCCCATGGTCTGATCTTATGGCTTTGAGAGGCGTCTCCAGGGCAACTTCCACTTGTTTGATGAAGACTTTGAACGCATTGAAACAATCTGCTTTGGAAGTTAAGAAAAGAACCCAAGTGAATCGAGAAAAATCATCTACAAGAACGTAAATGTACCTCTTTCCACCGTGGCTCAACGTCTTCATTGGTCCACAAAGATCCATATGAAGGAGTTCCAGAGGCTTCTTTGTGCTGACTTCGTTCTTTGACTTGAAAGACGTTCTCGTTTGCTTACCTTTGATACAGGCTTCACACTGTTCAACAGTCTCAGGATCAATTCGGGCAAGTCCCTTCACAAGATTTCTTTGGTGAAGCTTGAAGATCGTGCTTGGTCCAACATGACCAAGTCGACGATGCCAGAGATCAGCGTCCTTCTTTGAAGCAGAAAGACATAATTCTGATTTAGGCTTGAACTCTTGATTGAAGATGTAGATGTTGTTCTTGCGAACTCCTTTGAGAACAACTTTGTTGGACTTCTTGTTGATAACAAGACACTCCTTTGAGTCAAATGTGACTAGATTGTCACCTTGATCACACATCTGAGAGACGCTAAGAAGATTGAAGCCAAGTCCTTCGACAAGACTGACATTTGTTGCTTTGATGGACGGGTTGAGAATAGCAGTTCCCGTTCCCTTGATCTTTCCTTTGCCCTTGTTGCCAAACGAGACAGTTCCTCCCGTGGCACTACTTTGGATAGAAGTAAGATGGATCTGGCTTCCTGTCATATGATTTGAGGCGCCACTATCAATGATCCATGGGCGTCCCCTCACTTCCACCTGCCAAAACAAGGTTAGTTCTTGGCGACCCAGGCAAGGTGTTCCTTACCTGGCTCATTACAATAGTAGAACTTTGGTTCTGGCATATAGTCATTTATGTAAACATCATTAGAAATGGCATTTCTGCGGAAAGAACTTCTAGAACGTCTAGGACGCCTAGAATTGGCTTTTGGAACGGACTTAGCATTTTCATTGTTAGTCCTAGCAACTTTCCCACTCTCAATGTCTTCCTTAAGTTTTACACAGTCATATTTGAAGTGGTCACCTTGTCCACAGTACCAGCACGTCCTATAGTAAGTACCGAGGTAGTACTTCTTGTTGGGACGTTGGATTTTGTTTTGCTTCATCTTTTGGGGATCGCACACCTTTGAGCCGTCCCCTTTAGCAATTTTCTTGTAAATTTTATGACTGGTGGAATTGGTGTAGTAGTCCTCTTGACCTATTTCTCCACTTTCTAGAACTCTAATTCTTTCAAGGAGATTTTTAGTTTTCTCTTTTTCAAGTTCCAGTTCAGAAGTTTTGCTTGCCTCAAAATCACTGGGAAGAGAGTTCTTAGAGTCATCTTCATAACCTAGACCTCTCTTAGCTGGGAAAAAGACTATAGGTCTTACTTCTTCAACTATGGGACTCTTTCCTAAGACTTTCACTTCTTCTCTAAGCTTGGCGTTCTCAAGTTTAAGACACACAAGTTCAGTTTTTAGGGACTTAGTTTCTTCACATGAGGACTCTAGTTGAATAGTCATTAAATTACAGTTCTCACATTCAACTACAATATTTTCATCTTCGAGTTCATCCATTCTTCTTTTCATAACAAGACTTTCCTCCATGATTTTACCAATGAGTTTAAGCAATTTTGGTTTTGAACACTTTTTTAGAGAACGCATCATGGAATCATGAGTTACCTCTTGTTCGTTGTCGGAGGCGTTCTCTTCAATAATTGGGGCGTCCTCTACTGCCATGTATGCAACTTGATCATCACGTTCACCATCACTTGAACTAAGATCATCCCAGGCAGCTGTACACGCTCCAATGAGAGCTTTCTTCTTTTCCTTGGAGGACGTTCCCACAGTACATTTTTTGGCAAAATGTCCTTTCTTGTTGCATTTGTAGGATGTGAGTTCCTTCATTTCATCCTCTGTGTACTTGGGACTCTCCTTTTTGTAGGACTTGCTCTTGCTGCTATGCTTGTTCTTCTTGTTATAGTACTTGAGAGCCTTGTGAATAAGAGAGAGTTCCTCATCTGAGTCAATTTCTTCCTTTGGCTTTCTTTCTTTCTCTTTGGAACGCAAGTTCTCAAGTTTTTCTTTGTTTTGCATTATCAGCGCTAGATCTCTTTGGCCACGAAGGTACTCAGCGTACTCTGGTGTTGTGGACGCCAAAGCAAGATCAGTTTGAGTATTCTTTCCTAGCTGAGCCATGTCAGAGATTCTTCTTTCTTCGTACTGCCTGAGCTTCCCATAGATTTCTTCCATATCAAGAGTTTTGTTGGCTGTGTTTTCTTTGAACGTTGTTCTATCAAAGTTCCAGACTCCGGTCAAACCATCAATGACGACTTGAACTCTATTTCTCATGGAGATTTCTGATTCTGGGATGCCCAAGTTTCTCATCTTGGTGACAAGGGCCTCAAAACGGTATGAATAGTCATTCACCGTTTCATTTGGCAACATACTGAAGGCATAGAACTCCTTCTTGATCTTCTGCTGGACGTCCTCTTTCATTTCTGCAGTTCCCACATGAAATTTCTCAAGAGCTTCCCACTGTTGTTTTGCTGTGGGGAGATTGTTGACTCTTGTGGCGTCCCTTTCGCAGAGGGATGCTTGAAGGAAGCACACTGCTTTAGCATTTGTCTCCATTAGCTTGAGTTCATCAGGACCCCAATCGTCCTCCTTGTCAACTTTGTCAGCGGGTACCTTGAGATCTCCCTTCATAATAACCTTCCAGCATTGATAATTTGTGCTTCTGCAGAAATTCTCAAATCTAGTTTTCCAGCGGTTGAAGTTGCCGTCCGTTAGGCACGGAGGCTTCACGAACGAGATTCCAATGGGTTCCATGTCCATCTTTACCTGCAACTCAGTAAGAATCTAGAGCGCCTGCTCTGATACCAATTGTTGGATCGTTAGTACAGAGGGACGTCCTTTACTTTGGTAAAGGCGTCCTTAGGTTAGGCGTCCCTACGAGGAGTAGGAGCGTCCTTGAGTAATGCAGCGGAAATTATGTACTAAACAGGTAAGTAATGAACGCAGTGAATTATAGAGGAACCACTCAAGACCAAGTAGTCCTTGAGTGTAAACCTCTACCTCCTTGGAGGATTTTTGAATAGTTCTTTCCTTTTTATTGAACGTCCTTACAGTTGTACTGGCGAGTCTTTACAGTTCTCTGACACTTAGCTTTTCCCTAAGTCCACTAGTAAAGGACTCCTCTAAGCCTACAACTTAAGTGAGTTCAATCTAACAAAGGACTCTATTCCTACGTTCTGCAGTACTTCACAGAACGTTCTCTCTCGCTTTTGGGTTTTCTGTTACAAACTGATTTTGTGATTTGGTCACACCTCTCACTCGATCTAACACAAGTTCTAGCACTGTTCTTGAGTTCTTGAGTTAGTTCTTCGTGTTCTTGAGTGAGCCGCTTTCCTATGATTCTCTCTGAATATTCTTGAAAGCGTTGAAATCACAATAAATGCCTTGGGGCTATTTATAGGACTTGGGGAAGGGCGTCTTTTCTCTGGGACGATCATGCCCTTCTTGGACGTGGCTACAGGATCTTCCTCCACGTAGTGGGGCGGTGATGAGGAAGCTTCCTGTATCCAGCTGTGTATGATGAACTCCGCTATAGGATCGGCCGCCACGTGTTGATGAACTCTGTGACAGGATCGTCCGCCACGTAGTGTTGGACTCCGCTACAGGATCGGTCTCCACGTGTCCTTGGATGATCAAACATTGTCGAGTGATGTCATCCTGTCGGCTAGTGAGTAAGGACTCCTTTCTTGCGTTCCTACTTGCTTAGGACTCCGTCCTTGCTCAAGTAGTTTCTGGCTGCTCCTTACTTCCTGTTAGCTAGCGTCCCTAAGCCTGTGGGACGCCCATACACACTTGTTGTCCTTTTGGTCACTAGCGTTCCTGAACACTTGGACAACTTTATTAGAATCATAGTGAGTTTGTCATATCAAAACTAAGGGACGGTTGTGTGGAACACTAACAAGTACGCAGGCGTTCTTGATAGCGTCCCAACACTTTCCCCCTTTTTGATGATGACAAACTCTTCAGCAAAATAGTTTTGACATTGGAACTTAGCATGCATGAAAACTTAAAAGCGTCCTATTTTAATAAGCACAAGTTTTCAATCTTTGATTCTCTAGCTTTTGTATTTAAAGGAGAGGGTCGCGTCCTAAAGAAGTTTCTAAGCGTCCTCTTTTATTCTAGCATGAGCGTTCCTTAGACTTTTCACTTAATAGTTCCCCCTTAACACTTGCTTATTCTAGATAACTATTTTATAGCGCATCTCTGCAAAACTACACTTCCCCCTTTTGGCATCATCGAAAAGGATAACAAGTGATAAGGACGTTAGCACAAACACATAACTAAAAGCAGTGGAACGCTTAAACACACATATGCAAGCAAACAGATGAAATGCCATTCAAACAAGAGTTAAGAGTTATTACAGACCAATGGTCATAAGTGTTTGAAATTCAAAAAGAAGCAAAGGCAAAATGATAAGGGATTAAAGGGGTGGTGGCAATCACTGAGAACGGCTCTGGTCTTGGTAAAACTTGAGCAGTTGTTCATTAAGTTCATTGGCCTTGGAGAACGCGGAGGACAAGTCCTTGAGAGCTTGAAAGATAAGGCACTGATTGTCCATAACTGCACCCAAGAGTTCTGCTGGAGGATGCTGGCTAATATTCGCGAGAGCAGAGCGGGGCAAAGGACCTGTACTGGAGGACGGAGCGTCTGAAGGATTAGCTGGAGGAGGAGCAGTCCCTAAGAGCATTTGATCAAGAGTGTTAAGATCTATAGCTGGCTCTTGGTCCGGAGGAGACTCGTGGGACAAAGGAGCAACTTGTGCGGCTTCAGCCTCAGCAGCTAGGCGTTCTTCTTCGTCTTTCTGTCTTGCTTCCTCAGCCTCAGCCTCTAACTGTTTTAGCACAGACGGCAGCTCTTCGTTGTGCCTGATCTCGACTAGTCCCTTCTTAGCGTTCCACTTAAGACCAAGTTCTTGAGAGGGAGTGCTCTCATCATATGCATTCTGGGACTGCAAGATTGCCTTTACAACTCCAGGGTATGGCAAAGCATGCCTCTTCCTTCCACACTTGGCCATATGTTGCATTGCGATTTTGGCTAAGTTAATGGGGCGGCGTTCTAGGATGGCGTCGATCAGAATAATGTCAGACGTTTGCACAATAGAACGCTTCTCCTGCCTTGGAAGAATGGCGCGACAGATGAAGTAATGGACGATGGCGCCAACTTTGCTCAGAACATGAGCTACCCTGTCTAGTCCCATAGGCCTCTTGCCCTGAAAAATGTGCTCAACCAGCGGCAGTTCTTGGTCTGTTGTTTCAAAGCCGCCTTCCGGTAGAGAACTTAGAGCATCAGACGGTGGCTTGCGAGAACCAAGACCCAGGAACGTGCGCATTTGGCGTTCTGTCACTGAAGCTTTCTCTCCTTCAATTTTGAAGTGAAGGGAGTCATATTTTGCCTTGTAGCGCAAATCCCGGTAGAACGCCTTGACCTGATCTATGTCAACTGTGGTCGGCGCTGGTCCTACGTTCAGCCATCCTTGAAATTTTAGGAGATCGAGGAACTCCTTAACATCTTCATCGTCGAAGGAGGCGAGCCACTCTTTAGAATAAATAAGAGGGCTTAGGACTTTAACGGGCACATCAACGTTCTTCTTTCTACGCTTGCCCTTGGGAGTTTCAGAGTCCTCATCCTCTGAAGAACTGTTCTCTTTATCTGAGTCGCCAGACTCATCATGCTCAGCGTCCTCTGTGCCTTCATTCTCAGCATCGCCACCAGATGTGGCTTGAACGGCACCAGCAGAGGTTTGCCCTTGGGACGCGCCTTCAGCGTCCTGAGCCTCAGTTTGATGTTCGGTTGCTGGCTCAGCGTCCTCAGGGACTTGGATAGATTCAAATTGGATTGAGGGGGAGGGGTTTTCTTGTGGGGGAGAGGTAGGGTTGAAGATTGGGAGAGCTTGGTTGTAAGGTGGTACCTCTTGTGCATCTCGTTCAAGCTCCTCAGAGAGTGAGGGCTCAACGTCCTTCTGAGGGACCTGGTGCTGACCAGCGTCCTCGGGTACTTCACGTTCAGCGGGAGCATGTTCAACTCCTTCAGCCTCATCATTAGAGTCCCCAACTATGTCTATGAAGGGGGACGCTTGAGCGGGCGTGCCTCTTTGGCTCTCTGATGAGCTAGAGGAGGAGGAGGCGGAGGAGGAGATGTGCTCGGGCTCTATGTTCGCAGGAAGCAACACCTTTGGCTTCTCACCAGCTTTGCGCCGTCGAAAGGTGTGCTCAAGGGACGAACGCTGCTCGGCCTCATCCGGGCCACTCTCGGAGGAAGGACGACGAGACCTGGGCGTCTCAAGGTCCTTAGGCGGTGAGATATGGGCAGGGGCGGATGGGAAATTTGCCAGATTGAGAGGAGAGACATGTGGTTTTCGGGGAAAGGGAATGAGAGCATTGTTCTTTGAAGGTTGAGGGGACGGAGGAGGAGTAGGGATTTGAACAATGGTGAGGGATTGAGGTGGGGGGGTGGATTCTTTAGAGAGATTGGACGGCCTTTTTGTGGAGCTTGGCCGTTTTGTGGGAGGTTTGGAGGATGGGACGCTTGTGGTCTTGGCCTTTTTAAGAGGCCTGGGGTCATGGACTTGCTTGGAGCGTCCCTCCTTTAGGTGAGGTGGAAATTTATCCACAATTTCTGTGAGTTTGGATGTGGAGAAGGATTTGGAAGTTTTTGAGAGGGGAGATGATGGTGCAGGACGCTTCATTAGGTTCTTTGTGGTTAAGGTGGGGACGGCAGGAGGAGGAGGAGAAGGACTTGGTACCCGGTTCTTAGTCATTTGGAATGCAAGGGAGTTCCTTGGGTACATGGGGAACTCAGGCAAGACTGCATTGTGCAAGTCCGGGATAAGTTCAAGCAAAGGCCCAAGGTTCTCACCTCCGAACTGAGAGAAGAACAGCACGTCGTCCATCCGGCCAGGAAGATCGTTGAATTCTGTTTTGTGGAGGCTGGGAACTACAAACCGTTCAATGAATCTCTTGTAGTTCTTGGTTTTCACCTCATCGTTCTTCACTTCAGGCAGCTCCATGCGTTCTCGGATAAGGTTGTACAGCGTCCTGGGCTTCTTGTTGATGAAGTCCAGGAGAGACTCATTAAGAACTATGGGCTGGGGCTTCTCAATATAGTGGGACTTGACGAGCTTTCGGCGCTTCCTGCCGGTAGAAGATCCAGAAGCGTTCATCAGCCTTTGAGACATGATTCAGGTGAGATTTAGTGAGAGAAAGTCGCCGGAGTTCTAGAGAGAAGTCAGAGCTGTTTTGAGAGTTCAAAAGTTGTTGAGCGTAATAAATTTGATGGTGACTGTTCTGGCTCTATATATAGAGGAAGCGGTGGCACAACTCGTAATTAACATTGTTTCTCTGTGCGACACGTGGCAAACTTCCCCCGTAAGATTTGAACAAGAGCAACGGTTACTGTTCACACTTTCAAATATTCAAAATTCTGACTCTGCATGTTATCCTCAAACACTGAACTGGTGTTCTACATTTCTAAAATGGCGTTCCTCCAAGCAACCACAGAGCGTTCTCACAGACTTAGCAAAATTTTACCTCTTCAAGCAAACTTCTTCAAGCAAACTAACAACCAACTTACCGTTCCTGTAATCACCTTTCGAACCAGTTGAGAACAACGCAAGTACGTCCCGTAAAAGAAAATATGAAGCTCATAGGACGCTTTTGCGGAGTTCTCGGCTAGGGTAAGCTGAGAGTTCCCATCATTTCGGCTTATAATGAGGGTTGGGTGATCAGGGATACTCTTTTCAAGACAAAATAGAGAAAATTTGAATGGCGTTCCAAAGTAGCAAACACATGAAGTTTTAGACTAGCGTCCTTGCAAATATGAATTCAATGCATAACAGTCCTTAAACACTTAGAATCTACAAAACATAGCCAATCATTGGGAGAATAGTAGAACGGGACTTGCTACTTAAAAGTTATCATCCCCAAGAGCAGCCTGAGATGCTCAAAGGGACGTCTATCAAGCGCCTTAGTGAAAATATCAGCTATTTGGTCTTCAGTTCATACATGCTCCATGCTAATGAGTCCTAGTTCAACATTATCACGCAAGAAATGATGTCTTATATGAATATGCTTTGTGCGTGAATGAAAAACAGGATTCTTTGAAATTTCAATAGCACTTGTGTTATCACAGCGAATGGGAATAGTTTCAAGATTGATACCGTAGTCCTCTAGTTGATATTTGATCCAGATGACTTGTGAACAGCACGAGGCAACAGCAACGTACTCGGCTTCCGCAGTTGAAAGCGCCACAGAGTTCTGTTTCTTAGATCCCCAAGAGACTAAGCATGAACCAAGGAACTGTGCCATTCCTGAGGTGCTTTTCCTATCAATTACATGACCCGCATAATCAGCGTCCGAGTAGCCAACTAGCTTGAAGGACGTCTTCCTGGGGTACCAAAGGCAAAGATCGTCGCGTCTTTTGAGGTAGCGAAAGACCCTTTTGACTTCTTGCATGTGGGACTCCTTTGGATTCGCTTGGAAGCGTGCACACAAGCAAACGGCAAACATAATGTCGGGACGGCTTGCGGTCAAGTAGAGCAAAGACCCAATCATTCCTCTGTAAAGTTTTTGATCAACGTCCTTTCCCTGTTCGTCTGCGTAAAGACGCGAGTTTGGAGAACATGGGGTTGCAACAGGTTTGGACGTGTTCATCCCGTACTTCTCAAGCATTTCACGGACATATTTTTGTTGGTGAATGCGCGTCCCTTCCTGGAGTTGTGTGATTTGAAGTCCCAAGAAGAAATTGAGTTCTCCAATGAGGGACATCTCAAATTCACTACTCATTAGGGACTTGAACTCATCTACAAGCTTCATGTTAGTACTACCAAAGACTATATCATCAACATAAACTTGAGCAATCAAAATGACCTTGTGAACTTTCTTTATAAACAAAGTTTTATCAATTGAACCTCTAGTGTACCCATGAGATAAAAGGAAGGACGCAAACCTGTCGTACCATGCACGAGGGGCTTGCTTGAGTCCATACAGCGCTTTGTCCAAGTAGTACACATGATCTGGGTGAGAGGCGTCCTCGAAGCCAGGCGGCTGAGCAACATACACTTCCTCCTTTAGCTTTCCATTGAGAAAGGCAGTCTTGACGTCCATCTGAAATAGCTTGAATCCTTTGTGAGCGGCGAAGGCAATAAGAAGACGAACGGCTTCAATTCTAGCAACAGGAGCAAAGGTCTCATCATAGTCTATGCCTTCCTCTTGCTTGAATCCTTGAGCTACCAGTCTTGCCTTGTTCCTTGACACACGTCCACTCTCATCGAGCTTATTTCTAAACACCCATCGCGTCCCTATGATATTTTTGCCTTTGGGACGTGGGACGAGAGTCCAAACTTTGTTTCTTTCGAACTGATTGAGTTCTTCTTGCATTGCTAGAATCCAGTCAGCGTCCTGGAGTGCTTCTTTGATATTCTTTGGTTCCACCATAGAGACAAAGGCATTGAATGCACAAAAGGCTAAATTTGCACTCTGGGACTTGCTAGCAGCTGATCTGGTCTGAACTCCTTGAGACGGATCAGATATAATTTGAGAAGTTGGGTGGTCCCTAGAGAAGCGGGACTCCCTTTGAAACAATTGAGCAAATCTTGGATCAATGTCTCCATCAGAATCATCCCTATCACTTTGAGCATCGTCCTCAACGTGTTCCCCCTCAGAGAAAGCGTTCACACTTTGGCGTTGCTCGCCTTGTTGACTTGATTCTGCTATATCTTGTTGAACTGGAGATTCACTGCGAGAGGGAACTCCCTGAACAACACTAGGAGCGTCCACAGAGACTTCTTCAGGATTTGGAGACGCGTCCTTAGAGACATAGTATTTTCCTGAGGTCCAATCTCCAGCTTCATCTTCAGAGTCGTCCTGCTGTTGCGATGAGGAGCGTTCTTTCTTACTTGATTTTTCTCTGTGAGAAGAGCTCTCCTTGAACACAACATGAATACTCTCTTCAAGTTTTAGAGTTCTTTTGTTGAAAACCCTATATGCTTTGCTGGTGAGAGAGTACCCAAGGAATATAGCTTCATCACTTCTTGCATCAAACTTTCCAAGTTTTTCTTTATCATTGTTGTTAACGAAACACTTGCAACCAAAAACTCTGAGATAATCGATGCGAGGATTCCTTCCATTCAACAACTCATAGGACGTCTTCTTCAGCAGAGGACGGATCATGGCACGATTAATGATGTAGCATGCTGTGGCAATAGCTTCCGCCCAGAAGTACTTGGGGACGCTATTAGCCAAAAGCATAGTTCTTGCCATATCCTCTAGCGTCTTGTTCTTTCTTTCCACAACTCCATTTTGTTGTGGAGTCCTTGGAGCTGAGAAGTTGTGCGAGACACCATGTTGATCACAGTAGGCTAGGAACTCTGAATTCTGGAATTCCGTCCCGAGGTCTGATCTTATGGCTTTGAGAGGCGTCTCCAGGGCAACTTCCACTTGTTTGATGAAGACTTTGAACGCATTGAAACAATCTGCTTTGGAAGCTAAGAAAAGAACCCAAGTGAATCGAGAAAAATCATCTACAAGAACGTAAATGTACCTCTTTCCACCGTGGCTCAACGTCTTCATTGGTCCACAAAGATCCATATGGAGGAGTTCCAGAGGCTTCTTTGTGCTGACTTCGTTCTTTGACTTTAAAGACGTTCTCGTTTGCTTACCTTTGATACAGGCTTCACACTGTTCAACAGTCTCAGGATCAATTCGGGGAAGTCCCTTCACAAGATTTCTTTGGTGAAGCTTGAAGATCGTGCTTGGTCCAGCATGACCAAGTCGACGATGCCAGAGATCAGCATCCTTCTTTGAAGCAGAAAGACATAATTCTAATTTAGGCTTGAACTCTTGATTGAAGATGTAGATGTTGTTCTTGCGAACTCCTTTGAGAACAACTTTGTTGGACTTCTTGTTGATAACAAGACACTCCTTTGAGTCAAATGTGACTAGATTTTCACCTTGATCACACATCTGAGAGACGCTAAGAAGATTGAAGCCAAGTCCTTCGACAAGACTGACATTTGTTGCTTTGATGGACGGGTTGAGAATAGCAGTTCCCGTGCCCTTGATCTTTCCTTTGCCCTTGTTGCCAAACGAGACAGTTCCTCCCGTGGTACTACTTTGGATAGAAGTGAGATGGATCTGGCTTCCTGTCATATGATTTGAGGCGCCACTATCAATGATCCATGGGCGTCCCCTCACTTCCACCTGCCAAAACAAGGTTAGTTCTTGGCGACCCAGGCAAGGTGTTCCTTACCTGGCTCATTACAATAATAGAACTTTGGTTCTGGCATATAGTCATTTATGTTAACATCATTTGAAATGGCATTTCTGCGGAAAGAACTTCTAGAACGTCTAGGACGCCTAGAATTGGCTTTTGGAACGGACTTAGCATTTTCATTGTTAGTCCTAGCAACTTTCCCACTCTCAATGTCTTCCTTAAGTTTTACACAGTCATATTTGAAGTGGTCACCTTGTCCACAGTACCAGCACGTCCTATAGTAAGTACCGAGGTAGTACTTCTTGTTGGGACGTTGGATTTTGTTTTGCTTCATCTTTTGGGGATCGCACACCTTTGAGCCGTCCCCTTTAGCAATTTTCTTGTAAATTTTATGACTGGTGGAATTGGTGTAGTAGTCCTCTTGACCTATTTCTCCACTTTCTAGAACTCTAATTCTTTCAAGGAGATTTTTAGTTTTCTCTTTTTCAAGTTCCAGTTCAGAAGTTTTGCTTGCCTCAAAATCACTGGGAAGAGAGTTCTTAGAGTCATCTTCATAACCTAGAACTCTCTTAGCTGGGACAAAGACTATAGGTCTTACTTCTTCAACTATGGGACTCTTTCCTAAGACTTTCACTTCTTCTCTAAGCTTGGCGTTCTCAAGTTTAAGACACACAAGTTCAGTTTTTAGGGACTTAGTTTCTTCACATGAGGACTCTAGTTGAATAGTCATTAAATTACAGTTCTCACATTCAACTACAATATTTTCATCTTCGAGTTCATCCATTCTTCTTTTCATAACAAGACTTTCCTCCATGATTTTACCAATGAGTTTAAGCAATTTTGGTTTTGAACACTTTTCTAGAGAACGCATCATGGAATCATGAGTTACCTCTTGTTCGTTGTCGGAGGCGTTCTCTTCAATAATTGGGGCGTCCTCTACTGCCATGTATGCAACTTGATCATCACGTTCACCATCACTTGAACTAAGATCATCCCAGGCAGCTGTACACGCTCCAATGAGAGCTTTCTTCTTTTCCTTGGAGGACGTTCCCACAGTACATTTTTTGGCAAAATGTCCTTTGTTGTTGCATTTGTAGCATGTGAGTTCCTTCATTTCAGCCTCTGTGTACTTGGGACTCTCCTTTTTGTAGGACTTGCTCTTGCTGCTATGCTTGTTCTTCTTGTTATAGTACTTGAGAGCCTTGTGAATAAGAGAGAGTTCCTCATCTGAGTCAATTTCTTCCTTTGGCTTTCTTTCTTTCTCTTTGGAACGCAAGTTCTCAAGTTTTTCTTTGTTTTGCATTATCAGCGCTAGATCTCTTTGGCCACGAAGGTACTCAGCGTACTCTGGTGTTGTGGACGCCAAAGCAAGATCAGTTTGAGTATTCTTTCCTAGCTGAGCCATGTCAGAGATTCTTCTTTCTTCGTACTGCCTGAGCTTCCCATAGATTTCTTCCATATCAAGAGTTTTGTTGGCTGTGTTCTCTTTGAACGTTGTTCTGTCAAAGTTCCAGACTCCGGTCAAACCATCAATGACCACTTGAACTCTATTTCTCATGGAGATTTCTGATTCTGGGATGCCCAAGTTTCTCATCTTGGTGACAAGGGCCTCAAATCGGTATGAATAGTCATTCACCGTTTCATTTGGCAACATAGTGAAGGCATAGAACTCCTTCTTGATCTTCAGCTGGACGTCCTCTTTCATTTCTGCAGTTCCCACATGAAATTTCTCAAGAGCTTCCCACTGTTGTTTTGCTGTGGGGAGATTGCTGACTCTTGTGGCGTCTCTTTCGCAGAGGGATGCTTGAAGGAAGCACACTGCTTTAGCATTTGTCTCCATTAGCTTGAATTCATCAGGACCCCAATCGTCCTCCTTGTCAACTTTGTCAGCGGGTACCTTGAGATCTCCCTTCATAATAACCTTCCAGCATTGATAATTTGTGCTTCTGCAGAAATTCTCAAATCTAGTTTTCCAGCGGTTGAAGTTGCCGTCCGTTAGGCGCGGAGGCTTCACGAACGAGATTCCAATGGGTTCCATGTCCATCTTTACCTGCAACTCAGTAAGAATCTAGAGCGCCTGCTCTGATACCAATTGTTGGATCGTTAGTACAGAGGGACGTCCTTTACTTTGGTAAAGGCGTCCTTAGGTTAGGCGTCCCTACGAGGAGTAGGGGTGTCCTTGAGTAATGCAGCGGAAATTATGTACTAAACAGGTAAGTAATGAACGCAGTGAATTATAGAGGAACTACTCAAGACCAAGTAGTCCTTGAGTGTAAACCTCTACCTCCTTGGAGGATTTTTGAATAGTTCTTTCCTTTTTATTGAACGTCCTTACAGTTGTACTGGCGAGTCTTTACAGTTCTCTGGCACTTAGCTTTTCCCTAAGTCCACTAGTAAAGGACTCCTCTAAGCCTACAACTTAAGTGAGTTCAATCTAACAAAGGACTCTATTCCTACGTTCTGCAGTACTTCGCAGAACGTTCTCTCTCTCTTTTGGGTTTTCTGTTACAAACTGATTTTGTGATTTGGTCACACCTCTCACTCGATCTAACACAAGTTCTAGCACTGTTCTTGAGTTCTTGAGTTAGTTCTTCGTGTTCTTGAGTGAGCCGCTTTCCTATGATTCTCTCTGAATATTCTTGAAAGCGTTGAAATCACAATAAATGCCTTGGGGCTATTTATAGGACTTGGGGAAGGGCGTCTTTTCTCTGGGACGATCATGCCCTTCTTGGACGTGGCTACAGGATCTTCCTCCACGTAGTGGGGCGGTGATGAGGAAGCTTCCTGTATCCAGCTGTGTATGATGAACTCCGCTACAGGATCGGCCGCCACGTGTTGATGAACTCTGTAACAGGATCGTCCGCCACGTAGTGTTGGACTCCGCTACCGGATCGGTCTCCACGTATCCTTGGATGATCAAACATTGTCGAGTGATGTCATCCTGTCGGCTAGTGAGTAAGGACTCCTTTCTTGCGTTCCTAGTTGCTTAGGACTCCGTCCTTGCTCAAGTAGTTTCTGGTTGGTCCTTACTTCCTGTTAGCTAGCGTCCCTAAGCCTGTGGGACGCCCATACACACTTGTTGTCCTTTTGGTCACTAGCGTTCCTGAACACTTGGACAACTTTATTAGGATCATAGTGAGTTTGTCATATCAAAACTAAGGGACGGTTGTGTGGAACACTAACAAGTACGCAGGTGTTCTTGATAGCGTCCCAACAGTTAGGAAAGAGTCCTGTAGTTGAGGAAGTTAGACCAATAATGTTTGTCCCAGCCAAGATAGGACTAGGATACGAGTCTGACACTAGGAACTCTCTCCCTAGTGACTTTGAGGCAAGCAAAACCTCGGAACTTGAATTAGAAAGGGAAAAGACCAAGAACCTTCTTGAAAGAATTAGAGTCCTAGAGAGTGGAGAGAAAGGTCAAAAAGACTATTACACTAACTCCACTAGTCATAGGATCTATAAGAAAATTGCTAAGGGGGAAGGTTCAAAAGTTTGTGACCCTCAAAAGATGAAAAAGAACAAAATCCAAAGTCCCAACAAGAAGTACTACCTTGGTACTTACTATAGGACGTGTTGGTATTGTGGACAAGGAGATCACTTCAAATATGATTGCCTAAAACTGAAGAACGACATTGAAAGTGGCAAAGCCGCTAGGACTAACATTGAAAATGAAAAGTCCGTCCCTAAGGCTAATCCTAGACGTCCTAGACGATCTTAAGAGTTCTTTCAGAAAGCATGCTATTTCAAATGATGTGAATATAAGTGACTACATGCCAGAACCAGAGTTCTATTTCTGTAACGAACCAGGTAAGGAACACCTTGCCTGGGTCGCCAAACACTAACATTGTTTTGGCAGGTGGAAGTGAGGGGACGCCCATGGATCATCGATAGTGGTGCCTCGAATCATATGACAGGAAGGCAGATCCATCTCACTTCTATCCAAAGTAGCGCCACGGGAGGAACTGTCTCGTTTGGCAATAAGGGCAAGGGAAAGATCAAAGGGACGGGAACTGCTATTCTCAATCCGTCCATCAAAGCGACAAATGTTAGCCTTGTTGAAGGACTTGGCTTCAACCTCCTGAGCGTCTCTCAAATGTGTGATCAAGGTGAAAACCTAGTCACATTTGACTCAAAGGAGTGCCTCGTCATCAATAAGAAATCGAACAAAGTCGTCCTCAATGGAGTCCGAAAGAACAATGTCTACATCTTCAACCAGGAGTTCAAGCCAAAATCTGAGTTATGCCTATCCGTGTCAAAGGAAGACGCTGACCTCTGGCATCGCCGACTCGGCCATGCTGGACCAAGCACAATCCTCAAGCTTCATCAAAGAAATCTTGTGAAAGGTCTTCCCCAAATTGATCTTGAGAAAACTGAACAGTGTGAAGCCTGTATCAAAGGGAAGCAAACAAGAACGTCCTTTAAGTCAAAGAACGATGTCAGCACAAAGAAACCTTTGGAACTTCTCCATATGGATCTTTGTGGACCGATGAAGACGTTGAACTATGGTGGAAAGAGGTATATCTATGTCCTTGTAGATGACTTTTCTCGATTCACCTGGGTTCTTTTCTTGGCTTCAAAAACAGATTGCTTCAACGCATTCAAAGTCTTCATCAAACAAGTAGAAGTTGCTCTTGAGACGCCTCTCAAAGCCATAAGATCAGATCATGGGACGGAGTTTCAAAACTCAGAGTTCGTGGCCTACTATGATCAACATGGAGTCTCTCACAACTTCTCAGCTCCAAGGACTCCTCAACAAAATGGAGTGGTGGAAAGAAAGAATAGGACGCTGAAGGATATGGCAAGGACTATGCTTTTAGCTAATGGCGTCCCCAAGTACTTCTGGGCTGAAGCTATTGCTACAGCGTGCTATATTATCAATCGAGCCATGATCCGTCCTTTACTGAAGAAGACATCCTATGAGCTGCTGAATGGAAAAAAGCCTCGCATCGACTACCTCAGAGTCTTTGGATGCAAGTGCTTTGTTCACAACAATGATAAAGAAAGACTTGGAAAGTTTGACGCAAGAAGTGACGAAGCCATCTTCCTTGGATACTCCCTCACCAGCAAAGCATATAGAGTCTTCAACAAAAGAACTCTAAAGCTTGAGGAGAGCATTCATGTTGTGTTCAAAGAAAGTTCTTCTCACAAAGATAAACCAAGTAAAAAAGAACGCTCATCTTCTCTGCAGAAGGATGACTCCGATGATGAAGTTGATTTTGGGTTCTCTGGAAAATACTATGTTCCTAAGGACGCCACTCAAAATCCTGAAGACGTCTCAGTAGAAGTTCTCAGTGTTGTTCAGGAAGTTCCATCTCAAAGTGAATCTCCAGCTCAACATGAAGTTGCTGAATCAAGCTTACAAGGAGAACAGCGTCAAGAAGAGGACGCTCAACCTGAGGGGGAACTCTCTGAGCCTCTCAATGAAGACGATGGGTTTGACTCAGATGAATCTGATTGGACGGACCCTATATATGCTCCTTCAAGGGACGCTACTCATAGGGGATCCAATCTTTCAAGACTTCATTCAACAGATCAAATCATCTCAGATATTTCAAAAGGAGTTCAAACAAGATCAGCCGTGAATCAGTCCCTCAATGCCAACATAGCGTTCTGTGCCTTCAACGCCTTTGTATCCTTAGTTGAACCTAAGAACATAAAGGAAGCACTCCAGGACGCTGATTGGATTCAAGCCATGCAAGAAGAACTAAATCAATTTGAAAGAAACAAGGTTTGGACCCTCGTCCCTCGTCCGAGAAACAAAAACATAATAGGGACGAGGTGGGTCTACAGGAACAAGCTTGATGAGAGTGGTCGTGTCTCAAGAAACAAAGCAAGGCTGGTGGTTCAAGGCTATAGACAAGAGGAAGGAATCGACTATGATGAGACCTTCGCTCCTGTTGCCAGAATTGAAGCCATTCGCCTCCTTATCGCCTATGCTGCTCACAAAGGGTTCAAGCTTTTTCAAATGGACGTCAAGACAGCCTTCCTCAACGGCAAGCTCAAAGAGGAAGTGTATGTTGCTCAACCCCCAGGATTTGAGGACGCTGATCACCCAGATCATGTGTACTTCTTGGACAAGGCACTCTATGGACTCAAGCAAGCCCCTCGTGCATGGTACGATAGGTTTGCGTCCTTCCTCTTGTCCAACGGGTACACACGAGGTAACATTGATAAAACCCTGTTCTTAAAGAAAGTCCTTAAAGATGTCTTGATTGTCCAAGTCTATGTCGATGACATAGTTTTTGGAAGCACTAACATGAAACTTGTAGAGGAATTCAAGAACTTGATGAGTAGTGAGTTTGAGATGTCCCTCATAGGAGAACTCAACTTCTTCTTGGGACTCCAAATCACTCAGCTCAAAGATGGGACGCGCATTCATCAACAAAAGTACATCCGTGAAATGCTTGAGAAGTACGGGATGAACTCTTCAAAACCCATTGATACTCCCATCTCCCCAAACACTCGCCTCTATGCTGACGAAGAAGGCAAGAATGTAGATCAAAAGCTCTACAGAGGAATGATAGGGTCCTTGCTATATCTAACGGCAAGTCGTCCCGACATCATGTTCGCTGTATGCTTATGTGCTCGATTCCAAGCAAATCCAAAGGAGTCCCACATGCAAGAAGTAAAGAGAATCTTCAGATATCTCAAGGGACGGGATGACCTTTGTCTATGGTATCCTAGAAGGACGTCCCTAAATATGGTAGCGTACTCTGACGCAGACTACGCTGGCCATGTGGTGGATAGAAAGAGCACTTCAGGAATGGCTCAATTCCTTGGGTCATGTCTTGTATCTTGGGGATCCAAAAAGCAAAACTCCGTGGCACTCTCAACCGCGGAAGCTGAGTACGTTGTTGCTGCTTCGTGCTGCTCACAAGTCCTATGGATCAAGTACCAACTTGAAGATTATGGTACGTTCCTTACCACAGTCCCTATCTTGTGTGATAACACTAGTGCTATAAGTATTGCCAAAAATCCTGTTCATCATTCTAGGACGAAGCATATTCATATAAGACATCACTTTCTTCGTGATAATGTTGAACTTGGATTAATTAGAGTGGATCATGTTAGGACTGAGGACCAAGTGGCCGATATTTTCACAAAAGCACTTGATAGACGTCCCTTTGAGCACCTCCGATTGCTTTTGGGGATGATAACTTTTAAATGATCAAGTCCCGTTCTATTATTCTCTCTATGATTGGCTATGTCTTGTTGAGAACTTGTGTTAAAGTGTGTCATGCATTTAAAGTCATCTTTAAAGGACGCTAGTCTAAGATATGTGTTTCGCTTGTGTTTGTTGAACGGTATTCTTTTCGATTTTCAATCTCAAGAGTATCCCTGATCACCCTACCCTCATTACAAGCCGAAATGATGGGAACTCTAAGCTTACCCAGGCCGAGAATCTTGCAAACGCGTCCTATGAGTATTCTTTGTTTTATCTTTACGGGACGTACTTGCTTGATTTTCAAAAATAGTTCTAAGTGATCAAAGGGACGCGTGTTAAGAGCCAAGAATTGTCCGTACAGAGTTCTAAGTTCAGAGGTTGAGATCAGTGTCTGGGACGCCGTGGTTCAGTTCAGTGTTGAGAAGAGTTGTGTGTTGAAAGGACGCCAGCTCGGAGTCCTTTGTAGTTGTGAGAAGTTTGAATGTTTGAAATTGGGAAGGTGAACCGTTTCAGAGAAGCTTCAGCGAAGATCTCGGAATACGCGCGAACAGTGCTCAACAGCTGTGTTTCTTAGTAAAGAAGAAAGCCACGTGTGGGAAGGCGGGCGGAGGAAGCCGAGTGTAAAGACCCTGTTACCCCTGACCGTCCAACTTCGTCTTCTTCCTATAAATACCCACCTGTGCACTCCGAAAACCTTTCTTCGCTCATCTGCTGTTTACACACTTATAGAAATCTCTCAAACCAAAATCCCAGATCTCAAATCCCGAAATCTCTCTCCAAACCCTAATCCTCCTCTATTTAAACCATCTCAAAAATGGCCAACACAAGAGCTTCAAAGAATCCCTCACCTTCGTCGGCGGCGACAAACCCTAGCTCTTCGAGATCTCCTCCGGTGAAAGGCCGGTCATTAATGGAGTCAAGAGGCAGACCTTCCGGCCGTCAAGAACCCCCTCGCCACCATTCCTCCTCTCAAAGCACCCAGCGCCGCCACTCCAACACCCCTCCCCATCCCCTTCGCTCCCAACCTCCTCCACAAAAACAACAACCCCGCTCTCAATTCAAATCCACCCAGAAGCGGTTCTCCTTTCTGGAGAAGCCCTTCAAACCTGAGCCAGAACAAGGCGCTGCTAGCAAAGGCACCGTCTTTGGACTTCCGGCCCAGCCCAAACGCCGTCCTCCTCTTGACCCCCTCATTGAGGACTGGCTTGAAAAAGAGCCAAGGACGCTCGCTAACATTTGTCTACGAGCGTCCGTCAATGACCACCCCCCTAAAATCCAACGCCTCCTCCATTACTTCATGATGACCTATGTCCGTCCCCGCCTTGAGGAAACCAACCATACCAACCCCCCATTCATGGGGCCAGGCATCATTTCCGACTCGTTCGGTGGAACCGTGGACGAGCTCGCCAAATTGCTCCCCGATATAATGGAGTTTGTTGTGGCTCCTGCGGGCTCCGTCCCATCCCAGAAGAGAAAAAGGCCGTCCACTCCTCCTCCCTCTCATCAGCTCCAACTCAAAGGCCTTCCCTCCTCCTCCCAAGTAACCCCAGTCCCTTCCTCCCCTCCTCCCGCCCCAAAGCGACGCCTCAAGTCCTCTGCTCAACTTGAGGGCGTCACAGATGAAGAAATGGCCGTCATTCGCCTCTCTGAAATACAACAGGAAAAAGAGGAGAAGGCGCGCCAAGAGCAGGAGCAAGCAGAAAAGGAAGCCGTTGAGAAGGCGATTCAAGCGAGTTTGCAGGGAATCCCTCAACTTCCTCCTCCTCCTCCAAGGGTAGAGTACGCTCCTCAGGTCCAGGACAAGGACGCTTCCCCTGCTAAGCTGCCGCCTCCTCCCTCTGCTCCGCTCCTAGTAAAGCCGATCTCAGTGGTTCCGCCCAGCACCTCATCTGCCCCCCCAACCAAAGCGAAGTTAAGAACTCCTACTCCCTCTCCTCCTAGAGCTTCAACTCCTCCTCTTCCTCCGCCTGCTCAGGCCGTCGAGGAAGCTGCTCAAGTCCAAGGGACACCTCCTTCCATCGTTCCTACAGAGTCCTTGGCAAGGACTCCAGCGGTGGACGCGCCTCCCACTGAACAGGCGTCCACTGCTGAGGACACTGCAATGGTTGAGTTCCAAGCACAAAGGAACGAAGCCTCAGATGAAGAGGACGCCCCTCAGGATGAGGAACCTGAGGACGAGGAGGGAGATGGAGATGAAGAAGATGCTGGTGATGAGGTCATCGTGAGCAATGGCTCCAAGCAGAAACGCCTCAAGAAAATTCTTTCCCCGCTCCTCTTCACCGCCCCGTTTCTGGTAGAGAATCAGCGCCAAGAGTTCTTGGACCTTCTTGAGTTCCAGGGATGGACGCACTTAGGCGCTGAGGCCGCTGATGTTGACCCTGATGAGGTTCTCCGTTTCTACTCCAAGTTTGAAGTCACAGAAGTAAACGGGAAGCCTCAGGGGATTTTTGAAATAGATGGGGACGAGTACTCAGTTGTTGAGGGCACCGTCCGCAAAATGCTAGGCCTGCGTCCTTCTCCTCCGGATTCGCTGCATGATCTGCCTTGCAAGAACTTTGCCCGCTTCTCCCAGGACGAAATCCTCAACAGAATATTCAATGGGAGACAGCCAGCTGCTAAGGACAGAGTCGCTCACTGCCTCACCAAGACGGGCGTCCTTGCGCACCA
The DNA here is from genome assembly GCA_934048045.1 of Polygonum aviculare. Taxonomy (NCBI): domain Eukaryota; kingdom Viridiplantae; phylum Streptophyta; class Magnoliopsida; order Caryophyllales; family Polygonaceae; genus Polygonum; species Polygonum aviculare. Next base: position 11,900,033 of record OW204025.1, on the reverse strand, counting down.
CTTTATTGTGCGCATGGTCGTCCCCCGCCAAGAGAAGAAGTCCATTGTTCAGATCACTGATAGCATTCTCTTGGACGCCGTCTTGGAACGCAAGCCGATAAACTTGCCCCGGATAATCTTGGAACATATGGGCAAGTGCACAGGAGGCAGGCACTCTTTTCCCTTCCCGGGCCTGGTCAAGCAGATTCTGAAGCAGCAAGGACTCTATGCCCCTAAACAAGAGCGGTCCTTTGGCATTCATTGGGACGTCAGGCAAATCACACTCCCTCCAGTTGGAAAACTCAGGTGTGATGAGCCCCTTCCGTCCGTCAAGCGCCAAATGGAAAAGGAACGCAAAGAGGCTGAGAAGAAAGCTAAAGCTGAAAGGAGAGCTCGAGCTGCTGCTGCTGCGACTGAGGAAGGCGATCCTGAATCTGAAAATGTTCAAGTAGTTGGGACGCCAGCAGAGGACGCTGCTGATGAAGAGGACGAGCTCGATGGTATGAGCGTCCCTGATGAAGCCGAGAAGCACTCTACTAAGTCTCTGATGGGCATGATGATCGAAAACCAGTGCATGATGATAGATCTGATTCAACAGGTTCACGACACCCTTCACGTCCACACAGAACTTCTTGAGCGCAACAACGAGCTCCTTGCACAAAACAACCACCTTCAGGAGCAGAATCTCAAGGCTCTCGGCAAGCGTCCCCGCAAATGATCACCTCCCCCCTCTCTATCCCTGAAAAAGACTTTGGGACGATGTCCCTGTTTGGAACTTTTGTCTGTAATGAACGTACTCTCTCTTCCTTTGAATGCAGTCCATTACATTTGTGTCTCATTTTGTCTAAGCGTTCTTTACTTTAGTTATGACTTTGTGCTTACGTGCTTTTCAACTTGTTCTCCTTTTCGATGATGCCAAAAGGGGGAAGTATAGTTTTGCAGAGATGCGATTGTTTCTAAAGTAATAATAGAAAGCATGTGCTTAGGGGGAATTTCGGTCAAGTCCAAAGGACGCTAGTTAAGAACAAAATAGGACGCACTTAAAAGACAGTATTGCATGCCAACCTAAGCTGAAAAGAAAATCAAAGTATAGTTCCTCATGCTAAAAGCTTTACTTCTGTGTGCATAAATTGAAAGAGTTTGTCATCATCAAAAAGGGGGAAATTGTTGGGACGATATTAAGGACGTCAGTCGTTAATATCTAAACCCATAATAATCGTCCCTTGTTTTGATAATGACAAACTCACATGTATTTGATAAGTTGTCCAAGTGTTGATCTCAAGTAAGTCCAGTGGACGCACATGAGCGAAAAGGACAACAAGTAAACAGCAGTCCCTAAGCTGTAGGGACGCATGTTACCTGAACTTCCAAGGCTAAACGTAATTGGCGGAGTCCCTGCGCAAGATAGGACGGAGTCCTCATCAAGAAGGGGCGCGCGCCAAAATACAGACGAAGTTAAAATTTAAATCAAGGCCGCCCCAACATGATTACATCATCGTCCGGCCTTAGTCCTCAGAAGGAAGCTTCCTTTGTCTTGGCACGTGTAGACAATGCCAAAGACGTCGCTTTCCCAGCGATGGTCCCCTGCCCACGCGGAGGCTTCCCAAGCGTCAACAGAGTTGACTTCCTCAAGGAGCTCATCGCACCGTCGATCAAAGACCAAGGCTCCTGCCAAGTCTCAGAGGACGCTAGAGGACAAGAATCACTTGCGCTATAAATACCCTCCCAAGGGTATGCATAGCGTTGGTGGACTTTGAAGACTTTCTCTCAAGCTCTCCCGAAGCACTCAAGAACACGAAAGAAGATCGAGAAGATCAAGTGAGCTTGAAGCAAGAGAAAGAAAGTCCAACCACATCAAATCCAAAACAAACCACAAAGAGTTAGAGTTGTAGTTTGTCTCTCACAACGAACCGTGAGAGACGTGAGTGATAGCTTCCTTATAGCTAGAGTGTTAGGTTACTTATTAGGTTGAAAGGAGTGTTACTAGTGAGGCTAAGGACGGACGCTTAGCTCAGAGAAGTGTAACGACTCGCCTAAGTTGTAAGGACTCACTCTTAATAAGATAAGGGACGGCTATTGAAAATCCTCCAGCGGAGGTAGAGGTTTACCCATAAGACTAGTTGGTCTTAGTGGGGTTCCTCTATAAATACTTGTGTCCACTTATCTTGTATTCTGTTAAGTCTATATTCCGCTGCACTAAAGGACGCCCTTAACTCAGTTAAGGACGCCCTCATTAACTGACTTACGATCCAACATCAGGAGACGCTTGCTTTCCTGTTAATCCGTGGCCAAGCTCCGATGAGCCGTCACTTAAAACTCGTTAATTAAATTGCTCTGCTTTATGATCTAATAAGATAAGTGCCCAATGCACATTAAATTAATAAACGCGAGGTGATTAGTACAACTTGGAAAATCACTTCGGGTCCACATTATTGACAATCGCCTATCCAATCTGAATGCATGACTCGAGTTGTTAAAATGCCTATAAAATGGCAAGATGGGTTCAGGTGTATAAGCGTCCTTGTGGCCACCTCCCTGTCGGCATCTTCGAGTTATGATGAGGTTGATACGATTCGATTAATGTTGGATTTTTTTTTCACTGTTGCTTGAATTAATTATGTTCCCAACAAATCTTAAACACATACCTTTCTTAGGAGCTACTTCCATGTAGTATCCTACTTCCGAGAAATCTCATTTCTCATAAGCCTCACATCTCATAAAGCCTCAAGCTAAAATTATCTTTTTCTTTTGAGCCTTGCTCACTTAAAGCCTCTCGCCTAAAGCGCCATATGCGTTCCGCATTAAAGAACTCTTGACAATTGGGCGTCAACCGGTTTTCAATTGGTCTGTGATGCCCTCATGTCTAACCCTTTATGAGAACCGAACCCTATTCTACCACTTGCTTAGTCTCGCGTTAGACTAACATCCCTTCTTTCTTTCCCAACTTTGTTGGCTGGTATTCCTTGCCTTTATGGGGATATCAGATAGGAAAGGGAAGGTTGTTCAGAAGGAAGCCGAAGACGTCAGGATCTCCAGGAAGGAAGGAAGGAAGGAAAGAAGAAGTCTTTAAAGCATGTTTTGTTTTGACCATGTCTTTGGGTCCCACATGCTTTTACATTTTAAGAAATATCTTTTAAATTCCGCTGCAACTCTTTTAAATTCGTATTGTAACCTTACGGGAGGTTTATCTCACTTGTAATCCGATTTAAATTAATAAAATAAAGTTTGTTATTCTCAAATCATCTTCAAGTTACCTTTTTAGCCTTGGGTGACTTTGGACGGAGAAATCCGAGGTCACTGGCGGTAATACCCTTTGGCTTTAAGAAGGGGGTGTTACAGTTATGGTATCAGAGCTAAAACGATTTATTTTAAACCCGAAGTTTTAACAAACTTCTTTTGAAGGAACTTAGTTTTAAAATTGTAATCCTATAGTAAAGCAATAGGAATAAATTATTTATTTTTAGTCGGGTTTTCTTCTTCGTTATCTTTAAATGTGAAATTTACGTCTAAATATTATTATTATTATTTTTTTTTTTTTTCAAGAAATCTCAAATCGAGAATTTCGTCTTTATTAGGTTTCCTACTTTTGAGTAGTCATATAAACGAATATTTCCTTCGAATTTTCGAATCTCCTTGTATTAGAACTCAAGAATTTGACTTTTTACCGAATCTTCTCGTAATAGAATTCGAGAAGTTGATTTTATTAAAACCTTCTTGTAACAGAATTCAAGAAGCGGTTTTGTTTTATAAATAACTTCCTTCCAAGTACCTTCGTCTGCCAATATGGAATTATAAATATTCTACGTCTACGTTTAAAAGTTGTGCCTTTTCTTCACCTTGTGCAACGATTGTGATTAATTGAAACAATTGTTCTCCACTACAGATGGTGAGTACTCGAGGGAATAAGAATCGGAATGCCAATGCCCCAAAGGGGAATGGAAACGAAGAAATGGAATCTGGAGTTCGTGGAAACAACCAAGTGTCAGTAGCAACTCCGACTTTAACTTTAGATGCTGCGAGCATTGCTATGTTCAAAGCCATGTTCCAACAGATGCTTCAAGAAGTGATGCCTGAGGTTGTGGCTAATCAACGGAATGCCACAGAGGCAGGTCCCGCCGTGAACCTAGGAGCCGATTATGCTCGCGTTCATGGAGATCCTTCTGAATTCTCCAAGTCATTGAAGCTTTTTCTCTCCCTCAAGCCTGAGACCTTCAACGGCGCTGGAGAGCCTGCTAGCGCCCACTACTGGTTCTCCCATATAGAGAAGTTGCTTAGGAATACGCGTTGCACTGAAGCGGAAAAGGTGCAGATTGCGGCCTTGCAACTTAGGGACGAAGCCAACGAATGGTTGGAGAGTTCCAAACTTCTCGACCATCCCGAGCTGAATAGGACGATGTTCAAGGGAAAAATGATGAACCGGTTCTTTTCGTCCGCAGTGCAAGACGAGAAGCGGGATGAGTTGTATAATCCCAAGGTGGAGGGATTAAGTGTATTGGAAAGGGCAAAGAAGTTTAATCATTTGCTCCAATATGCCGGGACGGAGTTCGCAACCGAGGAGCAGAAGATTCGTCGCTTCCATAAATGGATGAGCGATACTATAAAACCGTGGATGATGACTCGTACCTTCTTATCGCTTGAGGAATATGTGGACCATGCCTATAGAATGGAGGTCACCTTAGGCGAAGCTAAAAAGAAGGATATTGGGGAGAAATCTCGCTATCAGGGTCAAGGAGGATCCAAGCGGTCTGCAACACCACAAGCTTCTGGAGGGTCAAAGAAAAGCAAATCTGATTCATTCAGGAATGACTCTTCTAACGAAAAGTTCTGTGGTTTGCCACAATTGTGTTGAACAGGGCCATATCAACAGAGATTGTACTAAACCTAAGAGGACTTGTTTCAACTGTGGGAAGGAGGGACATGTTCGGTCCTACTGCCGTTGGAACAAGGAAGGGGCAAATCAATCTGGGCCAACGTCGGTTATACAGAGTAACAGAATCCCATCTGGGTCTAATTCGACCACTTCAGTGCAGTCTACTGCGAAAAACAAGGGAAAGGCACCGATGCCAGCTGCAAGTCAGGGACAACAGTTGTACGGGATGTACCAGTCCAACTTGCCTACTGTTCCTGAAGAGTATTTAGTCTCTTCCCTATCTTTCCTTAAACTCTTTTGTAGCCTAACCATAGTGGTTGTTTAGGTCTTGTAAGTCGATCATCGAGGGGATCGCATTTTTGGAAGTCTGTTAGATGATTTTGGATAATCATGTATCTTTCAGAATGTTAAATCAGATTATATTAATGTACTAAGTTCATAAGGAAATGACGCATTATTAATCTTCGACTCTCGTCGTTTGGTCTTCTCAAAACCTAGTTCAAGTGGGAAAGCCCTTAAAGTTCTCTTGAAGCGTGAGTGGGCAATCGTCCTTGAAGTTAATTCCTGCCCCGAGCCCGTGTATTGGATTGCACTATTTGGGATGACGAAGTAAGCTGATAGGGTCCACGTACCAAAAGCTTATATAGAACGATTCACGATGCCTTAAGGATAAAAATGGTTAGTGTCATCATAGTCAAGTGATTAGCATGATGACGTAGATAAGGTGCTTCTCGGCCCCGAGTATGTCGAGAAGACTACGTTATTATCACTTTAAATCGACAACGGTCATAAACAAGACCAAGAGACAACATAAGAAATTTTGGAGAAACGTATAACAAATGCAAAGTCATTTCCCATACTGTTGTCGTCTTAAAGAAAGAATCAGAATTCTTTAAGGGGGTATTATAGCTTGTACTTCCTCTGCCTTATCGGATATTCTTTATGTACTCAGTCCTTTTAAGCATCCTAGGGTAGCCTCTGCTAGTTTCGGGGTCGAAACTATTTTTAAGGGGGTACTGTTGTAATATCCGCAAATTTAATAAAATTTATTATGAAATTCTCCTTAGTTTTATGACTCAATTTTGTCTTTGGAACGACAAGAGAAAGGGCAATGGTCACCCGATTAACCGAATAGCGTTGGATAACGCTAAACGGACACTTTAACTTCAAAAATTAATAAAACCTACATTAGAGCTCGGAATCGAGTGATTCTAAAGCCCTATGGTTGATAAAGGAGTTTAGTTTCATCCCTCAAAATTTGAGGCAATTCCGTTAAGTATCCAAAAATTTATGCCAATTTTACCAAGACGTTTCCCAGTTCCCAGAAGGCAGCGACCGCCGCCAAAATGGCAGCGACCGCCGCCTTGCTGCAGACGTAAGTGGCTCGACAAACACTCATCTTGTGGTCGCCGTGGTTTTGATGGCTGTTATGGTTTTGACTTGGGATCAATCCCAACACCTTTACACAATGTCAACCTTGCTAATGTCAACCCCTTTTGGATTGTTAGGCTAGAAGTCAATCCATTTTGGATCTTGTGAGGCTTGAGAAACCTATAAATAGGAGGTGAATGTGATGGATGAATGGGCACCTCTCCCTTCTCTCTCTCACTCAAAATCCTCCACATTCTAAGAGTAGAAGTGTTCCTCTTTCTACTGTTGGCAAAAGCTCGTCGAAAGGTGGCCGGAGTCGATCGGAGGAAGCTTGCAAAATCGCGCCGTCGACACACATACGGGCAGCGACCGCCGCCAAGGGGGCAGCGCCCGCCGCCACTTCCCTTGCTTGTGTTTTGTCCCGGGCCGTTGCCTAGCCGTTGCTCGGGCCGTGCCTTGTCTTTGCCTTGCCTTAGGCCTCTTCTAGGGCCTTGCTAGAAGCGATCAGGAGACGCTTGCTTTCCTGTTAATCCGTGGCCAAGCTCCGATGAGCCGTCACTTAAAACTCGTTAATTAAATTTCTCTGCTTTATGATCTAATAAGATAAGTGCCCAATGCACATTAAATTAATAAACGCGAGGTGATTAGTACAACTTGGAAAATCACTTCGGGTCCACATTATTGACAATCGCCTATCCAATCTGAATGCATGACTCGAGTTGTTAAAATGCCTATAAAATGGCAAGATGGGTTCAGGTGTATAAGCGTCCTTGTGGCCTGATCGGTCCGGGATCGGAGGTCTCACAATTTAAATTTATAAAACCGAACCTCAAAATTGTAGTAAAGAGGTAGGGTGTCGAACACACGGGAGTTCGTGTGTCGAGTGTACCCGGAAGCACTTAAGAAGGGATGAAAACAAGGTAAAAACAAAGGAAAAGCAAAGGGAAATCACCTCGGACCGACACAGGTCACTTCGGTCCGAGGGTGGATCGAGGTCAATTTGGCCGGGACCGACGTTGATGCAAGTCGGGCCCGAGGTACTGGGAACTTCGATTTAGCAAACTTGGTAGATCGGTCTTGGGTTTTTGGGTTCCACACCTAGCTAAACTTGGATATTCTTCCCCAACTCAACCAATAAGAGCTTGATCTTAGTGAGATCGAGGTTGATCACCCCAAATCTCTCCAATCTACACTTCGACCCAAGGGAGTTTTCACTCTCCTTCGATGTTAGGTCTAGCAATTGGGATCGAGATGGCTTTCGCTTTTACTCTTACCAATCACAAGCCCTAAGCCCCTTGTTTTCACAAGAGAATTGAAGCTTAGTGTAGAGAGGATTCACAAATCAAGCAATCAAGGCTATGGAATTGGGGTTTTCTACCCAAATCTAACTAAGGGCTTCCCCCATAGCCCAAGACTATGGAATCTACTCCATCAAGTAAGAGAGAAACGAAATCAAAAGGGTAATCAAACAAATCTCAATCATCATCATCAAATCAAGCTCCAATTTCATTCAAAACCAAAGTGTCTACAAAATCCAAGCTCCAATTCTACTAAATCAAGGGAAATTAAAGTACAAAACTCACTAGACCTCTCTCTTCTCCCACGATCTCCTCTTCTCTTCCTTCCTCCTTCTTCTCCTTGCCCTCCAAATCTTCCAAAGAGCCTTTAGAGAGTGATTTGGTTGTGATCTATCCTAATCCTTCCTAAGTTCCCCCCTCCCTTAGTGCTCTCACATCACCTCTATTTATAGCCTTCTAAGGATTGGGGACCAAGGAATCCCAATTTAGAAAGGGGCAAATGTGGAAAGTTACTAAAAATATGCCTTGGGGAGCAATCAACAAATTGCCGACTTAGGACCGACACGGAGGGACATCGGGCCCGACGTTGCTCAACCTCGGTCCTGTGCGCTGGGTGCTCGATCTCGGGCCCGACGTGGTGTACATCGATCTTGGGCCTCGATCCTTGCCTTCTTCCTTGGTTTCCTTTAGCTCCTCTTCATCCTTAGCTTGGCTCTTGCACTCCTTGATTTGGCTCCTTCCTTAGCTTCTCGAAATCGCTCTCATTCTTGCCATTTTACCTACAAAAACACATAAATTCGCATAGTCTCCGACTCTTGAAGAAAACCGGGAACTAGGCTAAAAAGGGAACGAAACTACAAAGAAGAGAATGAAAAACACATATTTACAAAGGAAATTAACCACTAAAACACCACCAAAACGAGAGACATCAGAATACCCCATACTTAAACTTGCTTGTCCTCAAGCAATAACAAAGTAAGCAAGACCGAAGCACAATCTTCAAGTAAAGCCTCATATGAAAAATCAAATGAGCACAAGTGATAGATATGCTAGCAAGATTATGTCATCACACATGATCAAGTGTTCAAGGAATGAAGTCTAATGCAACAAAGCCTCACTTTAGGTATATGGAAATGTGTATCACTCATCATGTGTTTAGGCTTAATAATGAACACTCATACTCAAAATCATGCAAGTAAAGACTTTACCATTGAAGCTAATATCACCAATTCCTCCACCTAGAGATGCCTATTACAATGCACACAAAGAATATGAACTTGGCTCAATGGAGGTCCTCAAAGAGGTTCCATTCGGCCGGGTTGTAATGGGGCTTTTGGTATTTCTCAAGGTAGGAATCATTTTGGTCTTGTGGTGCTTACAATGGGGATTGAACTTTCCTAGTCTCTCACCAAACTCTCCAAATTATTCCTCTTTCAACTTCACTCTTCCAAAAGACTTTGATTTTCCTTCTTTTCTTTTCTTCTTCTTTTTTTTCAACCCTCTTTTTCACTTAACATTCCACTTCATCTTTGCACTACACTTTTTGTTGGATTTTTCTCACTTTTGCACTTGGACCGACTTTGAACTCACATCGGGCCCGAGGTCCCTTTGAACTCGGTCCGAACCATTTCTTTTCACACTTAAGCACTTTGCTTTCTTTCCACTTTCGATCCACTATTTTTCCAACTTTTCTTTCTTTCACAACAAAGATGCACTACCCACTTGATTTATAACTCCATTTCTTTACCCTTCACCAAAGAGAATCTCAACTCTCCAAATATTCTTCCAAACCTCTCACTAAAGTCCAATCCCATGAGGGTCAAGTCATATAGGCTAGGAATCATATTTTTGAGGAGTTTCAAACAAAGGTCTAAGGCTAAAACGGGGCTACAAACAACGGTTTATCTTCAAGGTAGGATATGAAAGTTTTGTGACTAAATGAAATAAAGTTCAAATCAATGTGACAAAGCATAGAACAAATCTCATATTGGTCTTGGAAAATAGATAAACACCTCAATAGCAAGTTTTACTAAGCATGCTTGAGCTAATCACACACGAAAATGAGGGATATGCAATATGAACAAACATCCCTAAAATGGCCAAAAATAATCTCACAAGGTTCACTCTAGCTTAGTTGCATCAAAACTTATCCAAGAACTCATGTGCTCAATAAAAACATGCAAGATATCATATCACATTAAAAAAAAAAACATCCATTTAGAGGCTAAACTATCCAAAAATATGCAAAGGACTTTACATGCTCACATCATCATTAGCCTTCATTTGGACATCTAAGATGGGAATTCCTAGTCAAAAACAAAATCTTTTTGTTGTTTTTCAACCGAAATTTTTCACATTTTTATGCATTTTTCGAAAATTTTCTCAAAGAAAAAGACAAACTCATCCATTCATGCCATAAAATCAATCATCATTCATCATGCATCTCATGCCACTATCCAAAAGAAAACATCCCATAAACAAGAAACAAACAAAAGCAACAAGCGACCTAAACATGGAATTAATGAGCAACTAACCCACCCCATACTTAAAACTTTTGATGTCCCCATCAAAACTCAAAAGTAAAGAGAGAAGAGTAAAGAAGACTCACAATTCCTTATTTCCAAATGGCTCGATGAGGCTTAGTTCGGGGAATGACCACGGCGGCGCCTTCTTTGAATCCGGGCGTGCCTCTCTCGCTCATGGACATGATCTTGGAAGAGATCATCGCTTGGTGGTTGGATTGGGGCCGCGGGAGGTGTCCATTGGTCTTCACGGGTCGCAAAATTCCCGGACATCCAATCGTTGAAGCTAGATTGCATGGACCACCTTTGGTCTTCGGCTGCCCTCAAATCTTCCACCTCGCGCCTTGTGTATGCGAGGTTGCGGTTCACCTCATCAAATCTCTCATGGAAGTGCTCTTGGTGTTGAAAAAGTTGTTGTTGTTGGTAGTTGAGTTGGTGGGCTTCTTGAAGCATTGATTGTTGTTGAAGTTGGAGGTGCGCCATTTGATTTGCCAAGAAGTTCATGTCCACCGTTTGGCTCGGCTCGGGGAAGACCATTCCGGGGCCATACCATTGGGCATACCCCTCATATCCTCCGTAGCTAGGTGGCACTTGGCGTGCTCCACTTCCCTCACCTTGCTCGAAGTGACTAGGGACCGGGTCGGGCAAAAATACATCGGACCGACGTTGATGAACGTCGGGCCCGACATGGTCTGAACCTCGGTCCAAGAGCGTAGGGGAGTGATCGGTGAATAATTGTCGGTAGCCACCTCCTCCTTCTTCATCTTCATCATTTCTTGGTGCATCCACCTCCATATCATCTCTTCTTACAAACTCAAATTGATTGGCTTCCTCTTCTTCGGTGTCCGGGGAAGCTTGAGGTGTAGTGAAACGTATATGTCGTGCACGTCTCCTCACCTCGAGCGTCCCCTCCGGCTCTCCAAAGGGATTGTCGTTCCCCGCCCACACTTGATACCAATTGTAGTAAGAAGTGAGGTCGAAGAGTCGAGCTCCCAACGGAACTTGTACCTTGCCAAAGTTGGAATGGGGCATAAGTCGGTCCATGAAACCGGGGACAACCTTCTCCTTGATGATGTTGGCCTTCTTGAAATACTTGAGATCCATGAACTCTACACCATTTGCCGCCGGCGTGTAGGTAGACAAATCCACTTCAAGACTACGAGCTAGCCGGGCAATCATACCTCCAAAGTAGATCCATGAAGAACTTTGGAAGTCCCTCACCATCTTCACCCATTCCCATGTGAGGTTCGTTGACTTCTCATGCTCGAACAACATCTCGTAGAGTAGCATGGCCTCCTCCTTCATCGGCTTGCTTAGCTCATGTCTTGCAAAGATAGAACACCCCAAAGCTCGGATCATGACTCGGAAAAGTGGGTTTGCTATCTCATTTGTTGAGGCACCTTTCCTCATCTCACTCTTCCCGGCTATGTACTTCCAAAGGTAGTCGACCTTCTCATTGTCAACAAAGGCTTCATCTCTTGGAAAAGGGAATCCAAGATAAACCGCCAAATTCCGGAGGGAGAGCTCTTGAAATTCGTTGCCCAATTGGAAGGAAATCATGCCATCGCTCTCAACTCCCTCATAAGTGCACTTGAAGGTCGCCATGAACTCGGACGTCAAGGCGGGGAAGTGAGTGTTGTTGCACCTTAGCAAGACATTGAGGCCTATGGTGGAGTAGCATCGAGTAAGAGCCTCATCCATACACATCTTTCGGATTGATTCCCAATCTAACCACCGGGTGTGGTGAGATAGACCCATGAGGCGCTCATACTCTCTAGCCTCGTCCTCTTCCTCTATACGAACATCGTCCATCCTTTGGACTCTCTTGGAAGACTTCTTGGATTTCTTGGTGGTTTTCTCCATCCTCGAGGAAGATGCTCGGGTAGTCATGGTACCTACACACAATCAAAAACCAAAGAAACTACAAGGTAAAATCCGACACAAACACAAACTTCCAACAACAACTTATCATGCAAAGAAGCAACCCCATACTTGCACTTAACACACTCAATCCACAAAATTCAATCATGCAAGAAGTAAGATTTTCATATCAATGGTCAAGCTGCAAATCATATCATGAATAGCATGCTATAACCAACATTCAAGTGCAAGAAATCTTAAGATTACGCAAGAAAAGCGAGAAAAGCATAGGACCGACTTGCAAGTGAAGTCGGGCCCGAGGTTGGGGACCTCGGTCCGAGTCATTGGACCGATGATGAACGTCGGTCCCGAGGTACTGGGTACCTCGGACCGAGTCTTGTCCGACTTTTCATTCTAGATTCAATCATGCAACACCTATTCATGCCTCTAAAATCCAAACGCTACCATCAATCATTATCAATCGAAGTTCTAAGTGGAATTTAGCAACAATTAAGCACAAATTTCATAAGATATGCAAATCACCATGGATGTTCAAAGTTCAAGCTCACTAAATCATGGCATCTCTCAAATTTAGCAATGAAATCATGAAATTCACAAGGAATCAAGTAGAAATCGAGATTCACATACCAAATATGAAGCAAACAAGAACTCCTAGCAAGCAAATCCTTAGAACTCAAATTTTCCTCTTCTAGATCTAGAAAAGGATGAAGATCTATGGGTTTTTGGTAGGATTTTTGGCTTTTGGTTCAAGCTTGGGTGTGCTAGATGATGGATCGAGATCTTGTGGTTGATTAGCTTGAGGATCGACTATGGTGGAGGGGGGTCGGATCGATTTTGGTTTGGGAGTGAATTGGGTATTTTGGGAAAGTAGTTATGGTGATGGTGATGTTAGGTAAGGGAAAGGGGTCTTTAAATGGGGAAGAAGACAAAGGTGGGTCAATAGGGTATAGTAGGAATTTCCACAAAATCAAGGCTAAGGTGAGTCGGCTGGCTTGGACCGATGTTGGGCACCTCGGGCCCGATGTACTGGGTACCTCGGTCCTACCCGATTTTGGCTCCTAAAAATCCCACACTTTGGTTACTTCCATCAACAATCATTTGCATCATTTCCACACATACCACACATGCTAATGAAGCTCTTATAACACACATTTCCACAAAATACAAGCTAGAGAAGAGATTAGGACTAATCTAAGCTAAGGCAAAAAAGAAACAGGCTAGAAATTACGAAAATTAATCTACCAAACCCGGGTTGCCTCCCGAGAAGCGCTTCTTTTACGTCATTAGCTTGACGTCTAACCTCTACCCTTCAAGGAGGGTGAAAAACCGTGAATTGGTCCTCCTTGCCATAGACATCTCCACAATCATCATAGCCAAAATGCCACCATTTATGTTTGATGAAAGTGTGACCTCCATCTTCCTTGTCCTCCATGGTGTAGCCTTGCACTTCTTGCATCAACTCATCTTGCATCTTGTCACCTACATCACAAAAGTCTAAAGAATTTCTAGGGGACTCTATAACATCATAACTCAAGTCATTTTGCAAGTCATCTAAGCAAAGATAGTCATCTCCTAAGTTTTCTTTCAAATCATCTAAACTCATAAAAGAGTCTCCCACATCAAAAGGATATAGATTAGGATACTCTTCATGATTTGGTGGATTGACTCCATCTCTCGCCTCATCTTGGATTTGGAAATCGACCATCTCATGGTCCCTCAATGGTGCTTCTTCTCTTGTGGACTCCAACTTCTCTCTCTTGCACTTGGCATCTTCTTCAAGCTTCAAGATCGCCAATGCATCCGGTTCATTTAGGGCCTTGTTGAATTGGAACTCAACCTTCTCTTCTCCAATTTCGAAGGTGACTTTGCCATTTCTTACATCAAACTTGGCACCCGCCGTGGCTAGAAATGGTCTTCCGAGAATAATGGGCACCATCGGATCCTCTTTCATGTCTAGGATCACAAAGTCATCGGGCACAAAATATCTTCCCACACGAACCGGGACATCATCAAGTATTCCGGTAGCCTTTGTTGAAGAACCATCGGCCATGGTGAGACTCATATCAATCGGCTCCAACTCTCCAAGGTTAGCCCTCCTCCATATGCTCATGGGCATAACCGAAATACTAGCTCCTAGATCACAAAGAGCCTTGAATTGTTGAGAACCAATTCCTATGGTGATGGCAAATCTTCCGGGATCTCCAAGTTTTTGAGGTAGCTCCAAGATCTTCACTTCGTCTTGCATCTCAACAATGGACCTCTTCTTGCTCAAGATCTCTCTCAAAAACTTTGCATAAGACGGCATCTCGCTTAGAGCATCGGTGAAAGGAATAGTGATGTTCAAGCCTTGCAAAAGCTTTAAGAACCTCTTGAACTTGCCCTCAACAATCTCCTTAGGCTTCTTCATGGGATATGGAAGAGTAGTGTCACCTTGCTTCTTGCTTGGATCATCCTCCTTGGATCGCCTCTTCTCAACAAAATCACCCTGGATCGACGTTGGAAGTACCTCGGGACCGACTTCTGGAACATCGGTCCCAGGGCAAAGGACTTCCTGGAACATCGGGCTATCGTCAGGGAACGTCGGGCCAACTTCAGGGCAAGTCGGGCCCGAGGTGCTGGGTACCTCGGTCCGACTCAGGGGACTTCCTCCATCTTCTGGCTCGACTTCTGAGAACCTCGGGCCCGAGGTACTGGGTACCTCGGTCCGAGTTGCTGGCTCTTCTTCTCTTGGTGTTGGCTTGTGTGGCTCGGGCAAACTCCTTCCACTCCTTAGTCCTATGGCTCGAACTTCATTTTGTTGTTGTGGGGCACGGGGATTCTCCTCGGGTCGGCCCGGGAGTCTCCCTTCCTCTCTTGGAAGTTGATTCGCCATGTGAACAAATTGGTTGTCCACTTGCCTTCTCCATACACCCAACTCCTTGAATTGATCATCAAACTTCCTCTCCATGTTGGTAACTTGGTTCTTCAAATCTTGAGCCCATGATGGTGCTTGCTCATAGAAACCGGGAGGTCGGTATGGTTGTTGTTGGGCTCTTGGCTCGTTTTGGTTGAAGTTGTTGTTGTAGCCATTTGCTTGCCCTTGATTCCACCTTCCTCCATTGTTGTTGAAGTTGGTTCTCCCTCCAAAATTTCTTTGAACATAATGAGCCTCCTCGATTTGCTCCGCCAATCGGACTTGGCGCTCATTTGGACACTCTTGGGCTCCATGCTTCAAGGAACCACACTCTTCACATGCTCTTGTGGTTTGGGCATAACTCATCTTCCTTCTCATCTTGTTCAACTCATCCTCCAAGAATTGGATCTTCACATCTTTATCCACCTCTTCACTCTTGGGGTCGTAGAGCTTCTTCGGGCCTTCTCCATGGACTCTAGCCTCCTTGGTCACGTTGCTAGTGCCATACATCGCCTCATAATCCGAGAGTTTGTCCAACAACTCCCACGCTTGCTCCGGTGGCAAGTCAATGAACCCACAATCGGTATGGAGGTTCAACTTGTCCTTCGTGGCGGTGTTGATCCCCTGGAAAAAGATGTCTTGTAGGACATAAGGTTGTTGGCCATGTGTCGGGCATGCTCTCAACATCTCTTTGAACCTGTCCCACGCCTCGAAAAGTGGCTCATAAGCTCCTTGTTGGAAACTAGCAATCTTCCGCCTAAGCTCCGTCGTCTTGGTGGGTGGGAAGAACTTCATCAAGAATGCTTCATTTAGGACTCTCCATGAGGTGATAGATCGAGGTGCTTGACTCTCCAACCAATGCAAAGCTTTTCCTCCCAAAGACCACTTGAAGGCCTTGAGTAGCACATACTCAAGTGTCTCATCATCCGTGGAAATGGTCTCGCAAAGGTCCTTGAATTGCTTGACATGCTCGATCGGACACTCGTTCGGCCTCCCATGGAATTGCTCCCTCTTGATGAGCGAGATAAATTGAGTTTTGATCTCAAAATTCCTCGCCACCTCCGGTAAGACTATGGCCGGCTCCGGGACCTTCAACTCCGGATGCATGTATTGTCTAGCATTCCGGGGTTGAGTGTTGATTTGGGCCTCCAACCTTATCCTTTGCTCCCTCTCCCTTCGAGCCTCGGCATCACGGTTTGCCATCTCAATTTGCATTCGAGCCATTTCGGCTCTCAACCTCTCGAACTCCTCATCTCGGGCTTGGTCCGCCATCCTCTTCTTCTTGCGGGCTTGCCTTAGAATACTCTCCGGGTCAATCACAAAGTCGAGCTCAAAAATTCCTCGGACGGAACTAGCTCGCATGCACCTTCAACCAAAGACACAAACAAAAACCAAATCAAAACAAAACAAGGGGTTCGGGCTAGTCCCTCACCCAACTCACTACAAAAATCAAAGACTCAACAAGGATGGGTACCTCGAACAAGTAGAACTCCCCGGCAACGGCGCCAAAATTCTGATCGGTCCGGGATCGGAGGTCTCACAATTTAAATTTATAAAACCGAACCTCAAAATTGTAGTAAAGAGGTAGGGTGTCGAACACACGGGAGTTCGTGTGTCGAGTGTACCCGGAAGCACTTAAGAAGGGATGAAAACAAGGTAAAAACAAAGGAAAAGCAAAGGGAAATCACCTCGGACCGACACAGGTCACTTCGGTCCGAGGGTGGATCGAGGTCAATTTGGCCGGGACCGACGTTGATGCAAGTCGGGCCCGAGGTACTGGGAACTTCGATTTAGCAAACTTGGTAGATCGGTCTTGGGTTTTTGGGTTCCACACCTAGCTAAACTTGGATATTCTTCCCCAACTCAACCAATAAGAGCTTGATCTTAGTGAGATCGAGGTTGATCACCCCAAATCTCTCCAATCTACACTTCGACCCAAGGGAGTTTTCACTCTCCTTCGATGTTAGGTCTAGCAATTGGGATCGAGATGGCTTTCGCTTTTACTCTTACCAATCACAAGCCCTAAGCCCCTTGTTTTCACAAGAGAATTGAAGCTTAGTGTAGAGAGGATTCACAAATCAAGCAATCAAGGCTATGGAATTGGGGTTTTCTACCCAAATCTAACTAAGGGCTTCCCCCATAGCCCAAGACTATGGAATCTACTCCATCAAGTAAGAGAGAAACGAAATCAAAAGGGTAATCAAACAAATCTCAATCATCATCATCAAATCAAGCTCCAATTTCATTCAAAACCAAAGTGTCTACAAAATCCAAGCTCCAATTCTACTAAATCAAGGGAAATTAAAGTACAAAACTCACTAGACCTCTCTCTTCTCCCACGATCTCCTCTTCTCTTCCTTCCTCCTTCTTCTCCTTGCCCTCCAAATCTTCCAAAGAGCCTTTAGAGAGTGATTTGGTTGTGATCTATCCTAATCCTTCCTAAGTTCCCCCCTCCCTTAGTGCTCTCACATCACCTCTATTTATAGCCTTCTAAGGATTGGGGACCAAGGAATCCCAATTTAGAAAGGGGCAAATGTGGAAAGTTACTAAAAATATGCCTTGGGGAGCAATCAACAAATTGCCGACTTAGGACCGACACGGAGGGACATCGGGCCCGACGTTGCTCAACCTCGGTCCTGTGCGCTGGGTGCTCGATCTCGGGCCCGACGTGGTGTACATCGATCTTGGGCCTCGATCCTTGCCTTCTTCCTTGGTTTCCTTTAGCTCCTCTTCATCCTTAGCTTGGCTCTTGCACTCCTTGATTTGGCTCCTTCCTTAGCTTCTCGAAATCGCTCTCATTCTTGCCATTTTACCTACAAAAACACATAAATTCGCATAGTCTCCGACTCTTGAAGAAAACCGGGAACTAGGCTAAAAAGGGAACGAAACTACAAAGAAGAGAATGAAAAACACATATTTACAAAGGAAATTAACCACTAAAACACCACCAAAACGAGAGACATCATGGCCACCTCCCTGTCGGCATCTTCGAGTTATGATGAGGTTGATACGATTCGATTAATGTTGGATTTTTTTTTCACTGTTGCTAGAATTAATTAAGTTCCCAACAATTCTTAAACACATACCTTTCTTAGGAGCTACTTCCATGTAGTATCCTACTTCCGAGAAATCTCATTTCTCATAAGCCTCATATCTTATAAATCCTCAAGCTAAAATTATCTTTTTCTTTTGAGCCTTACTCACTTAAAGCCTCTCGCCTAAAGCGCCATATGCGTTCCGCATTAAAGAACTCTTGACAATTGGGCGTCAACCGGTTTTCAATTGGTTTGTGATGCCCTCATGTCTAACCCTTTATGAGAACCGAACCCTATTCTACCACTTGCTTAGTCTCGCGTTAGACTAACATCCCTTCTTTCTTTCCCAACTTTGTTGGCTGGTATTCCTTGCCTTTATGGGGATATCAGATAGGAAAGGGAAGGTTGTTCAGAAGGAAGCCGAAGACGTCAGGATCTACAGGAAGGAAGGAAGGAACGAAGGAAGAAGTCTTTAAAGCGTCTTTTGTTTTGACCATGTCTTTGGGTCCCACATGCTTTTACATTTTAAGAAATATCTTTTAAATTCCGCTGCAACTCTTTTAAATTCGTATTGTAACCTTACGGGAGGTTTATCCCACTTGTAATCCGATTTAAATTAATAAAATAAAGTTTGTTATTCTCGAATCATCTTCAAGTTACCTTTTTAGCCTTGGGTGATTTTGGACGGAGAAATCCGAGGTCACTGGCGGTAATACCCTTTGGCTTTAAGAAGGGGGTGTTACAAATATGCCAAAATACTTGAAAGTGAGAAAAGAGAACTTAAAACAAAGGAAAATGAAAGAACGATCGGGACCGACACAAGGTCACTCGGGCCCGATGTTGGCTGGAGGAAGAACGTCGGGACCGACATTGAGTAAGTCGGGCCCGATGCTGCTGGGTATGTCGAACTCAAAGATTGAAAGTAGATCTTGGGCATTTGGGTTCCTTCTCTAGTAGATTTAGGCTTTCCACCCCAATTCAAGCAATAAGTGATGATCGGAATAGGATCGAGCCTCGAGGTGCTTTCACCCTCATTCCAACCACTTCTACAGATCGATCATTGGGGAAATCCCCTTCGAAGCAAGGTCTTTGTGATTGACACTTTTCACTCTCGTTACTTTGCCAATCACAAGCCTTGATTCCTTGCTTTCACAAGGAATTGTAGCTCTATGTAGAGTGGGTTCCTAGATCAAGCACTCAAGGCTTATGGAATTGGGGTTTCTAGCCCAACCTAGCTAGAGTTGTCCCCTATAACCCAAGATCAAGGAGATCTACTCCATATGGAAAGTAATGAAAGCAACAAAATCATCACCATCAATCTCAAATCAAGCCAAATTACATTCACAAATCAAAGCAATCCACAAACTCCAATCCAAGGTTTCCAAATCCACAAGATCAAAACAAAGCAAAGCTAATCTATCAACCAAACCTATCAATTCTTCTCCTCCTTGGCCGGTTCTCTCTCTTCTCCTTCTCATCTCATTCCTCCTTTCTCTCTAAGTATTCCCTTGAGAGTTTTGTGTGTTGGTTTGTGGGTAAGTGTGTGAACCCCCTCAATTAGAAGAATAAGGGCAAATGTGGAAGTCTACATCTTAATTCCTTGCTGCCCAATCCACACAAGACCGACTCGTACCGACACGGAGGGACCTCGGGCTCGACTTACTGGGCAAGTCGGTCCGAGGTTGAAATCGCATCTCGGGTCCGGCGTTGCTTGTACCTCGATCCGGATCTCGTTCCACCTCTTCTTCTTGGCTTTTCCTCTTAATCATCTTCATGGCTTGCTCCTTTCCTTCCCCCTTAAGCTCGGGCCTTGCTCCTTGCCTCGATTCACCTTCAAAACAATCCTTGATCCATGCCAAAATGCCTGCAAAACACATAAAACACGCATAGTCTCCGAATCTCGTAGAAATGCGGGAACTAAGCTAAAAGGAACAAAACACACAAGAAATTAAAGAGGAAGAAAGAAACACATTTACAATGGAAATCACATATACAACACCACCAAATAAGTAGACATGTACGACTTGAGCACGCCATAAGGGAAAGTTTTATGCTGTGAGTTTTACAGTAATAAAGCTTGAAAAGGAAGGCAAAGGAGAGCATCCACAACTGTGGTGTGGGAAGAGGAAGAGTGGGAGGATTTGACATTGCAGAGGAGGTGGGAGGTGGAAGAATGGGAGGATTTGACATTTGAGAGGGATAAGAGTTTAGGACGTTAGTCCTCTAATGGCGCTCTGATACCAAAGAACCTTTTGTGGGTAAAGTGATGAACACCTAGGATTTGAAAAGTGGGCTTCTTGTTTGCCGTTTACTTTTCATTGATTTCATTTAGCTTCTCATTACATGTACAGTAGTATATACACTAACATAACCCTAGCAACCAGTAGAGTTGGGCCAAGTGGCTTGGGCCAAGATATCCTAAACTAATTATGATGATAGGTCCAATAACATGAGTTATACAAACATTAGTGGTTACATGCTTTCGTACACTTTCACCTCTTTTCTTAATACTCCTTCCGTTTTAAAATACATGAACATGTGGACACTTTTTCTTGTTTCATAATACTTGTCCATTTCACATTTTTTTCCCATCTCTTTCCATTTATACCCCTAATAATTATCTTTATCATAATCATTACACTTTTTCATATTTCTCTAAACAAATGATTAACTCTACATTTGATAGGGGTAATATAAGAATAACATTTTTTTATTAATATATGTGCAATGTCCAAATGGTCATATATTTTGAAATGGAAGGAGTATTATGTTTCAAAATTTTGGGCACCAAATATATACATTCGGGTCCTAGGCCGTCGCCTACCCTCTGCCCCTGCCTTTGGGCCGGGTTTTATTACCAAAGCAAGCATTTATACACAAGTAGAAATAAAAGACAGGAAAAGAAACCGAGTAGCAGAAGTGGTCATTTTGATTGATCTCAAATTTCAAAGGCAACCATCTACACAAGAAAAAAAAACATGGAGAAATTTCTCTCCTCTCCCTCTTTCAAGATCAAGCATCAATTTTCTCCAAGTCTTGCAATGTGTATTAGTCAAACACTCAGCTCCTTCATCTTCTTCTTGTTCTTGTTCTTCTCCTTCATCTCATTCCAGAGCTTCATCAATCAACCAATAAATCCCACTTCTTCAATTGTTTTTCTGGTTCACTCAAAAAAACAAAAAAAAAAAGCATCTCCACACATGCAGCTAGCTAGCAGCACTTGTTCAAAGCCCTAAGGATATATGTTGAGTACACATATTTATAATTAAAACACACATCTCACTCTAGTAGTCTAGTGCAATGTGCATTAAAAAAGAAAAGACCTTGAAACATTAATCCAGGAGCTCCTGAAGTAGAAAAAAGGGTTAATAATGGATGCTCAAGTGGAGACAGTAGTTTGTTCAACCACATGATTTGGCCTCTCAATCTCTTCCCACACCAACTTTGACGCCATCTCATCATACTGTGGCACGTATTCCTGCTCCATCAGTTCAACAAAACATGCATAACTATAACATTTAACCAGCTCAAAGGGTTAATTAGGATCATTTGTTGGGTACATTGTTAATTACCTCAAGCTTTTGGATTAGTTCCTGAGGTGTAGGCGCAGATATAATAATACGGTCAGCTGGTGGTGGGATAAAGCCTTCATCAAAGGCCTTGTCTATGAAAGACAGCAACGAGTCGAAGTATCCATCAACGTTCAACAGTCCCACCTGTATTAGCCATAATCACAAAAAGGTTACTCATTGTACGCGCGTTAATTTTGATCAGGCAAATTCATTATATTTATTACTAACCAGCAGAGCAGAGTGGACTTAGAATTTGTGTCATAAATTATGGATCAATTTGATGCTGTTGCAAGTAAAGTAAACCATGCACAATAATACTATGACGTAGGTCTGCATGTGAATTCCACCAGGGAGGTGGAATTCACATGGAATTATGTATGGACACCTATATATATATGTGTACTAATGGTGTAGGTTCCTTTTCCTCTTTGTCAGATCTGATTTAGAGGAATGAGATTTGTGATCATTAAATGGGAGCACATAGCAACCTGGATTGTGCTTGTTGGCTTGACTTGTCATTCTCTCCTCCAACTGTAAACCTCACTTAACTTGTGTGGGAACATATCAGGCAGCCTAGGCTCTAAGACTACTTGTACCTTTTTTTATTTTTCTTCTTCCTGTTGTAATTTGTTGATTAAACAAGAGCATTAATTGCTCCCTCACCAATAATTGTGGTCAATAAAGACAAAAAGGGTGATTCATCCAAAAGCTTTATCAAGGCAACAGTTAGATGCACTACTTTTTTATATCACACTTGTACTTGTAAGGAAAGCCCAATTTCATCATATATAGATCGATCGGATATTAAACAACAGCAACAACCACTAAAAAAACGACAACATCAAGAACAACAAGAACAACAACAACATCAACATAAAATAAAAAAGAAGAAAAAGAAAAAGCAGGGGCGCATATGGTAAAAGGAAAGGAAGGAACAGGATTCATACAGGCTTGCTGTGAATTCCAAGCTGAGCAAACGTAACCACCTCAAGAAGTTCTTCAAGCGTACCAAACCCACCTAATTAAGTTCCACACAACAAAATCCAAAATGATTAAGATCGAAAAATTGCAGATAATCTTGACCGGTAGCAAAACAATTAAATTGAAATGGTACCGGGTAAGGCGATGAAGGCGTCTGCTTGGCGAGCCATCTCGGCTTTGCGTTGGTGCATGCTGGATACGGATATCACATCTCCAACGACTTCACCGGTTATCTGTTACCATATATGTAGAGTTTTTGTAAGAATATGAAATTTTAGACCTCTAATTAAAGGCGCGCATGCATGTAATAAATATTGTAACAAAACTTGAGATGTTGATGGAAGCTTAAGGATGTTACCGCCACAGACATTAGACTCTTTGGGATGATCCTGCAAATAAAATCAATCCAAAAACAATTCATGAGAATGGTAATCATCATCATCATCAAATGGGTTAAATTTTCAGCTAACTAGCTTAACTGCCAAGTTGGTAGTTTTTAATTATATTGATCAATTCATGAATCTTTTTGTGAGTAGGAAGGGGAGCACATCAATGAATGTCATAGTCAAACCAATTGCTTTCGCTCTTATTCGTCTGCTTTATTCCTTCAAAAGTTTAATTTGTATATATGCATAATTAATTAGACACGGTGACAGGATTAGCAGCAATGGATCCCATGATGTGGAGGCTTTAAGTAGTAATGTAATAAAATGTAAAGTTAAATTAATAATAATAATAATCATAATAGAAGGGAAGATTATGGAAATTCATATATATATATATAAGTTAGATAATGATTGTGTAGCTTGGTAGATGATCGATGGAAAGTAAAAAACAAATTACCCAAGAACATGGCGACCACCATCATGGACAGCCTGAGAAACGAGGCCCATAAGGCCCACGGTGGCACCTCCGTACACCAAATCAATCTTCCTCTTTGCCTTGAATCATTTAACACGTACAAATCCATTACTAATTATTAATTAACAAACATAATAGCGAGAATTATATATATGTTTAGATTGAGCACGTCTTTCCATTACGAAATCAGTAAAAAGAAACATCATGTAGCAAATTATTGAACCTCCATCCATTATCACGTGTCCTCTAGACTGTATCCATCACAGCATTAGTATGTATTGCACTCAAAACACATGCAAAACAGTGTATTGCTAAATTGGCCAATTAACTCATAGATCGATTTAGGGATGGATGGTCGGATGGATGTTTATATAATTCAAACATAATTCACAGTGTTTAATACATGCATGTAAAATATGCGAAGGTGCAAAAAGAGACTTTTAATTAGTGGAACCAAAAAAGAGAGAACCGTACACTAGCTAGTACGTGGATGATTATGGGTTACATATAAGTCAAAAGCAAATGACAGGACTAATTAATGATACGTACCAAATGTATGACAACAATTTTTGAAATGAATTAATAAAACTGCCAATGTTGTCTAGATCAGGCCGAAAGAAAATTGGAGAGTTGGTTGGGTTGATGAAGAAATATATATTTTTTGTCGGAAGAAGCAAAAGTTTATCTAGGAAAAGACGGGCTAACAAGCGATAGATTGGGGGAAAGCCCTACCCCCAACATCGTCCGAAATAAAACCAAGCGAGGCCACAGGAGGCTAAGATAAGAAATGAAAATCGAACGGAAAGGAAAAAGCAAGTTTAACAAGGGAGTTGGCGACAAAGTTTGCTTTTCTGAAGACAGGGTTCACGTGGACGTTCCAATCCTGCGTGAGGAAGCCGTGGCATTCAGATGGCAGAGAGAGAGAGAGAGAGAGGGTACGTACCATTTCCTGGCCGAGGAGAATGGCGGCTTGTTGGTAGGTTGATTTCTTGCCAGAGCTGCTCCCACAGAAAACGCAGACCCTTGTGAATTTGGAGGTGGGCTGTTGCTCCATATACATATACTCTATATGTATATATATTTGGATCGAATAGCACAAGCAGAGATGGGATGGACGTACGTAGCAGGAAAACTAATTAATATGTACTACTATATATTTATGTAGGTAGCTGATTGAAGAGAATGAGAAGTAAGGGATGGGGAGGACTTGATCGAAGTGATCGAGGAAGGATCGCTTGATGAAGAGAATCAAGGTGGGTGCTTGCCCTATTTATTTACTTATCCCTGCCTGCCTGCCTGCCTCTCAATTCCTTCCTTGCTTGTTATGAATTCATGACATCTCACTCACTCTTACAATAATAATAATAATCCCCCACCATTCTCTCTATATTTTATTATCTACACGCGCTACTACTTATTCTTTTCAATTTGTTTCTTTTTTATCTTATTTATTTTTATATTTATATATATTGCCTGTAGCTATAGTAAGACAACTTCTTTGATCAACATTTTCTCATACAGCAACGTGGTCAATGTAAATCATCAATGACTCCGTAATTCGTTGTTAATTATGTCCTGTGGTGGCAGGGGTGGCACAGGGTAGGTGCAACCCGTGTACCTAGACAAGGACCCCAATTTTTATGGGGCCTCAAAATCAAAAAATTATTATTGGTAAAAAAAATATGCATAGTCATAAGAAATAATATAACACAGTGGTCTAATCAGCCTATAAATATTTGTCAATATTTAGGTATGTCCCTGTGATTGGCTGCCCCTGTGTGGTGGAATTGAATGTGTACGTGTACACGAAAATTTGTAGTGTATAAGTTTCTGCTCCTTTTTTAATTTATCCTTCTCGAACATCGTTTAACCTTTCGAAACCTGTAAAATAATTGACATATGGCTAGGGTCCCCCTAATCCACCTCCGATACTTAAGTTAGAAAGGGAAATATCGACCAGCGTTTTAAGTAAAGCAATGTGTGGAAAAAACCTACCTGCACATGGCAAATGCATGTGTATTTATATAGAAGGGTGAATAGCTTGGAGCTAGGGTTTCGAGAAATACCCTATGGGTGGATCGGATCGAGCTCTTCGGGCCCAAGTAAGTCGATTACTTGTTTCTAAATCCACTCACGAATCCTATCTTTCGGTTAGGGTAAAATCTTCCACAATAAATAACCTAATCTAGAGTAGCTACTTTAATAAATAAATAGTACAAGATAAGGAAATAACAATGATAATTTTATTTGTCGTCTCGACCTGTCCGTTCGATTGGGTACCATGAACGAGTAGATAGTTTTAATACAAATTCCTTTGCAATAATTCTTGAAGTTTTTGCTATTGAATTGGGTCCCGCTACTAGAGACGAGTGCTGAAGGAATGGCAAATCGCAAGCTGATGTGCTCCAACACCAATTTTTGGCTATCCGAATCGCCAATGTTGGCCAAGGGTCTAGCCTTTACCCATTTGGTGAAATAGTCGGTGGCGGTAAGAGGGTACCGTACATTTCCGGGGGCTCTTGGGAAAGGAACGACAATGTTGATCAATACCCCACTACACGAACGGACATGGGCTCGTGATGGTGTGGAGATCTTTAGCTGGTACATGCGTTATTTTTGCGAATTGCTGACACTTTTCACATTTTTAATTAATACGTAAGCATCGGCATCTTTTTTCATGTAGGGCCACCAATATCCTTGAGAGCGAGCGCGTGATGCTAGGCTTCGTCTTCCTGTGTGCATTCCGCAAATTCCTTCATGAATTTCGTAAAGAAGAGCTCGATTTTTTCGGAGGGGACACTTCGAAGATAAGGCCCGGAGATGAATTGCCAATATATGATTCCTTCTGGAGATAGCCACAATATATCCGGCACGTAGCCGCGTTTTCCGAGCTTCATACACATCCGGCAGTAGTACGTTTTCTTTCAACTACCGTATTAACGGTTCCTGCCATCCTAGGTCTTCGCGGGCTTCCTTGTTATGGGGTGTGTTCATGACAGAAATCTCGCTGACGATGTGTCGTCTTCATCGCATATCAATAGACATCCCGAGACTTCAACTTTGATTGTTAGCTTGAAAGGTTTGCTTGAATGAGAGGCTAATGTGGCTAGGGCGTCAGTCATTCGGTTCATTCTGCCTGGTCTTTGCTCGAGTTCGAAATGTTCGAACGATGCTAGCATATCTTTCGCCCTTTCCACGTATCTTATCAGTCTAGAGCACTTAGTTTCCTTTTGACCGAGCACTTGGTTGACAATGAGTTGTGGGTCAGACATGACGAGTAGGAGTCTGGCTCCTAGGTTGGTGGCTACCTCTAAACCGAGAATCAAGGCCTCATACTCGACTTCGTTATTTGTGGTATCAAAGTCGAGATGAACGATGGCTAATTGAAGCGCTTCCCTGGTGTGAGACGTAAGAACAATCTCGACACCGGAGCCTTGCTTATTGCTAGCCCCATCTACCTCTAAAACCCATTCTTCCTTACTCGGAACTTCGGTTGCGCTTGTAACATTCACTGCGCTCGCGGTTGATCACCTGTCCACGCACGCGGTTGCCTCATTTGTACTCGCGATTCCATTTGCAAAATCTTTTATGGGGGTGAATTCTGCTACGGAATTGGCCAAGACTTGCCCTTTGATGGCGGTTCGAGTTCGAGGTACGTATCTAATGTCATGCTGCCCGAACTCAACTTTTCACTTGGCTACCCTTCGGGGAAGATCCGAACTTGCGAGTAAATCTCGGATCAAGTGAGCGGTTACAACCTGGATTGGATGCTCCTCAAAATAATGATTAACATTTTGTGATGCCGTAACTAGGGCTAAAAGTAATTTCTTCATAGGCATGTAACGAGTGTTTGAATCGAGCATCATTTTTCTTGTGTAGTACACGGCCCGGCCCAACCCGGTGTCATGGGCCCAAAAAGCCCAGCCCGGCCAGCCCGTGGGCCAAACGGGCCAAGACCGGACAGGCCATGGGCCGGGTGATGAGTCCCAAACTCAAGATCGTCTCTTCTTCTGGGTGGAAGGAGTCTCTTACACTTGAATGGAAAAAGTAAGGGACGATTGGTGTTGTGTGGAACTATTTTTGGGAGTAAATTTGTATGAACAAAAACACAAGATCACGCCTTGGGATACGATTCACCCAAAACGTGCCTAATTAGGACCTCGATAAACTCACGAGGCCGAACCCCCTTCTTCTCTTGGATAGGTCTCACCAAGAGAGAAGGAGGAGAAGCTTACAACTCGAAAGAAACAAAGTGTCTTCCAAGTTTCAACGTCATAAGCTTAGTAAAAATGAGAGTCCTAGCGCCCCTTTTATAGGCAAAGGTAAGGAGAGGCGTGCTTGGAGCCGAAGGAAGAGTAATGAGGCAGTGGAGTGCGTTGGACACCAAGGTAGATGCTTGCCTTCCAAGTCAAGCGTCTTCAATGTGGGCGTCTTGATGGCAATGCATTGATGGCGGTGTTGCTTGCGGCCCAAGGTGTGCATTCATGGTCAAAATGGGATCCTTGCGCTCCAAGTATATTGCTTGGACTCCAAGGCGTGTCATTAATGATGGAAGTGGATCTTGATGAGATAACCTTGGTGGGCTTCCTTGGGCGTGGCCCATATCAAGCCCGTTAGTATTGACAATGGGCCCATGCGTTTGGAGAACCATGTAAGGGCCAACTTCGACTTTTGTCATTGGACCGTCCATCACAGTGAGTCCCATATGGAGTGCTTCATGAAGAATTCGCGCCCTATGTCGTGTTGTGGGGCCAAGCGTGGCCGGTTGTGCGGGTGGCAACTCATATTAGCTAGCGTTGGTCCATGAACCATGATGTGGCTCGGTCTGTGACACATCATCGTGAATGATGAGTCTCGGACTCAGGATCATCTCTTATTCTGAGTTGAAGGAGTCTCTTACACTTGAATGGAACAAGCAAGGGACGATTGGTGTTGTGCGGAACTACTTTTGGGCATGAATTTGTATGAATAAAGGCACAAGATTTTATGTATAAATTTGACTAGTATTAAAAGGATAAGTACTTGATCAAATCCTTGGATATAACGCACCAAAGACTCAAACAAGCAAGCCCGATCACGCCTTAGGATATGACTCACCCAAAACGTGCCTGACTAGGACCTTAATAAACTCACAAGGCCGAACCCCCTTCTTCTCTTGGATAGGTCTCACCAAGAGAGAAGGAGGAAGAGCTTACAACCTGAAAGAGACAGAGTGTCTTCCAAGTTTCAACATCATAATCTCAGTAAAAATGAGAGGCCTAGCGCCCCTTTTTAGGCAAAGGTAAGGAGAGGCATGCTTAGAGCCCAAGGAAGAGTAATAAGGCGGTGGAGTGCCTTGGCGGCTAAGGTAGATGCTTGCCTTCCAAGTCAAGCATCTTCAATGTAGGCGTCTTGATGGCAATGCATTAATGGCGGTGTTGCTTGCGGCCCAAGGTGTGCATTAATGGTCAAAACGTGATCCTTGCGCTCCATGTATATTGCTTGGACTCCAAGGTGTCATTAATGATGTAAGTATATCTTGATGAGATGACCTTGGTGGGCTTCCTTGGGCATGGCCCATTTTAAGCCCGTTTGTATTGACAATAAGCCCATGCATTCAGAGAACCATGTAAGGGCCAACTTCGACTTTTGTAATTGGACTGTCCATGATTGTGAGGCCCATACGGAGTGCTTCATGAAAAGGTCGCACCCTAGGTCGTGCGATGGGGCCAAGCGTGGCCGGTCGTGTAGATGGCAACTCATATTGGCTAGCATCGGTCCATGAACCATGATGTGGCTCGGTCTGTGACATATCACCGGGCCTGGGCCCGTCCGTTACTTGGCAGTGGCAAGTAACGCTTAAGAGCGTCTCCTTTATTGGGTACGGTGAGAATCGGTAATGACTAAAGGTATGTCTTTAGTCTTTGCTAATGTTGCTCGTAACTTTCGGTCCATTTGAACGTTGTTTCGTTTTCAAGGTTTTGAAGAAGGAATAAAACTTTTTTGACGATCTACTGATGAACCGCTTCAGAGAGGCCGCCATCCTCGTTAATCTTTGCACTTCTTTGATGGTTATCGGACTGGCAATCGAACTTATAACACAGATTTGGTCAGGACTTGCTTCGATGTCTCGGCGAGCAATAAGGTGTCGAACAAACTTCCCAGATCCCACTACAGATGCGCACTTAGTGGGGTTTAAGCGTAGCATAAAGATGTCAAATACATCCTGCAAGTTGTCCACGTGTGTTGATGCAAGTTGCCTCTTAACCACTATAGTTATCGTCAATATATATGCCTTTACAGTTTTCCCCATACATGTGCTCGTTCAATAGTTTGGTGACGAGTCGTTGAAATGTTGCCGTGGCGTTTTTCATTCTGAAAGCATCATCTTGTAGAAAACGATCCCTCGAGGAGTTACAAAGGCAGTCTTTTCTTAATCTTCGCCGTGTATAGGTATTTGATGGCACCCTCTATATGCATCAAGGAAACTCATTCGCTCATGCCTTGTTGTGGAACCCACCAGTTGATGTATCTTCATAAGCGGGAATAACTCCTTATGGCATGCTTTATTGAGATTGGTGAAGTCTACGCAAACCCTCTAATCTTTCGTTTTCTTTTTTACGAGAACGGTTTTAGCAAGACAAAAGGTGTACCATACTTCTCGAATTGCATCAGCGTCTTGTAACTTTTTAAGCTCCGCGATGACGGATTCCGCGTGTTGGCACTAGAATTTTCTGGCTCTCTACGTGATCGATTTCATTCTAGGGCACACATTCAGTCTATGGCAAGCGAGTTCTAAATCGATACCGGGCATCTCATATGTACTCCAAGAAAAAAACGTCGTGATTTCTTTGTAGAAGTTGTGTGATGGCCAAGAGTTCTTCTTCAGTTAGGTTATTTCTGACATAAAAAACCTTACCGAATGGATTAACTTTTGTAGTGTCTTCGTAATTAATTCTTGGAGGGGGATCACGTTGTGTGCCCGCCGCCGATCATCGGTTGGGGTGCGCTTGGACGGATTCGGATGTCGGGCCGGTCGCTCTTGCGGGACGGCTTCACTAGGTTTTCGCTGTTATCGAGCCGACTATGCCCCATCATTACTGAACCACCCGCGCTCGGAGTCGAGCGCTTGCACAGTAATGGGGAGTAAGTCCACGGGCCTTCGGGTGTTTCAACGTAACCCGAACGGTTTAGGCCTCGGTTTCGGCCCTCATAGGCATTTGGACCCTCACCCTCATGCGATCGTGGCATCTCCTCATGAGTGTTGTTCACGGTAGGGATTTGGCGAGATCCATAGGTGAGACCATCGGGGCGCCCTTTGTCGTACAAATGATTCATGGATCGAGAATCAGTTATGTTTTAGAATTCGGGAAATTTCTTATGGATCGACAATCAGTTATGTTTTAGAATTCGGGAAATTATGGATCGACAATCCTTATCCCCATAGACGACAACAAATGTTAATACACAATAATTTAGGTTATACAAGTTTCTGCTCCTTCTTTAATTCCTCCTTCTCTAACGTCATTCAACCTTTCGACACCTACAAATTAATGGACACAAGGGGTGAGTGTCCCCCTAATCTACCTCCGATAATTATGCCAGAAAGGGCAATGTCGAACAACATTATAGGTAAAGAAATTTGGGGAAAAAAACCTACTTGCACATGACGAATGCATGTGTATTTATAATGGAAGGGTGACTTGGATCTAGCGTTTCAAGAAAATACCATAGGTCAATCCATTTGTATTGTTTTGGCTCAAACAAGTCAATTAGTTGTTGCTTAATCCACTCACGAATCCTATCTTTCAGTTAGGTTAGAATCTTTCATAATAAAATAATCTAATATAGAGTAACTACGATAATAAATAACTCCCTTAATAAACTAATACAAGATAAGAAAATAGCAAATACAACACATGCTCAATTAATAGATATGTCAACCATGAATAAGATAATAATAGATCTCGCTACCTAATTGATTGCGAAATTTACCCCGTTGGAGTATGTGTATTAACTATACTCTATCTGCTCAAAATTAATTGTCCCTTTTTCTTCACTAATTTGGAACAAAAGGAGTGTAACTAAATGACTAGTGGTGAAATTCATTCATATTATATAATATGCGTAGGCGAATTCGTTAACAATTTGTAAAATACGTGTTTATCCAGGTGGGTACACTGGTGCTAATTGGCGTCAACACCTATTGTTCGATATCGTTGATTGTTACACTTACAAAAACACCAACAAATACAAGACACACACATATACATATATATATATATATATATATATATATATATATATAGAGAGAGAGAGAGAGAGAGAGAGAGAGAGGGGAGTAGAATACATGAACCACTTGCCATGGAAGAGAAACGTCTCTCTTAACCCAACTCCCCCGATCCTCCCCCCTTGAACAGTCCACCCATAGAAACAATTGCAGCCCTAGATCGCAAATTTTAGCCAAAATCTTTGCTTGTAAGTGGTTTATCCTCCCCTTAAGAATCTACGATGAACAAAAGAGTCCCCTCCGGAAATCGATTAGAGAAACCCCGCCTCGAATCCCTGATTTATCTTGTCGTCATGGCGGCATTGTATTGCGTCCTCCACTGAAATCCGGGTTTATAAAAGGGCAAAGGAATGATGGCCCCTCTTCATATACCTCCAAAAGGAGAACGAAGAAGCGGAAGGGTTTTGATAACAAGAAATGTTTGTCATTTGGGAGGCTAGGGCTGATAACCACAAGTCACTTCTCAAATTTGTCGATCAGAGGCAAATCGGGGTGATTGGTGAGGGCGCTAACTCAGGCAATTCGCCTATCACGGGTCTCTGAAGTGTTTTTCCCTTCTTAGGGAAGGTATGAACTGATCGTACACCCTGAAGCAATCAAGGTTGTTTCTTCCCCCCCCCCCTCTCTCTCTCTCTCTCTCTCTCTCTCTCTCTGATGAATACTAGTCTGAATAAATGTGTTACTGTATGCATGTGGTTTAATTATAACTAGCCAGTAGTGCCCGTCCGTTGGACGGGCTTTGTGCGTAAGCTGAACCAAACAATGAATTCAAACGGTCGAATCAAAAAGCGATTCTTATATTTATATTTTACAACTAAGCTCAAAGTTTATCAACTAAATTAAAACGTAAAGCTGAACCAAATAAATGAAATTGCCTATGCAAATTTATAATCAAAGAAATTCATATAGGTTATTCGCAGAGCCGATTATGACATATTCATCATCCACAACCATTCCCTTGGCATGTACATAGATCATGAATCTTTCATTCTTCAATGAGGCTGACACCGTGTTCTCTTACAAGCAGCCCCCACCAACAACACTTGCTCTTCCCTCGCCCTCTTCATGGCTTCACTTTTATAACTACTACATGTAGTATTCAACTTTGGAGCACCGCCTGCAAGAAGAAGAGTTGAGGTCAAACATCAATCAAATTTGCAATAAAACTCAAATCAAAATCGGACTATAGACACCATCATCGAAAGCTGCAAAATGTCAAGAATCATCAGAGCATGCACTGAATCTTACTGTTAGAGAACGAATTCGAGCAAGAGGAAACATCTGTTTTAATCCTCTTCACCGGACGAATTGCCTCCATCCAGAGCTTTCTCTTCAACTAACTAATACTCCTTTCAATAAGTACTAATCCAACAATCAAACAACTAATCATGCATGTTTCACACGCCAGACACTTCATCTATCACACACACATATCAATCTTAAAAATCAGCAAATTGACGAACAAAACCAAAAAACCCCCCAAAAGCTAGAAATGTAGAATGATTAATGTAGAATTTGTGTGTTCTTGATTCAATTGGGGAGAAACCTTGATCAATATGATGAGGTGGCAGATTTCCAAGTGGGACCCACCATGGAGCAACAGAATTCAAGTCTGGAGAAAAATCAGCTCAGCTTGATAATTGGCCAGGATGGTGAATTTGCTATCAAGCTTCTGCATCTTTGAGAACTAATTAACTGCCTGCTTTTTTGTAGATTAATTCAGGTTTTCACTAAGGAGAAAGACTACATCAATTTTTTAACTTTCATTTATATAGTAGTGATCAAGATTATCAAGTAGAGAATGCAATCAATCAAATCGTTTAAAAGCAGAGAAATTAACAGCAATCGAATCATGAAAGTCCAACTCGCAAAAAAGGTGAAAGCAATTGGCACAGAACAGATAGAACTCGAGACTTCAATGGGAATGGAAAACGCCGAAATGGGATTCTAGATTTGTATGTTTATAGCTCGGAATAGGAACGGCTAGGGTTTTATATTTTGGATAAATTTGGAAAACTACCCATCAAATATGGTGTTGTGCACCAAAGCACCCACAAAAAAGGAAGTTACATAATCTCACCCTTTAGAAGGTAGAAAAGAAAGTGGGATTGTTGGCAAATCTTATGAAGATCCCCAAATTAAGCTAACCTTGCACGTAATTCCTCTAATCATGTGTTAAAATGCATTTAAAATATAGACACATTTCAGCAAGATATGCATTATTGCATGTACATGCTTAGAACTTGAGATGCTAAAGCGCATGGTCAATTAAATTCACACTGGTTTTAATCTTAATTGTCTACTTCTTTGATCCAATGACTCCAATAATTCAGAATGAATAATGAATTAGTGAATTAGGGGACTGAATGAATTGTATGCATAATTCAGAGTGCATATGCTAAATACGTACAGGCTAATCTAATCTGCCACTAATCTTACCATCACTGCATCTGTGCTAATATTATATCAGCTAAGAAAGCCATATTTTGCCTGCATTAGAGCTGAATGATCAAATTGATAGAATTCTGGACTTAATAACCCTAAGCTATCAATGATCAAGACTTCACATTACATAATGCACTTATCATCATCAGCAGTAGCAGCTAAGAATGTCAAACACAAATTAAGAAAGCCATATTTTGCCTGCATTAGAGCTGAATGATCAAATTGATAATAACATGAGCAAGAATGGAACAAAGGCATCACCTCTTCAATGATCACCACCTCTTCTTCTTCCTCCTCCAAGGACTCTCCTTCCTCGGGCTCAACAAGAACCACTTCCCTGTTCTCCAACTGATCGAGCGCCGCCTTCGCCTTATCGAAACTGATTTCAACCCGTCGTCTCCGCCACTGCGATTTCTGCCGGCTCCCGAACTCCACCAGGAGCTCCTCTTGGTTCATCCTCTCCCTCTCAGCTTCTTCTTTCTCTCTCCTCACCCTCGCCTTCACCGGATCCTCTCGCCCGATCCCCGCCCGCGACCGCCTAATGTCGATCCCAATCGGCTCCGCCCAACCCGAGCCCTCATTCCCGAGCGCCGAGC
This sequence comes from Polygonum aviculare, assembly GCA_934048045.1. Lineage (NCBI taxonomy): Eukaryota > Viridiplantae > Streptophyta > Magnoliopsida > Caryophyllales > Polygonaceae > Polygonum > Polygonum aviculare. Next base: position 11,865,460 of record OW204025.1, on the reverse strand, counting down.
CAGGCTCGTAGCCCAGCCTCTTTAGCAATTGGAAGCCGATGTTGGACTCGGGGATCGCTGATTGCAGGTTCCCTAGGGTTTGCGCCGCCGTTCAGCAATTGGAACCCCCCCCTCCGTTCAGATCCGGAGATGACCTCCACCTCTGCATCTCCGCCGTCGTCGAAATCGCCTCCTACTTGCCCCCTCCGTTTAGATCCGCCGACGACTTCCGCCTCGACATTTCCACCATCGTCGAAAATGCCTCCTCCTTGCTCCCTCCATTCAAATCCGCCGTCGGCGAAAACGCCTCATCCTCGCCCCCTCCATCCAGCAGGAAGATCTACAAGCCAGCACCGGCCTGTAGGAGAAGGCCATCCGAAGAGGCGAACGAGGCAAAAAAAAGGCATCGATCAATTGCCAGACTCAGAAGAGAACACAAGGGAAGACTGGGAGGCGTAAAACAGAGGGTAATAAGAGCGGACACCGACATGCGAAAGAAAAGCGTTTGAGTTGCAAACAAGAACAATAAAGTAATAAAAGGAAAAACTAATTTTAATAGCAACATTAAACCCCAACGAGGAACTGCATTTTTCTATAGATATAGATAGATATGGCTTTTTAGGGGTCTTGTTTGCCTGAGTATGATTGGTTCTACGATTACCTCACTTCTTGCAGTTACTACATTGGCTGTAATTTCTACTGTAAACACAATGACAGCTTGAAATTTGGGACTATGGTGAAAGACAATCGCACCTTTAAGAAATATGTTGTTCTGAGATCCTGTTCTTTATAGACCGATCCCGTAAGGGCAATGCTAAAGAATGCATTGAAGAAAACTCTACCATGGCCCATGAGGCCTTAAAGGGTAGTTGTTGGGACGCTATCAAGAACGCCTGTGTACTTGTTAGTGTTCCACACAACCGTCCCTTAGTTTTGATATGACAAACTCACTATGATTCTAATAAAGTTGTCCAAGTGTTCAGGAACGCTAGTGACCAAAAGGACAACAAGTGTGTATGGGCGTCCCACAGGCTTAGGGACGCTAGCTAACAGGAAGTAAGGACCAGCCAGAAACTACTTGAGCAAGGACGGAGTCCTAAGCAAGTAGGAACGCAAGAAAGGAGTCCTTACTCACTAGCCGACAAGATGACATCACTCGACAATGTTTGATCATCCAAGGACACGTGGAGACCGATCCTGTAGCGGAGTCCAACACTACGTGGCGGACGATCCTGTCACAGAGTTCATCAACACGTGGCGGCCGATCCTATAGCGGAGTTCATCATACACAGCTGGATACAGGAAGCTTCCTCATCACCGCCCCACTACGTGGAGGAAGATCCTGTAGCCACGTCCAAGAAGGGCATGATCGTCCCAGAGAAAAGACGCCCTTCCCCAAGTCCTATAAATAGCCCCAAGGCATTTATTGTGATTTTAAAACGCTTTCAAGAATATTCAGAGAGAATCATAGGAAAGCGGCTCACTCAAGAACACGAAGAACTAACTCAAGAACTCAAGAACAGTGATAGAACTTGTGTTAGATCGAGTGAGAGTTGTGACCAAATCACAAAATCAGTTTGTAACAGAAAACACAAAAAGAGAGAGAGAACGTTCTGCGAAGTACTGCAGAACGTAGGAATAGAGTCCTTTGTTAGATTGAACTCACTTAAGTTGTAGGCTTAGAGGAGTCCTTTACTAGTGGACTTAGGGAAAAGCTAAGTGCCAGAGAACTGTAAAGACTCGCCAGTACAACTGTAAGGATGTTCAATAAAAAGGAAAGAACTATTCAAAAATCCTCCAAGGAGGTAGAGGTTTACACTCAAGGACTACTTGGTCTTGAGTGGTTCCTCTATAATTCACTGCGTTCATTACTTACCTGTTTAGTACATAATTTCTGCTGCATTACTCAAGGACGCTCCTACTCCTCGTAGGGACGCCTAACCTAAGGACGCCTTTACCAAAGTAAAGGACGTCCCTCTGTACTAACGATCCAACAATTGGTATCAGAGCAGGCGCTCTAGATTCTTACTGAGTTGCAGGTAAAGATGGACATGGAACCTATTGGAATCTCGTTCGTAAAGCCTCCGCGCCTGACGGACGGCAACTTCAACCGCTGGAAAACTAGATTTGAGAATTTCTGCAGAAGCACAAATTATCAATGCTGGAAGGTTATTATGAAGGGAGATCTCAAGGTACCCGCTGACAAAGTTGACAAGGAGGACGATTGGGGTCCTGATGAATTCAAGCTAATGGAGACAAATGCTAAAGCAGTGTGCTTCCTTCAAGCATCCCTCTGCGAAAGGGACGCCACAAGAGTCAGCAATCTCCCCACAGCAAAACAACAGTGGGAAGCTCTTGAGAAATTTCATGTGGGAACTGCAGAAATGAAAGAGGACGTCCAGCTGAAGATCAAGAAGGAGTTCTATGCCTTCACTATGTTGCCAAATGAAACGGTGAATGACTATTCATACCGTTTTGAGGCCCTTGTCACCAAGATGAGAAACTTGGGCATCCCAGAAACAAAAATCTCCATGAGGAATAGAGTTCAAGTGGTCATTGATGGTTTGACCGGAGTCTGGAACTTTGACAGAACAACGTTCAAAGAGAACACAGCCAACAAAACTCTTGATATGGAAGAAATCTATGGGAAGCTCAGGCAGTACGAAGAAAGAAGAATCTCTGACATGGCTCAGCTAGGAAAGAATCCTCAAACGGATCTTGCTTTGGCGTCCACAACACCTGGTTTGAACTCGTTGAGACGGATCAGATACAATTTGAGAAGTTGGGTGGTCCCTACGAGGTGTAGGAGCGTCCTAGAGTAATGCAACGGAAATAGTACTAAACAGGTAAGTAATGAACGCAATGAATTATAGAGGAACCACTCAAGACCAAGTAGTCCTTGAGTGTAAACCTCTACCTCCTTGGAGGATTTTTGAATAGTTCTTCCTTTATATTGAACGTTCTTACAGTTGTACTGGCGAGTCTTTACAGTTCTCTGACACTTAGCTTTTCCCTAAGTCCACTAGTAAAGGACTCCTCTAAGCCTACAACTTAAGCAAGTTCAAACTACTAAAGGACTCCTATCCCTGCGTCCTACAGTACTTCGTAGAACTCTCTTTCTCTTCATTTGATTACAAACAGTTTTGTGATTTGGGTTACAAGTCTCACTTGATCTAACTCAGGTCTAAGCACTGTTCTTGAGTTCTTGAGTTAGTTCTTCGTGTTCTTGAGTGAGCCGCTTTCCTATGATTCTCTCTGAATATTCTTGAAAGCGTTGAAGTCACAATAAATGCCTTGGGGCTATTTATAGGACTTGGGGAAGGGCGTCTTTTCTCTGGGACGATCATGCCCTTCTTGGACGTGGCTACAGGATCTTCCTCCACGTAGTGGGGCGGTGATGAGGAAGCTTCCTGTATCCAGCTGTGTATGATGAACTCCGCTACAGGATCGGCCGCCACGTGTTGATGAACTCTGTAACAGGATCGTCCGCCACGTAGTGTTGGACTCCGCTACAGGATCGGTCTCCACGTGTCCTTGGATGATCAAACATTGTCGAGTGAAGTCATCCTGTCGGCTAGTGAGTAAGGACTCCTTTCTTGCGTTCCTACTTGCTTAGGACTCCGTCCTTGCTCAAGTAGTTTCTGGCTGGTCCTTACTTCCTGCTAGCTAGCGTCCCTAAGCCTGTGGGACGCCCATACACACTTGTTGTCCTTTTGGTCACTAGCGTTCCTGAACACTTGGACAACTTTATTAGAATCATAGTGAGTTTGTCATATCAAAACTAAGGGACGGTTGTGTGGAACACTAACAAGTACGCAGGCGTTCTTGATAGCGTCCCAACAATTTCCCCCTTTTTGATGATGACAAACTCTTCAGCAAAATAGTTTTGACATTAGAACTTAGTATGCATGAAAACTTAAAAGCGTCCTCTAACACTTAGAGAAATTTTAATAAGCACAAGTTTTCAATCTTTGATTCTCTAGCTTTTGGATTTAAAGGAGAGAGTCGCGTCCTAGAAAAGTTTCTAAGCGTCCTCTTTTATGCTAGCATGAGCGTTCCTTAGACTTTTCACTTGATAGTTCCCCCTTAACACTTGCTTATTCTAGATAACTATTTTATAGCGCATCTCTGCAAAACTACACTTCCCCCTTTTGGCATCATCGAAAAGGATAACAAGTGATAAGGACGTTAGCACAAACACATAACTAAAAGCAGTGGAACGCTTAAACACACATATGCAAGAAAACAGATGAAATGCCATTCAAACAAGAGTTAAGAGTTATTACAGACCAATGGTCATAAGTGTTTGAAATTCAAAAAGAAGCAAAAGCAGAATAACAAGGGATGAACGGGGAGTTGGCAATCACTGAGAACGGCTCTGGTCTTGGTAAAACTTGAGCAGTTGTTCATTAAGTTCATTGGCCTTGGAGAACGCGGAGGACAAGTCCTTGAGAGTAGAAAAGATTAGGCACTGGTTGTCCATAATCGCACCCATGAGTTCTGCTGGCGGATGTTCAGAAATGTGTGCAGGAGCAGAACGGGGCCTAGGACCTGAACTGGAAGAGGGAGCGTCTTGAGGGAAGGCTGGAGGAGAAGAGCGTCCTAAGAGCATCTGATCTAGAGTTGTAAGATCGACAGCAGGCTCTTGATCCTGGAATTCCTCTTGAGGCGTCGAAGTAAGCCTTGCGGCCTCAGCCTCAGCAGCCAAGCGTTCTTCCTCAGCTTTCTTTTGAGCTTCTTCAGCCTCAGCTTTCAACTGTTTCAGGACGGACGGGAGCTCTTCATTATGTCTTATTTCGACCAGTCCCTTCTTAGCATCCCATTTTAAGCCAAGTTCTTGTTGAGGAGTGCTCTCATCATATGCGTTCTGAGAGTCTAGGATCAACTTGACCAGCCCTGGGTACGGCAGAGCATGTTGCTTCCTCCCACACTTAGCCATATGTTGCATTGCTATTCTTGCTAAGTTAATGGGGCGGCGTTCTAGGATGGCGTCTATGAGAATAATGTCAGATGTTTGCACAATAGAACGCTTCTCCTACCTTGGAAGAATGGCGCGACAAATGAAGTAATGGATAATGGCGCCAACTTTGCTCAGAACGTGAGCTACCCTGTCTAGTCCCATAGGCCTCTTGCCATGAAAAATGTGCTCAACCAGCGGCAATTCTTGGTCTGTTGTTTCAAAGCCGCCTTCAGGTAGAGAACTGAGAGCATCAGACGGAGGCTTGCGAGAACCAAGACCGAGGAAGGTGCGCATTTGGCATTCAGTGACTGAAACTCTCTCTCCTTCAATTTTAAAGTGGAGGGAGCCATCTTTGGCCTTGTAGCGCAGATCCCGGTAGAATGCCTTGACCTGATCTATGTCAACAGTGGTCGGCGCAGGTCCTACATTCAACCATCCTTGGACTTTTAGAAGCTCAAGAAACTCCTGAACGGCCTCATCATCAAAAGAAGCGAGCCACTCTTCAGTATAAATTAGAGGGCTCAGGACTTTAACGGGCACATCAGCGTTCTTCCTTCTACGCTTGCCCTTGGGAGTTTCAGAGTCCTCATCATCTGAAGAACTGTTCTCTTTATCTGAGTCGCCAAACTCATCTTGCTCAGCGTCCACTATGCCTTCATTCTCAGCATCGCCACCAGATGTGGCTTGAACGGCACCAGCGGAGGTTTGCGATTGGGACGCGCCTTCAGCGTTCTGAGCCTCTGTTTGTTGTTCGGTTGCGGGCTCAGCGTCCTCAGGGACTTGGACAGTTTCAGATTGGATTGAGGGGGAGGGGTTTTCTTGTGGGGGAGGGGGAGGTTTGAGGATTGGGAGAGCTTGGTTGTAAGGTGGAACTTCTTGAGCATCACGCTCGAGCTCTTCAGAGAGAGTTGGCTCGGCGTTCTTCTGAGCGACCTGGTGCTGACCAGCGTCCTCAATCTGTTCTGAAGGAGCGTTCACCTCTCCTTCGGCTTCATCATCAGAGTCCCCAACTATGTCGATGAAGGGGGACGCTTGAGCGGGCGTTCCTCTTTGGCTCTCAGATGAGCTAGAAGAGGAGGAGGAGATGTGCTCGGGCTCTCGAGCGTTCTGGACCAAGAGCACCTTTGGTGATTCGCCAGCTTTGCGGCGTTTGAAGGTGTGCTCAAGGGCCGGACGCTGCTCAACGTCCTCTGGTCCGCTTTCTGATGATGGACGGCGAGATCTGGGGGTCTCGGGGTCCTTTGGCGGAGAAATATGAGCCGGAGCGGAGGGGAAGTTGGCGAGGTTGAGAGGAGAGACATTTGGTTTTGGGGGGAAAAGAATGAGGGCATTGTTTTTTGAAGGTTGAGGGGACGGTGGAGGAGTTGGGAGTTGGACAATGGTAAGGGGTTGAGGAGGTGGAGTGGATTCTTGTGAGAGGTTGGAAGGCCGTTTTGTGGTGCTAGGCCTTTTTGAGGAGGAGGTGGAGGATGGAACGCTCGATGTCTTGGCCTTTTTTAGGGGCCTTGGGTCATGGACTTTCTTTGAGCGTCCCTCCTTTAAGTGAGGTGGAAACTTGTCCACAATCTCTGTTGGGTTTGAGGAGGTGAGATTGGATGTTTTTGATAGGGGAGATAAAGGGGTTGGACGCTTGGATGGGAGGATTGATTTTGTGGCGATGGAAGGGACTTGAGGTGGTGAAGGAGAAGGATTTGGTACTCGGGACTTTAGCATTTTGTAGGCTAAGGAGTCCTCAGGGTACATAGGGAAGTCAGGTAGGACGGCGTTGTGGAGGTCAGGGATTAGATCAAGCAGGGGAGCAAGGTTCTCACCTCCGAACTGTGAGAAGAATAGAACGTCGTCCATCCGTCCTGGTAGATCCTTGAAGTTAGTCTTGTGAAGGCCGGGGATGACGAATCGTTCGATGAACTTTTCGTAGTTCCTGGTCTTTATGTACAGGGTCTTGGGCTTCCTATTGATGAAGTCCACTAACGACTCATTGAGAACGATGGGTTGAGGCTTTTCAATGTAGTGGGACTTTACCAATCTGCGTCTCTTCCCGCCAGCAGAAGTTCCGGCGGCGTTCACTAGTCTTTGAGACATCTTTCCGGTGAGTTTTTAGTGAGAGGAAGTTGCCGGAGTTCTAGAGAGAAGGCAGAGCAAATTTGAGAGCGAGAAAGTGGTTGAGCGTAATAAATTCTGAGAGCGACTGTTCTGGCCTTATATAGAGGAAGCGGTGGCACAAACGGTAATTACCACTGTTTTACTGTGCGATACGTGGCAAAACTTCCCCCTTAAGATTTGAGCAAAAGCAACGGTCACTGTTCATACTTTCAAAAGTTCAAAATTTTGACTCTTCAACTGCTCAGTAACAACTGAACTGGCATTCTTACCAACTAGCACTGAGCGTCCTCTCATACTTAGCAAACTTTTACCTCTTCAAGCAAATTTGTTTAATCAAACCCACAACCAACTTACCGTTCTTGTGATCACCTTTCGAACCAGTTGAGAACAACGCAAGTACGTCCCGTAAAAGAAAATATGAAGCTCATAGGACGCTTTTGCGGAGTTCTCGGCTAGGGTAAGCTTAGAGTTCCCATCATTTCGGCTTATAATGAGGGTTGGGTGATCAGGGATACTCTTTTCAAGATAAAATAGAGAAAATTTGAATGGCGTTCCAAAGTAGCAAACACATGAAGTTTTAGACTAGCGTCCTTGCAAATATGAATTCAATGCATAATAGTCCTTAAACACTTAGAATCTACAAAACATAGCCAATCATTGGGAGAATAGTAGAACGGGACTTGCTACTTAAAAGTTATCATCCCCAAGAGCAGCCTTAGATGCTCAAAGGGACGTCTATCAAGCGCCTTAGTGAAAATATCAGCTATTTGGTCTTCAGTCCTTACATGCTCCATACTAATGAGTCCTAGTTCAACATTATCACGCAAGAAATGATGTCTTATATGAATATGCTTTGTGCGTGAATGAAAAACAGGATTCTTAGAAATTTCAATAGCACTTGTGTTATCACAGCGAATGGGAATAGTTTCAAGATTGATACCGTAGTCCTCTAGTTGATATTTGATCCAGATGACTTGTGAACAGCACGAGGCAGCAACAACGTACTCGGCTTCCGCAGTTGAAAGCGCCACAGAGTTCTGTTTCTTAGATCCCCAAGAAACTAAGCATGAACCAAGGAACTGTGCCATTCCTGAGGTGCTTTTCCTATCAATTACATGACCCGCATAATCAGCGTCCGAGTAGCCAACAAGCTTGAAGGACGTCTTCCTGGGGTACCAAAGGCAAAGATCATCGCGTCCTTTGAGATAGCGAAAGATCCGCTTGACTTCTTGCATGTGGGACTCCTTTGGATTCGCCTGGAAGCGTGCACACAAGCAAACGGCAAACATAATGTCGGGACGGCTTGCGGTCAAGTAGAGCAAAGAACCAATCATTCCTCTGTAAAGTTTTTGATCAACGTCCTTTCCCTGTTCGTCTGCGTAAAGACGCGAGTTTGGAGAACATGGGGTTGCAACAGGTTTGGACGTGTTCATCCCGTACTTCTCAAGCATTTCACGGACATATTTTTGTTGATGAATGCGCGTCCCTTCCTTGAGTTGGTTAATTTGAAGTCCCAAGAAGAAATTGAGTTTTCCAATGAGGGACATCTCAAACTCACTACTCATTAAGGACTTGAACTCATCTACAAGTTTCATGTTAGTACTACCAAAGACTATATCATCAACATAGACTTGGGCAATTAAAATGTCCTTGTGAACTTTCTTTATAAACAAAGTTTTATCAATTGAACCTCTAGCGTACCCATGAGACAGAAGAAAGGACGCAAACCTGTCGTACCATGCACGAGGGGCTTGTTTGAGTCCATAGAGCGCTTTGTCCAAGTGGTACACATGATCTGGGTGAGAGGCGTCCTCGAAGCCAGGCGGCTGAGCAACATACACTTCCTCCTTTAGCTTTCCATTGAGAAAGGCAGTCTTGACGTCCATCTGAAATAGCTTGAATCCTTTGTGAGCGGCAAAGGCAATAAGAAGACGAACGGCTTCAATTCTAGCAACAGGAGCAAAGGTCTCATCATAGTCTATGCCTTCCTCTTGCTTGAATCCTTGAGCTACCAGTCTTGCCTTGTTCCTTGACACACGTCCACTCTCATCAAGCTTATTTCTAAACACCCATCGCGTCCCTATGATATTTTTGCCTTTGGGACGTGGGACGAGAGTCCAAACTTTGTTTCTTTCAAACTGATTGAGTTCTTCTTGCATTGCTTGAATCCAGTCAGCGTCCTGGAGTGCTTCTTTGATATTCTTTGGTTCCACCATAGAGACAAAGGCATTGAATGCACAAAAGGCTAAATTTGCACTCTGGGACTTGCTAGCAGCTGATCTGGTCTGAACTCCTTAAGACGGATCAGATACAATTTGAGAAGTTGGGTGGTCCCTAGAGAAGCGGGACTCCCTTTGAAACAGTTGAGCAAATCTTGGATCAATGTCTCCATCAGAATTATCACTATCACTTTGAGCATCGTCCTCAGCGTGTTCCCCCTCAGAGAAAGCGTCCACACTTTGGCGTTGCTCGCCTTGTTGACTTGATTCTGCTATATCTTGTTGAACTGGAGATACACTGCGAGAGAGAACTCCCTGAACAACACTAGGAGCGTCCACAGAGACTTCTTCAGGATTTGGAGACGCGTCCTTAGAGACATAGTATTTTCCTGAGGTCCAATCTTCAGCTTCATCTTTAGAGTCGTCCTGCTGATGCGCTGAGGAGCGTTCTTTCTTACTTGGTTTTTCTCTGTGAGAAGAACTCTCCTTGAACACAACATGAATACTCTCTTCAAGTTTTAGAGTTCTTTTTTTGAAAACCCTATATGCTTTGCTGGTGAGAGAGTACCCAAGGAATATGGCTTCATCGCTCCTTGCATCAAACTTTCCAAGTTTTTCTTTATCATTGTTGTGAACGAAACACTTGCAACCAAAAACTCTGAGATAATCGATGCGAGGCTTCCTTCCATTCAACAACTCATAGGACGTCTTCTTCAGCAGAGGACGGATCATGGCGCGATTAATGATGTAGCATGCTGTGGCAATAGCTTCCGCCCAGAAGTACTTGGGGACGCTATTAGCCATAAGCATAGTTCTTGCCATATCCTCTAGCGTCCTGTTCTTTCTTTCCACAACTCCATTTTGTTGTGGAGTCCTTGGAGCTGAGAAGTTGTGCGAGACACCATGTTGATCACAGAAGGCCAGGAACTCTGAATTTTGGAATTCCGTCCCATGGTCTGATCTTATGGCTTTGAGAGGCGTCTCCAGGGCAACTTCCACTTGTTTGATGAAGACTTTGAACGCATTGAAACAATCTGCTTTGGAAGTTAAGAAAAGAACCCAAGTGAATCGAGAAAAATCATCTACAAGAACGTAAATGTACCTCTTTCCACCGTGGCTCAACGTCTTCATTGGTCCACAAAGATCCATATGGAGGATTTCCAGAGGCTTCTTTGTGCTGACTTCGTTCTTTGACTTGAAAGACGTTCTCGTTTGCTTCCCTTTGATACAGGCTTCACACTGTTCCACAGTATCAGGATCAATTCGGGGAAGTCCCTTCACAAGATTTCTTTGGTGAAGCTTGAAGATCGTGCTTGGTCCAGCATGACCAAGTCGGCGATGCCAGAGATCAGCGTCCTTCTTTACAGCAGATAGACATAATTCTGATTTAGGCTTGAACTCTTGACTGAAGATGTAGATGTTGTTCTTGCGAACTCCTTTGAGAACAACTTTGTTGGACTTCTTGTTGATAACAAGGCACTCCTTTGAGTCAAATGTGACTAGATTTTCGCCTTGATCACACATCTGAGAGACGCTAAGAAGATTGAAGCCAAGTCCTTCGACAAGACTGACATTTGTTGCTTTGATGGACGGGTTGAGAATAGCAGTTCCCGTTCCCTTGATCTTTCCTTTGCCCTTGTTGCCAAACGAGACAGTTCCTCCCGTGGCACTACTTTGGATAGAAGTGAGATGGATCTGGCTTCCTGTCATATGATTTGAGGCGCCACTATCAATGATCCATGGGCGTCCCCTCACTTCCACCTGCCAAAACAAGGTTAGTTCTTGGCGACCCAGGCAAGGTGTTCCTTACCTGGCTCATTACAATAGTAGAACTTTGGTTCTGGCATATAGTCATTTATGTTAACATCATTAGAAATGGCATTTCTGCGGAAAGAACTTCTAGAACGTCTAGGACGCCTAGAATTGGCTTTTGGAACGGACTTAGCATTTTCATTGTTAGTCCTAGCAACTTTCCCACTCTCAATGTCTTCCTTAAGTTTTACACAGTCATATTTGAAGTGGTCACCTTGTCCACAGTACCAGCACGTCCTATAGTAAGTACCGAGGTAGTACTTCTTGTTGGGACGTTGGATTTTGTTTTGCTTCATCTTTTGGGGATCGCACACCTTTGAGCCGTCCCCTTTAGCAATTTTCTTGTAAATTTTATGACTGGTGGAATTGGTGTAGTAGTCCTCTTGACCTATTTCTCCACTTTCTAGAACTCTAATTCTTTCAAGGAGATTTTTAGTTTTCTCTTTTTCAAGTTCTAGTTCAGAAGTTTTGCTTGCCTCAAAATCACTGGGAAGAGAGTTCTTAGAGTCATCTTCATAACCTAGACCTCTCTTAGCTGGGACAAAAACTATAGGTCTTACTTCTTCAACTATGGGACTCTTTCCTAAGACTTTCACTTCTTCCCTAAGCTTGGCGTTCTCAAGTTTAAGACATACAAGTTCAGTTTTTAGGGACTTAGTTTCTTCACATGAGGACTCTAGTTGAATAGTCATTAAATTACAGTTCTCACATTCAACTACAATATTTTCATCTTCGAGTTCATCCATTCTTCTTTTCATAACAAGACTTTCCTCCATGATTTTACCAATGAGTTTAAGCAATTTTGGTTTTGAACACTTTTCTAGAGAACGCATCATGGAATCATGAGTTACCTCTTGTTCGTTGTCGGAGGCGTTCTCTTCAATAATTGGGGCGTCCTCTACTGCCATGTATGCAACTTGATCATCACGTTCACCATCACTTGAACTGAGATCATCCCAGGCAGCTGTACACGCTCCAATGAGAGCTTTCTTCTTTTCCTTGGAGGACGTTCCCACAGTACATTTTTTGGCAAAATGTCCTTTCTTGTTGCATTTGTAGCATGTGAGTTCCTTCATTTCAGCCTCTGTGTACTTGGGACTCTCCTTTTTGTAGCATTTGCTCTTGCTGCTATGCTTGTTCTTCTTGTTATAGTACTTGAGAGCCTTGTGAATAAGAGAGAGTTCCTCATCTGAGTCAATTTCTTCCTTTGGCTTTCTTTCTTTCTCTTTGGAAAGCAAGTTCTCAAGTTTTTCTTTGTTTTGCATCATCAGCGCTAGATCTCTTTGGCCACGAAGGTACTCAGCGTACTCTGGTGTTGTGGACGCCAAAGCAAGATCAGTTTGAGGATTCTTTCCTAGTTGAGCCATGTCAGAGATTCTTCTTTCTTCGTACTGCCTGAGCTTCCCATAGATTTCTTCCATATCAAGAGTTTTGTTGGCTGTGTTCTCTTTGAACGTTGTTCTGTCAAAGTTCCAAACTCCGGTCAAACCATCAATGACCACTTGAACTCTATTCCTCATGGAGATTTCTGATTCTGGGATGCCCAAGTTTCTCATCTTGGTGACAAGGGCCTCAAAACGGTATGAATAGTCATTCACCGTTTCATTTGGCAACATACTGAAGGCATAGAACTCCTTCTTGATCTTCAGTTGGACGTCCTCTTTCATTTCTGCAGTTCCCACATGAAATTTCTCAAGAGCTTCCCACTGTTGTTTTGCTGTGGGGAGATTGCTGACCCTTGTGGCGTCCCTTTCGCAGAGGGATGCTTGAAGGAAGCACACTGCTTTAGCATTTGTCTCCATTAGCTTGAATTCATCAGGACCCCAATCGTCCTCCTTGTCAACTTTGTCAGCGGGTACCTTGAGATCTCCCTTCATAATAACCTTCCAGCATTGATAATTTGTGCTTCTGCAGAAATTCTCAAATCTAATTTTCCAGCTGTTGAAGTTGCCGTCCGTCAGGCGCGGAGGCTTCACGAACGAGATTCCAATAGGTTCCATGTCCATCTTTTCCTGCAACTCAGTAAGAATCTAGAGCGCCTGCTCTGATACCAATTGTTGGATCGTTAGTATTGAGGGACTGCCTTTACTTTGGTAAAGGCGTCCTTTGGTTAGGCGTTCCTACGAGGTGTAGGAGCGTCCTAGAGTAATGCAGCGGAAATAGTACTAAACAGGTAAGTAATGAACGCAATGAATTATAGAGGAACCACTCAAGACCAAGTAGTCCTTGAGTGTAAACCTCTACCTCCTTGGAGGATTTTTGAATAGTTCTTCCTTTATATTGAACGTTCTTACAGTTGTACTGGCGAGTCTTTACAGTTCTCTGGCACTTAGCTTTTCCCTAAGTCCACTAGTAAAGGACTCCTCTAAGCCTACAACTTAAGCAAGTTCAAACTACTAAAGGACTCCTATCCCTGCGTCCTACAGTACTTCGTAGAACTCTCTTTCTCTTCTTTTGATTACAAACAGTTTTGTGATTTGGGTTACAAGTCTCACTTGATCTAACTCAGGTCTAAGCACTGTTCTTGAGTTCTTGAGTTAGTTCTTCGTGTTCTTGAGTGAGCCGCTTTCCTATGATTCTCTCTGAATATTCTTGAAAGCGTTGAAGTCACAATAAATGCCTTGGGGCTATTTATAGGACTTGGGGAAGGGCGTCTTTTCTCTGGGACGATCATGCCCTTCTTGGACGTGGCTACAGGATCTTCCTCCACGTAGTGGGGCGGTGATGAGGAAGCTTCCTGTATCCAGTTGTGTATGATGAACTCCGCTACAGGATCGGCCGCCACGTGTTGATGAACTCTGTAACAGGATCGTCCGCCACGTAGTGTTGGACTCCGCTACAGGATCGGTCTCCACGTGTCCTTGGATGATCAAACATTGTCGAGTGAAGTCATCCTGTCGGCTAGTGAGTAAGGACTCCTTTCTTGCGTTCCTACTTGCTTAGGACTCCGTCCTTGCTCAAGTAGTTTCTGGCTGGTCCTTACTTCCTGTTAGCTAGCGTCCCTAAGCCTGTGGGACGCCCATACACACTTGTTGTCCTTTTGGTCACTAGCGTTCCTGAACACTTGGACAATTTTATTAGAATCATAGTGAGTTTGTCATATCAAAACTAAGGGACGGTTGTGTGGAACACTAACAAGTACGCAGGCGTTCTTGATAGCGCCCCAACAGTTATCCAACTTCACAATCTAATCTTTCAATTCAATTGCAAACAAGAACATGCCTCAACTTTCATCATGGAATTAAGCACAACAAGTTGGATAAAGGGATAGAGATTAAAGGTTAAGTTTTGATCAAAGATTCAAGTTTTAAGATGCATAATCATGTTGGGTTTCACCCAACCCTAGATACGGTTACTACTCACACTTCATCGTGCAATCAACAGTCAAAGAAGAAGAAGAAAAAATGAGTCAAACTAAGAACTTGAATTAGAAAAGAGAATCCAACTTACAACTTTCAATATCCAAGCTTGATCCACAAAATCCCTAAAATTCTCCCCACTTGTCTTGCAAATCATCTCTCCTAATAATCAAGCATAATCCTAGAAAAGGGCACGCTAAGGCCCTTTATATAGATGTAGATATGTTCCTTAAAAGGAAAGTACAATCTATCTTGGAAACCCATACATAAAACACCCGAAAGTTAAGTACTTAGGCCGCAAGTTTTCGCTCGGTCAACTCCAGGGGAGGTCCAAGGTAACGTCTATTGAAAGGGATGCTGAGATAAGCCAAGAACTATTGGCGGCAGCAAGAGGAGAGTCCCCAAAGCAGTGGGAGATTAATGCTACAAGGGGAAAGTTGCAGGTTGCTCATCAAAGTAGCAAAGTATATCAGAAAAGGGACACCGCTGTCATCGATGTGGAAGCGTCCCCAATCAAAGTTGTTGCCCCTACTACCAAGTCTCTTGAGCTAACTCCTAACAAGTCTCAAAGGACTCCGACTGAGCAAAATGAGGAAGTTCCTCATTCCTCTCCCATGGAAGAGGAGAGTGAATCTGTCCAAGTAAATGAGCCTGAGGATGGAGAGGCCATCATACCAGAGCATGTGGACGTTGTTTTGCAACAGGTGGCTCACAAAAGTGACAAGGAAGAGTTGAGCTTTGACGCTCAACTTGACAAAGATGCTCAAGAAGATGAAGATGAAGAAGAAGAGGCCCCTAGTATGAATAAGGGGAAGAAGGTCAAGGATAGGGAGTTTGAGAATATCATCAGTCCTTTGATCTATACAATGGAGTTGCTTGAGCAAAATGGAGCTCAAGAGTTCTTGGAACTTCTTCACTTCTAAGCTTGGGAGCATTTAGGCACGGAACTTGCTGAGGTCGATCCGGAACAAGTCTAGGCCTTCTACACCAGCTTGAATATTTCAACAGAAGGTGGAAAGTATGTGAGGATGCACTTGTTTGACGATGAGAACCTCACATTTACAGTCCGCCACGTTCGCCAGAAGTTGGGACTGAAGAAGGCCACCTTTGAGGACCTATGTGATGATATGCCTATTAAGGGGTTTGGACGGTTTAAAGAAGAAGCAGACCTTCTGGCCAGGATCTTTAATGGAAAAGTGCCGTCCACGGCGAACAGAAGGGCGCACGTACTGTCAATGATAAGGGTCATTGCTCACCACTTCTTTGTGAGAATGATCGTCCCTCGTCAAGATAAGAAGAGTATAGTTCAAATTATTGGTTGTATTCCGGAGAGAGAGCTCTTGCAACTCGTTGCCCATTTGGAAGGAGATCATGCCCTCACTCTCGACTCCTTCATATGTGCACTTGAATGACGCCATAAACTCGGACGTCAAAGCGGGATAATGAGTGTTGTTCCATCTTAGCATCCCATTAAGCCCAATGTGAGAGTAGCATCGACTAAGAGCCTCATCCATGTTCATCTTCTTGATTGATTTCCAATCTAACCACCGAGTGTGGTGAGATAGACCCATGAGTCGCTCATACTCCCGAGCCACATCATCATCCTCAAAGCGCACATCATCCATCCTTTGCACCCTCTTTGACGACTTCTTGGACTTCCTTGTTGATTTCTCCACTCTTGAAGAAGATGCTCGGGTAGTCATGGTACCTACACACAATCAAAGCAAAGAACTACAAGATAAGATCTATACAAACACAACAAGGTCACATGCTTTCAACTAACAACTCATCACCCAAGGAAATGACCCCATACTTGCTCTTAAGACACTCAATCCACAAGATCCAATATGTCTAAGCAAAGAATCACATGACAATGGTCAAGCTACAAGGTATATCGTGATAAACAAGCTTTAACCAATATTCAAGCTCATGAATCCTAAAGCTCACACAAGAGAAAGCCAAATATCATAGGACCGACCAACACAAGACGTCGGGTCCGAGGTTCTCAACCTCGGTCCGAGTCTTGGACCGACTTGCAACGTCGGACCCGAGATTCTGGGCATCTCGGTCCGAACCTAAAATTGACTTCTCTACGTATTTCACCCAAAAATCACTCTATCATGCTCCTTAAATCTAAAATCAAGCATTTCTCATCATCAATCGAAGTTCTAAGTAGGTTCTAACATGCATGATCAACAATTAAGCACAAATTCCACTATGCATGCAAAATCACCATGGATGCTCAAGGTCTAAGCTCACTCAATCATGGCAAATCTCGAATTTAGCAATGAAAGCATGAAATTCACAAGGAATCAAGTAGAGATTGAGATTCACATACCAAATTTGAAGAAACAAAGACTTCTAGCAATTAAACTTCTTAGAACTCAAATTCTCCTCTAGATCTAGAAGAGGGATGAAGAACTATGGGATTTTGTTGGGATTTTTGGCTTTTGGATCGATGGTGGAGAAGATTAGGGCGTTGGATCGAGATTTGTTGTGGGATTTGCTTGGGGTTCGAGAGTGGTGGAGGTGATGGATCAATGTGGGGTTTTTTTGTGAAGGGGGCTTGGTATTTTGGGAAGGTGGTTATGAGGGTGATGGGTGGTAGGTATGGGAAAGAAGGCTTTAAATGGGTAAGAAGACAAAGTTAGGTCAGAGGGGTAAAATAGGCATTTCCACAAAATCAAGACCAATGTTGACCGGCCAAGTCGGACCGACTTCACAACATCGGGCACGAGGTACTGGGTACCTCGGTCCGACTCGGTTTGGCTTCCTAAAATTCCCTCTTCGTGGTGATTCTCTATCCACAAGTCCTTTTATTATTTTCACCAATACCATACTCAATCATGAAGCTCATACAACACACTTTTCCACAAAACACATGCTAAAGAGAGATTAGAAAGAATCTAGACTAAGACAAAGAAATACAAACTAAAAACTACGAAAATGAACCTACTAAGCTCGGGTTGCCTCCCGAGGAGCGCTCTTTTTAAGTCACTAGCTTGACTTCTAACCTCTACCCTTCAAGGAGGGTGAAAAACGGTGAACTGATCATTGTTGTCATATGTATCTCCACACCCCTCATAGCCATAAAACCACCATTTGTGATTGATGAAAGCGTGGCATCCAACTTCTCCTTCACCTTTTCCTTCCAAAGTGTAGGTTTGCATTTCTTGCTCCTTCCCATCTTGATCTTCATTCCCTACATCACAAACATCTAGAGAATTTCTAGCAACTCTCTTTCTTGCTCTTGAACATTGATCATGTCATGATTCCTCAAAGGTGCTTCTTCCTCTCTTGTGGGTTCCACCTCCTCTCTCTTACGCTTGGCACTTTCCTCCAACTTCAATATTGCCAAAGGATCCGGTTCGTTAAGAGCTTTGTTAAAGTGAAACTCCACCTTATCCTCGCCAATCTCGAAAGTCACCTTTCCATTTCGTACATCAAATTTGGCACCCGCCGTAGCTAGAAATGGTCTTCCAAGAATAAGGGGCACCAACGGATCTTCTTTCATGTCAAGGATCACAAAGTCGTCGGGAACAAAATACCTCCCAACTCTAACCGGGACGTCATCTAGAATTCCGGTGGCCTTTGTAGATGAACCATCGGCCATAGTAAGACTCATGTCAACCGGTTCCATATCTCCGAGGTTTGCCCTTCTCCATATGCTGATGGGCATAACCGATATGCTCGCACTTAAATCACAAAGAGCTTTGAAGTTTTGGGATCCAATCCCCACGGTAATTGCAAATCTTTCGGGATCACCTAGCTTTTGAGGTAGCTCCAAGATCTTTACCTCATCTTGCATCTCCACAATCGACCTCTTTTTGCTCAAAATTTCCTTCAAGAACTTTGCATAGGATGGCATCTGACTCGGCTAAAGTCGTCGTGCCAAGATCAAAGATAAAATAACCCAAACTACAAACTAAGTATAGTAAGCAAGTAAGGGGTCGAACCCAAGAGAACTAACGGCTTCTAGTATTAATAAATCTATCAACTAAAGATATGGGGGAAATCAAAGAGATATCTAAACTAACCTAGGAAACAAATAACAAACAAATAGATAAATAGATAAGAGGTAGGTTCATTCAAAAGATCCACTCTTTAATAATCACTCGATCATAGATTCATCCATTGATTTCATTCACACCTATGCAAATCCCCTAGTTGAATTTTCACTATCATCAAATAAGATATAGAAGGGCTCATCATCTACCCTAGCATGCTCAAAGATAGAATCTTTAATGAAAGATTGACATGTAAGCACAAAGCAAGGATCAAGAGAGAGGGAAGAGGTGGAATAAAGGATATAGGGATCATCCAAACTGATTTCCGGAATCTCGGAGTCGACACCTTGAATGTTGGAATTTGGGACATCATCGACAAAACCCTCGTGGATGGAAGGTGACGGAACAACTTCTTCAGGGGCCGCGGGCGCGGTTTGTGGGCCGCGGTCGCGGCACTCGTCCAAGGGCAGCTCCTCCGTTCCTGCGTCGGAACTGCGGGCGCGGTATGGTGGCCGCGGTCGCGGATCATCCGCTGAGAAATCATCGTGAGCTTCTGTAAGGATTCCGCGGTCGCGGTCTGCCTGACGCGGTCGCGGAATAGCAACAGGAGCGTCATTCGTTATGCCCAACTCTCGTCCACTCTTTAATGACATAGCACTTACAGTCACCAATGCTTGAGGAGTAATATTGATCTTCTCGGAAATCTCCCTCATTTTCAACTCGATTGCCAAGTTCATATCTCAGAGTTTCCTATCAAATAGCTCTTTCATCTCCTCTAGTTTCGTAGAAAGTTGTTCTTCAGCTGGTGGCTTGTCAAGGCAGCGAGGCATCCATCTTCTGTGATCCTCAGCAAAGTTCTCAGGAATCTCCATGGAAGGGAATACGAAAATTTCTAACGGTGAAGAAGAAATCTCTATAACAGCATCTGGCTCCTGCGGCGAGTCATTAGGCTCGTCGTTGTCACTCCAGGGGTCACCATACTGAAGGAAATACTCCTTTTCTGTCATTTCATATCGTTCTTCCTCAGGCTCAGGCTCGGAAGCTTGATCTATCAAAATCGGGGGCGAAACCTCCAATGCAATATCTCGAACCTCCACTTGCTCCAAACCATCCAGGAATTCACTAAATATCGCCCAATCCTCTTCTTCTGTGGTCTCGTCATCCTGAGTGGACTCTTTCTGCCATATGAACTCGAGCATGGGGAGCCCCTCAGGCATTGAGATAGGGTAATCGAGCTTTATAACCGGACATGGAACATCGTCGGTGAAGACAGGATCGCCATTGAGAACCGGTGGACCGAACTCCTCGGCGGCCGCGGGCGCGGTTTGTGGGCCGCGGTCGCGGGTTTCCTCCAGGGAGAAATCCTCCGTTTCTGCATCGGAACCGCGAGCGCGGTCCAAGGGGCGCGGTCGCGGTTCTTGCTCAGAATGCTTTCCGGCATTAAGCTTGTCTTGCAACGACAAACTTTCGTCGAACATGGCCCAGAAAATTTCAAATAATTCCGTCTCAGGTCTCAATTTGGCATATCCTTTCTCAGTCCTGCGATACACCTCATCCTGCATCTCCAATGTCATGCCACGACGGATTTCTTCGCTAAGATCATATGCACAGACATAGACTCCACGAGCACTTAGGTCAGTTGCCTCATCTAGAACTCTCTCAAAATAATCACAGAATGGTTCCTCCTGCAACTGCTTAAACTCATAGAAAGGCATCAGAATATACAAGTGCGGACCGTAAGATAGGCCCGCACAAAGTCAATAAAAATATTAATACTAGAAAGAAACCAAAGTTCCCCGGCAACGGCGCCAAAATTTGACTCGGCTAAAGTCGTCGTGCCAAGATCAAAGATAAAATAACCCAAACTACAAACTAAGTATAATAAGCAAGTAAGGGGTCGAACCCAAGAGAACTAACGGTTTCTAGTATTAATAAATCTATCAACTAAAGATATGGGGGAAATCAAAGAGATATCTAAACTAACCTAGGAAACAAATAACTAACAAATAGATAAATAGATAAGAGGTAGGTTCATTCAAAAGATCCACTCTTTAATAATCACTCGATCATAGATTCATCCATTGATATAATGTAAGATAAAACAATCAGTTCTCTTCTTAATCCTAGTTGCATAGACAACAGGTCTAGGTTAAGTTGTTTTCACAGATTAGTTTTGTCCACGGTCCAAACCTAATCAAACTGTAGAACATAAATCAATTCAAAAGGTTAGCTACTCCTAGAGAAACAATAAACATTCATAATAATGAAGCACAAGAGAATCAATATTAACCAAAGGATAGAAATCAATTACCAAAACCTCACGAGTTCATACATCAGAGCTTCTCCCTTGAACAAACCCAAGGAGACTAGCTCTCCATAACTAAGCTAAAAGAGAAGAATTGGTTGAAGGTAGAAGATAGAATGAATTGTCAATAAAACCTAGGGAGGACTCCTCCTTATATAGCCCAAGGAACATGCTCCACGAGATAGATAAGGAAAGAGGCAAAAGATAAAAAAGGAAACAAGATAGAAAGATTTCGGCCCGCTTCGGATTCGGCATCACCGCGGTCGCGTCGCTCCCACCGCGCCCGCGCTTTCACGACAGAGAAGAACTTCGTCTCTCGGCAGCCACCGCGGTCACGTCGGCCAGGCCGCGGTCGCGGTATTCGGACAGAACCTCTGGCGTCACTTCGGAGGCTGTTTTGACCATCTTCTGCTTGGAATCTGACTTCGGTGTAAAAATATGAATTGCAGCCCTTGACGTTAGCTTTCCAATGGCACCGGAATCAGCTCAATCCGACCTCTGTAGCTCAAGATATAGCCTTCACAAGAAAGTGGTGTCGCGCAGACAACTCAAAACGCCTTAAAACTCTTGATTCTTGAATCCTTGTGTCTTCGGCCTATATATTACAATTACGCACAATTCTAACCTAAACACACTCAATGTAGCCCTAAAATACAAGAGTTACACTATACAAAATAGGCCGAATCAGCATCTCACTTAGAGCGTCGGTGAATGGTATGGTGATGTTCAAGCTTTGCAAGAGCTTCAAGAACCTCTTAAACTTGCCCTCAACAACTTCCTTGGGCTTCTTCAATGGGTAGGGAAGAGTTGTGCCTCCTTGTTTCTTGGTTGGATCCACCTCCTTGGACCGACCTTGACCTTTTTCAACATTTTCGTCTTGGACCGACGTGGGATCGACGTCGGGACCGACTTCTGGAACCTCGGTCCTAGGGCAGGGCACATCTGGGAACGTCGGTCCGACCACAGGGCATGTCGGGCCCGAGTTCAACTCTACCTCGGTCCGGCTCAGGGGACTTCCTCCCTTCTCTGGATCGACTTCTTAGCACGTCGGACCTGAGCTACTGGGCAACTCGGTCCGACCTTCTTCTCTTGTCCTTGGCACGTGTGGTTCGGGCAAACTCCGTCCACTCCTCAATCCTATGGCTCGAACTTCATTTTGTTGTTGTGGGGCATGGGGATTCTCCTCGGGTCGGCCCGGGAGTCTGCCTTCCTCTCTTGGAAGTTGATTCGCCATGTGAACAAATTGATTGTCCACTTGCCTTCTCCATACACCAAACTCTTTGAATTGGGTGCCCATGTCATCAAATCTTCTCTCCATGTTGGTGAATTGATTCTTCAAGTCTTGAGCCCATGGTGGTGTTTGCTCATAGAATCCCGGAGGTCGGTATGGTGGTGGTTGGGCCCTTGGCTCGTTTTGATTGTAGTTGTTGTTGTAGCCATTAGCTTGGCCTTGAGTCCACCTTCCATTTCCTCCATTGTTAAAGTTCCTCCAAAATTTCTTTGAACATAGTGTGCCTCTTCAATTTGCTCGGCCAAACGAACTTGGCGCTCTTTGGGACACTCTTGGGCTCCATGCTTCAAAGAACCACATTCTTCACATGCCCTCGTGGTTTGTTGGAGATGACTCATCTTCCTCCTCATCTTGTTCAATTCATCCTCAAGGAATTGGATCTTCACATCTTTATCCACCTCTTCATTCTTTGTGTCATAGAGCCTCTTTGCACCTTCTCCTTGGACTCTTGCCTCCTTGTTGACTTGACTCACTCCATACATGGCTTCGTAATCGGAGAGCTTGTCTAGCAACTCCCATGCTTGCTCCGGTGGCAAATCAATGAACCCACAATCGGTGTGAAGGTTCAATTTGTCCTTTGTGGCGGGGTTTATTCCTTGGAAGAATATGTCTTGGAGAACATATGGTTGTTGCCCATGCGTTGGACATGTCTTCAACATTTCCTTGAACCGATCCCAAGCCTCAAAGAGTGGCTCGTGGGCTCCTTGTTGAAAGCTTGTTATCTTCCTTCTAAGCTCCGTTGTCTTGGTTGGCGGAAAGAACTTCATCAAGAATGCTTCGTTGAGAGCCCTCCATGATGTGATGGATCGAGGTGCTTGACTCTCCAACCAATGCAAAGCCTTGCCTCCCAATGACCATTTAAAGGCTTTGAGTAGCACATACTCAAGTGTCTCATCATCCGTCGAGATGGTCTCACATAGATCCTTGAATTGCTTCACATGCTCGATCGGGTACTCATTCGGTCTCCCTTGAAATTGGTCTCTCTTGATGAGTGAGATGAATTGAGTTTTGATCTCAAAGTTCTTTGACACCTCCGGCAAGATAATGGCCGGTTCCGGCACCTTCAACTCTGGATGCATGTATTGTCTTGCATTCCGGGGTTGGGTGTTGATTTGAGCCTCCAATCTCATCCTTTGCTCACGCTCTCTCCTAGCCTCGGCATCTCGGGTTGCCATCTCAAGTTGCATTCGAGCCATGTCGGCCCTCATCCTTTCGACCTCCTCATCACGTTGTGCTTGGCTCGCCATTCTTTCCTTCTTTCGAGCTTGTTTGATGATGCTCTCCGGATCACACACAAAGTCGAACTCAAGTGTTCCTCGGACAGAACGAGCTCGCATGCACCTATAACCAAAAACACAAACAAAAACCGAATCAAAACAAACAAGGGGTTCGGGCTAATCCCTCACCCTAATCACTACCAAATCAAAAACTCAACAAAAGATGGTACCTCAAACAAGTATAACTCCCTGGCAACGGCGCCAAAATTCTGATGGGGTGTGTACTCCGGATCGGATGATATCAAAATTTAAATTTATAAACCGAACCCCAATTGTAGTATAAGGGTAGGGTGTCGAACACTCGGGAGTTCGTGTGTTGAGTGCACCAAAAAGACTAAAAAAAGGTAAAAGAAAGGAAAAAACAAGGAAAATCAAAGGGAACAACCCGGACCGACACAGGTCACTTCGGTCCAAGGTTGGATCGAGGAGAATTTGGCCGGGACCGACACTGACAACGTCGGGCCCGATGTACTGGGTAACTCGATTAGGCAAAAATAGTAGATCGGTCTTGGGTTTTTGGGTTCCTTCCCTAGCTAGACTTGGGTGATTCCACCCCAATTCAGCCAATAAGTGTTGATCCTCGTGAGATCGAGGTTGTTCGCCTTCAATCCCTCCACTCTACACATCGACCATGGGAGGCTTTCACTCTCCCTTCGATGCTAGGTCAAGTGTTGGGTTTGAGACCACTTTCGCTAACTCTTACCAATCACAAGCCCTAGATCCCTTGCTTTCACTAAAGGATTGAAGCCCATGTAGAGAGGATTCCTAGATCAAGCACTCAAGGCTATGGAATTGGGGGTTCACACCCAATCCTAGCTATGGGTTTCCCCCATAGACCAAGACTATGGAATCTACTCCATCAAGTAAGAGTAAAAAGCAATCAAAAGACAAAACAAGCAAGTCTCAATCATCAAACTCAAATCCAATTCAAATTGCATTCAAATCCAAAAGGGTTCACAAGATCCAAGTCTCCATTCTACTAAACAAAAGCTAAACAAGTTCAAAACCACTCACTCTCTCCTATCTCTCCACCAATTTCCTCTTCTCTTCTCCTCCTCCTTTCTTCTCCTTGCTCTCCAAGTCTTCCTTGAGCCTTTGAGAGTGATTAGGTGTGGATTGTTGTTGGATGCCCCTCTAAACTCCCTCTAATTATCCTTCTCTCTTGATTGGGGACCAAAGAATTCCAAATTAGAAGAGGGGCAAAAGTGGTAGATCACAATAATATGCCTTGGAGCCCAATCCCAATCTTGCCGACTTGGACCGATACGCATAGACCTCGGACCCAACGTTGGAAACGTCGGTCCGAGCCTCTGAAATGCTTAACTCGGGCCCGACTCCTTGGTACATCGATCTAGAGCCTCGATCCTCTTCTTTCCTTGGTTTTCCTTAAGCTCCTCTTTGTTCCTTGCATGGCTCTTCCGCTCCTTAGACTTGCATCCTCCTTAGAAACTCTTCCAAAACGTCCTCAAATGTGCCATTTTTACCTACAAAACACAACAAACTCGCATAGTCTCCGAATCTCATAGAAAATCGGGAGCGAAACTAAAAAAGGAACAAAATTCACAAAGAAAAGAACAAAAGACATATATTTACAAGAGAAATTAACTACTAAAACACTACCAAAATGAGAGACATCAGTTTCTCCTTGTGGTTAGCGTTTTCCTTGAATACAACATGAATACTCTCCTCAAGATTTTGAGATGTTATTAAGAGTGTTTAGGTTAGAGTTTGTGCTAATTGTAATATCTAGGCCGAAGACACAAGAATGCAAGAATCAAGAGTTTTAAGGCGTTTTGAGCTGTCTGCGCGACACCACTTGCTTGCGAAGGCTATGTCTTGAGCTACAGAGGTCGGATTGAGCTGATTCATGTTCCATTGGAAAGGTAACTTCAAGGGCTTCAATTTATCGTTGTACAACGAAGTCAGATTCCAAGCCTAAGATGGTCAAAACAGCCTCCGAAGTGACGCTAGAGGTTTTAACCGATTTCCGCGACCGCGGACTGACCCACCGCGACCGCGGTGGCTGCCGAGACGAGTTATTCTTCTCTGTCGTGAAAGCGCAGGCGTGGTGGAGACGACGCGACTGCGGTGATGCCGGATCCGAAGCGGGCCGAAATCTTTCTATCTTGTTTCCTTTTCTATCTTTTACCTCTTTCCTTATCTATCTCGTGGAGCTTGTTCCTTGGGCTATTTAAGGAGGAGCCTGTCTTAGATTTTTTGATACATTCTATATTCTACATTCTACCTTCTACCTTCTTCTCTTTTAGGTTTTAGTTTAGTTATGGAGAGCTAGTCTCCTTGGGTTTGTTCAAGGGAGAAGCTCTGATGTATGAACTCGTGAGGTTTTGGTAATTGATTTCTATCCTCTGGTTAATATTGATTCTCTGGTGCATCATCTTATGAATGTTTATTGTTTCTTTTGGAGTATCTAACCTATTGAATTGATTTATGTTCTACAGTTTGATTAGGTTTGGACCGTGGACAAAAACTAATATGTGAAAATAACTTAACCTAGACCAGTTGTCTACGCAACTAGGATTAAGAGAGAGAATTGATTGTTTTATCTTACAATTGACTCGTAGCTTGATTGTTTGATATTATATCCTGCATATCCTTGTTCTCTATGCTAATTCTAGGTTTAAGCGTCCTTGCCTAGGGTTATAGAATTGCTTGGACCGTGGACTTGCGATTGTTAATGATCAGGATAGGAATTAACCATAGGTGTGAATGATGTCAATGGATGAATCTATGATTGAGTGATTATTTCATGAGTGGATCTTTTGAATGAATTTGTTTCCCTTATTGGTTTGTTTGTTATTTGTTTTGTTTGTTTTCTAGGTTAGATTAGTTTAGATTTCTCTCTTCAATCCCCCCTTTCTTTGGTTGATAATTATATTAATAATAGAAGCCTTTGTTCTCTTGGGTTCGACCCTTACTTGCTTACTATACTTAGTTTGTTTGTTTGGGTTATTTATCTTTGATCTTTGCACGACGACTTTAGCCGAGTCACTTGGCTTGTGAGGGAGTACCCAAGAAAAATTCCTTCGTCGCTTCTGGCATCAAACTTTCCAAGCCTCTCCTTGTCTATGTTGTGGATGAAACACTTGCACCCAAAAATTTGAAGATGGTCAATGCGTGGTTTCTTCCCATTCAACAGCTCGTATGACGTCTTCTATAGCGAGGGACGGATCATGGCGCGGTTAATGATGTAGGCGGCAGTAGCAACGGCTTCGGCCCAAAAGTGCTTGGGGATGCCCCTTGCTAACAATATAGTTTGATGTGATTTGAATCCAAGATCGGCGGGGACTGGTTCGATTGAGTCTCGTGAAGGTGTTCTTGAATTGAAGTTGCAAAGAGAACCAAACTTATTGGATAATATTTTGATGAAAAAAAAAGTATTTATGTTTACAACGAAGGAGTGGATCTCAATTATTGAAAACAAGGATGGACAAAGGAAGATATTGAATCCTCGTCGGAGAGTCACACTCCCACGAGAATCAACAAAGCTTGAAGACGATGGAGAAACTCCCCCGGCCCGTTCTCCCCTAAGGAGAAGTGATCGGTCCGGATCGGAGGGTCTCAAAATTTAAATTTATAACCGAACCTAGTTGTAACACAAGGTAGGGTGTCAAACACTCGGGAGTTCGTGCGATGAGTGCACCAAAAAGACTTAAAAAGGAAAAGAAAGGTTAAAAACAAGGAAAATTAAAGGAAACCACTCGGGACCGACATGGTCACTTCGGGCCCGAGATGGATCGACGAAGAATTGAACGGGACCGACACTGTTGTAAGTCGGGCCCGAGATCTGGGGATGTCGAACTAGGCAAAAATGGAGAGATAGGTCTTGGGTTTTTGGGTTCCTTCACTAGCTAGATGTGGGTAATTCCACCCCAATTCAGCCAATACGTGTGATCCTCGTAGGATCGAGGTTGTTCGCCTTCGATCCCGCCACACTACACATCGACCCTAGGGAAATCGATTTCTCTTTTGATGCAAGTTCAAGTGATTGGCAATTGATTACTTTCGTTGACTCTTGCCAATCACAAGCCCTTGATTCCTTGCTTTCGCGGAGGAATTGTAGCTCTATGTATAGTGGATTCCTAGATGAAGCACTCAAGGCTATGGAATTGGGAGTTGAAACCCAACCTAGCTAGAGTTTTCCCCCATAGCCCAAGACCAATGGAATCTACTCCATAAGGCTAGAGTAACAAGCAATCAAATCACAAGGCAAACAAATCTCAATCATCCAAATCAAGGCAAAGCCAAATTTCATTCAAATCAAAGGGACCTCACAAGATCCAAAGCCAAATCCACAAATTGCAAATCAAAACAAGAACAAACTCACAAATTCTTCCCTAGATCTACTACTTCTCCACCGAATTTCCTCTCCTTCTTCCTTCTCTTCCTTCTCCTTGCTCTCCAAGTCTTCCTTGAGCCTTTGAGAGTGATTAGATGTGTGTAATGATGGATCTAGCCAATGGTTTCTCTCTCCTCAAAGGAAAGGAATTCACCCAAATCCTCCTCTAGATCTTGGGTTCCTTTCCTCCCCTGGAGAAGAGTCCACCCCCTCAAGTGTCTCTAGATGATGATGATCCTCTCTAATAAGAGTTTACAAGGATTTAAATAGAGCTTTCCCTTCTAAACTCCTTGGGCTCCAAGGCTTGTCCTTGACCTCCAAGGCTTCTAGAACTCCTTCATCTCCAAGGCTTCTAGACTCCTTGATCTCCAAGGAAGGAAAAATAATTATGGGAATTAATAGGAAAATCCCATAAAGAAAGGAATCCGGAGCCACGACCGACATGGATCGACACGGAGAACCTCGGGCCCAAGTTGCTTCAACCTCGGTCCAATGGCATGTCTTTCATGAACCTCGGGCCAGACTTGCCACACCTCGGGCCACCACCTCGGGCCACCATGGTAACTCGGGCCCGACTTGCTGGGTACCTCGGGCCTAAGGCAAAAATCAGCTTTCTTCGGTCCGTTCTCTCTCGTTTTAGCTCCGATTGACTCGATTCTTTCGCCATTCTCTTCGTCTTCACTTGAGGCTTCTTTCCATGCATTGTTAGCTCCATTTTGGCTCTTTTTTCATTATTGAATTCCTCCATGATTCCATGATGCTCCAATCTTCATGATTCTTGCTCCAAAATGCCTACAAAACACACAAAACGCGCATAGTCTCCGACTCTCATAGAAAAATCGGAATCTAAGCTAAAAAGGGACAAAACACGCAAGGAAAGGAACAAAAGACACATATTTACAAGGGAAAATCACCTAAAAAACACTACCAAAATGAGAGACATCAAGAAGAGACCGGATGAGTAGGCTTAAAGCTCTTTACTCAAAATCCAATCTAAGTAAAACATGAGGCCCTAGGTGACTATATAAAGGGACGAGAGGAGGGGAGGGTGGCAATATTTTAGAGTGGGTGCCAAGCTTCATCAATGAGTGAGGAGGTGATGAAGATTGGCAGCAAAGGCATGCACAATTCAACCAGCCCTTGATGGCGATCCTTGGCGGCCAAGCAACACGTTAAATGGCTCTTAGATGATCAAACTTGGCGGCCATGCTTCTTTGTTGTGTGGCGGCCATGCTTCTTTGTTGTGTGGCGGCCAAGCTTCCTTCCAAATGGACTTTGAATGTCCATCTCCATAATGGGCTTCGGGCATATCAAGACTCCCACTTGGGCTGAGAATTTGGAGGCACACAAACACGACACTGGGCTTGTCATGTGGGGCGTGGGGCAAAGCTAGCTGGGCCCGAAATTGATCTTGTAGGAGTTTAGCTCGTTGCCTTGTCAAAGGCCTGGGAAGGTGACTTGCTTCTTTAGACGTGACCGAACTTGTATCGGGTCGTGTCCGACCCATAAGCGTGTGCTTTTGGGAGTGCCTCGAAGAGGCACCGGGCCGCGCCTCGATGTCACTTGTGGAGCGCCTCGACGAGGCACCGGGCCGTGCCTCGGCGTCGCTTGTGGGGTGCCTCAAAGTGGCACCGGGCGGCACCTCGACATCGCTTGTGGGGTGCCTCAAAGTGGCACCGGGTGGCACCTCGGCTAACAAGGGGGCGTAGGGCACGTCTTGGTCGGTTCCATGATGTGAGCCCAGCAGAATCACATCATAGTCCTTGCCATATCCTCTAGCGTCCTACACTTTCTTTCAATGACACCATTTTGTTGTTGAGTTCTTGGGCCTGAGAAGTTGTGGGAGACGCCGTTTTGATCACAGAAGACCATGAACTCTGAGTTTTGTATCTCCGTCTCATAATCTGATCATCTGGCTTTCACGTGCGTCCCTAGAGCAACTTCCACTTGTTTGATGAAGACTTTGAAACCTTGAAAAAATCTGCCTTTGACACCAAGAAAAGAACCTAAGTGAATCGAGAAAAATCATCTACGATAACGTACATGTACCTCTTTCCACCATAGCTCATCGTCTTCGTGAGTCCACAAAGATCCATATGAAGAAGTTCCAAGGGCTTCTTCGTACTGACTTCGTTTTTGGACTTGAAGGACGTTCTTGTTTGCTTCTCTTTGATACAAGCTTCACATTGTTCAACTTTCTCAGGATCGATTCTGGGAAGTCCTCTTACAAGATCTTGTTGGTGTAGCCTAAGGATTGTGCTTAGTCCAGCATGGCCAAGACAGCGATGCCAGAGGTCAACTTCCTCAGTTGAAACAGATAGGCACAATTCAGCAACAGGCTTGAACTTTTGATTGATGATATACACATTGTTTTGACGGACTCCTTTGAGAATAACTTTGTTTGTTTTCTTGTTGATAACAAGGCATTCCTTTGAGTCAAATGTGACTAGGTTTTCACCATGATCACATATTTGAGAGACACTAAGGAGATTGAAGCCAAGTCCTTCAACTAGACTCACATTTCAAGCTTTGATTGACTTATTCGGATTTGCAGTGCCCGTCTGACTCGGCTAAAGTCGTCGTGCCAAGATCAAAGATAAATAACCCGAACTACAAACTAAGTATAGTAAGCAAGTAAGGGGTCGAACCCAAGAGAACTAACGGCTTCTACTACTAATAAATCTATCAACTAAAGATATGGGGGGAAATCAAAGAGATATCTAAACTAACCTAGGAAACAAATAACAAACAAATAGATAAATAGATAAGAGGTAGGTTCATTCAAAAGATCCACTCTTTAATAATCACTCGATCATAGATTCCTTCATTGATTTCATTTACACCTATGGTTAATTCCTATCCTGATCATTAACAATCGCAAGTCCACGGTCCAAGCAATTCTATAACCCTAGGCAAGGACGCTTAACCTAGAATTAGCATAGAGAACAAGGATATGCAGGATAAAATATCAAACAATCAAGCTACGAGTCAATTGTAAGATAAAACAATCAATTCTCTTCTTAATCCTAGTTGCATAGACAACAGGTCTAGGTTAAGTTGTTTTCACAGATTAGTTCTGTCCACGGTCCAAACCTAATCAAACTGTAGAACATAAATCAATTCAATAGGTTAGCTACTCCTAGAGAAACAATAAACATTCATAAGATGAAGCACAAGAGAATAAATATCAACCAAAGGATAGAAATCAATTACCAAAACCTCACGAGTTCATACATCAGAGCTTCTCCCTTGAACAAACCCAAGGAGACTAGCTCTCCATAACTAAACTAAAGAAGAATTGAATTATGAGAAAGAAGATAAGAGATAGAAGATACTAAAAACCTAAGGCTGGCTCCTCCTTATATAGCCCAAGGAACATGCTCCTCGAGATAGATAAGGTAAGCGGCAAAAGATAGAAAAGGAAATAAGATAGAAACGGTGAAATCTTGTCCGCGTGAAAATTTGACCGAACCGCGACCGCGTCGACACCTCCGCGCCCGCGCTATCGCAACCGAAAGGAACAGTTCGTCTCGGCGGCAACCGCGGTCGCGGTGGACAATCCGCGGTCGCGGAATCTCGACAGAACCTCTGGCGTCACTTCGGAGGCTGTTTTGACCATCTTCCGCTTGGAATCTGACTTCGATGTAAAAAGATGAATTGAAGCCCTTGAAGTTAGCTTTCCAATGGCACCGGAATCAGCTCAAGATATAGCCTTTGCAAGCAAGTGGTGTCGGGAAGACAGCTCAAAACGCCTTAAAACTCTTGATTCTTGCATCTTTGTGTCTTCGGTCTAGATATTATAATTACGCACAACTCTAACCTAAACACACTCAATAAAGCCCTAAAATACAAGAGTTAACCTATACAAAATAGAGCGAATCAAATTCCCCCATACTTAGATCTTGCTCGTCCTCGAGTAAGCTCAAACAAATATAACAAGGTAGCACATCTAAGATCTCAGGAAATTCAAGGGAAGATAAAAACACTCAACTCACAACCCGAACCCAAAAATATAGAGAAATCATGAGCATAAAACAATGAAGCTCAAACACACACCTCACAACAATGATATAACACTGAAGCTCTAAAAACATGAAAGAGAGCAACCTAGGATCTACCCAAATCTAACATGTAAGCCCCAAAGTCCCCAAGCAAGAATGATCCTAAAACACTCGAATTTTACCGCTCAATTCTGCTTAGGCACCCTTTCGGGTTTTCACCTAACCGCTTTTTTATGTTTCAATAGGTGTGCTCACAAAAACTCACATTACTCATGAACCTCATATTACCCCAGCCTAATGCTGGTCCGGGTTACCTGCTTATTACCTGAGCCGCCCTTTCGGGTTTTCAACTCATCCCAGGATTTTATATGCTTTTTTTCAATTTTTTTATGGCTCTTTCTATCTTTCTTTCTTTTCTTTTCTTTCTTTCTTTCTTTATTATGCAAAAATATGGTGCAAGTGCTTCATGAAAAGAAGAAAATCCAAAATCTGAAGCAAATAGCTAACTAGGATAAGCGAATGTGAGTACTCCCTCCCCCATACTTAAATCCTTCATTGTCCTCAATGAAGCAAAGAGAAAGGATAAAAGCAAGGAGAAAGGTATATCAGAAGACTCACAAACGATGAAGAGGAGTGAA
The DNA here is from genome assembly GCA_934048045.1 of Polygonum aviculare. Taxonomy (NCBI): domain Eukaryota; kingdom Viridiplantae; phylum Streptophyta; class Magnoliopsida; order Caryophyllales; family Polygonaceae; genus Polygonum; species Polygonum aviculare. The sequence continues at coordinate 11,833,152 of OW204025.1, read as the reverse complement.
ATGGAAAAACTCTTCAAAGGCAGTAGAATAGAAAGCTTCGTATTTCCAAGTCTGTTGGCGAACCGCGGGCGCGGCACTTCGGGCGCGGGCGCTGAATCAATGCAGAGAACGGAGTTGTGTATAGGTGGTCACCGCGGGCGCGGCACAATGGGCGCGGGCGCGGGTCTCGTGCAGGGACAGTGTCTTGACTCCGTCTCGAAAAGTGTGATGTGTAAGTATCCTTTCGTAACTTGGCTCGTTTCTTGGAAGATGGATCAATACTCGAACTCGAGCCGTGGAGATGAAATCCCGGGGGAACAAAGCTCCCCCATACTTAGGCTTTACACATAGCCAAAGAATGGAAAATACAAAGATGGATGGAAAGAAGAAATAGAATGGTGAAAAGATAGAAGATGGAATAGAAAGGATATAGATGGATGGAAAATATAGAAGTAGAATGTGACCAAAAAGTCATCTTTTTTTTTTTTTAACGAGCTAAAACCGAGACGCAGTATGGTTGCCGCGAACACGGGCTAGTACCTGTTCGTCGGGGCGCGCTGACGATCCACCGCGGGCGCGGCCAAGGCGGCGCGGGCGCGGAATCACGCCAGGCGTGTCCTTTCGGACCTAGTACCTGCATGTTAGCTAAAAACACAAGCAAATCCTAAGCTAGGAATAAAAACAAATCTATCTAATCCTTGGGTTGCCTCCCAAGCAGCGCTTTTGTTTAACGTCGTTGGCTCGACGTGGATATGATCAATACGGGTCCTCATCAACATCAATTCGGACCGTGCTGCCACCATGGGATATGGAAAGACATCCATTGGCAACGTCAATGACCGTGTTGGCGGTTTTCATGAATGGACGACCAAGTAAAAGAACCGGGTCGTACCGCCCTTCGCCTATCTCCATCACATAAAAATCTGCAGGAAAGATCAAACCCTGCACCTGCACTAGAACATCCTCAACTAACCCTTTCAGGCGCACATTAGAATGGTCAGCCAACTCAATAACAATATCAGATTTCTTCAAAGGACCAAGGCCTAACCTATCATACATGCAAGCTGGAAGAACATTAATGGAGGCACCTAAATCTAGCATAGCACGCTCAATTTTAGTTTCTCCAATAGTGACAGGGACGGTGAATCTTCCTGGGTCTGAGCATTTTTTAGGCAATTGTTTCTGGAGTAGGGAATTACAACTCTCAGTTTTGCTATCCTGAGTCTTTTCAACTAGAGCTACCTTTTTAATCTTAGGACTAGTCCTATTCTTCCTTTTTATGGTGCATAGCTCTTTCATGAATTTAGCAAAACGAGAGACACTCTGGATGAGATTAAGGAGAGGAACATTTACCCGACAATTGGCGAAGGTCTCTGATGTCTCTCATTTTGGAGGTGTTTTAGTAGTCTTTTTCCTTTGTAAATATGTGTTTTTCATTCTCTTCTTTATAGTTTCGTTCCCTTTTTAGCCTAGTTCCCGGTTTTCTTCAAGAGTCGGAGACTATGCGAGTTTTATGTGTTTTTGTAGGTAAAATGGCAAGATTGAGAGCGGTTTCGAGGAGCTAAGGAAGGAGCCAAGTTAAGGAGTTCAAGAGCCAAGCCAAGAATGAAGTGGAACCAAGAGAAACCAAGGAAGAAAGCAAGGATCGAGGCCCAGGACCGAGTTTCACCACATCGGGCCCGAGATCGAGCGACCAGAGAACGGGACCGAGGTTGGACAACGTCGGGCCCGAGGTCACCCGTGTCGGTCCAAAGTCGGCGGATGAGAGGATTGCTCCCCAAGGCATATTTTTAGCAACTTTCCATATTTGCCCCTTTCTAAATTGGGATTCCTTGGTCCCCAATCCTTAGAAGGCTATAAATAGAGATGATTAGAGAGCATCAAAGGCATGCTAGGATAGACCACAACCAAATCACTCTCTAAAGACTCAAAGGAGGACTTGGAGGGAAAGGAGAAGAAGGAGGAAGGAAGAAGAGAGAGGCCGGTGGAGAGAGAGAGGAGAATTTGTGAGTTTGGTACTTTGATTTGCTTTGATCTAGTAGAATTGAACTTGGATTTTGTAGAGACCTTTGAATTTGAATGAAATTGGAGTTTGGTTTGATGATGATGATTGAGATTAGCTTGATTTCCCTATTGATTTCGTTTTTCTCTTACTTGATGGAGTAGATTCCATAGTCTTGGGCTATGGGGGAAGCCCTTAGTTAGATTTGGGTAGAAAACCCCAATTCCATAGCCTTGAGTGCTTGATTTGTGAATCCTCTCTACACTAAGCTTCAATTCTCTTGTGAAAGCAAGGGCGTAGGGCTTGTGATTGGTAAGAGCAAAGCGAAAGCATCTCGAACCCAATTGCTAGACCTAACATCGAAGGAGAGTGAAAACTCCCTTGGGTCGAAGTGTAGATTGGAGAGATTTGGGGCGATCAACCTCGATCTCACTAAGATCAAGCTCTTATTGGCTGAATTGGGGAAGAATATCCAAGTCTAGTTAGGTGTGGAACCCAAAAACCCAAGACCGATCTACTAATTTTGCTTGAATCGAGTTACCCAGTACATCGGGCCCGACTTGCATCAACGTCGGTCCCGGCAAAATCAACCTCGATCCATCCTCGGACCGAAGTGACCAGTGTCGGTCCGAGGTGATCTCTCTTTGTTTTTCCTTCGTTTTTACCTTGTTTTCATCCCTTTTTAAGTATTTCCGGGTACACTCGACACACGAACTCCCGTGTGTTCGACACCCTACCTCTTTACTACAATCTTGAGGTTCGGTTTTATAAATTTAAATTGTGAGACCTCCGATCCCGGACCGATCAGAATTTTGGCGCCGTTGCCGGGGAGTTCTACTTGTTCGAGGTACCCAATTTTGTTGAGTCTTTGATTTTTGTAGTGATTTGGGTAAGGGATTAGCCCGAGCCCCTTGTTTTGTTTTGATTCGGTTTTTGTTTGTGTCTTTGGTTGTAGGTGCATGCGAGCTAGTTCCGTCCGAGGAACTCCTGAGCTCGACTTTGTGATTGACCCGGAGAGTATTCTAAGGCAAGCCCGCAAGAAGAAGAGGATGGCGGAACAAGCCCGAGATGAGGAGTTCGAGAGGTTGAGAGCCGAGATGGCTCGAATGCAAATTGAGATGGCAAACCGAGATGCCGAGGCCCGAAGGGAGAGGGAGCAAAGGATAAGGTTGGAAGCCCAAATCAACACTCAACCCCGGAATGCTAGACAATACATGCATCCGGAGTTGAAGGTCCCGGAGCCGGCCATAGTCTTACCGGAGGTGTCGAGAAATTTTGAGATCAAAACTCAATTTATCTCGCTCATCAAGAGAGAGCAATTCCAAGGGAGGCCGAACGAGTGCCCGATCGAGCATGTCAAGCAATTCAAGGACCTTTGCGAGACCATTTCCACGGATGATGAGACACTTGAGTATGTGCTACTCAAAGCCTTCAAGTGGTCTTTGGGAGGAAAGGCTTTGCATTGGTTGGAGAGTCAAGCACCTCGATCTATCACCTCATGGAGAGCCCTAAATGAAGCATTCTTGATGAAGTTCTTCCCGCCCACCAAGACGACGGAGCTTAGGCGGAAGATTGCTAGTTTCCAACAAGGAGCTTATGAGCCACTTTTTGAGGCGTGGGACCGGTTCAAAGAGATGTTGAGAGCATGCCCGACACATGGTCAACAACCTTATGTCCTACAAGACATCTTTTTCCAAGGGATCAACACCACCACGAAGGACAAATTGAACCTCCATACCGATTGTGGGTTCATTGACTTGCCACCGGAGCAAGCGTGGGAGTTGTTGGACAAACTCTCGGACTATGAGGCGATGTATGGCACGAGCAATGTGGCCAAGGAAGGAAGAGTCCATGGAGAAGGCCCGAAGAAGCTCTACGACCCCAAAAGTGAAGATGTGGACAAGGATGTGAAGATCCAATTCTTAGAGGACGAGTTGAACAAAATGAGGCGGAAGATGAGTTATGCCCAAACCACAAGAGCATGTGAAGAGTGTGGTTCCTTGAAGCATGGAGCTCAAGAGTGCCCAAATGAGCGCCAAGTCCGATTGGCGGAGCAAATCGAGGAGGCTCATTATGTTCAAAGAAATTTCGGAGGGAGATCCAACTTCAACAACAATGGAGGAAGGTGGAATCAAGGGCAAGCAAGTGGCTACAACAACAACTTCAACCAAAACGAGCCAAGAGCCCTACAACAACCATACCGACCTCCCGGTTTCTATGAGCAAGCACCATCATGGGCTCAAGATTTGAAGAACCAAGTTACCAACATGGAGAGGAAGTTTGATGATCAATTCAAGGAGTTGGGTGTGTGGAGAAGGCAAGTGGACAACCAATTTGTTCACATGGCGAATCAACTTCCAAGAGAGGAAGGGAGACTCCCGGGCCGACCCGAGGAGAATCCCCGTGCCCCACAACAACAAAACGAAGTTCGAGCCATAGGATTACGGAGTGGACGAAGATTGCCCGAGCCACACGAGCCAAAACCAAAAGAAGAGGAGCCAGCAACTCGGACCGAGTTACCCAGTACCTCGGGCCCGAGGTCCTCTGAAGTCGAACCAGAAGATGGAGGAAGTCCCCTGACTCGGACCGAGTTACCCAGCAACTCGGGCCCGACGTACTCTGAAGTTGGCCCGACGTGCCCGGAAGACTTTTGCCCTGGGACCGAGGTTCCAGAAGTCGGTCCCGAGGTACTTCCAACGTCGATCCAGGGTGATTTTGTTGAGAAGAGTCGATCTAAGGAGGATGATCCAAGCAAGAAGCAAGGTGGCACTACTCTTCCATATCCTATGAAGAAGCCCAAGGAGATTGTTGAGGGCAAGTTCAAGCGGTTCTTAAAGCTTTTGCAAGGCTTGAACATCACTATTCCTTTCACCGATGCTCTAAGCGAGATGCCGTCTTATGCGAAGTTTTTGAGAGAGATCTTAAGCAAGAAAAGGTCGATCATCGAGATGCAAGACGAGGTGAAGATATTGGAGTTACCTCAAAAGCTTGGAGACCCCGGAAGATTTGCCATCACCATAGGTATTGGTTCTCAACAATTCAAAGCTCTTTGTGATCTAGGAGCGAGTATTTCGGTTATGCCCATGAGCATATGGAGGAGGGCTAACCTTGGAGAGTTGGAGCCGGTTGATATGAGTCTCACCATGGCCGATGGTTCTTCAACAAAGGCTACCGGAATACTTGATGATGTCCCGGTTCGTGTGGGAAAATATTTTGTGCCTGACGACTTTGTGATCCTAGACATGAAGGAAGATCCAATGGTGCCCATTATTCTCGGAAGACCGTTTCTAGCCACGGCGGGTGCCAAGTTCGATGTGAGGAATGGGAAAGTCACCTTCGAGATTGGAGAAGAGAAGGTTGAGTTCCATTTCAACAAGGCTCTAAATGAACCAGACGCATTGGCGATCTTGAAGCTTGAAGAAGGTGTCAAGTGCAAGAGAGAGAAGTTGGAGTCCACAAGAGAAGAAGCACCATTGAGAGACCATGATATGGTCGATGTTCAAATCCATGATGAGGCAAGAGATGGAGATGGAGCCAACCCACCAAACCATGAAGAGTATCCTAATCTATATCCTTTTGATGTGGGAGATTCTTTTATGAGTTTAGATGATTTGAAAGAAGATTTAGGAGACGATTATCTTTGCATAGATGACTTGCAAAATGACTTGAGTTATGATGTTATAGAGTCTCCTAGAAATTCTTTGGACTTTTGTGATGTAGGTGACAAGATGCAAGATGAGTTGATGCAAGAGGTGCAAAGCTACACTTTGGAGGATAGGGATGATGGAGGCCACATTTTCATCAAACATAAATGGTGGCATTTTGGCTATGATGATTGTGGAGATGTCTATAGCAAGGAGGACCAATTCACGGTTTTTCACCCTCCTTGAAGGGTAGAGGTTAGACGTCAAGCTAATGACGTAAAAGAAGCGCTTCTCGGGAGGCAACCCGGGTTTGGTAGATTCATTTTCGTAGTTTCTAGCTTGTTTCTTTTCGCTTTAGCTTAGATTAGTCCTAATCTCTTCTCTAGCTTATATTTTGTGGAAATGTGTGTTATTTGAGCTTCATTAGCATGTGTGGTATTTGTGGAAATGATGCAAACGATTGTGGAAAGGAGAAACCAAAGAGTGGGATTTTTAGGAGCCAAAATCGGGTAGGACCGAGGTACCCAGTACCTCGGGCCCGAGGTGCCCCATGTCGGTCCAGTTATGCCGACCCATGTTGGACCTTGACTTTGTGGAAATTCCTACTATACCCTCTTGACCCACCTTTGTCTTCTTCCCCATTTAAGAGCCTTTTCCCTTACCTAACATCATCACCCCCACAACTACTTTCCCAAAATACCCAATTCACTCTCAAAGCCAAAATCGATCCCCTTCCCCCTCCATACTCGATCCTCAAGGCAACCTCACCACAAGATCTCGATCCATCCCCTAGTGCACCCAAGCATTGAACCAAAAGAAAAAAAATCCTACCCAAAACCCATAGATCTTCATCTTTCTTCTAGATCTAGAAGAGTAAAATTTGAGTTTTAAGGATTTGCTTGCTAGGAGTTCTTGTTTGCTTCATATTTGGTATGTGAATCTCGATCTCTACTTGATTCCTTGTGAATTTCATGATTTCATTGCTAAATTTGAGAGATGCCATGATTGAGTGAGCTTGAACTTTGAACATCAATGGTGATTTGCATATCTTATGAAATTTGTGCTTAATTGTTGCTAAATTCCACTTAGAACTTCGATTGATGATGATTGATGGTAGAATTTGGATTTTAGAGGCATGAATAGATGTTGCATGATTGAATCTAGAATGAGAAATCGGATTAGACTCGGTCCGAGGTACCCAGTACCTCGGGACCGACTTTTTATATCGGTCCAATGACTCGGACCGAGGTTCCCAACCTCGGGCCCGACGTCACTAGCATGTCGGTCCTGTGCTTTTCGAGTTTGTTTTGTGTGATCTTAAGATTTCTTGCACTTGAATGTTGGTTTTAGCATGCTATTCATGATATGATTTAAAGCTTGACCATTGATATGAGAATCTTATTTCATGCATGATTGAATTTTGTGGATTGAGTGTGCTAAGTTCAAGTATGGGGTTGTCCCTTTGAGTGATAAGTTGTTGATAATGGAAGCTTGTGCTTGTGTTGGATTTTACCTTGTAGTTTCTTTGGTTTTTGATTGTGCGTAGGTACCATGTCTACCCGAGCATCTTCTTTAAGGATGGAGAAAGCCACAAAGAAGTCCAAGAAATCGTCCAAGAGAGTCCAAAGGATGGACGATGTTCGTATTGAGGATGAGGATGATGCTAGAGAGTATGAGCGTCTCATGGGTCTATCCCACCACACCCGGTGGTTAGATTGGGAATCAATCCGCAAGATGTGCATGGATGAGGCTCTTCCTCGATGCTACTACACCATAGGTCTTAATGTCTTGCTAAGGTGCAACAACACTCACTTTCCCGCCTTGACGTCCGAGTTCATGGCGACTTTCAAGTGCACTTACGAGGGAGTTGAGAGTGATGGCATTATTTCTTTCCAATTGGGCAACGAGTTGCAAGAACTCTCACTCCGGAATTTGGCGGTTTATCTTGGATTTCCTTTTCCAAGAGATGAAGCTTTTGTTGACAATGAGAAGGTCGACTATCTTTGGAAGTACATAGCCGGGAAAAGTGAGATGAGGAAAGGCGCCTCAACAAATGAGATAGCAAACCCACTTTTCCGAGTCATGATCCGAGCTTTGGGTTGTTCTATCTTTGCAAGACATGAGTTAAGCAAGCCAATGAAGGAGGAGGCCATGCTACTCTATGAGATGTTGTTTGAGCATGAGAAGTCAATGAACCTCACATGGGAATGGGTGAAGATGGTGAGGGACTTCCAAAGTTCTTCATGGATTTACTTTGGAGGTATGATTGCCCGATTAGCTCATAGTCTCGAGGTGGATTTGTCTACCTACACGCCGGCGGCAAATGGCGTAGAGTTCATGGACCTCAAGTATTTCAAGAAGGCCAACATTATCAAGGAGAAGGTTGTCCCCGGATTCATGGACCGACTCATGCCCCATTCAAACTTTGGCAAAGTACAAGTCCCATTGGGAGCTCGACTCTTTGACCTTACTTCTTACTATAATTGGTATCAAGTATGGGTGGGGAACGACAATCCTTATGGAGAGCCGGAGGGGACACTCGAGGTTAGGAGACGTGCACAACATATACGTTTCACTACACCTCAAGCTTCCCCGGACACCGAAGAAGAGGAGGCCAATCAATTCGAGTTTGTAAGAAGAGATGATATGGAGGTAGATGCACCAAGAAATGAAGAAGAAGAAGAAGGAGGAGGTGGCTACCAACACTTGTTCACCGACCACTCTCCCACGCTCTTGGACCGAGGTACATCCCACGTCGGGCCCGACGTTCATCAACATCGGTCCGATGTGTTTTTGCCCGATCCGGTCCCTAGTCACTTCGAGAGGGGCGAGGGAAGTGGAGCACACCAAGCGCCACCAAGCTTTGGAGGATATGAGGGGTATGCCCAATGGTATGGCCCCGGAATGGTCTTCCCCGGGCCGAGCCAAACGGTGGACATGAACTTCTTAGCAAATCAAATGGCACACCTCCAACTTCAACAACAATCAATGCTTCAAGAAGCCCACCAACTCAACTACCAACAACAACAACTTTTCCAACACCAAGAGAACTTCCAAGAGAGATTTGATGAGGTGAACCGCAACCTCGCATACACAAGGCGCGAGGTGGAGGATTTGAGGGCGGCCGATGATCAAAGGTGGTCCATGCAAGCAAGTTTCAACGATTGGATGTCCGGGAATTTTGCGACCCGTGAAGACCAATGGACACCTCCCGCGCCACCAATCCAACCACCAAGCCATGATCTTTTCCAAGACCATGTACATGAGCGAGAGCGGCACGCCCGGATTCAAAGGAGGCAACGCCGTGGTCATCCATCGAACTAAGCCTCAACGAGCCATTTGCAAATAAGGAATTGTGAGTCTTCTTTACTCTTTTCTCTTTACTTTCGAATTTTGATGGGGACATCAAAAGTTTTAAGTATGGGGTGGGTTAGTTGCTCATTAATTCCATGAGTAGGTTGCTTTGTTTGTTTCTTGTTTATGGGATGTTTTATTTCGGATTGTGGCATGATGCGTGATGAATGATGATTGATTTTATGGCATGTATGGATGAGTTTGTTTTAAGTTTGTCTTTTCTTGAAAAAATTCTTGAAAAAATCCATAAAAAGGTGAAAAATTTCGGTCGAAATGTCAAAAAGATTTTGTTTTTGGACTAGGAATTCTCATCTTAGATGTCCATATGAAGGCTAATGATGATGTGAGCATGTAAAGTCCTTTGCATATTTTTGGATAGTTTAGCCTCTAAATGGATGTTGCTTTTGATGTGATATGATATCTTGCATGTTTTTTATTGAGCACATGAGTTCTAGGATAAGTTTTGATGCAACTAAGCTAGAGTGACCCTTGTGAGATTATTTTTGGCCATTTTAGGGATGTTTGTTCGATATTGCATATCCCTCATTTTCTTGTGTGATTAGCTCATGCATGCTTAGTAAAACTTGCTATTGAGGTGTTTATCTATTTTTCAAGACCATTATGAGATTTGTTCTATGCTTTGTCACATTGATTTGAGCTTTATTTCATTTAGTCACAAAATGTTCCATATCCTACCTTGAAGATAAACCATTGTTTGTAGCCCCGTTTTAGCCTTAGACCTTTGCTTGAAACTCCTCAAAAAAAATGTGATTCCTAGCTTAAATGACTTGACCCTTATGGGATTGGACTTTAGTGAGAGGTTTGGAATGTATTTGGAAAGTTGAGATTCTCTTTGGTGAAGGGAAAAGAATGGAGTTATAAACTAAGTGGGTAGTGCATCTTTGTTGAGTAAAAGTGTGAAAAGAAAGAAAGAAAAGTTGGAAAAAAATAGTGGATCGAAAGAAGCAAAAAGCTTAAGTGTGGAAAAAAATAGTGGGCCCGAGATCGAGCGACCAGAGAACGGGACCGAGGTTGGACAACGTCGGGCCCGAGGTCACCCGTGTCGGTCCAAAGTCGGCGGATGAGAGGATTGCTCCCCAAGGCATATTTTTAGCAACTTTCCATATTTGCCCCTTTCTAAATTGGGATTCCTTGGTCCCCAATCCTTAGAAGGCTATAAATAGAGATGATTAGAGAGCATCAAAGGCATGCTAGGATAGACCACAACCAAATCACTCTCTAAAGACTCAAAGGAGGACTTGGAGGGAAAGGAGAAGAAGGAGGAAGGAAGAAGAGAGAGGCCGGTGGAGAGAGAGAGGAGAATTTGTGAGTTTGGTACTTTGATTTGCTTTGATCTAGTAGAATTGAACTTGGATTTTGTAGAGACCTTTGAATTTGAATGAAATTGGAGTTTGGTTTGATGATGATGATTGAGATTAGCTTGATTTCCCTATTGATTTCGTTTTTCTCTTACTTGATGGAGTAGATTCCATAGTCTTGGGCTATGGGGGAAGCCCTTAGTTAGATTTGGGTAGAAAACCCCAATTCCATAGCCTTGAGTGCTTGATTTGTGAATCCTCTCTACACTAAGCTTCAATTCTCTTGTGAAAGCAAGGGCTTAGGGCTTGTGATTGGTAAGAGCAAAGCGAAAGCATCTCGAACCCAATTGCTAGACCTAACATCGAAGGAGAGTGAAAACTCCCTTGGGTCGAAGTGTAGATTGGAGAGATTTGGGGCGATCAACCTCGATCTCACTAAGATCAAGCTCTTATTGGCTGAATTGGGGAAGAATATCCAAGTCTAGTTAGGTGTGGAACCCAAAAACCCAAGACCGATCTACTAATTTTGCTTGAATCGAGTTACCCAGTACATCGGGCCCGACTTGCATCAACGTCGGTCCCGGCAAAATCAACCTCGATCCATCCTCGGACCGAAGTGACCAGTGTCGGTCCGAGGTGATCTCTCTTTGTTTTTCCTTCGTTTTTACCTTGTTTTCATCCCTTTTTAAGTATTTCCGGGTACACTCGACACACGAACTCCCGTGTGTTCGACACCCTACCTCTTTACTACAATCTTGAGGTTCGGTTTTATAAATTTAAATTGTGAGACCTCCGATCCCGGACCGATCAGTCTCGAAGAGTTCCTTGTCATGAGCCGGCTTCCTTGTGTCCTTGAGAGCCTCGGGGAATGGAGGGGATGGCTTGAAAGAATCCAATGGTGGGAGAGGTTGAGCCACATAGCCATCGTCCTCTTCTGCTGCTGGAGCTCGGTTCCGTCTAGGGGAGCTTGGGCGAGGAGGCGAGTAATTTTTGAAGGCATAATCGAGCAAAGCCTCGAAATTTCGCTCGGCCTCTTTACCGCGGGCGCGGTCCGGACTCCGCGGGCGCGGGTCGCTACGCCCTTCGTGCTCCATGGGCTCTGTTGGGATTCCGCGGGCGCGGAGGGGGGAACGCGGGCGCGGAATCACCACAGAGGCCTCAGCCTCTTGTGCTATCGCCCCGGCGCGGTCGCGGCCAGGGGAGCGCGGGCGCGGTACGTCACCAGTGGGTGATGTCCGGCTCGCCAGTGTTCTACCGCTTCTCAAATTCATGGCACTCACATTCTCCTTGTGATTAAGAGGTTGAGAGGGAAGTTTCCCGGAATCCTTAGACTCGAGCCGATTGATCATGGTAGCGAGTTGGCTCAACTGAGTCTCAAGATTCTTTACAGCGGCTCTCGTCTCTTGGTTCTCCTTCAAGAGGGCGGTAATAGCATCATTCTGAGACGGAGCAGGCGCTCTCGGGGCATAGTTATTGGACCGGAATTGTTGTTGCTGGCCCTGAGGAGCGTACTACTGCTACTGTTGTGGTGGATCTTGCTGCTGCTGGTTGCTCCACCTAAGATGAGGATGGTTCGCCCACCCCGGATTGTAGGTGTTAGAATAAGGATCATTCCGGGGCCGGGGCGCACCATAATTGCCAATAGCATTGACCGACTCCTCGGTCTCTTGAATAGTAGGGCATTGATCTGTGTGGTGGCTAGCATCATAACACAGACCGCAAGCGTTGACTTGCTGGGCCGTCTTCTTTGTGAGGAATTGCTTCATAAGATCCTTGAGCTCCCTTACTTCAGCATTCAGGGACTCATTCACCACACTAACGGACCTCACATTGGTCCTAGACCTTTGATTGCGGGCTTGTTCCGCTAAGATCTCCACCTTCTGAAAAGCTGCAGCGGGGGTTAAGTTCTCGTAACTACCCCCACAAGATGCATTCACGAGCCTCTTGTCATTGTTGCAGAGTCCCTCAATGATATAGCAAATAAGATCCTTGGCTTGGTAGCCATGGTAGGGACAACTCGCGATGAGCCTCTTGTAGCGCTCATAATAGTCGTAGAGGTTCTCGTCTTCCCCTTGCTCCAAACTGCTGAGTTGCTTCTTAATAGATGTTTGTTTGGAAGCGGGGAAGTACTTTTCAAGAAACGCCTTCTTCATGGCCGCCCAAGTAGTGATAGAGCCTGGCACCAAATAAAGGAGCCAGTCCTTGGCGGTGTCTTCAAGAGAGAAGGGAAAAGCCCGGAGCTTGATTTGATCCTCCGTTACGTCAGTGGGCTTCATACTTACGCACACCGCGTGGAATTCAGTGAGATGTTTGTTCGGGTCCTCACCGCTCAACCCATGGAACTTGGGCAAGTGGTGGATGAGGCCAGACTTGAGCTCGAACTTCACACCCTCCCCGAGTTCGGGGAATTGAACAGCGAGCTGCTGTTGCTGGAGGTCGGGCATTGTGAGTTGGCGAATAGTTTGTTCCGCCATGGCGTCTTCTGGTTCAGAATCAGAGAGAGAGAGAGATTCAAGAAGATTGTAGGAGGTAGAGGGTCTGGGGGCGCTCCTTATCTTCCGAAGAGTCCTGTCAATTTCTGGATCAAAGGATGGTTCTGCGTACAAACCGCGGGCGCGCCGAGGGGGCCGCGGGCGCGGTTTGGGCGCAGAACGTGAAAACGTACACAAATCCAAAACAAGAAAAAGATTCCCCGGCAACGGCGCCAAAATTTGACTCGGCTAAAGTCGTCGTGCCAAGATCAAAGATAAATAACCCAAACTACAAACTAAGTATAGTAAGCAAGTAAGGGGTCGAACCCAAGAGAACTAACGGCTTCTAGTATTAATAAATCAATCAACTAAAGATATGGGGGGAAATCAAAGAGATATCTAAACTAACCTAGGAAACAAATAACAAACAAATAGATAAATAGATAAGAGGTAGGTTCATTCAAAAGATCCACTCTTTAATAATCACTCGATCATAGATTCCTTCATTGATTTCATTTACACCTATGGTTAATTCCTATCCTAATCATTAACAATCGCAAGTCCACGGTCCAAGCAATTCTATAACCCTAGGCAAGGACGCTTAACCTAGAATTAGCATAGAGAACAAGGATATGCAGGATATAATATCAAACAATCAAGCTACGAGTCAATTGTAAGATAAAACAATCAATTCTCTTCTTAATCCTAGTTGCATAGACAACAGGTCTAGGTTAAGTTGTTTTCACAGATTAGTTTTGTCCACGGTCCAAACCTAATCAAACTGTAGAACATAAATCAATTCAATAGGTTAGCTACTCCTAGAGAAACAATAAACATTCATAAGATGAAGCACAAGAGAATCAATATCAACCAAAGGATAGAAATCAATTACCAAAACCTCACGAGTTCATACATTAGAGCTTCTCCCTTAAACAAACCCAAGGAGACTAGCTCTCCATAACTAAACTAAAGAAGAATTGAATTATGAGAAAGAAGATAAGAGATAGAAGATACTAAAAACCTAAGGCTGGCTCCTCCTTATATAGTCCAAGGAACATGCTCCTCGAGATAGATAAGGTAAGAGGCAAAAGATAGAAAAGGAAATAAGATAGAAACGGTGAAATCTTGTCCGCGTGAAAATTTGACCGGACCGCGTCGACACCTCCGCGCCCGCGCTATCGCAACCGAAAGGAACACTTCGTCTCGGCGGCCACCGCGGTCGCGGTGGACAATCCGCGGTCGCGGAATCTCGACAGAACCTCTGGCGTCACTTCGGAGGCTGCTTTGACCATCTTCCGCTTGGAATCTGACTTCGATTTAAAAAGATGAATTGAAGCCCTTGAAGTTAGCTTTCCAATGGAACCGGAATCAGCTCAATCCGATCACTGTAGCTCAAGATATAGCCTTTGCAAGCAAGTGGTGTCGGGAAGACAGCTCAAAACGCATTAAAACTCTTGATTCTTGCATCTTTGTGTCTTCGGTCTAGATATTATAATTACGCACAACTCTAACCTAAACACACTCAATAAAGCCCTAAAATACAAGAGTTAACCTATACAAAATAGAGCGAATCACCGTCCCTTTGATTCTTCCTTTGCCCTTGTTGCCAAATGAGACAATTCCTGCCGTGGCACTAGATTGGATAGAAGTAAGATGGATCTGGCTTCCTGTAATATGGTTTGAGGCACCACTATAAATGATCCACGGGCTTCCTCTCACTTCTACCTGCTAAAGAGAGTTAGTTCTTCCCGACCTAGGCAAGGTGTTCCTTAACTGGCTTGTTACAATAAAAGAACTCCTTTTCCAGGCATATAAAAATTCAGATTGACATCGTTAGAAGTAGCATGCTTTTTGAATGAAGTCCTTGATCGTCTAGGATGTCTTGCATTTCTTTTAAGAACGAACTCATGATTTTTATCTTCAGTCCGAGCATTTTTACCATTTTCAAGGTCTTCCTTTAGCTTAAAACAATCATACTTATAATGATTACCTTGACCATGTTGAAGCGTTTCTTGAACAAATAAATTTGTAGTCAAGACCCTGCTGAGTATAGCGAAGTCAGGATCATCCACGGGAGTGAGGACAGTGCTAAGTTTAGTCGATAAACTACGAAAAGAGCAGAGGAAAACACAAACGAACAGAGTCAGGATCGACCTGACGAGGGTCGAGATCGACCCTAAGGGGGGTCGATCCTGAGACGAAACACACACAAACGCACACAAAACACTAGCCAAGGCTCGAGCACGACTTAGGGAGTCGGGGTCAAAGCAAAAAAACACGAATTTCAATCAATATAAAAGGGCAAATCCTAGGGCTAGGGCTACCACAACAACAACCATTCATGCTTTTGACAAGAATTCACAACTATCATGCCATCTAAATCATAGAAAAGTTAACTTTCGCAAATCAAACAACTTTCTACCTATCCTTCAACTTAGGAATATCAACTTTCGCAAATAATCCTATTAGATCTAATCAAGCAACTAACTTTTCACTTTCGCTATAGTTAAATACAAGACATGCCTCAATTTTCACCAAGGATTAAGCACAAGATAGATTAGATATGATCATCAAGCATTCAAGTCATGAATTCAAGTTTTAAACATGCATGATTGTGTTGGGTTTTTACCCAACCCTAGAACTTAAGAAGACTAGTCATACATAGCAAAGAGAGAAGAGGAAGAAGAAGAGGAAGACATGATCAAAACCAAACTAGAATTCAAATTAAACAAAAGATCAATCTTACAAATTCTCAAACTTGCTCTCCAAGTCTTCTTCCTAGCTCTCCTAATGTTGATTGATCCTTCCCCCAAAGGATGAATTATGAAAACTATAGGGTTCAACCTCCTTTTATAGAAGAAAAGGAGTCCTAATCTAACTAGGAAACACAAAGAAACAACCTTCCTTAAATACAAATTAGGAAACCCAACAATAATTCCGGAATAGGTGAAGGTCGGTCGCTAGGCTCGACCCCCTCAGGGTCGATCTCGACCCCCCTCAGGGTCGATCCTGAGAGTGGATTTTCAACTTCATCACACTTCTTGACTTGGCTCGAGCTCGACCCTTCCTAGCTCGATCCTGGGGTCGATTTCTTCACTTTTCCTCTTGATTTATCTCCTCTTAGCTCTTCTCCTTAGCTTGTCCACTTAGATCTTCCTTCTAGCTTGTCCCTCTTCTCTTAGCATTGCTCCAAACTCGTTTTCAAGCTCCAAAACACCTACAAAACGACACAAATATGCGTAGTTTCTGAATCTCAAGGAAATACGAAAACACATGCAAAAAGACTCAAAAACACAAGACTCAACCACGAAAAACAACTTAAACTAACCTATCTAGACCCTAAAAATCTACCTAAAATGCGGACATCAGACCACAATACCAACAAGTCCTATAGTAATCACCAAGATAATACTAACTCTTCGGACGTTGGATTCTGTTCTCTTCCATTTTCTTAGGATCACAAACCTTTGAACCTTCTCCTTTAGCAATTTTCTTATAAATCTTATGACTAGTGGAGTTTGTATAGTAGTCCTTTTGTCCCATTTCACCGCTCTCCAGGACTCTTATACGTTCTTCTAGGTTCTTGGTTTTTTCTCTTTCAAGTTCTAGTTATGTTGTTTTACTAGCTTCAAAATCACTAGGAAGGGAGTTCTTTGAGCTAGACTCATATTCTAGTCCTTTCTTAGCGGGGACAAAAACAACTGGTTTAACAGCTTCAGTCACAGGACTCTTTCCTAGAACCTTGATTTCAACCCTAAGATTGGCGTTCTCTAGCTTGAGACACACAATTTCAGTTTTAAGGGATTTTGTTGCTTCTAGTGAGGACTCTAGTTCATTTGACATTGTGCTACAATTGTCACACTCAACAATAATATTGTCATATTCAAGCTCATCAAGCCGTTCTTTCAAGGCATAGATTTCTTGCATAATTTGAGCAATGAGTTTGATGAGCTTAGGCATAGAACATTTGTCTAAAGAACTTATCATGTAGTCGTGAGTTACCTCTTGTTCGGCTTCTGAGACATCCTTGGAATCATCTAAGGCATCCTCCATAGCCATGTAGCAAGTGCCCTCGGACGGTCCTTCATCGTCTGAATCAAGATCATCCTATGCAGCCTCATAAGCACCAATCAAAGCTCGCTTCTTCAGTTCTTTCCCAGTATAGCAATTTTTGGCAAAGTGACCTTTCTAGTTACACTTGTAACATGTCACTTCCTTCATCTCTTCCTCAGTTAGCTTGGGTTTTTCCTTTTTGAATGGCAAATTCTTTCTTGGGACTTTGCCTCTCTTTACCCATGCACGAAGAGTTTTGTGCAAGAGAGCTAGTTCATCGTCCTCAGCATTCTGTTCATCCGTCTTTTTTGCACGTTCCAACATGGCTTGAAGACAGAGCTTTTCACGATGTGCTTGCATCCCAACCTCAAGTCTCAAAGCGATTTCATTTTGAGGACGACCGTGCTCCAACTCATGCTTGTCTTGAATTCTTCTTGACTCATACTACATCAGCTTCCCATAGATTTCCACCATTGACAGTCCTTTGTTGGTTTGGTTCTCTTTAAAGGTAGTCCTGTCAAAGTTCCAATCTCCCGTTAAGCCATCAATCAACACTTGGACTTTCATCCTTTGTGTCATCTCTGTCTCAATAATTCCCAAGTTTTTCAACTTGGTTAGCAGGGCCTTAAAACGGAATGAGTAATTAGTGATGGACTCATTTTGAAGCATTCTGAATTTGTAGAAGTCCCTCTTAGCATCCAACTGGACGTCTTCCTTCATTTCTGGCATCCCGACGTGATATTTCTCGAGAGCTTCCCACTAGATCTTGGTAGTTGAGAGATTGCTCACTCGGGTAGCGTCCCTTTCACAAAGAGCAGTTTGTAGGAAACAGATTGCCTTAACGTTTGTTTCCATGAGCTCGAACTCTTCAGGAACCCAAAGTTCTTCGTTGCCTTCCTTTGCAGCAGGAACTTTCAGATCTCCGTCCCTTATCACCTTCCAGCATTGGCAATTCTGGCTACGGACGAAGTTCTCAAATCTGACTTTACATTTGTTAAAGTTGTCGTCCGTGAGGCGATGAGGCTTCACACTACTGATGCCGATTCATTCCATACCCATTTTCACCTGCGACTCAATTAAAATCTAGAGCGCCTGCTTTGATAATAATTATTGGATCATAAGACAAACAAAGAAGGCGTCCTTAACAGAGTTAAGGGCATCCTTAACAAAGGTTAAGGGCGTCCTTTACTTGCACTGGAATAACAGACTTAACAAGTGAAATGAATAAGTAAAGAACGCGGCTATTTATAGAGGAACCTCTTAAGACCAAAGCAGTTCTTGAGAGTAAACCTCTACCTCCTTGGAGGATTTTCGAATAGATTCTTTCCTTTCTTATTTAGAGTTCTTACAGATTACAAGACGAGTGATTACACTTCTCTGACACTTAATATGCGTCCCTAAGTCCACTAGTAACACTCCCTTCAGTCTTGAACTGTGTCCTTGAAAGTGATGAGAGAAGGTTCCTGGCAACTTCTGTTGGACTTGGCTATAGGATCGGCCTCCACGTGGTGATGAACTTGTGTACAAGATTTGCTTCCATGTGTTCATCATGATCAAGGCTTGTCGGGTGATCTCATCTTGTCGGTCAGCCTTGAAGGGACTCCTGTATAATGATTAAGGACTACATCCTTTTGAAGAATCATGACAAGTCGTTTATTGACTCGGGCAAAATCGTTGTATCCAAAGTCAAAGATAACCCAAACACACAAACTAAGTATAGTGAGCAAGTATGGGATCGAACCCTAGAGAACTTGAGGTATTTAGCCTAATATTTATATCAACTAAGAACAAAGAGGGGGATTTCAATGAGAGAGTTTCAATCACCAAAACAAGAAGACAAATCAACAGTTTCACAAGATCAATCAGAGTGCTAAAGACAGGTTCATTCAACAAATCCACTTTAAAAGAGTCGTTTGATCATTGATTCACACCAATTCCTTTTAATCCAATGGTTAATTCCAATCCTAATCTTGATTAATTTCCTGTCCACGGTCCAGGAAATACTTAACAATGATAGAGGACGCTCAAATCAATATTAGCATTAAGAACAAGGATATATAGAATGCATGCAAGAGAAATCAAGCTACGAGTCAATTTCACAAGCAAACAATCAATTCTCTTCTTAGAGCCTAGTTGCATAGACAACAGATCTAGGTTTAAGTCGTTTTCACATAATAGGTTTGTCCACGGTCCAAACCCGTCCCAACAATAGAAGATCAATCAATTCAATAGGTTAATTACTCCTAGAGAAACAATCAATAATCATGTAATTAAGCACAAGAGAATCAATAATAACCAAAGGAATAGGAAAAGGATTTAGAATCTCACAAACTAATCAATCAAAGCTTCATTGATGAACAAACCCTAGAGAGGTTTAGTTCTCCATAATCTTCATAAAACTCAAGTCTTCAAACAAAGGTTGAATCATAATAAAAACCTAAAGAAACTCCTTCTTATATAACCCAAGGAACATGCTCCACGAGATAGATAAGGAAAGAGGTAAAAAGATAGAAAAGGAAACAAGATAGAAAGATTTCGGCCCGCTTCGGATCCGGCATCACCGCGGTCGCGCCGCCATCATCGCGCCCGCGCTTTCGCAACAGAGAAGAACAAGTCGGTCTCGGAAGCCGCCGCGGTCGCGTCGACCAGGCCGCGGTCGCGGAATCTCGACAGAATCGCTGGTGTCACTTCGGAAGCTGTTTTGACCATCTTCCGCTTGGAATCTGACTTCGGTGTAAAAATATGAATTGAAGCCCTTGAAGTTAGATTTCCAATGGCATCGGAATCAAGTCAATCCGCCCTCTGTAGCACAAGATATAGCCTTCGCAACCAAGTGGTGTCGCACAGACAGCCCAAAACGCCTTAGAACTCTTGGTTCTTGAATTCTTGTGTCTTCGGCCTAAATATTACAATTCCGCTCAAATCTAACCTAAACACTTTCAATAAAGCCCTAAAATACAAGAGTTACCCTATACAAAAAAGAGTTATTAGATCAAAGTGAGTTTGTCATATCAAAATCAAGGGACGTTAGGCACAATGATAAGTACAATAGGCGTCCTTAACATTGTCCCAACATCTATGCTAATTCTAGGTTAAGCGTCCTTGCCTAGGGTTGTAGAATTGCTTGGACCGTGGACTTGCGATTGCTAATGATCAGGATAGGAATCAACCATAGGTGTGAATGAAATCAATGGATGAATTTATGATCGAGTGATTATTTAAGCGTGAATCTATGTTCACGTATTTTAGATGTACGTTCACATATTTGAGTATAATGTTCACGTATTTGAGTATCATGTTCACGCATTTTAGAAGTACGCTCACATATGGAGGAATTGTGTTCACGTATTTTAAATGTATGTTCCGAGTAATGTTGTCAAATTCCTGCACACATATATGTACAGCTTTCGAATTTGCACAATTATAAAGCATGATCTCTCTCTCTCTCTCTCTCTCTCTCTATATATATATATATATATATATATATATATATAAATTTATAAAAATGACAAGTTGGGTTATAGTAAAATAAAATGCAGCTTTTTTTGCTGCATTTGTAAGATAATTCGATGAAGATAGCAAGTAGAGATAGAGAGGATTGCTAAATTTCTAATAATACATTCAAGTTTATGTATTATATGACACATGATATATTGAACGGACATGATCCATTTGTAGTTTTCACGTTAAGTACCGTTTTCATTTGATCCGGTGCCTGCAATTAAATACTTTAGAAGTTTTCTCTCAAAATAATAGTGTAAAATCAACATCATCCGAAATATGAAAATATCTGTCACTATTCCCATAATCCCATGATAATGTTATTGTATACTAAACCGAATCATAATAATATGGTTATTTCCCCTCTGTATCTCGCACGTTAGTAATTAAAGAAGTGGAAATTCATTGGTGGGGGGAACGAATTTGAACGGTAAGAGATCTGTTTGATTGCATTTCACTTTCAACGGTATCTGTTTTGAGAGTGAAAGTTGTTTAATTAATCTGGATTATACTAATTACCACTCTACCAGGTCCTAACTAAATTTCCTTTATACTAGAAAGTTTGGCCCGTCCGATGGACGGACAAATTGGTTTGTCATTTTTTTAGGATGTTATGGTATATGATTAATAAACACTTTGGTCCATAATTTCATCATTGCATCTGTATTTGTCATAGTTTTAGAACGAACTTAAATAAGATTCTTATTTTTATTATTTTTTTATTTATGAAAATGCTATATTTTAATTGAATATACATTAAGTATACAATATGCATAACCATTTAGGCCGGCTATAGTTTTTACATAATGTAATGTTTCGATAGTTAAATGACTATAGAAGATAATATATTCTTTCTTTTTTGAATAATAAATATATAACATCCAAGCAAATAGGGGTTAGGAAGTTAGTATGGATACGAGTCAACGCTTTTTCATAACATGATACAACCATTCGGGGGTGATAAAGTGAACAACCGTACTCTTATTTTGGCTTGCATGAGGAACCATTAAAAATTTCAATTATTTAATTATCTCATTTGTCGGTCAATAATCTATATTTCACAAATTAATAGAACAACTTCATTTTATCTTAATATACTTTCTAATATAAATACCTTTTAGCAAACTAATGTGCATGTTCAGAAATAATTAAAATTATAAATTAAAATATGACTAATGTGCAATCACCTTAAAAGCATAAAACCAAACAAAAATAAAAAATGATTATTGTCGGTGCAATTACCCTTGAAAGTTCAAACACAAAAAAAGAAATTAAAAAAGGGTATTTATTGGACATGAAAGTCAGAAATAAGTGTTGTAAAAATAAACATAGGAGGAAAAAGTTAATAATAATAAAATAATAGAAAACAAACATTAATGTGGAAAAAAGAGAGAACTTTAAGTGTTGTAGAGAAAAGGAAAAAGTTACTAAAAAGATAAATAAAAAATAGAGAGCAAGCATTAATGTGACAAGAGGGGGAGAATTTTAAGTGTTATATAGATTATTATGCATGCAACAAATGGTCCAGATGGAAGGGCTCATTTCGCACAATCCTTTTGTATCGTGTCCATTGATTAATAAATTAATATTTAAGCGTATGACATTTAATTTGGCTGTGAAAGGCTGAGTTATTCAACATCTGCAATTTAAAGATCGATAAATAAGAATGGTATGTAATGGTTTTGGGTTAGATGAGAACTACTCTTATGATAAGAACTACTCCTTGTGTTAAGGAATAATCCCATCTATTAGATTTACCTCCTTAATATATAATGAATAGTCCAATTTTTTTATAAAAAAAATAAGGAAAAAGTTTGATTTTTTTTTTATTAAAACGATATTATTTTTTTCAGCAAAATATCATTAGAGCATTTAAGTATGACAATTCAATTTTATACACTAAAGAATTCAAATTAGTATACTAACAGTTCAATTTATAAATACTATGAGTTGAATTTTCAATATTATATGGGTTCATTTTTTTCTTACTATTAGTTCATCTTTGATATGTTCGAGTTCATTTTTTATATAATTCGATTTTCAAAAAAATAATTTTTTGTTTAATATTTTATTAATTCAAAAATGTTATTTCCTACAAAATAACTGTAGTAATACATACACAAAAAATTTTAAAATTTAAAATTTTAAAAGATAAGAAAATCTTTCTTCACAAAAACAATGATTATAACCCTGAAATGTGGCAGTTCAACTTCACAATCAAAAAGTTTGATTTATTATGTTAAAAGTTCAACTACGTGTACTAGAAATTCAATTTTGTAATTTGTACGGGCTCAATTTTTTGTAAAGTAAGTTTAATTTATTCCTAGTGTTTGTTCATTTTTTGTTACTACAAGTTCAATTTTTATATTATTTGATTATTTTTAAATGGAAATAAATCAAAAATAATTTTGAAATTAAAAAAAATTGATTTCCCTAAAAATAAAAAAATTATAATAATATGGACCATCCATTATAAGATGAGGAGGTAAATAAAATGGATGAGGTTATTTCTTACCGTAAGGGGTTGTGCTTACCATAAGAGTCGTCTTCACTGAAGCCTAACTCTGTATGTAATTCCTTAAATTAGTTCACATAGTATCAATTAGGTTCAGATGAAAACTCATCAGGTAAACTTATTAATTAGCAATCCAAGCACGGAATTAGGGATGACATAGGGCGTGCTTTACCTCACTCCAAAAAACAAACACTAATAAATAGAAAGAAGAAATAATCTTGAAATTTCATTTAGCAGAAGTGGTAAAGCAGTATATCGTGTACCTGCCCTATTCGAGTTTGAATCTTGTTTCCTTTCTCCACAATTTGCTCTCTATTTATAGATCATTTTTTTTATTTTTTTCTCCTATTTTTCTTACTAAATACAATTTTCACCCTTTTATTAAATATTTTAGATAATATAGCCCACCTAAGTTTAGGGTGTTGGCTCCGTTCCTACTAAGATCGTTCATGCCAAGTCAAGAATAAATCTCTACTAATTAGGGGTGGAAAATTTTAGTAGAGATTTATTCTTGACTTGGCATGAACAATCTTAGTAGGAACGGAGCCAACACCCTAAACTTAGGCGGGCTATATTATCTAAAATATTTAATAAAAGGGTGAAAATTGTATTTAGTAAGAAAAATATTTAATAAATCTCTACTAATTAGGGGTGGAAAATTCTGACCCGATCCGAACTAACCGACCGAATTATCCGTTTCGAGAACCGACCGAGACCCGAAATTTTGTTTTATCAAATAAAATCCGAAACCGACTCAATCCGACCGAATTTGACCCGGAGGTATAAGCAACCCGATTAAGAATGACCCGAAACCTGATTACGTCCGAAAATCTCAATCCGGTTTCAAACCGAAACCTGAATCACCCGACCCGAAAATACCCGACTGAGTTATATCCGAAACCCGAAACAATCCGAACCCAATTCTACCCGACATCCGAAACAACCCGAACCCGATTCTACCCGATAATTATATATGATATCCGGAACAATCCGAACCTAGTATGATATTCTACATAATAGGATATAAAACATAATATGTTATTAGTAGAAAGTGTAATACAAAATTGCAAATGTAAGAAATTGTATAATCATGTTTATCTGAATTGTGATCTCTTTTTTATGTTATTTTAAAACTATTCATCTTAATTTGACAACTATTTATAATTTAATATTATCATTTGATATATTTGTTTGACAAAATATAAGATCTTATTTATTGGTATATGAATTTGATCATGAGAATGGATATGATTTTGAGAATGTATAAGATCTCGTAGATATTAATATTATTATATTGGTATATGCTTATGTTGTACACTTGAAATATAGAAAAGAAATACATTATTTAAAATATAGTTAAATCAAAATTAGATTGATTTACTGTTCCAACTATTAAAACCTAATTATACAAACACATTTCTACTAAGACCCAATTCAATCAAAAATTGATTTAACAAAAACTGATTCAGCCGTAACCGATTCAACCGAATCCGATTCATCCGAAACCGATTCAGTTGAAGCCGATTCAACCGAAAACCGCTTCAACCGAAATCCGATTCAATCGAAAATTGAAAAAACCGACTCAACCCGAAACCGACTCAACCGAAACCCGAATTAAATTAACCGGTTATAACTTGCTAACCCGACTTATCCGACAATTTGAATATCCGACCCAATCTAACCCGACCCGAATGCACCCGATTTTCCGTTTATATCCGATACTGTTCACATCCGAATAACCCGAAACCGAATTATCCGACCGAAACCCGACCGATTATCCGAATTGCCACCCCTACTACTAATTATGGTTAATGAGCCGGGTCTAGCTCAAAAGAATTTGTGTTTCGTTGGAGGGGGAGGGGGTTTTGGAAATTTTATCTAAATCCAGAACAAATTATTAAAGAAGAACAATTAAACAAGGGAGACGCAATACATCACACACTTTTACTATATATCAAACTTAAAATTACCTTAATAACCTTTTTTTAACGAAAAGTAATAAAAATAAAAGTCTTATGTATTAAGATATTTTGTTAGATTTTCTACCTTGATAAATCTCAATCGGCTTTAAAAGGGAAAAAAACTAATCACAATCTATTTACTACTTAGCTCTTATTATGATCTTTTAATTCTTTTATTTTTTTACCATTTATTAATACGAAATCATTTATAAAAAATAAAAAATAATCGTACTATATGAGAATAAAAATAAAAACAATCTTTATTATACAGATTTATATTGAATAAAGTTGACACCACATAGTATTAATGTAATTAATCAGTTATACACAATTCTTCAACGTACATTCTTCAAAGCAAATTTATAAACTTATTACAGTTTTTAATAGGTTAAAAAACCATTATATAGATTAGAGTTTTTTAAATAGGAGAAAAAATCATTATATAGTGTTGTATTAGTTATAAATTAATAAGATTAAATATTTGTTATATGAAAATCTTATTTAGGTAGAAAAAAGGATTTGGTTGATTCAATTTTTGTAAAGTAAAGATTTCTTTGGATGTAGTATATAGATTTTATGTAAGTATGTTAGGACGCTATCAAGAACGCCTGCGTCCTTGGTAGTGTACCCACAACCGTCCCTTAGTTTTGATATGACAAACTCAATATGATTCTAATAAAGTTGTCCAAGTGTTCAGGAACGCCCATCTAACAAAGGACAACAAGTGTGTATAGGCGTCCCACACGCTTAGGGACGCCAGCTAACAGGAAGTAAGGACGAGCAAGAGACTATTTGAGCAAGGACGGAGTCCCAAGCAAGTAGGAACGCAAGAAAGGAGTCCTTACTCACTGGCCGACAGGATGACATCACCAGACAACATTTGATCATCCAAGGACACGTGGAGACCGATCCTGTAGCAGAGTCCAACACTACGTGGCGGACGATCCTGTTGCAGAGTACATCCATACGTGGCGGCCGATCCTGTAGCGGAGTCCATCACACACAGCTGGATACAGGAAGCTTCCTCACCATCGCCATCATACGTGGAAGAAGATCCTGTAGCCACGTCCTCGAAGGGCATGATCGTCCCGGGAGAAAGACGCCCTTCCCCAAGTCCTATAAATACCCCAAGGCATTTATAGTGACTTTAACGCTTTCAAGAATATTCAGAGAGAATCAAAGAGAAAGCGACTCACTCAAGAACACAAAGAACAAACTCAAGAACTCAAGAACAGTGCTAAGTCTTTGAGTTAGATCGAGTGAGACTTGTAACCCAAATCACAAATCTGTTTGTAATCAAAAGAATAGAAAGAGAGTTCTACGAAGTACTGTAGGACGCAGGGATAGGAGTCTTTTAGTAGATTGAACTTGCTTGAGTTGTAGGCTTAGAGGAGTCCTTTACTAGTGGACTTAGGGAAAAGCTAAGTGCCAGAGAACTGTAAAGACTCGCCAATACAACTGTAAGAACGTTCAATATAAAGGAAGAACTATTCAAAAATCCTCCAAGGAGGTAGAGGTTTACACTCAAGGACTACTTGGTCTTGAGTGGTTCCTCTATAACTCACTGCGTTCATTACTTACCTGTTTAGTCTTTATTTCCGCTGCAATTTTGAAAGGACGCCCCTACACCTCGTAGGGACGCTCAACCAAAGGACGCCTCTACTTCAAGTAGAGAACGTTCATCAGACTAACGATCCAACAATTGGTATCAGAGCGGGCGCTCTAGATTCTTACTGAGTTGCAGGTAAAGATGGACATGGAACCTATTGGAATCTCGTTCGTGAAGCCTCCGCGCCTGACGGACGGCAACTTCAACCGCTGGAAAATCAGATTTGAGAACTTCTGCAGAAGCACAAATTATCAATGCTGGAATGTTATCAGAAAAGGTGATCTTAAAGTTCCTGCTGACAAAGTTGACAAAGAGGACGATTGGGGTCCTGATGAGTTCAAGCTGATGGAAACCAATGCAAAAGCTATTTGTTTTCTTCAAGCGTCCCTCTGTGAAAG
Source organism: Polygonum aviculare (assembly GCA_934048045.1). NCBI lineage: Eukaryota > Viridiplantae > Streptophyta > Magnoliopsida > Caryophyllales > Polygonaceae > Polygonum > Polygonum aviculare. Next base: position 11,806,346 of record OW204025.1, on the reverse strand, counting down.
AGATGCTACAAGAGTTAGCAATCTCCCCACCGCAAAACAACAGTGGGAAGCTCTTGAGAAATTTCATGTGGAAACTGCAGAGATGAAAGAGGACGTCCAGCTGAAGATCAAAAAGGAGTTCTATGCCTTTACTATGCTACCAAATGAAACGGTGAATGACTACTCGTACCGTTTTGAGTCCCTTGTCACCAAGATGAGGAACTTGGGCGTTCCAGAAACAGAAATCTCCATGAGGAACAGAGTTCAAGTAGTTATCGATGGGTTGACTGGAGTTTGGAACTTTGATAGGACAACTTTCAAAGAAAACACAGCCAACAAAACTCTAGATATGGAAGAGATCTATGGGAAGCTCAGGGGGTACGAAGAACGTAGAATCACTGACATGGCCCAGCTAGGAAAGAACCCTCAAACTGATCTTGCCTTGGCGTCCACAACACCAGAGTACGCTGAATACCTGCGTGGACAAAGAGACCTGGCATTGATGATGCAAAACAAAGAAAAGCTTGAAAGCTTGCGTCCCAAAGAGAAAGAAAGAAAGTCAAAGGAAGAAATTGACTCAGATGAGGAACTCTCTCTTATTCACAAGGCTCTCAAATACTACAACAAGAAAAACAAGCATAGTAGCAAGAACAAGTCTTACAAAAAGGAGAGTCCCAAATACACAGAAGCTGAAATGAAGGAACTCACATGCTACAAATGCAACAAGAAAGGACATTTTGCCAAAAAATGTACCATGGGAACGTCCTCCAAGGACAAGAAGAAAGCTCTTATTGGAGCTTGTACAGCTGCATGGGATGATCTCAGTTCAAGTGATGAGGAACGTGATGATCAAGTGGCGTACATGGCAGTGAAGGACGCTCCGATTGTTGAAGAGAACGCCTCCGACAATGAACAAGAGGTAACTCATGATTCCATGATGCGTTCTTTAGAAAAATGTTCAAAACCAAAACTCCTTAAGCTTATTGGTAAAATCATGGAGGAAAGTCTTGTCATGAAAAGAAGAATGGATGAACTAGAAGATGAAAACATTGTAGTTGAATGTGAGAACTGTAATTCAATGACTATTCAACTAGAGTCCTCATGTGAAGAAACTAAGTCCCTAAAAACTGAACTTGTGTGTCTTAAACTCGAGAACGCCAAGCTTAGGGAAGAAGTGAAAGTTTTGGGAAAGAGTCCCATAGTTGAGGAAGTAAAACCAATAGTTTTTGTCCCCGCCAAAAGAGGACTAGGATATGAATCTGACTCTAGGAACTCTCTCCCTAGTGACTTTAAGGCTAGCAAAACTTCGGAACTTGAACTTGAAAAAGAGAAAACTAAAAATCTCCTTGAAAGAATTAGAGTTCTAGAAAGTGGAGAAATAGGTCAAGAGGACTACTACACCAATTCCACCAGTCATAAAATTTACAAGAAAATTGCTAAAGGGGACGGCTCAAAGGTGTGCGATCCCCAAAAGATGAAGCAAAACAAAATCCAACGTCCCAACAAGAAGTACTACCTCGGTATTTACTATAGGACGTGCTGGTACTGTGGACAAGGTGACCACTTCAAACATGACTGTGTAAAACTAAAGGAAGACATTGAGAGTGGGAAAGTTGCTAGGACTAATAATGAAAATGCTAAGTCCGTTCCAAAAGCTAATTCTAGGCGTCCTAGACGTTCTAGAAGTTCTTTCCACAGAAATGCCATTTCTAATGATGTGAACATTAATGACTACATGCCAGAACCAGAGTTCTACTTTTGTAACGAACCAGGTAAGGAACACCTTGCCTGGGTCGCCAAGAACTAACCTTATTTTGGCAGGTGGAAGTGAGGGGACGCCCATATATCATTGATAGTGGCGCCTCAAATCACATGACAGGAAGCCAGATCCATCTCACTTCTATCCAAAGTAGTGCCACGGGAGGAACTGTCTCGTTTGTCAACAAGGGCAAAGGAAAGATCAAGGGAACGGGAACTGCTATTCTTAACCCGTCCATCAAAGCAACCAACGTGAGTCTTGTTGAAGAACTTGGGTTCAATCTTCTTAGCGTCTCTCAGATGTGTGATCAAGGTGAAAACCTAGTCACATTTGACTCAAAGGAGTGTCTCGTCATCAACAAGAAGTCCAACAAAGTTGTTCTGAAAGGAGTTCGCAAGAACAATATCTACATTTTCAATCAAGAGTTCAAACCCAAATCAGAACTATGTCTATCTGCTTCAAAGAAGGACGCTGATCTCTGGCATTGTCGTCTTGGCCATGCTGGACCTAGCACAATTCTCAAGTTGCACCAAAGGAATCTTGTGAAAGGTCTTCCCCGGATTGATCCTGAGACGGTTGAACAGTGCGAAGCCTGTATCAAAGGGAAGCAAACAAGAACGTCTTTCAAGTCCAAGAATGAAGTAAGTACAAAGAAGCCATTGGAACTTCTTCATATGGATCTTTGTGGACCAATGAAGACACAAAGCTACGGTGGAAAGAGGTACATTTACGTTCTTGTAGATGATTTTTCTCGATTCACTTGGGTTCTTTTCTTGGCGTCCAAAGCAGATTGTTTCAAGGCTTTCAAAGTCTTCATCAAACAAGTGGAAGTTGTCCTTGAGACGCCTCTCAAAGCTATAAGATCCGACCATGGGACGGAATTCCAGAATTCAGAGTTCCTGGCATTCTGTGATCAACATGGTGTCTCTCACAACTTCTCAGCTCCAAGGACTCCTCAACAAAATGGCGTTGTAGAAAGAAAGAACAGGACGCTAGAGGATATGGCAAGAACTATGCTTTTGGCTAATAGCGTCCCCAAGTACTTCTGGGCGGAAGCTATTGCCACAGCATGCTACATCGTTAACCGTGCCATGATCCGTCCTCTGCTGAAGAAGACGTCCTATGAGTTGTTGAACGGAAGGAAGCCTCGCATCGATTATCTCAGAGTTTTTGGTTGCAAGTGTTTCGTTCACAACAATGATAAAGAAAAACTGGGAAAGTTTGATGCAAGGAGCGATGAAGCCATATTTCTTGGGTACTCCCTCACCAGCAAAGCATATAGAGTTTTCAACAAAAGGACTCTAAAGCTTGAGGAGAGTATTCATGTTGTGTTCAAAGAATGTTCTTCTCACAAAGAAAAAGCAAATAAGAAAGAACGATCCTCGTCACAACAGCAGGACGACTCTGAAGATGAAGTTGAAGATTGGTCCTCAGGAAAATACTATGTCTCTAAGGACGCGTTTCCAAATCCTGAAGAAGTCTCTGTGGACGCTCCTAGTTTTGTTCAGGGAGTTCCATCTCATAGTGAATCTCCAGTTCAACAGGATGTAGCTGAATCAAGTCAACAAGGTGGGCAAAGTCAAGGTGTGGACGCTCTCTCTGAGGGGGAACGCACTGAAGACGATGCTCGAGATGATAGTGATGATTCCGATGGAGACATTGATCCAAGATTTGCTCATTTATTTCAAAGGGAGTCCCGCTTCTCTCGGGACCATCCAACATCCCAGATTGTATCAGATCCTTCTCAAGGAGTTCAAACCAGGTCAGCTGCAAGCAAGTCCCAGAGTGCAAATTTGGCTTTCTGTGCATTCAATGCCTTTGTCTCTATGGTGGAGCCAAAGAATATCAAAGAAGCACTTCAGGACGCTGACTGGATTCAAGCAATGCAAGAAGAACTCAACCAGTTTGAAAGGAACAAAGTTTGGACTCTCGTTCCACGTCCCAAAGGCAAAAATATCATAGGGACGCGCTGGGTGTTCAGAAATAAGCTTGATTAAAGTGGACGTGTGTCAAGGAATAAGGCAAGACTTGTGGCTCAAGGATTCAAGCAAGAGGAAGGCATAGACTATGATGAGACCTTTGCCCCTGTTGCTAGAATTGAAGCCGTTCGTCTTCTTATTGCCTTCGCCGCTCACAAAGGATTCAAGCTATTTCAGATGGACGTCAAGACTGCCTTTCTCAATGGAAAGCTAAAGGAGGAAGTGTATGTTGCTCAGCCGCCTGGCTTCGAGGACGCCTCTCATCCAGATCATGTGTACTACTTGGACAAAGCGCTATATGGACTCAAGCAAGCACCTCGTGCCTGGTACGACAGGTTTGCGTCCTTCCTTTTGTCTCATGGGTACACTAGAGGTTCAATTGATAAAACTTTGTTCATAAAGAAAGTTCACAAGGACATTTTGATTGCTCAAGTTTATGTTGATGATATTGTCTTTGGTAGCACTAACATGAAGCTTGTAGAGAAGTTCAAGTCCCTCATGAGTAGTGAATTTGAGATGTCACTCATTGGAGAACTTAACTTCTTTTTGGGACTTCAAATTAACCAACTCAAGGACGGGACGCGAATCCATCAACAAAAGTATGTCCGTGAAATGCTTGAGAAGTACGGGATGAACACGTCCAAGCCCGTAGCAACACCTTGTTCTCCCAACTCGCGTCTTTACGCAGACGAACAGGGAAAGGACGTTGATCAAAAGCTTTATAGAGGGATGATTGGCTCTTTGCTTTACCTAACAGCAAGCCGTCCAGATATTATGTTTGCCGTTTGCTTGTGTGCACGCTTCCAGGCAAATCCAAAGGAGTCCCACATGCAAGAAGTCAAGAGGATCTTTCGCTACCTCAAAGGACGCGATGATCTTTGCCTTTGGTACCCCAGGAAGACGTCCTTCAAGCTAACTGGATACTCGGACGCTGATTACGCTGGTCATGTCATTGATCGAAAAAGCACTTCAGGAATGGCACAGTTCCTTGGTTCATGCCTAGTTTCATGGGGATCAAAGAAACAGAACTCTGTGGCGCTTTCAACTGCGGAAGCCGAGTACGTTGCTGCTGCTTCGTGCTGTTCACAAGTTCTCTGGATCAAATATCAACTTGAGGACTACGGTATCAATCTTGAAACTATTCCTATTCTCTGTGACAACACAAGTGCTATAGAAATTGCTAAAAGTCCTGTTTTTCATTCACGCACAAAGCATATTCACATAAGCCATCACTTCTTGCGTGACAATGTAGAACTAGGACTCATTAGCATGGGACATGTTAGGACGGAGGATCAAATAGCTGATATTTTCACTAAAGCACTTGATAGACGTCCCTTTGAGCATCTCAGATTGCTCTTAGGGATGATAACTTTTAAGTAGCAAGTCCCGTTCTACTATTCTCTCAATGATTGGCTATGTTTGGTAGATTCTAAGTAGTTAAGGATTGTTAAGCATTGAACTCATATTTGCAAGAACGCTAGTCTAGAATAAGCAAGCGTTAAGGGGGAACTATTAAGTGAAAGGTCTAAAGAACGCCATGCTAGAATAAACTAGAGGACGTCTAGATGATTCTAGGACACTTTTCTCTCCTTAAATCCAAAAGCTAGAGAATCAAAGAATGAAAACTTGTTTTCATGCATACTAAGTTCCAATGTCAAAACTTTTTGCTGAAGAGTTTGTCATCATCAAAAAGGGGGAAATTGTTGGGACGCTATCAAGAACGCCTGCGTCCTTGGTAGTGTACCCACAACCGTCCCTTAGTTTTGATATGACAAACTCAATATGATTCTAATAAAGTTGTCCAAGTGTTCAGGAACACCCATCTAACAAAGGACAACAAGTGTGTATAGGCGTCCCACACGCTTAGGGACGCCAGCTAACAGGAAGTAAGGACGAGCAAGAGACTATTTGAGCAAGGACGGAGTCCCAAGCAAGTAGGAACGCAAGAAAGGAGTCCTTACTCACTGGCCGACAGGATGACATCACCAGACAACATTTGATCATCCAAGGACACGTGGAGACCGATCCTGTAGCAGAGTCCAACACTACGTGGCGGACGATCCTGTTGCAGAGTACATCCATACGTGGCGGCCGATCCTGTAGCGGAGTCCATCACACACAGCTGGATACAGGAAGCTTCCTCACCATCGCCATCATACGTGGAAGAAGATCCTGTAGCCACGTCCTCGAAGGGCATGAATGTCCCGGGAGAAAGACGCCCTTCCCCAAGTCCTATAAATACCCCAAGGCATTTATAGTGACTTTAACGCTTTCAAGAATATTCAGAGAGAATCAAAGAGAAAGCGACTCACTCAAGAACACAAAGAACAAACTCAAGAACTCAAGAACAGTGCTAAGTCTTTGAGTTAGATCGAGTGAGACTTGTAACCCAAATCACAAATCTGTTTGTAATCAAAAGAATAGAAAGAGAGTTCTACGAAGTACTGTAGGACGCAGGGATAGGAGTCTTTTAGTAGATTGAACTTGCTTGAGTTGTAGGCTTAGAGGAGTCCTTTACTAGTGGACTTAGGGAAAAGCTAAGTGCCAGAGAACTGTAAAGACTCGCCAATACAACTGTAAGAACGTTCAATATAAAGGAAGAACTATTCAAAAATCCTCCAAGGAGGTAGAGGTTTACACTCAAGGACTACTTGGTCTTGAGTGGTTCCTCTATAACTCACTGCGTTCATTACTTACCTGTTTAGTCTTTATTTCCGCTGCAATTTTGAAAGGACGCCCCTACACCTCGTAGGGACGCTCAACCAAAGGACGCCTCTACTTCAAGTAGAGAACGTTCATCAGACTAACGATCCAACAAAGTATATTTTTGTAATTGAAGGAAGTTCTTAGATTTTGTTTAACTTTTCTAAAATTAATTTAAGGGTATTATAGTAAAAAGATTGAAAAGTGTGAAGGAGATGAAAATTTAAGTGTGATGTTTAACAGTTATGTCAAACAAGCAAGATTGTTTTGTTTTTATCAAATAGAAGTAGCTTCTCTCTCACTCTCTTCTCTCACACCCCTCTTCTCTCTCTCGTTAATGTTTAAGAAAAAGAAGAAAATTATTTTGTACAATTTCATACAAAATCGTGAATTAGCTCGTGCTAATTAATATTGGAGTTTTTCAAGTGCAGTTTCGTAGGTGGCCGAGGTGTTGGGACGCTATCAAAGACGCTTGCGTACATGATAGTGTGCCCACACAAACCGTCCCTTAGTTTTGATATGACAAACTCACTTTGATTCTGATAAATTTGTCCAAGTGTTCAGGAACGCCAAATGACAAAGGACAACAAGTGTGTGAGCATTCTCTAGGCTTAGGGGCGCTAGCTACCAGGAAGTAAGGACCAGCAAGAGACTACTTGAGCAAGGACGCAGTCCCAATCAAGTAGGAACGCAAGCAGAGCGTCCTTACTCACTAGCCGATAAGATGACATCACTCGACAACATTTGATCATCCAAGAACACGTGGAGACCGATCCTGTAGCAGAGTCCAACACTACGTGGCGGACGATCCTGTAGCAGAGTTCATCAACACGTGGCGGCCGATCCTGAAGCGGAGTCCATCACACACAGCTGGATACAAGAAGCTTCCTCATCACCGCCATACTCGTGGAGGAAGATCCTGTAGCCACGTCCATGAAGGGCATGATCGTCCGAAGAGGAAAGACGCTCTTCCCCAAGTCGTATAAATAGCCCAAGGCATTTATTGTGACATCAACGCTTTCAGATAATATTCAAAGAGAATCATAGGAAAGCGACTCACTCAAGAACACGAAGAACAAGCTGAAGAACACTCAAGAACAGTTCTAGACTTGTGATAGATCGAGTGAGAATTGTAACCCAAACCACAACCTGTTTGTACTCAGAAAGACACAAAAAGAAAGAGAGAGTCCTACGATGTACTGTAGGCCGTAGGGATAGAAGTCCTTTATAAGATTAAACTCGCTTAAGTTGTAGGCTTAGAGGAGTCCTTTACTAGTGGACTTAGGAAGAACGCTAAGTGCCAGAGAACTGTAAAGACTCGCCAGTACAACTGTAAGGACGTTTAATATAAAGGAAAAGCTATTCAAAAATCCTCCAAGGAGGTAGTGGTTTACACTCATGGACTACTTGGTCTTGAGTGGTTCCTCTATACATCACTGCGTTCACTTTTACTTGTTTAGTTCTTAATTCCGCTGCACAACCAAAGGACGCCCCTACACCTCGTAGGGACGCCTGACCAAAGGACGCCTTTACCAAAGTAAAGGACGTCCCTAAGTTATACTAACGATCCAACAATTGGTATCAGAGCAGGCGCTCTAGATTTTGTTGAGTTGCAGGTAAAAGATGGACATGGAACCTATTGGAATCTCTTTTGTGAAGCCTCCGCGCCTGACGGACGGCAACTTCAATCGCTGGAAAACAAGGTCTGAGAATTTCTGCAGAAGTCAGAACTATCAATGCTGGAATGTTATTATGAAGGGTGACCTCAAAGTCCCTACTGACAAAGTTGACAAAGAGGATGAGTGGGGTCCTGATGAATTCAAGCTGATGGAAACAAACGCTAAGGCGATATGTTTTTTTCAAGCGTCTCTCTGCGAAAGGGTAGCTACCAGAGTTAGTAATCTGCCCATAGCAAATCAACAGTGGGAAGCTCTTGAAAAGTTTCATGTAGGAACGGCTGATATGAAGGAGGACGTCCAACTACAGATCAAAAGAGAGTTCTATGTCTTTAGAATGCTGCCAAATGAAACCGTCACTGATTATTCATACCGCTTTGAAGCTCTTGTCACCAAGATGAAGAACTTGGGAATTCTAGAAGCTGAAATTTCCATGAGGAATGGAGTCCAAGTGGTCATTGATGGACTTACAGGAATCTGGAACTTCGATAGAACTACTTTCAAGGAGAACCAAGCCAACAAGACGCTTGATATGGAAGAGATCTATGGGAAGCTGAGGCAGTACGAAGCAAGAAGGAACTCTGACATGGCTGAGCTAGGAAAGAATCCTCAAACTGATCTTGCTTTGGCGTCCACAACACCAGAGTACGTTGAGTACTTGCGCCGCCAAAGAGAGCTAGCATTGATGATGCAAGGTCAAACAACAGAAAAACGTGAGAACTTGCGTGTTCAAACCTCAAAGGAGAAAGAAAGCAAGTCAAAGGAAGTAATTGACTCAGATGAAGAACTTTCTCTTATTCACAAAGTTCTTTGTACTATAACAAGAGGAACAAGAACAGCAGCAAGAACAAGTTGTCTTACAAAAAGGAAAGTCCCAAGTACACAGAGGCAGAAATGAAGGAACTCACTTGTTACAAATGTAACAGGAAAGGACATTTTGCTAAGAAGTGTACCGCGGGAACGTCCTCCAAGGATAAAAAGAAAGCTCTCATTGGAGCTTGCACAGCTGCATGGGATGATCTTAGTTCAATTGATGAGGAACAAGATGATCAGGTTGCGTACATGGCAAGGGAGGACGCATCAGTTGTTGAAGAGAACGCCTCCGACAATGAACAAGAGGTAACTCACGATTCCATGATGCGTTCCTTAGAAAAATGTTCAAAACCATAACTCCTTAAACTTATCGGTAAAATCATGGAAGAAAGTCTTGCTATGAAACGAAGAATGGATGAACTTGAAGATGAAAACATTGTGGTTGAATGTGAAAACTGTAGTACTATGACCTTTCAACTAGAGTCCTCATGTGAAGAAACTAAGTCTCTAAAAACTGAAGTGATGTGTCTCAAACTTGAGAACGCCAAGCTTAGGGAAGAGGTGAAAGTGTTAGGAAAGAGTCGTATCATTGAAGAGTTCAAACCAATAGTTTTTGTCCCAGCCAAAAGAGGACTAGGTTATGAGACAGACTCTAGGAACTCTCTTCCAAGTGACTTAAAGGCTAGCAAAACTTCAGAACTTGAGCTAGAAAGGGAGATAACCAAGAACCTTCTTGAGCGTATAAGAGTCCTAGAAAGTGGAGACCAAGGTCAGAAGGACTACTATACCAACTCTACAAGTCATAAAATTTACAGGAAAATTGCAAAGGGGGAAGGTTCAAAAGTTTGTGATCCCCAAAAGATGGAGAAAAATAGAATCCAGCGTCCTAATAGAAAATATTAACTCGGTGATTACTATAGGACGTGTTGGCACTGTGGACAAGGTGGTCATTACAAATATGATTGCTTGAAGTTGAAAGAGGATCTTAAAAAGGGAAAAGATGCTAGGACTTGTAATGAAAATGTTGAGTCTAATCCTAAAGAAAATGCTAGGCGTCCTAGACGTTCTAGAAACTCTTTTAGGAAGCATGCTACGTCCAATGATGTTAACCTAAATGATTACATGCCAGAACCGGAGTTTTATTTCTGTAACGAACCAGGTAAGGAAAACCTTGCCTGGGTCGCCAAAAACTAACTGTGTTATGGCACGTAGAAGTGAGGGGACGCCCGTGGATCATTGATAGTGGCGCCTCAAATCACATGACAGGAAGCCAGATCCATCTCACTTCTATCTAAAGTAGTGCCACGGGAGGAACGGTCTCGTTTGGCAACATGGGCAAGGGAAAACTCAAAGGGACGGGAACTGTTATTCTTCATTCGTCCATCAAAGCATCAAATGTTAGTCTCGTTGAAAGACTTGGCTTCAATCTCCTAAGTGTCTCTCAAATGTGTGATCAAGGTGAAAACCTAGTCACATTTGACTCAAAGGAGTGCCATGTCATCAAAAAGAAATCCAACAAAGTTGTTCTCAAAGGAGTACGCCAGAATAACGTCTATATCTTCAACCAGGAGTTCAAGCCTAAATCTGAGTTGTGTCTCTCTGATTCAAAGGAGGACGCTGACCTCTGGCATCGCAGCCTTGGCCATGCTGGACTAAGCACAATCATTAAGCTACACCAGAGAAATCTTGTGAAAGGACTTCCCCGAATTGATCCTGAGAAAGTTGAACAGTGCGAAGCCTGTATCAAAGGGAAGCAAACAAGAACGTCCTTCAAATCCAAAAATGAAGTCAGTACGAAGAAGCCTTTGGAACTTCTCCATATGGATCTTTGTGGACCAATGAAGACACTGAGCTACGGTGGAAAGAGATACATCTACGTTCTTGTAGATGATTTTTCTCGTTTCACTTGGGTTCTTTTCTTGGTGTCAAAAGCAGATTGTTTCAATGCATTCAAAGTCTTCATCAAACAAGTGGAAGTTGCTCTTAAGACGCCTCTCAAAGCCATATGATCAGACCATGGGACGGAGTTCCAAAACTCAGAGTTCCTGGCCTACTGTGATCAACATGGCGTCTCCCACAACTTCTCAGCTCCAAGGACTCCTCAACAAAATGGAGTTGTGGAAAGAAAGAATAGGACGTTGGAGGACATGGCAAGGACTATGCTTTTAGCTAATAGCGTCCCCAAGCACTTCTGGGCAGAAGCTATTGCTACGGAATGCTACATCATCAATCGTGCCATGATCCATCCTCTGCTGAAGAAGACGTCCTACGAGTTATTGAATGGAAGGAAGCCTCGCATTGACTATCTCAGAGTTTTTGGGTGCAAGTGTTTCGTCCACAACAATGACAAAGAAAGACTTGGAAAGTTTGATGCAAGAAGTGAGGAAGCCATATTCCTTGGGTACTCCCTCAACAGCAAAGCATACAGGGTTTTCAACAAAAGGACTCTAAAGCTTGAGGAGAGTATTCATGTTGTGTTCAAAGAGAGTTCTTCTCACAAAGAAAGACAAAGTAAGAAAGAACGCTCTTTCTCACAACCGCAGGATGACTCTGAAGACGACGTTGAAGATTGGTCCTCTGGAAAATACTATGTTCCTAAGGTCGCTACTCCAAATCCTGAAGAAGTCTTAGTGGACGCTCCTAGTGTTGCTCAGGGAGTTCCCTCTCGTAGTGAATCCCCAGTTCAACAAGATATGGCCGAATCAAGTCAACAAGGTAAGCAACGCCAAAGTGTGGACGCTCTCTCTGAGGGGGAGCACATTGAGGACGATGCTCAAGGTGATAGTGATGATTCTGATGGAGAGATTGATCCAAGATTTGCTCAATTATTTCAAAGGGAGTCCCGCTTCTCTAGGGACCACCCAACTACTCAGGTTCTTTCAGATATCTCTCAAGGAGTTCAAACAAGGTCAGCTGCAAGCAAGTCCCACAGTGCAAATTTAGCTTTTTGTGCTTTCAATGCCTTGTGTCAATGGTGGAACCAAATAACATCAAGGAAGCACTCCAGGACGCTGACTGGATTCAAGCAATGCATGAAGAACTCAACCAGTTTGAAAGGAACAAAGTTTGGACCCTCGTTCCTCGTCCCAAAGGCAAAAACATTATAGGGACGCGTTGGGTGTTCAGAAATAAGCTTGATGAAAGTGGTCGTGTGTCAAGGAACAAGGCAAGATTGGTGGCTCAAGGATTCAAGCAAGAGGAAGGCATTGACTACGATGAAACCTTTGCTCCTGTTGCTAAAATTGAGGCCGTCCGTCTCCTCATTGCCTTTGCCGCGCACAAAGGATTCAAGTTATTTCAAATGGACGTCAAGACTGTTTTCCTCAATGGAAAACTCAAGGAGGAAGTGTATGTTGCTCAGTCGCCTGGCTTCGAGGACGCCTCTCACCCGGATCATGTGTACTACTTGGACAAAGCACTCTATGGACTCAAGCAAGCCCCTCGTGCATGGTACGACAGGTTTGCGTCCTTTCTTTTGTCTCATGGATACACAAGAGGTTCAATTGATAAAACTTTTTTCATTAAGAAAGTTCACAAGGACATTTTAATTGCCCAAGTCTATGTTGATGATATAGTTTTTGGTAGTACTAACATGAAACTTGTAGATGAATTCAAGTCCTTAATGAGTAGTCAGTTTGAGATGTCCCTCATTGGAGAACTCAATTTCTTCTTGGGACTCCAAAATAACCAACTCACGGAAGGGACGCGTATTCATCAACAAAAATATGGGACGCTATCAAGGACGCTTGCGTACTTGATAGTGTGCCCACAAAAACCGTCCCTTAGTTCTGATATGACAAACTCACTTTGATTCTGATAAATTTGTCCAAGTGTTCAGGAACGCCAAATGACAAAGGACAACAAGTGTGTGAGCATTCCCTAGGCTTAGGAACGCTAGCTACCAGGAAGTAAGGACCAGCAAGAGACTACTTGAGCAAGGACGCAGTCCCAATCAAGTAGAAATGCAAGCAGAGCGTCCTTACTCACTAGCCGACAAGATGACATCATTTGACAACATTTGATCATCCAAGGACACATGGAGACCGTTCCTGTAGCAGATTCCAACACTACATGGCAGACGATCCTGTAGCAGAGTTCATCAACACGTGGCGGCCGATCCTGTAGCGGAGTCCATCACACACAGCTGGATACAGGAAGCTTCCTCATCACCGCCATACTCGTGGAGGAAGATCGTGTAGCCACGTTCATGAAGGGCATGATCGTCCGAAGAGGAAAGACGCCCTTCCCCAAGTCCTATAAATAGCCCAAGACATTTATTGTGACATCAACGCTTTCAGAGAATATTCAGAGAGAATCGGAGGAAAGCGACTCACTCAAGAACATGAAGAACAAGCTCAAGAACACTCAAGAACAGTTCTAGACTTGTGATAGATCGAGTGAGAATTGTAACCCAAACCACAACTTGTTTGTACTCAGAAAAATCCAAAAAGAAAGAGAGTCCTACGATGTATTGTAGGACGTAGGGATAAAAGTCCTTTATAAGATTAAACTCGCTTAAGTTGTAGGCTTAGAGGAGTCCTTTACTAGTGGACTTAGGAAGAACGCTAAGTGCCAGAGAACTGTAAAGACTCGCCAGTACAACTGTAAGGACGTTTAATATAAAGGAAAAACTATTCAAAAATCCTCCAAGGAGGTAGAGGTTTACACTCAAGGACTACTTGGTCCTGAGTGGTTCCTCTATACATCACTGCGTTCACTTTTACTTGTTTAGTTCTTAATTCCGCTGCACAACCAAAGGACGCCCCTACACCTCGTAGGGACGCCTGACCAAAGGATGCCTTTACCAAAGTAAAGGACGTCCCCAAGTTATACTAACGATCCAACACGAGGGGCGTTCTGAACGCTAGCTACTCATTCACCCACATCATAAAGCTAGGTTTCAACTCTTGTTGGCAAGGCCAATCTAAGGGTGAGCCCAATCATCTATCGGTGCAAGTAAGGTTGACGCAAAGGCAGCAAAACAACGATTATGTGGCGTTTGTTCATCATGTGGCTTCCTACACGAGATTGTGGCTATTCTACGCATGCAATGATGTATCAAGTGGTACTCAGATTCTTGCTTGTTTTGTCAGGTTCTTGCTTCAATTTCTTTGCATGATCAGTTTTTACCTAACTTGTCCTAAAAATCACAACTTTGCCTCCACAAATTGCGAACCAAACCCTAACTCCATCGACCCATCCTCCACCTAATTCCGCAAACCAAAACCTAAGCTTCTAGTTCCCCAAGTTGTGCGCTTTTAGATAAGATCATGTTTAGATTATGTTTTCTCATTAATTTGTTTTAGATTCCATTGCATAGATTGACTTGAATTAATTTTCTCCATGTCTTGCATGCTCATTACTTGCCTTCCAAGTATTGTGGCCGAGTTGCATATTTGGTTGATTTTGATAGCATGATAATCTTTGCAATTTCATCCCTGATTTCTTCCACATAAATTAGCCTTTTCTTTCCCTTGTTCTTTTTTCTTCTAAGTAGTTTCATTGGTAGCATAAATTGAGTTGTTTTCTCTCATTGGTTGTTTTATATTTTCGTAAATTAAAAAAAAATACTTTGTTGAGAGCAATAAAAAAAGTCGTCAAAAAAATTTGAACATCAATTCTTTTTGATTCTCGTCTTTGCTCTTTTGCTTGCCTCTCTTCGTGATTCGCATGCTCAATTCGATCTACCCTACCTGGTTACAGCATATTTTCACCCCTTGTGTGCATTGCTTTTTGTGCCTGATATCGGAACTTGCATGTACCCCTTGTCTACTGGACCGTGCACTAGCGTCTTAGTAATTCGCATCTTTTACGTGCACATTGATAGCAATTTATTTGTGATTGCCCTTTATACTTGATCTAATTACTTGACTTGCAATTGACTACTTCTTTGATGCTTGTCATCTTACATATCTAGCTCATTTCTCTGAGTGCATATCTAGTTTATCTTTTAGGGTTCCATATGTACTCCTGACTCGGCTAAAGTCATCGTTCCAAGTTCAAATATAAATAAGCAAAAATTACAAACTTCTATAGTAAGTAAGTAAGGGGTCGAACCCAAGAGAACTGAGGCTTATAGTATCAATATATTTATCAACTAAAGATAACAAGGGGATTTAAGAGAATGATCTAAACTAAACTAATCTAACAAATAATCAAATAAATCAAATAAATCAAATAGAGAAACAAGTTCATTTAAAAGATCCACTCTGAAGTAATCACTCGATTATAGATTCATCCATCGATTTCATTCGCACCTATGGTTAATTCATACCGTGATCATTAGCAATCGCAAGTCCACGGTCCAAGCAATTTTTTAACCCTAGGTAAGGATGCTTAGCCTAGAATTAGCATAGAGAATAAGGATATGTAGGATACATGCAAATCGTTGCATTACCTCCGCCGTTCCCTGGGCTTGTCAAAACTATTCTACAACAGCAGGACGCTTATGATGATTCTTTAGAAGAAGAGGTACTCGGAATGAACTGGGACCAGAGGAAGGGACTGTTGAACATAAGAAATTCTGAAGAGCTTCCGTCCATCCGGAAACAGTTAGAGGCTGAAGCAGAAAGTGCCAAGAAAAAAGCTGAACAAGAACGGTTAGCGCAGCTTGCTGAGGAAGAACGCCTTGCGTCTATGGGACAGGATCTTACTGAGACAAGGAAAGAGGACGACACAAACTTTGATGTTTTGGACCACGTGTTGCTCAGGAATTCGCCTCCACCAATTCCACATATGGACGCTCCCTCCAGCAGCTCAGGTCCTCAACTAGTTCCTCCTCCAGAGAATCCCTCTGCCTATCCTCCTCAAGAATTGATGGCCGCGATCCTTCACAATGAGTGCATCATGATTAAAGCTTTGCAAGATTCTGCGGAACTTCATGAGAAACTTCTAAAGTTCTATCCAGAGTCCTCAAGCATACGTCTTGAAAAATCGCCGTCCTCCCTCTTTAATCCTCAATCATTTTCGCTTGTGCTTCTTTTGTGTTAAACACTTGACAATTTGGTCTACTTTTGTTGAATGGCATTTGCCATGGTTTGCATGCATTTGATTGTTTAAGTGTTCCACTGCCTATAATTGTATTTTTACGCCACCGTCCTTATTCACTTGTTATCCTTTTCGATGATGCCAAAAGGGGGAAATGTAGTTTTGTAGACATGCGCTATATATTAGTTATCTAGAATAAGCAAGTGTTAAGGGGGAACTATTAGTGAAAGGTCTAAGGAACGCCATGCTAGAATAAATAGAGGACGCTTAGAAAGTTTTCTAGGACGTTACTCTGTCCCTAAAATCCAAATGCTAGAGAATCAAAGGCTGAAAACTTGTTCTTATTGAAATTCTTCTAAGTCTTAGAGGACGCTCTTAACGTTTCATGCATGCTAAACTTCAAAGTCAAAACTATTTTGCCTAAGGGTTTGTCATCATCAAAAAGGGGGGAATTCTTGGGACGATATCAAGGACTGCCTTGTACTTGATATTGTGCCTACACAATCGTCCCTTAGTTTTTATATGACAAACTCACTTTGATTATAATAAAGTTGTCCAAGTGTTCAGGAATGCTAGTGATGAAAAGGACAACAAGTGTGTGGACGTCCCTGAGGTGAAGGGATGCCAACTTCAATTGTAAGGACGAGCTAAGTTACTGCTTGAGTCAAGGACGCAATCCTCAAGCAAGTAGGAACGAGAGCTTCAACTTCAAGCGTCCTTACTTAGAACCCGACAAGATGACATCACTCGACAATGTTTGATCATCAAGGACACGTGGAGGCCAATCCTGTATGTTGGATCGTAAGTCAGTTAGAATGGGCATCCTTAACTGGTTTAAGGGCATCCTTAGATGCAGCGGAAAATAGACTTAACAGGAAACTGAATATGATAATGGACACAAGTATTTATAAAGGAACCCCACTAAGACCAACTATTCTTATGGGTAAACCTCTACCTCCATTGGAGGATTTTCAATAGCCGTCCTTATCTTATTCAAAGAGAGTCCTTACAACTTAGGCAAGTCGTTACAATTCACTGAGCTAAGCGTCCATCCTTAGCCTCAATCACTAGTAACACTCCTTTCTGCCTAACAAGTAACCTAACTCTCTTAGCTATAAGGAAGCTATCACTCACGTCTCTCACGGTCCTTTGTGAGAGACAAACTACTTCTATAACTATTTTGTGGTTTGGTTTTGGATTTGGTTTGTGTTGGATCGCAAGTCTGTTAGAATGGGCGTCCTTAACTAGGTTAAGGGCGTCCTTAGATGCAGCGGAAAATAAACTTGACAGGAAACGTAGAAAGATCATGGACACAAGTATTTATAGAGGAACCCCACTAAGACCAACTAGTCTTATGGGTAAACCTCTACCTCCGTTGGAGGATTTTCAATAGCCGTCTTTATCTTATTAAGAGAGTGTCCTTACAACTTAGGCGACCTGTTACAATCCCCTGAGCTAAGCGTGCGTCCTTATCTCTAATAGTAACACTCCTTTCAGCCTAACAAAGTAATCTAACTCTCTTAGCTTATAAGGAAGCTATCACTCACGTCTCTCACAGTTCGTTGTGAGAGACAAACTACAACTCTAACTATTTTGTGGTTTGTTTTGGATTTGATGTGGTTGGACTTTCTTTCTCTTGCTTCAAGCTCACTTGATCTTCTTGATCTTCGTTCTTGACTTGAATGCTTCGGGAGAGCTTGAGAGAAAGTCTTCAAAGTCCACACCGCTATGCATACCCCTTGGAGGGTATTTACAGCGGTATGAGTTCTTGTCCTCTAGCGTCCTCTGAAGCTTGGGCAGGATCTGTCGTCTTCCTCCAACGGTGCGATTTGCATCTTGAGGAAGTCAACTTTGTTGACGCTTGGGAAGCCTCCGCGGGGTCAGGGGACCATCTCTGGGAAAGAGACATCTTTGGAATTGTTCACACGTGCCCAGACATAGAAAGCTTCCTTCTGAGGACTACGGCCAAATGTGATGTAATCATGTTGGGGCGGCCTTGGTTTGAATTTGAACTTCGTCCGTATTTCGGCGTGCGTCCCTTCTTGATGAGGATGCCGTCCTATTTGTGCAAGGAATTCATTCTTTTTATTCAGCACTGGAAGTTCTGATGAAGTGCGTCCCTACAGCTTAGGGACTCTCGTTCACTTGTTGTCCTTTTCGCTCATGTGCGTCCTTTGGACTTACCTGAGATCAACACTTGGACAACTTATCAAATACATTTGAGTTTGTCATTAATAAAACTAGGGACGATCATTATTGGTTTAGATATTAATGACTGATGTCCTTAATATCGTCCCAACAATTTCCCCCTTTTTGATGATGATAAACTCCTTTAAACAATGCGCACAGAAGTAATGCTTTAAGCATGAGAGACTACACTTTGATTTTCTTTTCAGCTTAGGTTGGCATGCAACTCATTTTTTTAAGTCCGTCCTATTTCATTCTTTAACTAGCGTCCTTTGGACTTGATTGAAATTCCCCCTAAACACATGCTTTCTATGACAGCTTAAAAGCGATCGCATCTCTGCAAAACTATACTTCCCCCTTTTGGCATCATCGAAAAGGAGAACAAGTTAAAAAACATGCACACACAAAGTCATAACTAAATAAAGGAACGCTTAGACGCAATGGAATGCAAACACAAGGAACGCCATTCATAAACACAGAGAAATAGAAGTCAAGAGTGTTATTACAAACATTCCATAAAAGATAATCAAAGGGGACAACGTCCCAAAGTCTTAACATAAACACAAGAAGAGATAAATTGTTTCAGGGTTAGGAAGGGGAAGGAGTGATCAATTGCGCGGACGCTTGCCAAGAGCTTTGAGGGTTTGTTCCTAAAGATGATTGTTCTGTGCGAGGAGCTCATTGTTGCGTTCTAGAAGATCAGTGTGCTGATGGAGAGTGTCATGGACCTGTTGGATGAGATCTATCATCATGCATTAGTTCTCGATCATCATTCCAAGCAAGTACTTCTGAGAACACTTCTCAGCCTCAACAGGAACGCTCATGCGATCAGCTTCATCATCAACGTCCTCAACATCCTCAACTGGCGTCCCTACCACTTGCAAATTTTCTTCATTCGCGCCTTCCTCAACATTGGCGGCAGCAGCAGCAACTTTGGCTTTTCTCTCAGCCTCTTTCTTCTCCCTAGCCAACTATGTCTTTATAGAGGGTAGCGGCTTGTCGCACCTTAGCTTTTTAACCGGAGGCAGTGTGATTTGCCTTACGTCCCAGTGAATACCAAAAGACTTCTCCTCTTTTGGGACGTATAGGCCTTGCTGCTCAAGAATTCTTTTGACTAGGCCAGGGAAGGGGAGTGAGTGGCGTCCTCCAGTGCACTTTCCCATGTGCTCCAAGACAACCCGCGCCAAATTTATCGGCTGGCGGTTCAAGAAGGCGTCCAATATGATACTGTCGTTGATTTGGACAATGGACTTCTTCTCTTGTCTGGGGATGACCATTCGCACTATGAAGTGGTGCGTGAGGACGCCCGTCTTGGAGAGATAGTGGGCGACTCTATCCTTAGCAACTGGCTGCCTCCCATTGAATATGTTGTTGAAGATTTCTTCCTGGGAGAAGCGGCCGAAGTTCTTGCAAGGAAAGTCGTGCAGAGCATCCTGAGGCGGGAGGCGTAGACCCTACATGTTGCGGACGGTACCCTCTACAATAGAGTAGTCGTCCCCATCCAGTTCAAACGTCCCTTGAGGCTTCCCTTTTACTGTGGATACTTCAAATTTGGAGTAAAAGCGGAGAACCTCATTGGGGTCTACAATTGCGGCCTCTTCGCCCATGTGCGTCCAACTCAAGTAGCTCGAGGAATTCTGTGCGGCCGTTTTCTTCAAGAAATTGAGCTGTGAACAAGAGCGGCGGCAGAATCTTCTTGAGGCGCTTCTTCTTATTGCCATTGCCAATGATGACGTCGTCGCCGGCGTCCTCTACCTCTTCGGCGTCGCCCTACTCTTCCTCATGTTCCTCATCTTGGTGAGGGGCGTCATCATTATCTGAGGCCTCGTCACCTTGGTAAAGGGACTCATCCATCTCTTCATCTGCCTCATGAGTTGGAGGAGGGGCGTCCACTGGAGTGCTGGCCAAGGACTCAGTGGGGACTTCAGTAGAAGCCGTCCCCTGGACTTGTACAATTTCCTCAACCACCTTTGCCGGAGGAGGAGGAGTCTTTTCTTTGGGCGGAGAGTGAGAGGGAGTTCGTAGCATAGCTTTAGTGGGGGGAGGAGCCTGAGAAGAGCTTGGCTTGACAACTGATATGGGTGTAGCGGCAATCGGCGTTGGAGGAGAGGAGGAGGCTTCTTGATGGGGGAGTCTTCCACTGAAATGATCGTGGGCACAGCGTCCTTGGCCTGGACCTGTGTAGGAGGAGCGTCCCTTTGGACCTTGGGCATGGGTTTTGCCAGGTCCGCCTCAATTTCCGCCTCAAGCGGATCTGCAACGGCCGCAAGAGCGTCCTCTACCCTTGGTGGAGGAGGATGAAGTTGGGGGACGTCCTGTAGGCTTTTCTGGATCGCCTGAGCTATGGCATCCTCTTCGGCCTTGGCTTGCCTCGCCTTTTCCTCTTTTTCTACTTGAAGCTCTGAGAGGCGGATAACAGCCATTTGCTCGTCAGTGACGCCCTCTAGTTGAGCGGACGTCTTGAGCCTTCGTTTGGGGGCAGGGGGAGGGGATGATGGGATTGGTTTAGGTTGGGTAGAGGAGGAGGCTTTAATTGTGAGCTATTGGGAGGGAGGAGTGGAGGGTTGCCTCTTTCTCTTTTGGGATGGGACGGAGCCCACAAGAGCCACAAGGAACTCCATTATATCTGGAAGGAGTTTTGCGAGCTCGTCCACCGTCCCTTTGAACACTTCAGAAATGATGGTTGGCCCCATGAAAGGGGGGTTTGTGTATTTGGTTTCTTGGAGGCGGGGCTTGACGTATGTTACCATGAATTAGTGTAACAAGCGTTGGATTTCGGGAGGGTAGTCTTGGATGGACGCCCTTTGGCAGATGTTGGCCAGGGTCTTGGGCTCCCTTTCAAGCCAGTCCTCGACCAAAGGGTCAAGAGGAGGACGAAATTTGGGTTGAGCAGGGAGTCCCATGAATTGTGACTTCTTGGGGCTCCCCTGCTCTGGCTCGGGGGTATAGGGTTTTGTGAGGAATTGGAAACGGGGTTGAGAAGGTTTGGATTGAGATCGGGAGGATTAGAGTCTTTGTGATGGAGGTTGGGATCTCTGTGGCTTTGGCGGGGTGGTGGAAGGGCGGCGTTGGGAGGATGGTTGGTGGCGAGGTTGGTCTGTTCGCCAGCATGTCGTCCTCGAGAATCCATAAGCGACCGGCCTTTCACCGGAGGAGTGGTTCTCGCCGGATTAGGGTTTCTCGCTGCCGAAGAAGACGACGGAGAGGGTTGAGTGTAATTGGTAGCTCTTGTGTTGGCCATTTGATTGAGAAATTTGGGTTTATATAGAAGGAGTTAGGGTTGAGAGAAGAGGATTTCGAGATTTGGGATTTCGAGATTTGGCAAGATCTTTGAGAGATTTCCGGATTTGTGTAAGCAACAGGGAGGCAAAGAAGGTTTTTCAGAATGCACACAGGTATATTTATAGGAAGAAGACGAAGGAAAATGGTCAAGGGTAGTGGGGACATTTCCTATGGCTTCCTCCACCCGCGTTCCCACACGTGGCATTCTTTTTCGCTAAGCAAACAGCCGTTTTGCACCCGTTACACATATCCCGAGATCTGCGTTCAACTTCTCTAAGATGGTTCACCTTCCCATTTTCAAATTTCACAATTGCAAAGGACTCTGTCTTGGCGTCCTTCCAACACACAACACTGCCCCACCGAGAACTGTACCACTGCGTCCCAAAATCTGATCTCAATTACTGACTTTAAGAAATTTGCCCTGACGTCCTTCAGACCTTAACAAGCATCCCTTTTATCACTTAGCACCAGTTTTGAAAAT
Source organism: Polygonum aviculare (assembly GCA_934048045.1). NCBI lineage: Eukaryota > Viridiplantae > Streptophyta > Magnoliopsida > Caryophyllales > Polygonaceae > Polygonum > Polygonum aviculare. The sequence goes on along the minus strand of OW204025.1, from coordinate 11,784,500 downwards.
CAAGCAAGTACGTCCCGTAAAGATAAAACAAAGAACGTTCATAGGACGCGTTTGCACAATTCTCGGCTTAGGTAAGCTTAGAGTTCCCATCATTTCGGCTTGTAATGAGGGAAGTGTGATGAGGGATAATCTTGAGATAAAAAGAGAAATGAATAGCGTTCAAAGCACAAGTGTTGGGACGCTATAAAGGACGCTTGCGTACTTGTTAGTGTACCACACAACCGTCCCTTATTTTTGATATGACAAACTCACTTTGATTCTAATAAATTTGTCCAAGTGTTCAGGAACGCAAGTGACAAAAGGACAACAAGTGTATGGACGTCTCTAAGGTTAAGGGACATTAGCTACTAGGAAGTAAGGACCAACCAAGTAACTACTTGAGCAAGGACGTATTCCCAAGCAAGTAGGAACGCGAGCTTCAATTCTCAGAAGCGTCCTTACTCAGCAACCGACAGGATGACATCACTCGACAATGTTTGATCATCAAGGACACGTAGAGACTGATCTTGTAGCAGAGTCCATCACCACCTGGAAGCAGATCCAGCAGCAGAGTTCATCAACACGTGGAGGCTGATCTTATAGCGGAGTCCATCACAGCTGGATACAGGAGGCTTCCTTCCATCACCGCCATACTACGTGGAGGAAGATCATGTAGCCACGTCCCCGAAGGGCATGATCGTCCCAGAGAATGACGCCCTTCCCAAGTCCTATAAATAGCCCTAAGGCATTTATTGTGACGTCAATGCTTTCAGAGAAAACAGAGCGAAAGCGACCTCGTTCAAGAACACAAAGAACAAGCTTAGAACACCTCTAGGACTTAGTGTTTGATCGAGAGAAAAGTTGTAACCCAAACCAAAACTGTTTGTAATCAGAAAACCAAAAGAAAAGAGAGAAGTCCGGCGACGTACTGTAGGACGTTGGGATAGAGTCCTTTAGAAGATTAAACTCGCTTAGGTTGTAGGCTTAGAGGAGTCCCTTACTAGTGGACTTAGGAAGAATGCTAAGTGTCAGAGAACTGTAAAGACTCTCCAGTACAACTGTAAGGACGTTTAATAAGAAAGGAAAATCTATTCAAAAATCCTCCAAGGAGGTAGAGGTTTACACTCAAGGACTACTTGGTCTTGAGTGGTTCCTCTATACATCGTTGTGTTCTATTCTGTCTAAAGTTCACCTGTTTAGTTTATTTCCGATGCACAACATAAGGACGCCCTTACACATCGTAAGGACTCCTGACTCAAGGACTCCTTTACCTACGTAAAGGACGTCCCTCTTTGTACTAACGATCCAACAATTGGTATCAGAGCGGGTGCTCTAGATTTTGCTGAGTTGCAGGTGAAAAATGGACATGGAACCAATCGGAATCTCTTTTGTGAAGCCTCCGCGTCTGACGGACGACAACTTCAATCGCTAGAAGATAAGATTTGAGAACTTCTGTAGGAGTCAGAACTATTAATGCTGGAAAGTAATCATGAAGGGTGACCTCAAAGTCCTTGCGGACAAGGCCGACAAAGAGGACGAGTGGGGTCCCGATGAATTCAAGCTGATGGAAACCAATGCTAAGGCAATATGTTTTCTTCAAGCGTACCTCTGCGAAAGGGACGCCACCAGAGTTAGCAATTTGGCAACAGCCAAGCTACAATGGGAAGCTCTCGAGAAGTTCCACGTGGGAACTGCTGAGATGAAGGAGGACGTCTAGTTGGAAATTAAAAGAGAGCTCTATGCTTTCAGAATGCTGCCAAATGAAACGGTCAAGGACTTCTCCTACCGAATTGAAGCTCTTGTCACTAAGATGAAGAACTTGGGTATCCTAGAAGCTGAAATCTCAATGAGAAATAGAGTTCAAGTGGTCATTGATGGGTTGAATGGAATCTAGAACTTTGATAGAACTACCTTCAAAGAGAATCAAGCCAACAAGACTCTAGATATGGAAGAGATCTACGGGAAGCTGAGGTAGTATGAAGCAAGGAGGAACTCCGACATGGCTGAGCTAGGACGGAACCCACAAGCAGATCTTGCTTTGGCATCAACAACGCCAGAGTACGTTGAGTACCTACGTCGTCAAAGAGATCTAGCTTTGTTGATGTAGGGTAAAATGACAGAACACCGTTAGAACTTGCGTGTTCAAACCTTGAATGAAAAAGAAAGCAAATTAAAAGAACAGCTTGATGAAGAGGAAGAACTTGCTCTTCTACACAAAGCTCTCCGTTCCTGGAGTAAAAGGAACAAGGACTTCCAAAAGCACAAGATGCCCTACAAAAAGGAGAGTCCTAAGTACACCGAGGCAGAAATGATGGAACTCACTTGTTACAAATGTAACAAGAAAGGACATTTTGCCAAGAAGTGTACCACAGGAATGTCCTCCAAGGATATGAAGAAGAAAGATCTCATGGGCGCGTACACAGCTGCATGGGATGATTTTAGTTCTGATGATGAAGAACCTGATCAAGTCGCGTACATGGCCATGGAGGACGCCCCAGCTGTTGAAGAGAACGTCTCCGAAAAGGAACAAGAGGTAACACACGATTCTATGATGAGTTCCTTAGAGAAATGTTCAAAACCAAAGCTTATTAAACTCATTGGTAAAATCATGGAAGAAAGTCTTGCTATGAAACATAGAATGGATGAACTTGAAGATGAAAACATAATAGTTGAATGTGAGTACTGTGCTACAGTGTCTTTACAATTAGAGTGCTCCTGTGAAGAAAATAAATCTCTACAAACTGAAATGATGTGTCTTAAACTGGAGAACGCAAAGCTTAGGGAAGAAGTGAAAATGTTAGGAAAGAGTCCTATCATTGAGGAAGTCAAACCAATAGTTTTTGTCCCAGCCAAAAGAGGACTGGATTATGAGTCTGACTCTAGGAACTCTCTACCAAGCGACTTTGACACAAGCAAAAATTCAGAACTTGAACTAGAAAGGGAGAAAACTAAGAACCTTCTTGAGCGAATTAGAGTCCTAGAGAGTGGAGAAAAGGGCCAAGAGGACTACTACACTAACTCCACTAGTCATAGGATCTATAAGAAAATTGCTAAGGGGGAAGGTTCTAAAGTTTGCAATCCACAAAAAATGAAAGAGAACAAAACCCAACGTCCCTATAAGAAGTATTATCTTGGTACTTACTACAAGACGTGCTGGTATTGTGGACAAGGAGATCACTCTAATTATGATTGTGTCAAGTTGAAAGAAGACATTGAAAATGGAAAAGCTGCTAGGACTAACCATGAAAATGATGAGTCCGTCCCTAAGACTAATGCTAGGCGTCCTAGATGTTCTAGAAGTTCTTCCGAAAGCATGCTACTTCAAATGATGTTAATATTAATGACTACATGCCAGAACCAAAGTTTTATTTCTGTAACGAACCAGGTAAGGAACACCTTGCCTGGGTCGCCAAACACTAACTTTGTTTTGGCAGGTGGAAGTGAGGGGACGCCCATGGATCGTTGACAGTGGCGCCTCCAATCATATGACGGGAAGCCAGATTCATCTCACTTCTATCCAAAATAGTGCCATGGGAGGAACTGTCTCGTTTGGCGCGCAATAAGGGCAAGGGAAAGATTAAAGGGACGGGAACTACCATTTTGAATTCGTCCATCAAAGCATCAAATGTCAGTCCTGTTGAAGGACTCCGCTTCAATCTTCTGAGTGTCTCTCAAATGTGTGATCAAGGTGAAACCCTAGTCACATTTAACTCAAAGGAATGCCTTGTTATCAATAAGAAATCAAACAAAGTTGTTCTCAAAGGAGTACGCCAGAATAATGTCTACATCTTCAACCAAGAGTTCAAACCTGCATTTGAATTGTGTCTATCTGTCTTAAAGGAGGACGCTGACCTCTAGCATCGCCGTCTTGGCCATGATGGACTAAGCACAATCCTTAAGCTACACCAAAGAAATCTTGAGAAGGGACTTCCCCGAATTGATCCTGATAAAGTTGATTAGTGCGAAGCCTATATCAAAGGGAAGCAAACAAGAACGTCCTTCAAGTCCAAAAATGAATTCAGTACGAAGAAGCCTTTGGAACTTCTCCATATGGATCTTTGTGGACCAATGAAGACGTTGAGCTACGGTGGAAAGAGGTATAGGTACGTTCTCGTAGCTGATTTTTCTCGATTCACTTGGGTTCTTTTCTTGGTGTCAAAAGCAGATTGTTTCAATGCATTCAAAGTCTTCATCAAACAAGTGGAAGTTGCTCTTGGGACGCCTCTGAAATCCATAAGATCAAACCATGGGAGAGAGTTCCAAAACTCAGAGTTCGTGGCTTATTGTGAGCAACATGGCGTCTCTGACAACTTCTCAGCTCCAAGAACTCCTCAACAAAATGGTGTTGTGGAAAGAAGGAACAAGACACTGGAGGATATGGCAAGGACTATGCTTCTAGCGAATAGCGTCCCCACGTACTTCTGGGCGGAAGCTATTGCTACATCATGCTACATCTTCAATCGTGCCATGATCCGTCTGTTGTTGAAGAAGACGTCTTATGAGTTGTTGAATGGAAGGAAGCCACGCATTGATTGCCTCAGAGTCTTTAGGTGCAAGTGCTTCGTCCACAACAACAATAAAGAAAGACTTGGAAAGTTTGATGCAAGGAGTGATGAAGAGAGTTCTTCTCACAATGAAAACCAAAGATTATATAGAGTTTTCAACAAAAGGACTCTTAAGATTAAGGAGAGTATTCATGTTGTGTTCAAAGAGAGTTCTTCTCACAATGAAAACCAAAGTAAGAAAGAACGCTCATTGTCACAACAGTAGGACCACTCTGAAGACGAAGTTGATTGTTGGTCCCTTGGAAAGTACTATGTTCCTAAGAGTACTACTCCAAATCTAGAAGAAGTCTCAGCGGACGCTCTTAGTATTGATCAAGGATTTCCCTCTCGTAGTGAATCTCCAGTTCAACAAGATGTGGCTGAATCAAGTCAACAAGGTGAGCAACGCCATGGTGTGGACGCTCTTTCTGAGGGGGAACACACTGAGGACGTGTATGTTGCTCAGCCCCCTGGCTTCTAGGATGCCTCTCACCTAGATCATGTGTACTTCTTAGACAAAGCTCTCTATGGACTCAAGCAAGCTCCTCGTGCATGGTACGACAGGTTTGCGTCCTTTCTTTTGTCTCATGGATACACAAAAGGTTCAATTGATAAAACTTTGTTCATTAAGAAATTTCATAAGGACATTTTGATTGCCCAAGTCTATGTTGATGATATAGTCTTTGGTAGTACTAACATGAAACATGTAGATGAGTTCAAATCCCTAATGAGTAGTGAGTTTGAGATGTCCCTCATTGGAGAACTCAATTTCTTTCTGGGACTTCAAATCAACCAACTCAAGGAAGGGACGCGTATTCATCAACAAAAATATGTTCGTGAAATTCTTGAGAAGTATGGGATGAACACGTCCAAGCCTGTTGCTACTCGTTGTTCTCCCAATTCGCGTCTTTACACAGATGAACAAGGGAAGGACGTTGATCAAAAGCTCTATCGAGGAATGATTGGTTCTTTACTCTATTTGACCGCTAGCCGTCCCGACATCATGTTTGCCAGTTGCTTGTGTGCACGCTTCCAAGCAAGTCCAAAGGAGTCCCACATGCAAGAAGTCAAGAGGATCTTTCGCTACCTTAAGGGACGCGATGATCTTTGCCTTTGGTACCCTAGGAAGACGTCCTTCAAGCTTGTTGGCTACTCGGACGCTGATTATGCTGGTCATGTGATTGATAGGAAAAGCACTTCGGGAATGACACAGTTCCTTGGTTCTTGCCTAGTCTCATGGGGATCTAAGAAACAGAACTCTGTGGCGCTTTGAACTACGGAAGCTGAGTACGTTGTTGTTCACAAGTCATCTGGATCACATATCAACTTGAGGACTACGGTATCAATCTTGAAACTATTCCCATTCGTTGTGATAATACAAGTGCTATTGAAATTTCTAAGAATCCTGTATTTCATTCACGTACAAAGCATATTCATATAAGGCATCATTTCTTGCGTGATAATGTTGAACTAGGACTTATTAGTATGGAGTATGTAAGGACTGAAGATCAAATAGCTGATATTTTCACTAAGGCGCTTGATAGACGTCCCTTTGAGCATCTCAAATTGCTCTTGGGGATGATAACGTTTAAGTAGCAAGTCCCGTTCTACTATTCCCTCAATGCTTGACTATGTTTAGTGGATTCTAAGTGTTTAAGGACTATCATCCATTGAATTCATTTTTACAAGGATGTTAGTCTAAAACTTCATATGTTTGCTACTTTGGAATGCCATTCAATTTCTCTATTTGTCTTGAAAAGAGTATCCCTGATCACCCAACCACATCATAAGCCAAAATGATGGGAACTCTAAGCTTACCCTAGCCGAAAACTCTGCAAAAGCGTCCTATGAGCTTCATATTTTCTTTTACGGGACGTACTTGCTTTGTTCTCAATTGGCTCGCAAGGTGATCATTGGGACGTTTGCTCAGGTTCTTGGTTTGCTAAAGAGGTTATTATGTTAAGTCAGAAAGGACGCCAGTTGTTTCTAAGAGAGGTCGCCAGTTCAGTTTTGAGAAGATGTTGAAGAGTACGAAATTTGAAATTTTGAACGTTTGAACAGTGACAGTTGTATTTGCTCAAATCTTAAGGGGGAAGTTATGCCACGTGTTGCACAAGATATCAGTTTTATCTACAGATGTGCCACCGCTTCCTCTATATAATGCCTCAACAGTCACCATCATTCATTAAATTGCTCACCAACTTCCCTGCTCTCAAACAGCTCTGACCTCTCTCTAAAATTCCGACGAGTTTCTCACTCTAGAAAGCAGTCAGAAAATGTCTTCTCTTCTTGGGAACGTGGCCGGAACCTCTGCCGGCGACAAGAGTTGAAAGCTTTTGAAGTCCCATACAATTGAAAAGCCTAAACAGATAGTGTTGAACGAGTCGCTGGTGGACTTCATCAACAAGAAGCCCAGGACTCTGTACAAGCTAATCAGGGAAAGGATGGAAAAGGAGGACGTCAAGAATGATCCTATAAGGCATAGGAACTATGAGAAGTTTCTTGATAGGTTCGTCCTTCATGGCCTTCACAAGAACAACTACAAAGATCTTCCAGGAAGGATAGAGGACGTGCTTTTCTTCAAGCAATACGGTGGTGAGAATCTCGCTCCTCTACTTGATCTCATACCTGACCTTCACAATGCCACTCTTCTTGACTTAACAATGTACCTTGAGGACTCCCCAGCCTTTCGAATGTTAAGAGACCGTTTGCCAAGTCCTTCTCCCCCACCCTCTCAAATTACAGCCAAATCAATTTTGCCAGCCAAACGGCTTGCTCCACAGTCCCCTCTCTCAAAATCATCAAAACCAATCCCCTCATCTAAACCAATCCAAATAGTAGACAAGTTCCCCAAAAACTTGTTGGGGGGACGCTCCAAAAAGAAACATGACCCTCGACCTCTCAAGAAAGCCAAGTCATCCAACGTGCCCTCCTCTACTAAGCCCAACTCCACAAAAATGCCTATCTCCTCAAAAGGCCCATCCAAACCCTCAAAGAAATCAAATCTTGCTCCCCAACCCTCTCTCAAAATTATCCAACTCCCAACTCCTCCCCGCTCCCCAAAACCCTCAAAAGCAAATGCTCTAATCCCCTTTTGTCCTTCACCCCTAAATCTTGCCAACTTCCCCTCAGCTCCTGCTCACATTTCTCCTCCCAAGGACCCCGAGACTCCTAGGTCCCGCCGTCCTTCATCCGAATCTGGTCTAGAGGACGCAGAGAAACGTCCTGCCCTTGAGCATACTTTCAAACGCCGTAAATCCAGTGAAACTCCAAGGGTGCTGGTCCAAGAAACTGTTGAGCCGGAGCACATCTCCTCCTCAAGTTCCTCCTCTTCAAGCTCTAATGAGAAGAGTAAACAAGGAACGCCTGTCGGTGAGTCCTCCCCGTTTGTTGATATCACAGGGGACTCCAACGATGAGGCAGAAGGAGTCGAGAATGCTCCTGCTGAGGGCAAACAAGCTGAATTTGTTGAAGTTATTGAGGACGCTGATGAGCACCAAGTCGCACAGAAGAAGGACGCCGAGCTCAGTTTGGACGATGAGCTTATGCGTGATGCTGCCGAGGTCCCTCCCTATGACGAAAGCCTTCCCCTCCTCAACCCCCAACCAACCCCACAAAATCAACCCTCCCCCACAATCCAAAACAGAAACCGAACTCCCTGCGGACGCTGAGCCTTCCAAATAAAAAGACACAGAAGCTTAGGACGTAGGAGAGCCGTCCCCAAGCCAAGCTCCCTCTCAAACTGAACAGGCCGCTGCTGGTGGCAATGATGAATCCGCCCAGGGCATAGAGGACGCTGGTGCCAAGGACGACGAGGAAAAAGAATCTGAGGACGCTGAGGACGCCTCTGATGATGATGAGGAGGAGGATTCTGAGTCCCCAAAGCGTTCCAAGAAAAAGAGAAAGGACGATGACGAGCCAGTAAACATTCTAGGCCCCTTGGTCTACTCCGAAGAATTGCTCGCGTCCTTTGATGATGAAAAAGTGCAAGAATTTCTTGAGCTCTTGCGCTTCCAAGGATGGTTGAATATTGGTCCTGCTCCTACAGAAATCAATAATGATGAGATTCGAGCGTTCTTCAAGAGTCTTCGCTCCAAGTCCAAGGCCAGTACGCTGCAATTCAAAATAGATGATGAGCCTTCTTTTGTGAATGAACGCCAAGTCCGTGCCTTTATGGGAATAAGTACTCAGAAGCCGCCGTCCAATGTGGAAAGCATCCCTACGGGACCAACAGAGTAGCTCACGTTCTTTCAAAGGTTGGAGCCATAGCACACTACTTTATATGCCGTGCTATCCTTCCACGGCAGGAGAAGAAGTCAGTAGTACAAACTCATGACTGCATACTACTGGACGCCTTTCTCCATCGCCGTCCCATTAATCTTGCCAGAATTGCTATGCAACATATGGCTAAGTGTGGGAGGAAGCGCCATGCTCTGCCTTACCCAAGTCTAGTAAAACTCATACTGAAGTCCCAGAATGCTTATGATGATTCAGCGCCTACAGAACTGCTCGGACTTAACTAAGATAAGAGGCGAGGACTGCTCAAGATTAGAAATTCTGAGGAGCTGCCGTCCATCCTGAAATAGTTAGAGGCAGAGGCTGAAGCTAAGAAGCAAGAACAAGAACGGCTCGCTCTAGAGGCTGAACAGGAAAGAGTTGCTTCTATGGGTAAAGCGCTAGAATCTGAACCTTAGAACGCCGTTAATTATGAAGCCCTTGATCAGTTGTTAATGGCGAACTCTCCGCCTCCTCCCATGGACGCTCCTCCCTCAAGCTCAGGTCAAACCCCCATTCCCCCTCCTGATCATCCAGAGTTGTATCCGCCGCAAGAACTAATGGCTACCATCATGCACAACCAATGCGTTCTGATACAAACTCTCAAGGAGTCTGCGGAACTTCATGCACAACTTCTCAAGTTCTTTCAAGAGTCCTGCAGCAGACGTCCTGAATGATCACCGTCCCCTCTTTTATTCCAACATCTCTTTTGCCTGTGCTTCTTTTGTTTTGCAAACACTTGATCTTTCTGATCGTTGGTCTGTAATGACATTAATTCTGATTCCCTTGAATGGCAAGTACTTTGTTTGCATGTAAGCGTTCCACTGCCTATAATTGTGTTTTTGTGCTACCGTCCTTATTCACTTGTTATCCTTTTCGATGATGCCAAAAGGGGGGAAGTCTAGTTTTGCAGAGATGCGCTATAAAATAGTTATCTAGAATAAGCAAGTGTTAAGGGGGAACTATTAGTGAAAGGTCTAAGGAACGCCATGCTAGAATAAATAAGAGGACACTTAGAAAAGTTTTCTAGGACGCTACTCTCTCCTTAAAATCCAAATGCTAGAGAATCAAAGGCTGAAAACTTATGCTTACTTAAATTCTTCTAAGTGTTGAGGACAATACTAAGTTTCCATGCATGTTAAGTTCCAAAGTCAAAACTATTTTGCTGAAGAGTTTGTCATCATCAAAAAGGGGGAAATTGTTGGGACGCTATCAAGGACGCTTGGGTACATCTCTTTCATGGGCAAGTAATCATATACATTTACATCATTTGATCTTTTAGCATGTTTCCTAGAAGATTGAGTTTGAGAATTTGGCACACTAGCATGAGTCCTATCAGTAGATTTAGGCTTAGCGTTCTTACTACCACTTCTAGCCTTTATTCCATTCTCAAGATCTTGTTTCAGCTTAAGACACTCATACTGGTACTGACCACCTTTGCCACAATGCCAGCACGTCCTATAATAGTTCCAAGGTAGTACTTCTTGTTAGGACGTTGGATTCTATTTTCTTTCATTTTCTCAAGATCAACTACCTTAGATCCTTCTCCTTTTGCAATCTTTTTGTAGATCTTATGGCTAGTGGAATTTGTGTAGTAGTCCCTTTTTCCTTTCTCACCACTCTCAAGGACTCTGATGCGTTCCTCTAGGTTCTTTGTATTTTCTCTCTCAAGTTCTAGCTCAGTTGTTTTGCTAGCTTCGAAATCACTAGGAAGAGAGTTCTTCGATCCTGACTCATACCCTAGTCCTTTCCTAGCACGAACAAAGACAATAGGTTTTACTGTTTCAGTCATGGGACTCTTTCCTAAGACCTTCACTTCGTCCCTAAGATTTGCATTCTCAAGCTTTAGGCACACAATCTAACTCTTAAGGGACTTTATCTCTTCCGGAGAGGACTCTAGATGAAAAGACATGTTGTTGCAATTCTCACATTCTACAACAATATTCTCCGACTCAAGTTCATCAAAACTTTGTTTCATGGCGTAGCTCTCTTGCATGATCTTAGTGATTAATTTGATGAGTTTGGGCTTAGAACATTTTTCAAGGGAACTTAGCATGGGTTCATGAGTTACCTCTTTCTCAGCTTCAGAGGCGTCCTCTAGAGAGTCTGGAGCGTCCTCCATGGCCATGTAAGCTACTTGATTTTCTGGTTCCTCATCGTCTGAGTCGAAGTCGCGGCGTCATATGCACCAAACAAGGCTTTCTTCTTGATTTCTTTTGATGATAACCCTGTGGTGCATTTCTTGGCGATGTGCCCCTTCTTGTTACATTTGTAACAAGTTATCTCCTTCAATTCAGCTTCCGTAGGCTTGGGGGTTTCCTTCTTGTAGGGCATTTACATCCTTGGGACTTTGCCTCTTTCATACCATGCACGAAGATATTGGTGCAACAGGGCTAGCTCATCTTCTTCAGAAATTTGTTCTTCCGTCTTCCCTTTTCGTTCTACTAAAGCCTGAAGACGAAGATTCTCTTGATGCTCCTGATTTTTGGCTTCTAGCATTGAGTTCAATTCCTTTGCCTTTGGTAATATTGCTCATACTCTGGCGTTCTTGCCGTAAGAGTTAAAGCCAGCTCATTCTGGGAACTCTTTCCCATTTGTAGAGATGTAGATTCCTCCTTGCTTCATACCTTTTAAGCTTTCCATAAATCTCTTCCGTGGGCAGTCCTTTGTTGGCTTGGTTTTCCTTGAACATCATCCTATCAAACTTCCATGGTCCTGTGAGTCCATCAATCAAGACTTGAACCTTCATCCTTTGGGTGATCTCCGTTTCTTTGACCTCCAAGTTCTTCAACATTGTTAGCAATGCTTCAAAGCGGAAGGAGTAGTCGGTGATGGTCTCATTTGTGAACATCTTGAACTTGTAGAAGTCCCTTTTAGCTTCAAGCTGGACGTACTCTTTCATCTCGGGCGTCCCAACGTGGTACTTCTGAAGAGCTTCCCATTGGAGCTTAGCAGTTGGAAGATTGCTCACACGAGTGGAGTCCCTTTCGCAAAGGGATGTCTGTAGGAAACAAATAGCTTTGGCGTTTGCTTCCATGAGTTTGAACTCATCCGGACCCCACTCTGATTCTTTGTCCGCCTTGGCAGTAGGGACTTTAAGGTCACCGTTCTTTATCACCAGCCAGCATTGGTAGTTTTGACTTCTCACGAAGCACTCGAACCTTGTTTTCCATCGATTGAAATTTCCATCGGTGAGGCGGGGAGGCTTTGCACTCGAGATACCTATAGGTTCCATCTCCATGTTTCCTGCAACTCAAACTTAATCTAGAGCGCCCGCTTTGATACCAATTGTTGGATCGCAAGTCTGTTAGAATGGGCGTCCTTAACTGGGTTAAGGGCGTCCTTAGATGTCGCGGAAAATAAACTTGACAGAAAACGTAGAAAGATCATGGACACGAGTATTTATAGAGGAACCCCACTAAGACCAACTAGTCTTATGGGTAAACCTCTACCTCCGTTGGAGGATTTTCAATAGCCGTCCTTATCTTATTAAGAGAGAGTCCTTACAACTTAGGCGAGCTGTTACAATCCCCTGACCTAAGTGTGCGTCCTTAGATCCAATAGTAACACTCCTTTTAGCCTAACAAAGTAACCTAACTCTCTTAGCTTATAAGGAAGCTATCACTCACGTATCTCACAGTTCGTTGTGAGAGACAAACTACAACTCTAACTATTTTATGGTTTGTTTTGGATTTGTCGTGGTTGGACTTTCTTTCTCTTGCTTCAAGCTTACTTGATCTTCTTGATCTTCGTTCTTGGCTTGAATGCTTCGGGAGAGCTTGAGAGAAAGTCTTCACAGTCCACACCGCTATGCATACCCCTTGGAGGGTATTTATAGCGGTATAAGTTCTTGTCCTTTAGCGTCCTCTGAAGCTTGGGCAGGATCTGCGATCTTCCTTCAACGGTGCGATTTGCATCTTGAGGAAGTCAACTCTGTTGATGTTTGGGAAGTCTCCGCATGCTCAGGGGACCATTGCTGGGAAAGCGATATCTTTGGAATTGTTGACACGTGCCCAGACAAGGGAAGCTTCCTTCTGAGGGCTACGGCCGAATTTGATGTAATCATGTTGGGGCGGCCTTGGTTTTAATTTGAACTTCGTCCGTATTTAGGCGCGCGTCCCTTCTTGATGAGGACGCCGTCCTATTTGCGTAGGGACTTCAATCTTTTCGTTCAGCTCTGGAAGTTTTGATGAAGTGCGTCCCTACAGCTTAGGGACTCTCGTTCACTTGTTGTCCTTTTCGCTCAAGTGCGTCCTCTGGACTTACCTGAGATCAACACTTGGACAACTTATCAAATACCTTTGAGTTTGTCATTACCAAAACTAGGGACGATCATTATTGGTTTAGATATTAATAACTGGCGTCCTTAATATCGTCCCAACACTATAGATCAGTCCATCACCACATGGAGGCCAATCCTAAAGCGGAGTTCAACAACTAAATACAAGAAGCTTCCCGTCATCACTGGAAGCCGATCCTATAGCCACGTCCATGAAGGGCATGATCGTCAGAAGATATGACGCCCTTCCCCAAGTCCTATAAATACCCCCAAGGCATTTATTGTGACTTAAGTTTTCAGAGAATATTCAGAGAGAATCAGAGTGAAAGCGACTTCGATCAAGAACACCAAGAACAAGTCAAGAACTCTTCTAGACTAGGTGTTTGATCGAAAGGAAGTTTGTAACCAAATCTCAAAGTGTTTGTACTCAGAAAAAGAAAAGAAAAAGAGAAGTCCTACGTCTAGGCTGAAATTGGCCGACGTCCTAGTGACAAGGGAGGACGTGGCCTTGGCAATAGCCTTGGCCCGGGACCTAGTGATGGGGCTGTTTGCGGGCAAAATTTCACAAATTTATCTTAAATCGAGATTTTGCTTAAAATAGTTAAAAATTGACCAAAATATTAAATTTGGTTAATCTATTTTAAATTAAATGCAAATATGATATTAAAGTTGACAAATATGTCATTTCACTTAATTTGGGTCCACATAGAAATTGATTTGGAGAATTCCCATTCGGCCCAAATAACAATTCAAAATGAAATTAAATTAAAATTAAAATTCAGAAGTTAACTAATGGTGGTTAATTAGAAGTTAACAAAGTAACTTCCCACCAACTCCTTATATTATAAAAGAAAGAAAAAGAGACGGGAGGGAGGCTCTCGGATTCTGGTAGATGTAGAGGGCCCACATTCTTTTCTTTCAATCGGCACCAACAACATGATCCGAATTGAAATTGTTCACAAATCCATGAAGGATTTAATGGACAATTATGAAGATAGTGGACACGTACATGGTGCCAATCATACTCTTGGATATAGGCAAACCATGGTCTTGATCGGCACTAAAGAATGAGAGAACTACGTACCGCTTGGTGTATTCTCTCCCCTTCCAAATTTAAAATTATGGTTTTCTTCTTTTCTTCTTGATCGTATGGGTAAATGCTCATTTGGATCATAAAGGACTTTGATTCATGCAGAGAGGAAATTCCCCACTTTTATTTCCTCCATTTGGCCTTGATTCCCCTTTTGTACAATATATATACATGGAAGAGGGAAGACGTACGATCATGAAGGGTACATGGAAGAGGCCAATTGTGATCCAACACTAGTGCAACAATTATACAGGCTCACGTGAAATCGAAAGTGATTACTTTCGCACCCATGTATCATGTCAATGATCATAGTTGATTCAGAGTAATTACTTTTGGATCTCTATGTCATCTCTGGATTTGTGGTCGACTTGGAAGTAATTACTTTCGAGTCTCCATATGGGACAATTAACGGATTTGGAGTAGTTACTCTTGAGTCCTCGCACCACATGCGGGATTTTCTCAAACCGTTATAATGTCAAAATTACTTCAAGGTTTTCTCACATGTATAAAGTTGGAGTATGATCATTGAAAATTACTGGTTAATATCCGGATCATCATACGAAAATATGCATAAAAGGCTAATTAATCACACGTCAGTCCGAGAACAAAAATTGGATTATTTGAACATGCATGAACACGTGAAAGTATGTGGTTGTTAATTCATGTACGATAGTTATAAGCGTATATGGATACGTATGATCACATGTGTATATACTTTTATTAGTCATGTACGTTCATACATGTCTGAAAAATTGAAGCCTTTAGTCAATGTGTAAATTTGATTTGGCATGAACTCTTAAACATTTTCACTTTGCCAGATTAATATCGAAGGGCCTATATAAACCATACTAAGAATGGTTAAGCCCAGTTAATAGCGGTCTCAACCGCATTTTATAATTAAGGGGTACGTATATTTGAATCCTTTGACTTAAAGTTCACGTACCGAGCCCCGTAGGCCAATTCGTACAGATTTGGTTTCTTAAGAAATTGTTATCATGTGCCATCCAATTGAATCGGTTTAAATAATCATAGTTGATTGCAAATTTTAACCGTGCGGCATTACGGTAATATATAAAATTTTTTGGATCAAAACATTACGGTAATATATATAATTCTTATCATTTGCCGTATGTGATCCCGTATTGATATATGTCAAAACTTGTCGATGATCAATACGAATGAAATCCCCGGAAAGAAATTAATTAATGAAATTAATTAATATTTAAGTGGGGAGATATACAATATAATATAATACGAGCACTTTGTCATGTACAAAAAGTGTATATCGTATGTTTAGAACTACGTATGATTTGATCCCGTTCATACGGGTACGTAGGAAATTTAACGTGAAATTTGTACGCGTTAAGTTCAATCACAATCCTAAATTTAATTTTATGTCATTTTAGAACTACGTAAAGACTTGATGTTCTTTGTGAACTACGTAGGAAACTTGATACAAATTAAATATATCAAGTTCAGTCGCAAATCTTAAATGAAATAAAATTAAGCCTAAATAAGAACTACAAGTGATTTGATCCCTTCTTAAAAAAGGTTTGTAGGACACTTGACATAAAGCTAATCAAGGCTCGTCGAGTTCAATCACACTTCAAATTAAATTACCGTTTTTCATAAGAACTACGTGTTGATTTGATGCCTAATAAAGGCTACGTAGGAAACTCGATATATGACAATGTGTCGTCGAGTTCAATCACACCCCAAATTAAATTAACATATTCCACACAAGAACTACGTGTTGATTTGATGCCTAATAAAGGCTACGTAGGAAACTCGATAAACGACAATGTGTCATCGAGTTCAATCACACCCCAATTTAAATTAACGTTTTCTAAAGAACTACGTAAAAACTTGATGTTCTTTTACGAACTACGTAGGAAACTTGATATCGATCATATATTATCAAGTTCAGTCGCAAATCTCAAATCAAATAAAACATATGTTTAGAACTACGTTTGACTTGATTCCATATCATATAAATGGATACGTAGGAAATACGACTTAAAAGAAATATAAATGTGTCGTATTCAGTCACCAATCAAATTAAACTAAATCAAATAAAAAAATATAAACATAAACTTTTAAACTTTATGTTTGATTGTGGAAAGATTATACAACCCTTCCTAGAAGGTGGGTTTAATCTTGTTCACATCGCACAAATGATAGTTGGTTTGAGTCCGAACAACCCTTCCTAGAAGGTGGGTTTGGGTGCATTCCACTGATGTGTGAACACCAAACATATAACACACATCAAAACAAACAAAAATAAAACACTCTGAACTACGTAAGGCTTGATTCTCTAGAAAAGAGATACGTAGGCAACCCGTAAAATTGGGTGCAGCCCAAATCATAAAAACCATCAAATATTTTGTATCGATGTTGCTTTTAATCAAAAGAGTCAAAAGAGAGGGTTGAACTAAAATAAAAATAATTATTATATGTTTTGCAATTTTGTGTACATTTTTACTCAACATATTTTTGGCACGCCCAGTGGGACCCTTTCTTTCTTTTCATCTTTAAGTAATGTCAATACATATATTTGATATATTTTGTTGCAAACAAAAAAAAGGACTTTTGAATGCAACAATCATTTTTAACGAGTTCTCGACGACTTAATTATATAATAATATGGAGGGTCGTGGATTAAGAAGAGATTGTCGAGATACTCCTTCATTTCATTAGGGGCTCACTTTCTCTAGAGACTCGTTTTAAGACTACTATGTGGACCTTCAAACCTCATTCGTGAACATTATAAGAGGAGGTGTGAAATGATGTTTGTAATGGCTACATGCTGAGGGGGTATACTACTCTTGGGCAAACCTAACCAGTCATCCTGCGGCATCAAACTACATGTTGAATGAGTTCATTGAATGATGCTCCCAAGCATTAGTGACACCAAGTATCGTCACTAAAGATCCTCTCAAACTCACAATCCGAGTCTCCAAAACGAAGGAGGGATCCGTAACATTTAACCCAACTTGTCCTCAAGACCACCAAGGTCAACAAACTAAAGAGAACAAAAGGGTTACAAGTATGGAGTCGAGAGGATTATCAAAAAATGCTCATGGGGTATAAAATCAATGTCCAACAAGATCAATCATCTTAGGGCAATAAGCCCCTTAATATTTGAGATCTTGGTATGCCGCTCTAAAATGCTATTAAGACTCATCATCCAAGTAATCAAAGAGGATCTTGAAGATCCTCTCAAGATCCCATCATCCAAGTAATCATGATGAAAGAGGATATGTAACATTCTACCCAAATTTCCTCCAAGACCAGCAAGGTCGACAAATTAGAGAGGATGAGGGGTCTCAAGAATGTATTCAAGAAGACTTTATCGTCTTTATTGGCCGAACACTCTATAGCTTAAGAGTTGGCTATAATTAAGCGAGAAGCATCCAATTAATCATTCCATATCAAAAAGAGGAAGAAAAAAACAATAAGCTTTTCTCTAGTTGATGTTCGGAATCAAATCGACATGGGGTCTATTTCGATCCTTAGGGGATAACTTGAAATAAGTCAACATGACCCTCCATTTGGAGTGGACTCATTTCAATGTTCCCTTTGTCAAAAAAAAAATTTAAGCCTTCAAAACTTAAAATGGTTCATGAGGTTAAGTAAGTTTTACGAGCATCTCGACTTCTATTTACGAGGGAGGCTCGTCTAGGACAAAATGTCTGAAATCCAAAACAGCCAAATTTTAAACCTCCTTATACATACCATATGGTCTAAGGTTTGACAAATTTTATGCCTTGAAGACCTAGTAAGGTTTAAGAGGTTAAGTCGGTTGTATGGGCTCCTCAAAATTCCAATTTAAGAGTAAGCCCCATTGAGGACAACAAGTCCGATATCCAGAATTACTAGGTTCCAAACCTATGTTAGACTCTTCACGAGATTCAACGTGAGAGAAACTTAATGTGTAAGCATGGTTCCAAGGTCACTTATCTATTGGCCTCTTCCATGTCGTGGTTACCATGAA
The DNA here is from genome assembly GCA_934048045.1 of Polygonum aviculare. Classification (NCBI taxonomy): domain Eukaryota; kingdom Viridiplantae; phylum Streptophyta; class Magnoliopsida; order Caryophyllales; family Polygonaceae; genus Polygonum; species Polygonum aviculare. The sequence continues at coordinate 11,766,339 of OW204025.1, read as the reverse complement.
TGGTGTAAAAAAACGGTTCTCAATTAGATAAGGACCACTCTTTCCTTTATCAAAGTAAGGAGTTTCCACTCGTAACCTTTTGAGAGAAAATTACTCTCATCTTGCAAGACTATTCAAAAATACATGCCAGTGTTAGTTATAATCATACTTGGCATTGAAGGAACTAGTCTCAAAGTCGCAACTTCAAATAAGGCAGTGCGATATAAAATAACGCCGCTTATAGCTGAAGCAATCAGTCAAAACAAATAAGGGGTGTTTTAAAATATAAATGAAGTATAAGTGATAAAAACCCAAGGGGTAACTCACTTATATCTCTCCAATATATCATGGAGATCGATGATTAATCAAGGGTTCATGGGATTTCAAGCTTCAAAGAATTTGCCTATCTTCGGATGTAAATGATCAAGCTCCACACATTGTGGTTCAGTCTCTGTGTCCCCTTGATCATGAAAGAAATGATCTTGACAAGTTCAATGGCGTTCGTGGTTCACCATGTGAGCACCTTGCTCATACCTATTCCACTTGTGGTGAAACTACACTATATGGATGCCTTAATGATAAAAAGCCTATCTAACGGCTAAAATCAAAAGCAAAGGTCTGCATCATGGACTTTGCAAGCACCAAGCAAATTCATTGAATCGAGCTAGTAGAATGACCTTAACACAAGATGGAAAAGTCTATGATTAACTACTTTAAAAGGTTTTAAGTAGACAAGTACATCTTAAAAAGATGTCATAAGCCAATTTGCTGCCGTAATGAATGGTTCATTTTGGCGTTATCAACCCAATAACTTTTAAGGATTTGGCATTAAAGAAGTATGTTATTGAGCTTATAATATGCTCAATGTAAAGTATTATTCGAATGCCCTCAAGCTAACGAGGGGAAATGATGATGGCAAGAAGCCACGAATATACAACAAGAGAGTCTATGATGACTTTCATAAAATCTGATGGCAAACCTTTATCAGTAGCTATGTCCAAGCTCGAAAAAAGGAAGAGCCAAAATATCATCTAGAAGGTTGTCTCTTCATCAAAGAAAAGAGAGATGATCATTGAGGACAAATATATTAAGGATATATAATTGTATGGTTGATTCAGGTCAAACCCACCGTACACTTCTGAAATTAGGGAGTTACAGGTGGGAAGATAGACTGAAAAAAATGTCGTTTCATATCGACAACTCATTATTCATCTACCATAAGATGATTATGTCCTTATAGATGTAAAAGAGGATGTAATGAGAAAAAGGAGAATCATATTGAGGGGGTAACACAAATTCAAAAGCATCATCAAACACCAATTTTCAAGGTAGATGTTGCAAAGGTAGTATCCCCACTCCAAGTGTCTCCTAAAATACCAGAAGCCTTGCCAAGGGTTTAAACGAGAGGCCACTCCGCCTACAACTTGTATTTACTCCATTGACGAGACCCATGTACCTCATGTTGGATCATGAAGTTCAATCCATATGGGTAGGCCCTTACATTGAGCCGAGTCATAAGATGACAATATATGAGTCTATGGAGAAACTCAAACATCAAAAGTCTCCCTCCACATAGTGATGAGGGTGGCGAAGATAATAGCCTATAGTCAAAAATTTGTAAGAGTAAAAGAAAACTCGACAAATGTTTGCTTAGGTTTAAGTCCTCCTAGGTTGATTGAACCTACAATAAGCACAAAAAAGAGTGCGAAGGAGGAAAATAATTGAATGGCTAATTTAAATGAAGAGTACGTCTAGTCCAATCGGGTATATCCGATAAGATGTTTCTTCGAATAGCCATATGGTCTTTGAAGAGAAAAATATTTCTCAAACAAATAAATGTTAGACCTTCTAAGAAAACATCAAATGATGATACACCTTGAAGGTGGAAGACAGGGGGTACTGTCAAATAGATGACAATGTATCCCATTTAAAAATCGAAGAAAGAGTTCAAAGCTTGAAGTCTTCTTCAAATGGTTGATCCTCTAATACAAATGAGGATGCCAATATTTGACTTATTGAGAGCCAAGCATGACAAAAATGCTTGTTCACAAGTAAACTTCTATGGAACTACATCAAGACTTGATCCCGATAAGGGTATGTAGGAAATTCAACGTCAAGTTTAGTATACGTTGGATTCAGTCGCAAACCTTAAAATATAATTTGAGGTTGAAATGGAACCCCATGTACACAAATAGTACTCGGGGCAATTCGAGCGACTCTGCCTAGAAGGTGGGTTCAAATTACTCGAAAATGTGTACATGAGAAGGTAAAAAAAAAGTGCAAATGATAGTTGGACTAATTCAGACAACCCTTCCTAGAAGGTGGGTTTGGATTTATGATGCACGTAACAAAAAATATGATAAAATGGATCATAAAGAACTACGATTGGCTTGATCCCTCACAAAGGGGGTACGTAGGCAATCTGGACATTTAACATGCAAGATGCAGCCATATAAACAAACAAGATATCTTCTTCCTTAAAAAAAACAAGGATAGAAGAAGAAAAATCTTATTATCATATCTCGTAGTCGTTTGATCATTATATTGACTACATAAATACATTATTCATTATGGTCCGAAGATTTGCACATATATTATTGTGCTAAGTAGTGAAATAAGGAAAATAAAAGGAGAGAAGAATCAATTATATACATTAACGTAAAATATTCTCAAAAAGAGAAACAAACCAAAAACAAATTGGTATGTATATGCCAAAATTCCATGACCTGGATCATCATGTCCGTATTTAGTGGCCGATCCAAATAGGTCTTCCAAACAAATGTTCCAACCCTTTGAAAATTGCCTTGATCAGCAATATTTGCGATAGCATTGCACAAGCAAAATTTTCTTCTCTCTCAAGCAAAAAGGCTCATATCTCTATAAACACTTTCGTTCTTAACAAACTGATACAAAAGGTTAATCGACCCACGTCATTTATATGTGTGGTCATTCAAAACCTTCAAATATATAAGCACCAAATTTCTTGGTTTGACACCAAGTCACCCCAAGGGTAGTTACAAAACACAAACCTTATGATCCTAAGGCCTCAAAATAAGCACTTGTCTATCGCAAGAAAACGCTCAAACCCGGTCATCAAGCCTTTAAGCCATCTTCCACGTCCATGTTTCGGACCATGATTGAAATTAAGTTCTTCCTTGAGAATATTTTCAAGAAGAAATATATGGTGCTTTGATAATAAAAATATGTAGCGCCTAAGTTCGAACTTCGTGCGTGTTCAATTCTTCACACGTCCAAAGTTCGGGGGGTATCTGTTTGCGGGCAAAATTTCACAAATTTATCTTAAATCGAGATTTTGCTTAAAATAGTTAAAAATTGACCAAAATATTAAGTTTGGTTAATCTATTTTAAATTAAATGCAAATATGATATTAAAGTTGACAAATATGTCATTTCACTTAATTTGGGTCCACATAGAAATTGATTTGGAGAATTTCCATTCGGCCCAAATAACAATTCAAAATGAAATTAAATTAAAATTAAAATTCAGAAGTTAACTAATGGTGGTTAATTAGAAGTTAACAAAGTAACTTCCCACCAACTCCTTATATTATAAAAGAAAGAAAAAGAGACGGGAGGGAGACTCTCGGATTCTGGTAGATGCAGAGGGCCCACATTCTTTTCTTTCAATCGGCACCAACAACATGATCCGAATTGAAATTGTTCACAAATCCATGAAGGATTTAATGGACAATTATGAAGATAGTGGACACGTACATGGTGCCAATCATACTCTTGGATATAGGCAAACCATGGTCTTGATCGGCACTAAAGAATGAGAGAACTACGTACCGCTTGGTGTATTCTCTCCCCTTCCAAATTTAAAATTATGGTTTTCTTCTTTTCTTCTTGATCGTATGGGTAAATGCTCATTTGGATCATAAAGGACTTTGATTCATGCAGAGAGGAAATTCCCCACTTTTATTTCCTCCATTTGGCCTTGATTCCCCTTTTGTACAATATATATACATGGAAGAGGGAAGACGTACGATCATGAAGGGTACATGGAAGAGGCCAATTGTGATCCAACACTAGTGCAATAATTATACAGGCTCACGTGAAATCGAAAGTGATTACTTTCGCACCCATGTATCATGTCAATGATCATAGTTGATTCAGAGTAATTACTTTTGGATCTCTATGTCATCTCTGGATTTGTGGTCGACTTGGAAGTAATTACTTTCGAGTCTCCATATGGGACAATTAACGGATTTGGAGTAGTTACTCCTGAGTCCTCGCACCACATGCGGGATTTTCTCAAACCGTTATAATGTCAAAATTACTTCAAGGTTTTCTCACATGTATAAAGTTGGAGTATGATCATTGAAAATTACTGGTTAATATCCGGATCATCATACGAAAATATGCATAAAAGGCTAATTAATCACACGTCAGTCCGAGAACAAAAATTGGATTATTTGAACATGCATGAACACGTGAAAGTATGTGGTTGTTAATTCATGTACGATAGTTATAAGCGTATATGGATACGTATGATCACATGTGTATATACTTTTATTAGTCATGTACGTTCATACATGTCTGAAAAATTGAAGCCTTTAGTCAATGTGTAAATTTGATTTGGCATGAACTCTTAAACATTTTCACTTTGCCAGATTAATATCGAAGGGCCTATATAAACCATACTAAGAATGGTTAAGCCCAGTTAATAGCGGTCTCAACCGCATTTTATAATTAAGGGGTACGTATATTTGAATCCTTTGACTTAAAGTTCACGTACCGAGCCCCGTAGGCCAATTCGTACAGATTTGGTTTCTTAAGAAATTGTTATCATGTGCCATCCAATTGAATCGGTTTAAATAATCATAGTTGATTGCAAATTTTAACCGTGCGGCATTACGGTAATATATAAAATTTTTTGGATCAAAACATTACGGTAATATATATAATTCTTATCATTTGCCGTATGTGATCCCGTATTGATATATGTCAAAACTTGTCGATGATCAATACGAATGAAATCCCCGGAAAGAAATTAATTAATGAAATTAATTAATATTTAAGTGGGGAGATATACAATATAATATAATACGAGCACTTTGTCATGTACAAAAAGTGTATATCGTATGTTTAGAACTACGTATGATTTGATCCCGTTCATACGGGTACGTAGGAAATTTAACGTGAAATTTGTACGCGTTAAGTTCAATCACAATCCTAAATTTAATTTTATGTCATTTTAGAACTACGTAAAGACTTGATGTTCTTTGTGAACTACGTAGGAAACTTGATACAAATTAAATATATCAAGTTCAGTCGCAAATCTTAAATGAAATAAAATTAAGCCTAAATAAGAACTACAAGTGATTTGATCCCTTCTTAAAAAAGGTTTGTAGGACACTTGACATAAAGCTAATCAAGGCTCGTCGAGTTCAATCACACTTCAAATTAAATTACCGTTTTTCATAAGAACTACGTGTTGATTTGATGCCTAATAAAGGCTACGTAGGAAACTCGATATATGACAATGTGTCGTCGAGTTCAATCACACCCCAAATTAAATTAACATATTCCACACAAGAACTACGTGTTGATTTGATGCCTAATAAAGGCTACGTAGGAAACTCGATAAACGACAATGTGTCATCGAGTTCAATCACACCCCAATTTAAATTAACGTTTTCTAAAGAACTACGTAAAGACTTGATGTTCTTTTACGAACTACGTAGGAAACTTGATATCGATCATATATTATCAAGTTCAGTCGCAAATCTCAAATCAAATAAAACATATGTTTAGAATTACGTTTGACTTGACTCCATATCATATAAATTGATACGTAGGAAATACGACTTAAAAGAAATATAAATGTGTCGTATTCAGTCACCAATCAAATTAAACTAAATCAAATAAAAAAATATAAACATAAACTTTTAAACTTTATGTTTGATTGTGGAAAGATTATACAACCCTTCCTAGAAGGTGGGTTTAATCTTGTTCACATCGCACAAATGATAGTTGGTTTGAGTCCGAACAACCCTTCCTAGAAGGTGGGTTTGGGTGCATTACACTGATGTGTGAACGCCAAACATATAACACACATCAAAACAAACAAAAATAAAACACTCTGAACTACGTAAGGCTTGATTCTCTAGAAAAGAGATACGTAGGCAACCCGTAAAATTGGGTGCAGCCCAAATCATAAAAACCATCAAATATTTTGTATCGATGTTGCTTTTAATCAAAAGAGTCAAAAGAGAGGGTTGAACTAAAATAAAAATAATTATTATATGTTTTGCAATTTTGTGTACATTTTTACTCAACATATTTTTGGCACGCTCGGTGGGACCCTTTCTTTCTTTTCATCTTTAAGTAATGTCAATACATATATTTGATATATTTTGTTGCAAACAAAAAAAAGGACTTTTGAATGCAACAATCCGAGCGAACGCTAAGTGCCTTTTCTTCATCCTTGGCGGTCATGGGCGAGGGCGCATCACCCTCCCCCCCTTGAGTCTGAAGCTTCCCCGCTTCTTCGCCAATGAACTCAGTCTCGTAGTATGGGGAGAGATCGGCCACATTGAAGGTGGTATGCACGCAATAGGTGTCGGGCAACTCTAGCTTGTAGGTGTTGGGGCCGACTCTGTGCACCACGCGGAATGGGCCATCTCCTCGTTGATGAAGTTTGGAATTGCGGGCTGCGGGAAAGCGCTCCTTCCTAAGATGGAGACACACAAATTCTCCAGGCTCGAATAACATTGTGCGCCGGCCACGGTTGTGTTGTGCCTTGTATTGCTCGACGCGCCATAATAGTTGTGCCCGGGTGCGCTCATGGAGCTTGCGCACGGTGTCGGCTCTAGTGGAGGCGTCAAAGTGCTCCCCGGTTTTGGGGGGCCGTGGGACCAAGTCTAGGGGCGTTAGTGGGTTACGCCCGTAGACAGCCTCAAAGGGACTTCTCTTGGTTGCCGAATGGATGGTCCTTTTATATGCAAACTCAACATGGCAAAGTAAGTCCTCCCACCTTCGTGGGTTTGTCTTGATCATTGTCCTAAGGAGGGCGCCAAGAGTCCGATTGGTGACCTCGGTGTGACCATCGGTTTGGGGATGATATGAAGTAGAAAATAGGAGTTGTGTACCTAACTTCCCCCAAAGCGTCCTCCAAAAGTGCTTAACGAACTTGGTATCCCTATCACTAACGATAGTTTTAGGGATCCCATGTAGCTTTCCAACATGTTCAAAGAACAAGTTTTCGACCTCGGTCGCATTCGTGCTCCCTTTACATGCTATAAAGTGGGCCACATGGGATCCCATGTAGGGATCCCATGTGGCCTATAGAAGTGCTCCCTAAGTGCCGCAAGTGTCTTGGCCACTCCAAAATAGCCTCGGCCATCATGCGCTTCTTGGAGCAACAAGTGCCTAACCGACAAAATGGGATACAAAGCTTGCCCCCTCGGTATAGATACCCATCGTCTAAGAAGTACAAGTCAAGCTCTTTCCTAGGCTCGAGTTTTGCAATGGTTGGACCAAAAAATGGATCGGATTTGTAAAGGTCCTTAATCAATGCGAAACCGAGCAACCTAGATTGTAAATGAGTAAGGAGTATGTACCTTCGGGAGAGCACGTCGGCGACGACGTTCTCCTTACCTTTCTTGTGGGTGATGATGTATGGAAATGTCTCCATAAACTCCGCCCACCTAGCATGGCGCCAACTCAAAGTGGTTTGGCTCTTGATGTTGGCTACTCGGACGCTGATTACGCTGGTCATGTGAATGATAGAAAAAGCACTTCAGGAATGGCACAGTTCCTTGGTTCATGCTTAGTCTCTTGGGGATCTAAGAAACAAAACTCTGTGGCGCTTTCAACTGCGGAAGCTGAGTACGTTGTTGCTGCCTCGTGCTGTTCACAAGTCATCTGGATCAAATATCAACTTGAGGACTACGGTATCAATCTTGAAACTATTCCCATTCGCTGTGATAACACAAGTGCTATTGAAATTTCTAAGAATCCTGTTTTTCATTCACGCACAAAGCATATTCATAGAAGACATCATTTCTTGCGTGATAATGTTGAACTAGGACTTATTAGTATGGAGCATGTAAGGACTGAAGACCAAATAGCTGATATTTTCACTAAGGAGCTTGATAGACGTCCCTATGAGCATCTAAGGTTGCTCTTGGGGATGATAACTTTTAAGTAGCAAGTCCCGTTCTACTATTCCTTCGATGATTGGTTATGTTTAGTAGATTCTAAGTGTTTAAGGACTGTTATGCATTGAATTCATATTTGCAAGGACGCTAGTCTAAAACTTCATATGTTTGCTACTTTGGAACGTCATTCAAATTTCTCTACTTGTCTTGAAAAGAGTATCCCTGATCACCCAACCCGCATCATAAGCCGAAATGATGGGAACTCTAAGCTTACCCTAGCCGAGAACTCTACAAAAGCGTCCTATGAGCTTCATATTTTCTTTTACGGGACGTACTTGCTTTGTTCTCAAATGGTTTGTAAGGTGATCACAAGGACGGTTGTCAAGGTTATTGGTTTGCTTGAAGAGGTAAATTTTTGCTAAGTTTAAGAGGACGCTCAGCGTTTGTAAGAGAGGAAGCCAGTTCAGTTTTGAGAAGAAGTTGAAGAGTCAGAAATTTGAATTTTGAACTTTTGCACAGTGACCATTGTACTTGCTCAAATCTTAAAGGGGAAGTTTTGCCACGTGTCGCACAGAAAATCAGTGTTAATTACAGTTTGTGCCACCGCTTCCTCTATATAATGCTGCAACAGTCGCTCTCAGAATTTATTATTCTCAACCACTTCCCTGCGCTCAGAATTTGCTCTGCCCTCTCTCTAGAATTCTGACGAGTTTCTCTCTCTACAAGTCATCTGAAACATGTCTCAACTACTAGGGAACGCTGCCGGATCTTTTGCCGGCGGTAAGAGAAGGCGATTGGTGAAGTCCCACACTTTTGAGAAGCCAAAGCCTATTGCTTTCAATGAATCTCTAGTGGACTTCATCAACAAGAAGCCAAAAACGTTGTACATGCTAATCAGGGAATGCATGGATAGACCAGACGTCAAGCAAGACGCTCAAAAGACAAAGAATTACGAGAAGTTCATTGAACGCTTTGTCATCCAAGGCATGCACAAAACCAACTATCATGATCTGCCTGGACGAATGGAGGACATGCTATTCTTCCAACAATTTGGAGGTGAGAATCTAGGTCCCTTACTTGATCTTATCCCAGACCTACATAACCAAGTCCTTCCCGACTTCCCTATGTACCCAAGGGACTCTCCCGCTTACCAAATGTTAAAACACCGTTTGGCGAGTCTCTCTCCCCCACCTCCTCAAATTCCCATCACCACAACCAAGAAACTTCTTAAGCGTCCAGCCCCATCGTCCCCCTTCTCAAAATCTTCCAAACCAACCTCCTCCAACCCAACACAAATAGTGGACAAGTTTCAACCACATCTTAAGGAGGGACGCTCCAAAAAGCTTCATGACCCACGGCCTTTCAAAAAGGCCAAGCCCTCAAGCGTCCCCTCCACAACAAAAAGGCCAACCTCCACAAAAGGCCCAGTCAAGAAGAAATTGTTGAAGGGTTTCTCGAACAAATAAATTTGTATTTAAGACCCCGCTGAGTATAGCGAAGTCAGGATCGTCCACGGGAGTGAGAGTAGTGCTAATTTAGTCGATAAACTACGAAAAGCAAAGAAAACGAGAGCAAATCAACTCAGGATCGACCCAAAGAGGGTCGATCTCGACCCTAGGGGGGTCGATCCTGAGACACACCACACGCAAACACACACGAAACACGAACAACGGCTCGAACACGACCTAGGGAGGTCGAGATCAAGGCAAAAGATACGAATTTCAATCAATAAAAAGGGCAAATCCTAGGGCTAGGGCTACCACAACAACAACCATACATGCTTTTGACAAGAATTCACAACTATCATGCAATCTAGATCATAGAGAAGTTTACTTTCGCAAACAATTCAAGTTATTCAATCAACTTTCGTAAATCAAACAACTTTCTACCTATCCTTCAACCTAGGAATATCAACTTTCGCAAATAATCCTATTAGAACTAATCAAGTAATCAACTTTTCACTTTCGCTATGGTTAATCACAAGACATGCTTCAACTTTCGCAAAGGATTAAGCACAAGATAGATAGATATGATCATCAAACATTCAAGTCATGAATTCAAGTTTTAAACATGCATGATTGTGTTAGGTTTTTGCCCAACCCTAGAACTTAAGAGGACTACTCACACATAGCAAAGAAAATCAAGGAAGAAGAAGAAGAAGACATGATCAAAACCAAACTAGAATTCAAATAAAAACCAAAGACCAATCTTACAAACCTCAAACTTGTCCTCCAAGTCTTCTCCCTAACTCTCCAAGTCTTGGATGATTAATTGATTGCATCATAAAAAACTATAGGTTCAACCTCCTTTTATAGACAAAAAAGAGTCCTAATCTAGCTAGGAAACACAAACAAAACACCTTCCTAAAATACAGATTTGGAAACTTCAACATGTAATCCGGATAGAAGCAAGTCGGCGCCTAGGTTCGACCCTCCTAGGGTCGATATCGACCCCTTCAAGGTCGATCCTGAGTCTCGTTTTCCTTGCGCTCCAAGTTTGGTCAAGTGGCTCGAGTTCGACCCTTCTTGGCTCAATCCCGGGGTCGATTTCTTCACTTCTCTTCTTGATTTTGCTCCTTTTATCTCTTCTCCTTAGCTTGTCCTCTTGAGATCTTCCTCCTAGTTCATCCATCCTCTCCTAGCCTCACTCCAAACTCGTCCTCAAGCTCCAGAAACACCTACAAAACGACACAAAAGCGTGTAGTTTCCGAATCTCAAGGAAATACGAAAACTCATGCAAAAAGACTCAAAAACACAAGACTCAACCACGAAACACCACTAAATCTAACGTATCTAGACCCTAAAAATCTACCTAAAACCCGGACATCAAAACATCCCATACTTAGACTTGCTTGTCCTCAAGCAATAATCATGCAAATCAAGACCAATAACATAATCTTCAAGCATAGCCCTTGTCAAAACATTTAAAACACAAGTGAAAAGAAGACAAGTAACTTTAACGTCATCACATATGTATGACTATCAAGCTAGGCAATCACAATCCAACCTCACAAGGGATATAAATGCATTTCTCTCAACTCTCATGTGTTTAGGCTATCAAATCAACTCTCACCTCAATCTTTATGCAACATCTACTTTATCATTGAGACTTATATCACCAATCTCTCTACCTAGAGAAGTCAAAACACATCAATCTTCATAAGAACTTAGGCTCAATGAAATCTTCATAGAAGACTCATTCGGCCGGGTTGTAATGGGGCTCGGTAGTAACAATAGGTAGGGAGTTCTTTGGCCATGTGGTGCTAAATCCGGGAATCAAACTCCTAAATACAACACTTCAAACCAAAACAGCTCACTCACTTCTCTTTTCAACTCATAACCAAACACTTCATCAATGAAACTCACACCCATCAATTTCTAACCCAAACTCCCATAATACAACTTAAAAATACTTAGGAATTCTTGGCTTTGCACTTAAACATTTTTTTCTTTCTTTTTTTTTCAGCTTCGAGCATACTGGGGGTCGAGGTCGACCCCTGGGGGGGTCGAACCTGAGAGTATAATTGCTGATGAGGGTCGAGATCGACCCATTAGGGGGTCGATCCTAAGACTTTTAGCTCGAGCTTCTTTACTTCTTTTTCTTTTCTTTTTCAACAATGTGCAATCCAAGCCAAGAATCCTATTACATTACACTTTAACAAGTTGTTTTCTACCCAACCAAATGTCACTCAACAAAACTTATTCCCAACACAATCTAAGTCCAATTCCCGGAATAGGGTCAAGCTAATATAGGCTAGGAATAATTTTTGTGGAGCTTCAAACAAAAGGCTAAGGCTAGAATGGGGTTTCAAGCAAAGACAATTCAAGGTAGGCATGGGAGAATATGGGCTAAAAATATAAGTTCTTAATCACAATCAACATGCATGAACAATCTCATAGCTGTTTCAAGAAATAGATAACCATATCAATGACAAGAGACATATGCATAAAGAGAGCAAAATCACACAAACAAAGAAGAGGGAATTAATGATGTTCTCCATATAAGGCCAAAATTCTCACTAGGTAAAAATTTGATGGATTGCAACTACCTTCACTTAAAACACATATGCTCAATTTCATCACAAGTCAATTTCACAATCAAAAGCAATTTCTCAAAAACATGGGCTACACTATCCAATTATGCCAAAGGAATTACATGACAAACATGAAAATTAGTTTTCATCATAGGACATCTAAGATGGAATGCTCTTCTATCCTAAAACAAACACACAAACAAAGAAGCAAATATTTTTTGGCTTTTTCGACATGTTTCAATTTGTTTTTTGAATTTTGACATTTTCTCAATTTTTTTTGAATTTTTCAATTGCTTTTTCTTAACAAGCAAACTACCAATCAAACAAAGCAAGCAAACAAAGACTCAATTATGTACAACATGTGAGATTTCTTCGCCCCAAACTCGAAATATGCCCCGGAAGAAGGAGGAAAGGGTGGCGGGATCGACCCAGGGGGGTCGAGATCGACCCCCATAGGGTCGATCTTGGGGCTAGTCGGAGGTGGGGGTAAGGCAAGGAAGTTGGTGGCTTGTGGTTCGGGGCTTGGGTACCAGCGTGGCCGGACTCTCAAAGACTCATCTCGTGTAGGCCGAACTCTCAATGGAAACTTGATAGGAGACCATACCTCGTACCAATTAGGGACATGGAGCAAGTCAACTCTCTCCCGAGTAATAGCGACTCTCTTCCCATTGTATGTGGAGTAGAAGGTGGAATCGCCTTTGGACAGCTTGTCAATTAGCTTGGCGTTGGCGATGAATGGAATATCCACAAAGATAGGCTTCTCAGCAGTGTATGCCCTCATGTTCACTCCAAGGCTCATTGCAAGTCGGGCAATCATTCCCCCAAAGTAGATAGCACCCGAACCGCCCTTGAAATCCTCAATGCTTTTCATCCACTCGTAGCCAAGATTGATAGGAGCCGGAGAGGTAAAGAGCATGGTTCTTAGCACAATCATTTCCCTTCTAGAAGTACGATTGAGCTCGGTTCTCGGGAAGAGGACGCTCCCTAGAATGCGCAAGATGATCCGGAAGAGAGGACTGGCGAGATTGGAGACTTGCATGTTATGGCAAGATTGCACTTCTTTCCCGGAAAGATAGCTCCAAGTGGTGAGGATCGGAATGGGGCTTGGGTCGTCCTCCGTCGGATTGGGGAAGCCAAAGGCGTCATTGAGTTGCTTCAAAGTGAGCTTGAACCACTTGTTACCTAATTGAAACTCCATCTTCTTGTTGGAATCCGGGATCTCTATGTCGGAGGAGAAGGTCGCCATGAACTCACAAGTGAGAATGGGGTAATGATGATTGTCCCACTCTAATATGTGCGCAACTCCGATGTAAGAGAAAGCCTCCTTGACATCCTCATGAATGTGCAACCTTTGCCCATCCGCCTCATCATACCACCTCGTCTTGTGTTTCATCTCGAGGTAGGTATTGAAGTCCTCAACATACTTGGAGTTAATGCGGTAGTCATCTAGCGCGGACTTGTCACTCCTGTTTGCTCTCTTAGAAGGTTTGGAGCTTGAAGCCGACATAGTACCTACATCAATTCAAACACCAAAACCACATAATACACACCATCCACCCCACACCTAAACAAAGGCAAGAATCGCAACCAATTACTTCATAACATGGATAGGAGAGGATGTATAATAATGGAACATGAAGCACAAATCCATATCTCATCCTAGCATGCAACCTAAGCCCAAAGAGACACACCCATCAAGAGCAAAAACTACCTAGGCACGACCCAAGGAGGGTCGTGCTCGACCCCAAAGGGGTCGATCCTGAGCACATCAACAAAATTGGCAAGAATACAAATGTCAGGTTCGACCCCAGGGGGGGTCGATCTCGACCCTAGGGGGGGTCGATCCTGAACGTGCAGGTCGTCTTCTACCTCTAGCTCAACCAAAAATCGGGTATGGAACCCATTGGCACCAATCCGCAATTTTCTACCAAAATTAGCTCATGAAGATCAAATCTAGACATACCCAAGCATGCAAACTTCAACAACAACACATTCAAGCAAGCAATTTGCAAATTCATCAACCTAGGTAAAAAACCCCCAAATATGCACATTCAACCCAAAAATCCAATTTCACTCAAGTTTAAGCAAAATTGAGAGTAGAGGGTTAGAGGTCATACCGAAATTGCCTTGTTAGAAGTGAAAGAAGTAGAAATTTGGGTCGATCTCGAGCTAGATCTAGGAAGAGGCGTGTGGGCTGAATTTTTGGGCTATGGGGGGGGGCGGTTTGGTGCAGCCAACTCAGAGGGGAGTGGGTGGTGGTGCGGCTGAGGAGTGGTGGTGGCTAGAGTTGCGATGGTGTGGTGGTTTCCGGCGAGCGTGTGGTAGGAGGGGTGAGAGAGGGGGTCGAGCAAAAGAGGGGGGGAGGTACAAAGGGGTCGGTCGGGCTGATGTGGTGAAGGAGGAGGAGTGTTTTAATTTAAATTTGGGTAAAAACATACCTTACACCAAGGGGGGTATAATCGGAATTCTGCACTAGGGTCGATCACGACCCCCTGGGGGTCGATCTCGACCCATCTGGGTTGATTTTGACGCCCTTTTGGTCCTTGTGCAAGATCGTCTTGTCCCGTCTTTTGAGCTCGTGTTTTGCAATTTAGAGTCCTGCAAAATCATCACAAAAATCCTATCCCAAGCAAAATATATCCTAATCTAATCTAAGGAAGGTTAAAAAAATAATAAAAACAAAAATCTAATCTAGAAATTGGAAAATCAAAAAGAAAGGAAAAAAATAAAAAGAAAAATCTAATCTAGAAACCGGGTTGCCTCCCGTAAGCGCTTTTTTAACGTCATGAGCTTGACGATGGGTGTTGTAGCTTAGTCCGAGGTGGTGAGAGCCCAAGTGGTTCGGATTTCTTCGTCGGGTTCCTTTCTAGCATAGTACTTCTTTAAACGATGCCCATTGACTTTGAAAATCCCACCATTCTCATCTAAAAGATCGGCCTCCCCGTGCAAGTAAATATGGTGAACCGTGAATGGTCCGCTCCATCGGGTCCGTAGCTTTCCGGGGAAGAGTCGGAGTCTTGAGTTGAATAAGAGCACTTGATCACCGGCCTTGATGGTTTTTGGCACAAGCTTTCTATCATGCCACTTCTTGGTCCTCTCCTTGTAAATTTTTGGGTTTTCATATGCCTTGAGCCTCAACTCCTCAAGTTCTTGCAATTCCATGAAACGCTTCTCCCCGGCCGCATCGAGATCCATGTTGAGCTTCTTGAGAGCCCATAAAGCCTTGTGTTCGAGCTCAATGGGCAAATGACAAGACTTGCCATACACTAGATTGAAAGGAGTGGTGCGGAGTGGTGTTTTGTAGGCGGTGCGGTAGGCCCATAGAGCATCATCAAGCTTGGAAGACCAATCTTTTCTTGAGCGGGACACCGTCTTCTCTAGAATGCTCTTGATTTGCCGGTTCGAAACTTCTACTTGACCGCTAGTTTGAGGATGATAAGGTGTGGCCACCTTGTGAGACATCCCATACTTGGTCAAAAGCGCCTCAAAGCTCCGCTCAATGAAATGAGAGCCTCCATCACTAATGAGGACCCGAGGGACACCAAAACGGGGAAACATGTTGGTCTTCATGAACTTGGCCACTACTCGAGCATCATTCGTCCTTGTAGCTATGGCTTCAACCCACTTGGAAACATAGTCAACCGCCACGAGTATGTACTTGTAGGGACACGAAGAGGGGAAGGGTCCCATGAAGTCAATACCCCAAACATCAAAGAGCTAGACTTCCAAGATACCGGTGAGTGGGTTCTCGTTCCTCCATGTAATGTTCCCCGACCGTTGACACTCATCACAAGTTGTCACATATGCTTGCACATCTTTGAAGAGAGTGGGCCAATAGAGTCCGCTTTGAAGGATCTTAGCGGTTGTTTTGAAGCCCTTAGCATGGCCACCCGTGGGTAGAGTGTGACAATGTCGGATGACTCCCTCTATCTCATCGTCCGGAACACAACGTCGAGAGATGTGATCACTCCCTTTCTTGAACAAGTAAGGGTCATCCCAATAGTAGCGCTTGACGTCGTGGAGGAACTTCTTCTTAGCTTGGGACGTCAATCCTTCCGGGATAATGCCTCCTACAACATAGTTAGCAAAATCCGCAAACCAAGGGGTCATCGACCCACGTATAGCAAGAATAGAAGGAGAATGAGAAGAAGATGGAGATGGAAGAACATTAGAATTTGAAAGAACCGAAGAAGGAGAAGAGGACGTACACGGTCGACCCAAGGGAAGGGTCGTGCTCGACCCCATAGGGGTCGAACCTGAGAGTTCATTGTCTCCAGTGGGGGTCGATCTCGACCCTGGTGGGGTCGAGCCTGAGAGCTCGGCAGCTCCTCCTCCAATGCCTTCATGGTGATCTTTGTCGCCTAGCATAAGGGTCTCATCCAGGCGTGTATCATCGATGGGGATCGATCCGCCGGACTCCATGATGTGCTCAAGGGGTAGTCTAGATAGGTGATCCGCCACTAGGTTCTCCGCTCCCTTCTTGTCTCGGATTTCATGATCAAATTCCTGCAACAAAATCATCAAACGAAGCAACCTAGGCTTGGCGTCTTTCTTCGCCATTAGAAATCTTATCGCGGCATGGTCGGTATAAACAATCACCTTAGAGCCTACTAGATAGGAGCGGAATTTTTCAAATGCAAATACTATGGCAAGAAACTCTTTCTCGGTGGTAGTGTACTTACTTTGAGCTTCATCAAGAGTCTTACTTGCATAGTAAATGGCATGAAGCTTCTTGTCCTTCCGCTGCCCAAGAACCGCACCAATGGCATAGCCACTAGCATCACACATGATTTCAAAGGGAAGTGTCCAATCCGGTGATTGCATGATGGGGGCGGTCACAAGAGATCTCCTCAACCTGTAAAATGCTTCAAGACAATCCGAAGACATGCTAAGCTCTACATCTTTCACTAGTAAGTGAGTCAAAGGTTTAGCAATTTTAGAAAAGTCTTGAATGAAGCGCCTATAGAACCCCGCATGCCCCAAAAAACTCCTAACGTCTTTCACGGAAGTTGGAGGGGGCAATTTTTCAATAAGCTCAATTTTTGCTTTGTCCACCTCAATCCCTCGCTTAGACACTAGATGACCTAAGACAATTCCTTCTCTAACCATGAAATGACACTTTTCCAAATTAAGCACAAGGTTCGTTTCCTCACATCTTTTAAGGACCCTAGAAAGGTTAACAAGACATGAATCAAAAGAGGAACCATAAACCGAGAAATCATCCATAAACACCTCCACTATCTCCTCAATCATGTCGGAGAAGATGGCCATCATAAACCTTTGAAAAGTGGCCGGGGCATTGCAAAGCCCAAACGGCATTCTCTTGTAAGCGAACGTCCCATAAGGACAAGTGAATGTGGTCTTCTCTTGATCATCAAGGTGAATAGGAATCTTCCAAAAACCACTATAGCCATCCAAATAGCAAAAGTAATCATGTTGAGCTAAACGTTCCAAAACTTGGTCAATGAAGGGGAGAGGGAAGTGATCATTCCTAGTAGCACTATTAAGTTTCCTATAGTCTATGCACATCCTCCACTTGGTGGTAGTCCTAGTAGGAATCAACTCTCCCTTCTCATTCTCTACGACCGTCATCCCCCCTTTCTTAGGAACCACATGTACGGGGCTAACCCACTTACTATCGGAGATAGGAAATATGATACCGGCATCTAGCATTCTAAGGATTTCCTTCTTCACTACCTCTTTCATGTTAGGGTTTAGCCTACGTTGGTGCTCAATAGTGGGTTTATAGTCATCCTCCATATATATCCTATGCATGCACAATGATGGTGAAATACCACTAAGTTCTTCTAGAGAATATCCTATGGCTTTCCTATGGGTCCTAAGCACATCAAGCAATTTGTTCTCCTCATCCTCACTCAAATTAGCATTAATAATGACGGGGATAGAAGAATTTGGACCAAGAAAAGCGTACCTCAAAGAATCGGGAAGCTCCATGAGCTCGGGAGTGGGCTCGGGCAAGCTAACTTCATCCTCGTGCTCCGCCTTGAGTGCCTCCAAGAAAAGGGAAGACTCCTCGCCATCCTCCAGGGAGGTCGTGCTCAACCCAATGGGGGTCGATCCTGGGACCCTCGAACATGGTGGTAGAGGTTCCCATGTCAAAAATCGTCCCGTCGGGTTGTTGCACTCGATGTAGTCGGAGTGTGTGTAGAGCATCTTGACCTCCTCATGACTTGATTCCTTCAAGGTTGGATTGAACCGGAACTCGACCACTTCTTCACCAATCTTGAAAGTAAGAAGTCCACTCTTGACATCTATGACCGCGCCCGCGGTGGCTAAGAAGGGTCGTCCGAGTATGATAGGAACGACCGGATCCTCGGGCATCTCCATGACTATGAAATCATTAGGCACAAAGAACATCCCCACTTAAACGGGGAAATCATCAACTACACCCGTGGGCTGAACACACGATCCATCCGCCATGTATAACATCATGTTCACCGGTACTAATGTTGGGACGCTATCAAGAACGCCTGCGTCCTTGGTAGTGTACCCACAACTGTCCCTTAGTTTTGATATGACAAACTCAATATGATTCTAATAAAGTTGTCCAAGTGTTCAGGAACGCCCATCTAACAAAGGACAACAAGTGTGTATAGGCGTCCCACACGCTTAGGGACGCCAGCTAACAGGAAGTAAGGACGAGCAAGAGACTATTTGAGCAAGGACGGAGTCCCAAGCAAGTAGGAACGCAAGAAAGGAGTCCTTACTCACTGGCCGACAGGATGACATCACCAGACAACATTTGATCATCCAAGGACACGTGGAGACCGATCCTGTAGCAGAGTCCAACACTACGTGGCGGACGATCCTGTTGCAAAGTACATCCATACGTGGCGGCCGATCCTGTAGCGGAGTCCATCACACACAGCTGGATACAGGAAGCTTCCTCACCATCGCCATCATACGTGGAAGAAGATCCTGTAGCCACGTCCTCGAAGGGCATGATCGTCCCGGGAGAAAGACGCCCTTCCCCAAGTCCTATAAATACCCCAAGGCATTTATAGTGACTTTAAAGCTTTCAAGAATATTCAGAGAGAATCAAAGAGACAGCGACTCACTCAAGAACACAAAGAACAAACTCAAGAACTCAAGAACAGTGCTAAGTCTTTGAGTTAGATCGAGTGAGACTTGTAACCCAAATCACAAATCTGTTTGTAATCAAAAGAATAGAAAGAGAGTCCTACGAAGTACTGTAGGACGCAGGGATAGGAGTCCTTTAGTAGATTGAACTTGCTTGAGTTGTAGGCTTAGAGGAGTCCTTTACTAGTGGACTTAGGGAAAAGCTAAGTGCCAGAGAACTGTAAAGACTCGCCAATACAACTGTAAGAACGTTCAATATAAAGGAAGAACTATTCAAAAATCCTCCAAGGAGGTAGAGGTTTACACTCAAGGACTACTTGGTCTTGAGTGGTTCCTCTATAACTCACTGCGTTCATTACTTATTTCTAATGATGTGAACATTAATGAATACATGCCAGAACCAGAGTTCTACTTTTGTAACGAACCAGGTAAGGAACACCTTGCCTGGGTCGCCAAGAACTAACCTTATTTTGGCAGGTGGAAGTGAGGGGACGCCCATGGATCATTGATAGTGGCGCCTCAAATCACATGACAGGAAGCCAGATCCATCTCACTTCTATCCAAAGTAGTGCCACGGGAGGAACTGTCTCGTTTGGCAACAAGGGCAAAGGAAAGATCAAGGGAACGGGAACTGCTATTCTTAACCCGTCCATCAAAGCAACCAACGTGAGTCTTGTTGAAGGACTTGGGTTCAATCTTCTTAGCGTCTCTCAGATGTGTGATCAAGGTGAAAACCTAGTCACATTTGACTCAAAGGAGTGTCTCGTCATCAACAAGAAGTCCAACAAAGTTGTTCTGAAAGGAGTTCGCAAGAACAATATCTACATTTTCAATCAAGAGTTCAAACCCAAATCAGAACTATGTCTATCTGCTTCAAAGAAGGACGCTGATCTCTGGCATTGTCGTCTTGGCCATGCTGGACCTAGCACAATTCTCAAGTTGCACCAAAGGAATCTTGTGAAAGGTCTTCCCCGGATTGATCCTGAGACGGTTGAACAGTGCGAAGCCTGTATCAAAGGGAAGCAAACAAGAACGTCTTTCAAGTCCAAGAATGAAGTAAGTACAAAGAAGCCATTGGAACTTCTCCATATGGATCTTTGTGGACCAATGAAGACACAAAGCTACGGTGGAAAGAGGTACATTTACGTTCTTGTAGATGATTTTTCTCGATTCACTTGGGTTCTTTTCTTGGCGTCCAAAGCAGATTGTTTCAAGGCTTTCAAAGTCTTCATCAAACAAGTGGAAGTTGTCCTTGAGACGCCTCTCAAAGCTATAAGATCCGACCATGGGACGGAATTCCAGAATTCAGAGTTCCTGGCATTCTGTGATCAACATGGTGTCTCTCACAACTTCTCAGCTCCAAGGACTCCTCAACAAAATGGCGTTGTAGAAAGAAAGAACAGGACGCTAGAGGATATGGAAAGAACTATGCTTTTGGCTAATAGCGTCCCCAAGTACTTCTGGGCGGAAGCTATTGCCACAGCATGCTACATCGTTAACCGTGCCATGATCTGTCCTCTGTTGAAGAAGACGTCCTATGAGTTGTTGAACGGAAGGAAGCCTCGCATCGATTATCTCAGAGTTTTTGGTTGCAAGTGTTTCGTTCACAACAATGATAAAGAAAAACTGGGAAAGTTTGATGCAAGGAGCGATGAAGCCATATTTCTTGGGTACTCCCTCACCAGCAAAGCATATAGAGTTTTCAACAAAAGGACTCTAAAGCTTGAGGAGAGTATTCATGTTGTGTTCAAAGAATGTTCTTCTCACAAAGAAAAAGCAAATAAGAAAGAACGATCCTCGTCACAACAGCAGGACGACTCTGAAGATGAAGTTGAAGATTGGTCCTCAGGAAAATACTATGTCTCTAAGGACGCGTTTCCAAATCCTGAAGAAGTCTCTGTGGACGCTCCTAGTTTTGTTCAGGGAGTTCCATCTCATAGTGAATCTCCAGTTCAACAGGAGGTAGCTGAATCAAGTCAACAAGGTGGGCAAAGTCAAGGTGTGGACGCTCTCTCTGAGGGGGAACGCACTGAAGACGATGCTCGAGATGATAGTGATGATTCCGATGGAGACATTGATCAAAGATTTGCTCATTTATTTCAAAGGGAGTCCCGCTTCTCTCGGGACCATCCAACATCCCAGATTGTATCAGATCCTTCTCAAGGAGTTCAAACCATGTCAGCTGCAAGCAAGTCCCAGAGTGCAAATTTGGCTTTCTGTGCATTCAATGCCTTTGTCTCTATGGTGGAGCCAAAGAATATCAAAGAAGCACTTCAGGACGCTGACTGGATTCAAGCAATGCAAGAAGAACTCAACCAGTTTGAAAGGAACAAAGTTTGGACTCTCGTTCCACGTCCCAAAGGCAAAAATATCATAGGGACGCGCTGGGTGTTCAGAAATAAGCTTGATGAAAGTGGACGTGTGTCAAGGAACAAGGCAAGACTTGTGGCTCAAGGATTCAAGCAAGAGGAAGGCATAGACTATGATGAGACCTTTGCCCCTGTTGCTAGAATTGAAGCCGTTCGTCTTCTTATTGCCTTCGCCGCTCACAAAGGATTCAAGCTATTTCAGATGGACGTCAAGACTGCCTTTCTCAATGGAAAGCTAAAGGAGGAAGTGTATGTTGCTCAGCCGCCTGGCTTCGAGGACGCCTCTCATCCAGATCATGTGTACTACTTGGACAAAGCGCTATATGGACTCAAGCAAGCACCTCGTGCCTGGTACGACAGGTTTGCGTCCTTCCTTTTGTCTCATGGGTACACTAGAGGTTCAATTGATAAAACTTTGTTCATAAAGAAAGTTCACAAGGACATTTTGATTGCTCAAGTTTATGTTGATGATATTGTCTTTGGTAGCACTAACATGAAGCTTGTAGAGGAGTTCAAGTCCCTCATGAGTAGTGAATTTGAGATGTCACTCATTGGAGAACTTAACTTCTTTTTGGGACTTCAAATTAACCAACTCAAGGACGGGACGCGAATCCATCAACAAAAGTATGTCCGTGAAATGCTTGAGAAGTACGGGATGAACACGTCCAAGCCCGTAGCAACACCTTGTTCTCCCAACTCGCGTCTTTACGCAAACGAACAGGGAAAGGACGTTGATCAAAAGCTTTATAGAGGGATGATTGGCTCTTTGCTTTACCTAACAGCAAGCCGTCTAGATATTATGTTTGCCGTTTGCTTGTGTGCACGCTTCCAGGCAAATCCAAAGGAGTCCCACATGCAAGAAGTCAAGAGGATCTTTCGCTACCTCAAAGGACGCGATGATCTTTGCCTTTGGTACCCCAGGAAGACGTCCTTCAAGCTAACTGGATACTCGGACGCTGATTACGCTGGTCATGTCATTGATCGAAAAAGCACTTCAGGAATGGCACAGTTCCTTGGTTCATGCCTAGTTTCATGGGGATCAAAGAAACAGAACTCTGTGGCGCTTTCAACTGCGGAAGCCGAGTACGTTGCTGCTGCTTCGTGCTGTTCACAAGTTCTCTGGATCAAATATCAACTTGAGGACTACGGTATCAATCTTGAAACTATTCCTATTCTCTGTGACAACACAAGTGCTATAGAAATTGCTAAAAATCCTGTTTTTCATTCACGCACAAAGCATATTCACATAAGGCATCACTTCTTGCGTGACAATGTAGAACTAGGACTCATTAGCATGGGACATGTTAGGACGGAGGATCAAATAGCTGATATTTTCACTAAAGCACTTGATAGACGTCCCTTTGAGCATCTCAGATTGCTCTTAGGGATGATAACTTTTAAGTAGCAAGTCCCGTTCTACTATTCTCTCAATGATTGGCTATGTTTGGTAGATTCTAAGTAGTTAAGGATTGTTAAGCATTGAACTCATATTTGCAAGAACGCTAGTCTAGAACTTCATGTGTTTGCTACTTTGGAACGCCATTCAAATTTTCTCTATTTATCTTGAAAAGAGTATCCCTGATCATCCAACCCTCATTATAAGCCGAAATGATGGGAACTCTAAGCTTACCCTAGCCGAGAACTCTGCAAAAGCGTCCTATGAGCTTCATATTTTCTTTTACGGGACGTACTTGCTTTGTTCTCAAATGGTTCTCAAGGTGATCACAAGAACGGTAAGTTGGTTGTTGGTTTGCTTGAAGAGGTCAAGGATTTGCTAAGTATGTGAGAACGCCAGTGGTTGTAGTTGAGAACGCCAGTTCAGATTTTGAGAAGGAAGTTGAAGAGTCAGAAATTTGAATTTTGAACTTTTGAAAGTATGAACAGTGACCGTTGATCAAATCTTAAGGGGGAAGTTTGCCACGTGTCGCACAGTAAAACAGTGTTAATTACCATTTGTGCCGCCGCTTCCTCTATATAAGGCCAAAATAGTCGCTCTCGTTCATTTATTGCTCTCAACCACTTTTCAACACAGTTCAAGCTCTGACTTCTCTCTAAAACTCCGGCGACTTTCTCTCACTAAAATCTCACCGGAAGAATGTCTCAAAGACAGATGAACGTAGCCAGAAATTCTGCCGGTGGGAAGAGGCGAAAGCTGATCAAGTCTCACGCTATTGAGAAGCAAAAGCAGCCAGTCCTTGATGAGTCCCTCGGGGACTTTATTAACAAGAAGCCGAAGACGCTCTACAGGCTTATCAGAGAACGTATGGCCAAGCCAGACGTCAAGAACGATGAGGAGAAAACACAAAACTACGAGAAGTTCCTCGACCGGTTTGTGAGGAACGGACTTAAGAAGAACGACTACAAGGACTTGCCGGGAAGACTGGAGGACGTCCTGTTCTTCACTATTTATGGAGGTCAGAATCTAGACAGTCTACTTGACTTAATTCCTGACCTAACCAAATGCGTCCTTCCGGACTTTCCCATGTACCCCAGCCAAAAACGGGTATCTAGTCCTTCTCCCCCACCTCAAATTCCAACCACAATTTCTCACAAAACCCTGCCCGTCAAGCGTCCCGCTCCCTCATTCTCCTCAAAACCAACCGAGATCGTGGACAAGTTCCCGTCTCATATTATAGAGGGACGCTCGAAAAAGATACATGAGCCAAGGCCCCTCAAAAAGGCCAAGTCCTCAAATCGACCGTCCAACCTCTCTAAAGAATCCACTCCTACCCCCCAACCCCTCAAAATCACCCAACTGCCCACTCCTCCTCGCTCCCCTCAACCCACAAAGAAGAACGCTCTCATCCCCTTCCCTCCCCAAACCCTCTCTCCCCTCAACCTGGCCAACTTTCCATCCGCCCCAGCCCATATCTCCCCGCCTAAGGACCCTGAGACTCCCAAGTCCCGTCGTCCTTCTTCCTCCAGTGGCCCGGATGAGACCGAGCGGACGTTTGAGCACACGTTCCGCCGGAGGAAAGCTTGTGAGAAACCCAACGTTCTCCTCGCCAAAGACGCGCCTGCGCCAGTCGAGGATGTCTCCTCCTCCTCCAGCTCCAGCTCGTCTGATAAAGAAGGGACGCCTCAGGATGTCGATGTGATTGGCGACTCCAATGATGAGGTAGAAGCAGTTGAGAGTGCTCCTGCTAAGCACCAAGTACAAGAGAACGCTGGCGAGCACCAGGTTTCTCCAAAGGACGCCGAGCCAACTCTCTCTGAAGAGCTCGAGCGTGACAACCAGGAAATCCCTCCCTACAACCAATTCCTCCCCGTCCTCAACCCCTTCCCGGCACCACAAGAAAACCCCTCCCCCACAATCCAAACAGAGTCCCGTGACGCTGAGCCAACAACAGAACAGCAATCAGAGGCTCAGGACGCTGAAGGCACGTCCCAAGGTCAGCCCTCTGCTGGTGCCGATCAAGTCACATTTGGTGGCAATGCTGAAACAGATCAAGGCACAGAGGACGCTCCCTCCAAGGACGCTTCTGACAGTGACTCTGAGCGCGCAGAGGACGAGTCTGATGATGATGAGGAGGACTCTGAGTCCCCCAAGGGCAAGCGTAGAAGGAAGAACGCTGATGTGCCCGTTAAAGTTCTAAGCCCTCTCATCTACTCTGAAGAGTGGCTGGCTTCCTTCGCTGATGATGATGTGGCCGTTCAAGAGTTCATCGAACTCATTCAGTTCCAAGGCTGGCAGAACGTCGGACCAGCGCCAACAACTGTTGATATAGAACAGGTGAAGGCGTTCTACAAGGATCTGCGCTACAAGGCAAGAGATGGCTCCCTTCACTTCAAAATTGAAGGTGAGAAAGCCTCCGTAACAGAACGCCAGATGCGCTCCTTCCTTGGTCTGGGTTCCCGCAAGTCACCAAATGACGCTCTCAGCTCCCTTCCCAAAGGTGGTTTTGAGACAACTGACGAGGAACTGCCTCTAGTGGAGCACATCTTCCAAGGCAAAAGGCCGATAGGACTGGACAGGGTAGCTCACGTTCTGAGCAAAGTTGGCGCAATCGTTCACTACTTCATCTGCCGCGCCATTCTTCCAAGGCAGGGAAAGCGTTCTATAGTGCAAACATCTGACATCATTCTAATAGACGCCATCCTGGAACGCCGCCCAATCAACTTAGCCAGAATTGCAATGCAACATATGGCCAAGTGTGGACGGAAGAGGCATGCCTTGCCTTACCCTGGAGTGGTGAAAGCGATTTTGCAGTCCCAAGACGCATATGATGAGAACGCTCCGTCCAAGGAACTAGGCTTGAAGTGGAACGCCAAGTCAGGACTTGTTGAGATAAGGCACAATGAAGAGCTGCCGTCTGTGTTGAAACAGTTAGCGGCTGAAGCTGAGGAAGCGAGACAAAAAGCTGAAGAAGAACGCCTGACTGCTGAAGCAGAACACCAGGCAAATCCGTCTCAAGAAGGTGTACTCGAAGAAGAGCCTGCTATGGACTTCTCTGCTCTAGATCAGATGCTGCTGGCTCCTTCTCCTCCTCTAGACCCTCCTGTGGACGCCCCTTCTTCTAGCTCTGGTCCGGCTCCCCGTCCTGCTCCAGCAAATATCTCTGAGCATCCTCCTGCGGAACTCTTAGGTGCAATCATGGACAATCAGTGCCTCATCTTCTCTGCACTTAAGGACTTCACCTCCGCGTTCTCCAAGGCTGCTGAAATTCAAGAAGAACTTCTCAAGTTCTATCAAGTACAGCGCCGTTCTCAGTGATTGCCACCACCCCTTTAATCCCATATCATTTTGCCTTTGCTTCTTTTGAACTTCAAACACTACGTTCTATGTCTGTAATAACTCTAAAGTTTGTTTGAATGGCTATTACAATTGTTTGCTTGCATTATGTGTGTTTAAGCGTTCCACTGCCTTTAGTTATGTGTTTGTGCTTAACGTTCTTATCACTTGTTATCCTTTTCGATGATGCCAAAAGGGGGAAGTGTAGTTTTGCAGAGATGCGCTATAAATTAGTTATCTAGAATAAGCAAGTGTTAAGGGGGAACTATTAAGTGAAAGGTCTAAAGAACGCCATGCTAGAATAAACTAGAGGACGTCTAGATGATTCTAGGACGCTTTTCTCTCCTTAAATCCAAAAGCTAGATAATCAAAGAATGAAAACTTGTGCCTATTAGAATTTCTCTAAGTATTAGAGGACGCTCTTAAGTTTTCATGCATGCTAAGTTCCAATGTCAAAACTTTTTGCTGAAGAGTTTGTCATCATCAAAAAGGGGGAAATTGTTGGGACGCTATCAAGAACGCCTGCGTCCTTGGTAGTGTACCCACAACCGTCCCTTAGTTTTGATATGACAAACTCAATATGATTCTAATAAAGTTGTCCAAGTGTTCAGGAACGCCCATCTAACAAAGGACAACAAGTGTGTATAGGCGTCCCACACGCTTAGGGACGCCAGCTAACAGGAAGTAAGGACGAGCAAGAGACTATTTGAGCAAGGACGGAGTCCCAAGCAAGTAGGAACGCAAGAAAGGAGTCCTTACTCACTGGCCGACAGGATGACATCACCAGACAACATTTGATCATCCAAGGACACGTGGAGACCGATCCTGTAGCAGAGTCCAACACTACGTGGCAGACGATCCTGTTGCAGAGTACATCCATACGTGGCGGCCGATCCTGTAGCGGAGTCCATCACACACAGCTGGATACAGGAAGCTTCCTCACCATCGCCATCATACGTGGAAGAAGATCCTGTAGCCACGTCCTCGAAGGGCATGATCGTCCCGGGAGAAAGACGCCCTTCCCCAAGTCCTATAAATACCCCAAGGCATTTATAGTGACTTTAACGCTTTCAAGAATATTCAGAGAGAATCAAAGAGAAAGCGACTCACTCAAGAACACAAAGAACAAACTCAAGAACTCAAGAACAGTGCTAAGTCTTTGAGTTAGATCGAGTGAGACTTGTAACCCAAATCACAAATTTGTTTGTAATCAAAAGAATAGAAAGAGAGTCCTACGAAGTACTGTAGGACGCAGGGATAGGAGTCCTTTAGTAGATTGAACTTGCTTGAGTTGTAGGCTTAGAGGAGTCCTTTACTAGTGGACTTAGGGAAAAGCTAAGTGCCAGAGAACTGTAAAGACTCGCCAATACAACTGTAAGAACGTTCAATATAAAGGAAGAACTATTCAAAAATCCTCCAAGGAGGTAGAGGTTTACACTCAAGGACTACTTGGTCTTGAGTGGTTCCTCTATAACTCACTGCGTTCATTACTTACCTGTTTAGTCTTTATTTCCGCTGCAATTTTGAAAGGACGCCCCTACACCTCGTAGGGACGCTCAACCAAAGGACGCCTCTACTTCAAGTAGAGAACGTTCATCAGACTAACGATCCAACAACTAATGGCCACATGTTGGTCTTGGACCAAATTGAGAGTGGAAGCAATCTAGCACTAGCACCAAGATCACACAATGCCTTGAAACGATAAGCTCCAATACCGATAGTAATAGCAAACTTCCCGGGATCACCGAGCTTCTCGGGAAGGTCTAACGACCTCACCTCATCCGTGAGTTCCGACATAGATCGCTTCCTAGACAAAATCTCCTTCAAGAACTTGGTGTAAGCGGGCATTTCATTCAAGGCCTCGGCGAAAGGAATATAAAGATTCAAGCCTTGAAGCAACTTAACAAAGCGCTTAAACTTTCCTTCCGTCGCGTCCTTGGGCTTCTTTGAAGGGTAAGGAAGTATCTTAGATTGGGAAGAGGAAGGATTGGGATCGGGAATGAGTGGAGGAGAAGGGTTGGACGACGTTCCGGGTGCAGAGTGGTCGAGCCCGACCTCATCAAGGTCGATCGCCCCTTCATCCTCATCATTGGCGGTCTCAGGCTCGACCATGGAGGGGGTCGATCTCGACCCTGGTGGGGTCGATCCTGAGGCAGCCTCTTTCGCCGTTTGCTTCGGTGGATCGGGTAATGCTTTGCCACTCCGAAGGTTCATGGCTCGGATTTCACCATTGCTTGCACGACCTCTAGGATTCTCCTCGGGTCGGCCCAGAAGTTGTCCTTGAGGTCGTGGGATTTGAGCCGCTAGATGACCAAGTTGGGAATCAATATTCTTTTTCCATGAGTCGAGGTCTCCCAACCTTGTATCTAGCTCGGTCCGCATCCCCCGCATGAGTCCTTCTTGCAATTCTTGCATCCATGATGGCTCCGCTTGATACCCGGGAGGTCTATAAGGAGGGGCCCTTTGCTCTTGTGGAGGAGGGGGATAACCTTGGCCTTGCCCATTGTTATTCCATTGAGAGTAGTTGTTGTTGTTCCGCCCCGCATAAGCATTGTTTTGGCCTCGGTAGGGTCCTCGCATATAGTTGGCCTCCGCATACACCTCGGCAGCCCTAACTTGCTCCACATTTGTACAAGAAGCGGTAGTATGAGATTGAGAACCACATTCTTGACAAGTGGGGGCAACGGACTTGTAGTAACTCACTTGCTTCTCGAGCCGGTTGATCTTATCTTGCATGAATTGGAACTTCACATCTTGATCAATTGGCTCGCTATTCGGATCATAAAGCTTCTTTGATTGAATCCGGATGGGTTGTTGGGTCCCATACATGGCATCATAGTCGGTGAGTTTATCTAATAGAGCCCATGCCTCATCGGGATCCATCTCAATGAAACCGCAATCGGTATGAAGATTGAAGCGGTCCTTTGTAGCGGCGTTGATCCCTTGGAAGAATATCTCTTGAAGAACATAAGGAGGTTGTCCATGAGTAGGACATTGCCGAAGAAGCTCCTTGAATCTCTCCCAAGTCTCAACAAAAGTCTCATTAGGAAGTTGATGATAAGAAGTGATGCGCTTCCTTAGCTCGGTAGTCTTGGCCGGTGGAAAGAACTTTGTCATGAACAAGTCGTGCAAAGCCTTCCATGTAGTGATGGACCTAGCGGGTAGACTTTCGAGCCAATGAAGTGCCTTCCCGGTTAGAGACCACTTGAACGCCTTGAGGAGCACATATTCAAGTGACACGCCATCGGCGGCGATGGTGTCACAAAGATCGGTGAAATTTTTGATGTGCTCCATAGGGCATTCGGATGTCTTGCCTTCATATTGAGACCTTTTGATGAGAGTGATGAAGTGGGACTTGATCTCAAAGGCACGCTCAATCGCCAGGAGCACTATAGCGGACTCGGGAACTCAAAGCTCTGGATGCATGTATTGCTTAGCGTTCCTCGGAATAGCATCTAGTTGTTGTTGGAGACGGGCAGCAGCCTCTCTCTCTCGGGCAGCAACCTCTCTTTCTCGATGCAAAGCAGCATCTTGAGCAACACGCTCCATTTGCATACGCTCCATCTGAGCACGGAGCTGTTCCATCTGTTGAGCAAGAGCCTCAGCGTCGGCCATTGCTCCTCATTCTCGTAGCCTGCGATGAAGGGTTCTCTCTATTTCAGGATCAAAGGGAAAATAGTCGATTTTCCTTCGTGAACTAGAGGGCATACACCTGCAATCACAAACACAAGAAAATGAATCAGTAACACACAAGGGGTATGGGCTATTCCCAAACCCAAATATCAACTAAACTCGGCACTATTGCACACTCCCCGGCAACGGCGCCAGTTTGTTGAAGGGTTTCTCGAACAAATAAATTTGTATTCAAGACCCCATTGAGTATAGCGAAGTCAGGATCGTCCACGGGAGTAAGAGTAGTGCTAAATTTAGTAGATAAACTACGAAAAGCAAAGAAAACGAGAGCAAATCAACTCAGGCTCGACCCAACGAGGGTCGATCTCGACCCTAGGGGGGTCGATCCTGAGACACAACACACGCAAACACACACGAAACACGAACAACGGCTCGAACACGACCTAGGGGAGGTCGAGATCAAGGCAAAAGATACGAATTTCAATCAATAAAAACGGCAAATCCTAGGGCTAGGGCTACCACAACAACAACCATACATGCTTTTGACAAGAATTCACAACTATCATGCAATCTAGATCATAGAGAAGTTTACTTTCACAAACAATTCAAGTTATTCAATCAACTTTCGTAAATCAAACAACTTTCTACCTATCCTTCAACCTAGGAATATCAACTTTCGCAAATAATCCTATTAGAACTAATCAAGTAATCAACTTTTCACTTTCGCTATGGTTAATCACAAGACATGCTTCAACTTTCGCAAAGGATTAAGCACAAGATAGATAGATATGATCATCAAACATTCAAGTCATGAATTCAAGTTTTAAACATGCATGATTATGTTGGGTTTTTGCCCAACCCTAGAACTTAAGAGGAGTACTCACACATAGCAAAGAAAATCAAGGAAGAAGAAGAAGAAGACATGATCAAAACCAAACTAGAATTCAAATAAAAACCAAAGACCAATATTACAAACCTCAAACTTGTCCTCCAAGTCTTCTCCCTAACTCTCCAAGTCTTGGATGATTAATTGATTGCATCATAAAAAACTATGGGTTCAACCTCCTTTTATACACAAACAAAACACCTTCCTAAAATACAGATTTGGAAACTTCAACATGTAATCCGGATAGAAGCAAGTTGGCGCCTAGGTTCGACCCTCCTAGGGTCGATATCGACCCCTTCAGGGTCGATCCTGAGTCTCGTTTTCCTTGCGCTCCAAATTTGGTCAAGTGGCTCGAGTTCGACCCTTCTTGGCTCAATCCCGGGGTCGATTTCTTCACTTCTCTTCTTGATTTTGCTCCTTTTATCTCTTCTCCTTAGCTTGTCCTCTTGAGATCTTCCTCCTAGCTCATCCATCCTCTCCTAGCCTCGCTCCAAACTCGTCTTCAAGCTCCAGAAACACCTACAAAACGACACAAAAGCGCGTAGTTTCCGAATCTCAAAGAAATACGAAAACTCATGCAAAAAGACTCAAAAACACAAGACTCAACCACGAAACACCACTAAATCTAACCTATCTAGACCCTAAAAATCTATCTAAAATGCGGACATCAGAAATCTAACCTTGCTCCCCCTCCCGCACTTAAAATCGTCCAACTCCCAACTCCTCCCCGTTCTCCCACAGCAACCAGAGACAATGCCCTTATACCGTTCCAACCCAACCCACACTTGTCTCCCCTCAATTTTTCCAACTTCCCTTCCGCCCCTGCCCATATATTGATAGGCTACTAGACCAATACCGCAAGTGCACGGATCGCGTAGTACTAAGGTGTCAAATCTCAAGGACTTTAGTAGAGTTGGTGAACCGACAATCAAAGTAGCTAGGCTTGTATGAGGCAAATTGGGATTGAAATTAAAGAGCTCAAATAACAACTGAGTAAAAGGAGAAAACAACCAACAAAATGATGCAAGTTTACTATGGGAAAGGCAATCCTAGGATTTAAGTACTCACACTATGGATCAAAGTAGCACTTTGCAAGCATACATGAATCAAAATCAAATCATGGTTTGGAGGCATCTACCTAGAATCAATATCTAATCCTATCGAATTAAACAAATCATACCTAGATTACGACAATCATCCACTTTCGTGGCTTGACATGCAAACTAGGCCCTTTAGGCTCAATAGTGGCTCAATAGGTTCAAGTCTCTCATCCACCGTCGTGGCTTGAGTGAGCTTGTCCAACTCAAACCCTCTATCGGTAGGTCAACCTCTAAAGAATTCCCAAATCAATTCTCATTTCAAAGGGAAATCAATCAATCAATCCTATAGTTCAAACTAGAGAGGAGGTCTCTCAACACAAGTGCCTAGCCTATCTCCCTATTGACAACCTAACCTTTCGGTTCTAATCATCAACAAGCCTCAAATCGCAAGCAATTTGGCATTAAGCATGTAGGATTGACACAAACCACAATTCAAATCTCAATTCAAGCAAGCATTTCAAAGCTACCTAGAATCCATAGGGTTTTCCTCAAACCCTAGGATTTGGGGGTTTAGCAATCCATGGAGAACAAGAGAAAAGAAGAAGAGATGAGGAAATCTATACCAATAAACATTGTATTGATTGAAAAGGCACAAATCTCCAACAAAATCCTTCAGTCTCTCAAGAACACCAAAGAGCTTTAATGGAAATTCTAGAGGTCCTAAATTGGGTAAAAGTTGCTTTCTAAAAGGAGGAAGACGGCTTATATACAACCCTAAAGGAAACAAGGCTAAAACGGGAAAAAGGGGACGCGGCGGTGTGACCCGGGGTCCGACCCGGTCCGTGACCCGGCCGGATTTTGATGGCTTGCATTTAGTTCATGTTTAGGATGTGCATTAGGTCATGTTTCATAGATTTCGGTTTGCGCTTCTCTCGTTTAAGTTAGATTTTTACTTGTTTTCGGTTTAGTTGTTCGGTTCGGACTCTACGCTTTGTTCTTTGTGAATTTCAGGTGATTTGGAGGACTCAAGGAGGCGTTGAGAGCTCGAAGACGGAGTCAAGAAGAGACCGAGAAGACGCCCGAGGAGCAAACCGAAGACCGCCTAAGACGAAGCCCGAAGAACCGAGGCAAAGCAAGCCAAACCTAAGGGCCACAGCCCCTGACCCGGCCGGGTCACGGGCCGGGTCGTGGCCCGGGTCGAGCTGCTCTGCACAGCCGAGGAGCAAAACGAAGCTATAGGTCCGGACCCGGCCGGGTCACGGGCCGGGTCGGCGGCCGAGTCAGCCCTTCTCCATGCATTTGCGCGTGTACCCGTTTCCAGTGCTGGACCCGGCCGGGTCACGGGCCGGGTCGGACCCCGGGTCACACCGCCGCGTCCCCTTTTTCCCGTTTTAGCCTTGTTTCCTTTAGGGCTGTATATAAGCCGTCTTCCTCCTTTTAGAAAGCAACTTTTACCCAATTTAGGACCTCTAGAATTTCCATTAAAGCTCTTTGGTGTTCTTGAGAGATTGAAGGATTTTGTTGGAGATTTGTGCCTTTTCAATCAATACAATGTTTATTGGTATGGATTTCCTCATCTCTTCTTCTTTTCTCTTGTTCTCCATGGATTGCTAAACCCCCAAATCCTAGGGTTTGAGGAAAACCCTATGGATTCTAGGTAGCTTTGAAATGCTTGCTTGAATTGAGATTTGAATTGTGGTTTGTGTCAATCCTACATGCTTAATGCCAAATTGCTTGCGATTTGAGGCTTGTTGATGATTAGAACCGAAAGGTTAGGTTGTCAATAGGGAGATAGGCTAGGGACTTGTGTTGAGAGACCTCCTCTCTAGTTTGAACTATAGGATTGATTGATTGATTTCCCTTTGAAATGAGAATTGATTTGGGAATTCTTTAGAGGTTGACCTACCGATAGAGGGTTTGAGTTGGACAAGCTCACTCAAGCCACGACGGTGGATGAGAGGCTTGAACCTATTGAGCCACTATTGAGCCTAAAGGGCCTAGTTTGCATGTCAAGCCACGAAAGTGGATGATTGTCGTAATCTAGGTACGATTTGTTTAATTCGATAGGATTAGACATTGATTGTAGGTAGATGCCTCCAAACCTTGATTTGATCTTGATTCATGTATGCTTGCAAAGTGCTACTTTGATCCATAGTGTGAGTACTTAAATCCTAGGATTGCCTTTCCCATAGTAAACTTGCATCATTTTGTTGGTTGTTTTCTCCTTTTACTTAGTTGTTATTTGAGTTCTTTAATTTCAATCCCAAATTGCCTCATATAAGCCTAGCTACTTTGATTGTCGGTTCACCAACTCTACTAAAGTCCTTGAGATTCAACACCTTGGTACTACGCGATCCGTGCACTTGCGGTATTGGTCTAGTAGCCTATCAAGTTTTTTGGCGCCGTTGCCGGGGACTTTAGTTAGTTTTGGTTGTTTCCTACAACCGGTAGACTAGGTTCTTTTTGTTATTTGATTTGTTTTCTTTTGTTTGTGATTTCTGAGGTGTTCGGTAGTTTATGCGAAGAGTCCTGAGCGCTCCTATTGTTGATTTTGATCCTGAAATTGAGCGTACTTTTCGTAAGAAACTCCGTGCACAAAGATCTCTAGATATGGCGGATGAGGTTCAACAAGCTCAAGCTTTGCAAAACGCCTTTGTTGCTCTTCAGAATCAGTTAGCTGCCGCTAATGCTCAGATTGCTCAGTTAACTCAGAATCAGAACCAAGCTGCTCAGGTCAATGAGCAAAGACCTCAAACTCTGGCTGATTATATGAGACCCGCTCAGTTTGGTCCGGTGTCCGGTGTTGTTTTTCCCGAGGTCCGTGCTCGAAACTTTGAATTGAAGCCCTCTTTGATCAATATGGCCCAACAAAACCAATTTGGGGGTCTTCCTTCCGAGAATCCTCATCAACATCTCACTACCTTTCTGGAATTGATGGACACCGTCAAAATCCATGACGTTTCTCAGGATGCACTTAAAATGAGGGCCTTTTCTTTCTCTCTTAGAGACAAGGCTAAGACTTGGCTAAAAACTCGTCCCCAGAATTCTATCTCTACTTGGGACGAGTTGGCATCCGCTTTCTTGAACAAGTACTTCCCGCCAAAGAAGACCTCCGAGATGAGACAACAAATATGTAATTTCAAGATGAAAGACGGGGAATCCTTCTTTGAGGCTTGGGAAAGATTCAAAGAATTGCTAGTGTTGTGTCCACACCATGGGCAATCCAAGATAGCTCTCATTGATGTCTTCTACAATGCCATTGATTGCTCAACGAGATTACTATTAGATGCCTCGTCGGGAGGTGGCCTTTCCAACCTTCAAGAGGATGATGCTTGGGATTTGATTGAGAAAACCGCTTTGCATTCACACAATTACTCCGATGTGCGAGCCACTCCTAGTGTGAAGAAGCATGCCGGTATTTATGAAGTTGATGAGACTACTCAATTGAAGGCTCAACTTGACATGCTCACTCAAAAGATGAAGCAACTTGAGACCGCTTTCGTTGTGAAACCGACATCCAAGGCTAATTGTCAATTTTGTGGGTCGGGAAATCACACAATCTCGACTTGTCAACTTTATCTAGCTCAAGGGGAAGAGATTGAAGGTGAAGTGAGTTACATGAGCAACTACAACCGGGGACCGAGGAATGACCCTTACTCCAATACCTACAATCCCGGTTGGGCCAAACACTCAAACTTCTCTTACAACAACAACTACACCAACACCTCTTCCTCTTCCTACAACCCAAACCAAGCCCAACCTAGAGGTTCACCGGGGTTCAATCAACAAGCTCCACATGTCCCACAAGCCCCTCAACCCAAATCCTCATTTGAAGCGCTTGTAGAGAACATGGCAAAAACGGTGAACCAACTTGCCGAGGACGTTCGAACTCAAGGAAAGAGTTTGAAAATGCTCGAGACTCAAGTTGCTCAACAAGCATCAAATGCTCCTAGGCCTCAAGGTCAACTTCCGGGGCATCCCGAGGTCAACCCTAAAGAGCAATGCCGAGCGGTTACTCTTAGGAGTGGCAAAGAACTTCAAGAGCCTATACCGGAAAAGCATAAAGTTGTAGAAGAGCCGGGAAGTAAGCCAACCGAAGAGGAAAGGCCCGAGCCTAGGTATGTTGCTCCACCTCCCTACAAACCACCTCTACCTTTCCCACAAAGGAGGGTTCAAGTTGGAAAAGAACATCAATTTGGGAAGTTTGTAGAGATGATAAAGAAGCTTCACGTATATATCCCTTTTGTTGATGTGCTCACCATGATGCCTACTTATGCTAAATTCTTGAAAGAGATCCTTTGCAAGAAAAGAAAGTTTGATGACTTTGAGACCGTAGCTTTGGCGGTTAATCAAGTTGATAAGATGCCGAGTAAGTTGAAAGATCCCGGTGAGTTCTCAATTCCGGCAGATTTTGGTTCATTTGCATATGATTGCCTTTGTGATCTTGGTTCTAGTGTGAACATCATGCCCTTGTCGATTTGTAAGAAGTTGAATTTGGGTGAGCCTATTCCTACTAAGATGCGTCTCATCATGGCCGACAATTCGGTTGCTCAACCCGTGGGCATCATTGAGGATTTTCCGGTAAAAGTGGGCAAATTCTTGATTCCGGGAGACTTTGTAATTCTTGATATGGAGGTGAAAGACAAGACTCCCAACATCTTTATGAGGCCTTTCTTAGCTACCGCGGGGGCAAGCATTGATTTGAGGGATGGGAAGATTTCCTTGCTCATTGGAGATGAGAAGATGGAATTTGAACGTCGAAAGGAGAACTCTATTGAGCCTAGCATGAATCTTCCTCAAAAAGTGGTTCAAGTGGCTAGTTGTAGTGTTGAAATTGAGCCTCCTAAGAGTGAGACTTTGGCAAGTACCGTTCAAATCCATCAAGAAGAAGTCACCGAGCTTAGAGACCTCAAGAAAAAGAAGAAAAAGGGTCGAACCAAAGTTGAGCTTAAGAGTGGAGATTCATTGATGCTTTTTCATGAGAAATCTAGCATGTTCTCGGGGAGTAAAGGAACGAGATGGTCCGGACCGTATAGAGTTTCAAGGGTCTTGCACGGTGGAAGAGCTGAGATTTGGCATAAAAATTCAGGGAATTTCAAAGTCCAAAACCGTCGTTTGAAGCTTGTGATAGCCCTTGATGCAATAGTGGTCGGGTCCGACAATCACAAAGACCCAAGTACTTGAAAGGCGACATGGTCAAGCTAAAGACCTTAAACAAGCGCTTCTTGGGAGGCAACCCAAGCTTTTCTTCTCATTTTCTTTGTTTTGTAGGTTAACTTCAATAAAGGCTAAAATTTGGAGATGGAATTCCAAAGGTGGACCCTCCCGGGTCGTCAGTGGGGTCGAAAACAGGGTCGAAAACAAGAAAACAGGGCAAGAGAACAGGCTTGGACCCGGTCAGGTCGTAGGCCGGGTGAGACGATTGGCCAAACCAAGAGAACAGAGCAAGCATTCAGACCCGGACCCGGTCGGGTCACAGCCCGGGTCGCGGGCCGGGTCGGTACACGTTCCTTTCCCTTGCCCATTTCTCGCATTGCCCAACTCCCTTCTTCATTTCCGCCTGAACCCGACCGAGACCCAGCCTCTTCCCCCAGCTCTTCCTTGCTCCTCGCCGTCAACAGCCACCTTCCACCACCGAGCCAACTCGTCGGAGCTCTGCCCAGCTGCTCGCGCTGCCGTCATTCTCCATCCCGCTCGCTCCCATCTGCTCGAGTCGCTCGCCAGCTTCTGCACCGCCCAGCTCCACCGACTCTCCGGAGTTCCGCCCGCAGTCGGCCGTTGTCCTCCAGCATCCCAGCCGGACCTTCTCTTCAATTCCCTTGGTGATTTTTGGTAACCTCTTTTTCCCTTTACTTGAAAATTTTAGACCTAGGTTTTGGATTTTGGGTATAATTTGTTCAAATTTGTTGGATTTAGGTAGAGATTCATGCTTCTCTTAGCCTAAATTGTGCAAATTGTTGATGAAAATTGAAGACCTAGGTTGAATTTGGGGATTTTCATGCTAAAATTCAAGTTTGGGGGATTTGATTAAAATTTTGGGATTTTTGTGAATTGGGTGTTTGATTTGCTTGTGGGTGATGATGATGGCTTGATTGTTGCTACTTGGTTGAACTTAATTGAAATTTGTCTTGATTAAAGGTTGAGCTTACTTGAAAATCCTTGAAATTTCTTGCATATGGAGGCATTTGTTGGGTATTGCTTGGTGTTGCTAGGTAGTGGCTTTGTTGTGTTGCTTGGTGTTGTTTGCTTTCTTGGTTGTTGCTTGTGGTTGTCCTTGCCGGGACAACATTTGGCTATTTGTGCTCGTGGTGGTTGCTTGTCTTGTGGTGTGTAGGTACCTAACTTAACTTCATGCCTCCCAAAGAGAAAAAGCTAAAGAGAGCTCGTGAGTCTAGCCGCCCCTTATTGCTTAAGAATGCTTCTCCGGAGGATTTGCATATCCATCTTGAGAATAGTGAGCACAAGGCGCGTTTTGATGTTCTTAAGAAGCGGGAATTTGATGGAACTCGGTTTTTGGATGTTGATTGCCTCAAGAGTTTGGGATTTTGGGATGATGTCGTTTACTTGGCTTCGCAGTTAGGATGGGACCGATTCATACATTTGGATGAGCCTACATATCCCGCCCTCACCCTAGAATTCCTAAGTACCTTGGAATTTCATGCAACTCCTCATACTAGGTACGGGATAGCCGAGTTCCAACTCCGAAACAAATCCTTTGAGCTCAACTTAGAGACCTTGAGTGCTATTTTTGGATTCCCGCCAATTACCACACCCTCTCATGAAAACCAAGTTAGTGATTTCGATGCCAAAGATTTCTTTGAGAGGATTGGAGATGATGATAAAGACTACCGCCCCGCCAAAACCAAAGCCACCGGCATATACAATCCAAGCTTCCGAGTCTTTCAAAGATTCATGGCTAATACAATTTTCGGCCGCGGTGATGGTGGTAATGGTCTCTTTTTCAAGGAACTCATTTTCCTATGGAGTGCAACTTCCGACAATGCTCTCTCCTCCGCCGAATTCCTTTTTGGGCATTTGAAGAATGTTAGTGGAAAAGACAAAGGGAGCATAGTAATTGGGGGTTTGGTTACTCATTTGGCCAAAGAACTTGGAGTAAGCTTGAAGGACATTCCTCTTGGTCTTTCGTCCTCCGGGCAACCTCTTAACTATGCTACACTTGTGAGTATGAAAGTCATTGAAAAGCATGGAGATCGCTATTTCTATGCCGGTGCCCACTTAGCTCCTAACCTAGCCCCACTTCCTTGCCCACATAGAACAAATGTGCAAAACCGAGCCAATTGGAAGTTTCCGAGGAGAGATTGTGACTATTCAAGGGATTCTATTAAGCGCGATGTTCGCCATGGTCAAACCTTGGATTTTGAGGATGATAGTGATGAAGCACTTGATGGTGATGTCCCAATGCAACAAATCTTTCCATAACCTTCCCCTCGGGTAGTGCACACTTTGAGCAAGGTGGCTCCTCTCACTCTCATGGCCATTATGGACCTAACCCTCCAACAAACCACTACCTTTACAATGAGATTGAGGGCATGAACACCCGAATTGATGGCGTGTACAACCGCTTAGATGGATTGAGCATAAGATTTGATAGCTTTGAGCAAAGTTTGGGAGCGTTGAACACCACTATGGCCACCCTCTCCAACCGACTTGAGCGTCTTCCTTCTCTATCATGGTGGGACACCCACTTCTCTCCACCTCCTCCTCCACAATGAACACTAAGTGAGTCTTCTTTCTCTCCTTTCTTGCTTTTATTTTCACATTGAGGACAATGTGATGTTTAAGTTTGGGGGAGGGATTTCATGCTAGATAGATGCATTCATGTTTCATTTCTTGTCTTGCATTCATGTTTACTTTTGTCTTGCTTTTTATTTGCATGCTAAAAATCCAAAAAAAAATTGAGAAATTTGTCAAAATGCCAAAATTTTCATGCATTATAGGATGCCATCAAATTTTCTTAAATGAGAATCCCTTGTCTTCAACATAGTTAAATTCATGACTTGGAAAATTCCATATCTTTGCTTGGATGGATGAAACCCTTATTTTCTTGCATGATCATGGCTTGTTTGCTTGACTTATGTTTGGATGAGCATGTGGACTCTTAAAGTTGTAGACTAATGTTGAGATTCTAGGTAATGAGCACCTAGTCAGATGATTTTTAGCCTTTTTCTAGGACTTTGTCCTCTCTTTTCTCTTGTGTGTGTGATTTCTCTATGCATCTCTAGCTCTAGAACATGAGATTGTGTCTTTGTCAAGACCGCATTCATGACATTTGCTTGTGACATTAAAGTGATAGAGGCATTGTTTTGTTAGCCCTACTATTTCCCCTATCCACCCTATATTAGTGCCAATTTTCTTGAAGCCCAAATTCTTTTTGAGCCTAAAAGCCTATTCTTTGAAACTCCACAAAATTGATTCCCTAGCCCAAATAGCTTGACCCTCCTAGAGAATAGGAGTCATGGGAGATGAAATTTTAGTGAGTTAGGGTTTGAGAGAAAATACCATTTGGTGGAAGAGAATTTCAAAAGAACGGAATGCAAAAGAGTGGGAAATGTTTGGAAGAAAAGAAAGTCTTGAAAATAGTGTTTGAAATTGAGTTGGTGACTTGAAAATAAATGTGCAAAAGTTGAGAAGTCACAAAAGTTTTGTGAGAAAAGAAAAAAAAAAGCAAGTGCAATAGGGTTGAGTTCAAAATGAAAGAAAAAAAAATAAAAGTGGGAAAGTGAACTCCAAAGTTTATGATGTGTTGAAGTTGTGAAGGTTTCGGGTTTGAGAGAGTGTGCAAAATGCTTGAATTGGTTGCTTGGTTGTGAAGTGTAAGTTTTGACTCTTATTCTCTAGTTTAGCACCACATGACCAAAAATTTTCCTCACCCAACTCTTCTCACCTAGCCCCACTACAACCCTTTAAAAAGCCCTCTTGATTAGTGTCACTTGCATTGTCTTTAGTGGTGGAGATTGAGTTCTCTTTCAAGCTTATGGTAGCTTAGAGATCATAGATGAATTTGAGTGATAACTTTGAAGCCTAAATACATGAAAGAGAGTAAACACATACCCCTAGTGAGGCCTAGAATTGATTCATGTGTCTTCATCTTTTCGAGTCATAAAACATGTGCAATGATTCCGGTTTGTCAAGTTTCAAGTTCTTTGATTATTGCTTGTTTTATTTTGAGGTGAATTCTTGAATTGCATTTGATGTGGGATGAAGAGTCTAAATTGCTTGCTTGAGGACAAGCAAGGTTCAAGTTTGGGGGATTTTGATGGCTTGCATTTAGTTCATGTTTAGGATGTGCATTAGGTCATGTTTCATAGATTTCGGTTTGCGTTTCTCTCGTTTAAGTTAGATTTTCACTTGTTTTCGGTTTAGTTGTTCGGTTCGGACTCTACGCTTTGTTCTTTGTGAATTTCAGGTGATTTGGAGGTGAATGGAGCGTTAGAGATCAAGAGGACTCAAGGAGGCGTCGAGAGCTCGAAGACGGAGTCAAGAAGAGACCGAGAAGACGCCCGAGGAGCAAACCGAAGACCGCCTAAGACAAAGCCCGAAGAACCGAGGCAAAGCAAGCCAAACCCAAGGGCCACAGCCTCTGACCCGGCCGGGTCACGTGCAGGGTCGTGGCCCGGGTCGAGCTGCTCTGCCCAGCCGAGGAGCAAAACGAAGCAACAGGGCCGGACCCGGCCGGGTCACGGGCCGGGTCGGCGGCCGAGTCAACCCTTCTCCATGCATTTGCGCGTGTACCCGTTTCCAGTGCTGGACCCGGCCGGGTCACGGGCCGGGTCGGACCCCGGGTCACACCGCCGCGTCCCCTTTTTCCCGTTTTAGCCTTGTTTCCTTTAGGGTTGTATATAAGCCGTCTTCCTCCTTTTAGAAAGCAACTTTTACCCAATTTAGGACCTCTAGAATTTCCATTAAAGCTCTTTGGTGTTCTTGAGAGATTGAAGGATTTTGTTGGAGATTTGTGCCTTTTCAATCAATACAATGTTTATTGGTATGGATTTCCTCATCTCTTCTTCTTTTCTCTTGTTCTCCATGGATTGCTAAACCCCCAAATCCTAGGGTTTGAGGAAAACCCTATGGATTCTAGGTAGCTTTGAAATGCTTGCTTGAATTGAGATTTGAATTGTGGTTTGTGTCAATCCTACATGCTTAATGCCAAATTGCTTGCGATTTGAGGCTTGTTGATGATTAGAACCGAAAGGTTAGGTTGTCAATAGGGAGATAGGCTAGGGACTTGTGTTGAGAGACCTCCTCTCTAGTTTGAACTATAGGATTGATTGATTGATTTCCCTTTGAAATGAGAATTGATTTGGGAATTCTTTAGAGGTTGACCTACCGATAGAGGGTTTGAGTTGGACAAGCTCACTCAAGCCACGACGGTGGATGAGAGGCTTGAACCTATTGAGCCACTATTGAGCCTAAAGGGCCTAGTTTGCATGTCAAGCCACGAAAGTGGATGATTGTCGTAATCTAGGTACGATTTGTTTAATTCGATAGGATTAGACATTGATTCTAGGTAGATGCCTCCAAACCATGATTTGATCTTGATTCATGTATGCTTGCAAAGTGCTACTTTGATCCATAGTGTGAGTACTTAAATCCTAGGATTGTCTTTCCCATAGTAAACTTGCATCATTTTGTTGGTTGTTTTCTCCTTTTACTCAGTTGTTATTTGAGTTCTTTAATTTCAATCCCAAATTGCCTCATATAAGCCTAGCTACTTTGATTGTCGGTTCACCAACTCTACTAAAGTCCTTGAGATTCGACACGTTGGTACTACACGATCCGTGCACTTGCGGTATTGGTCTAGTAGCCTATCATATATCCCCACCTAAGGACCCCGAGACCCCCAGGTCCCGCCGTCCTTCCTCTGAAAGTGGCCCGGAAGAAGTAGAGCAGCGTTCCACTCTTGAGCACACCTTTCGCTGTCGCAAAGCTGGTGAAAAGCGTAAGGTGTTGCTAGCAAAGGAAGCTGCACAACCCGAGCACATCTCCTCATCCAGTTCCTCGTCCTCCAGCTCTTCAGAGAAGAGTAACCTTGGAACTCCTGCTGGTGAGTCCTCCCCCTTTGTCGATATAACAGGGGACTCCCAAGATGAGGCTGAGACTGCTCAGACTGAAACTGTTGAGGTTGCCCCTGCTTCAAAAGAGGCAGAAATTGTTGAAGTAGTCGAGGATGCTGGCGAGCACCAGGTCGCTCAAAAGGACGCCGAGCCCACTCTCTCTGATGAGCTCGCGCGTTATGCTGCTGAGATCCCACCCTATGATCAAACCCTTCCCATCCTCAATCCCCTCCCAACTCCACAAGAAAACCCCTCCCCCACAATCCAAACAGATTCCCACCAAGTCCCGGCGGACGCTGAGCATACCACTGAAAATCAAGCAGAGGTTCAGGACGCAGGGGAGACGTCCCAAGGAAGAGCTCCTTCAGAAACCGAACAGACCACAGCTAGTGGCAATGAAGCAAATGAACAAGGTACAAAGGACGCTCCCTTCAAGGATGCTGCTGAAAGTGAGTCCCAGGACGCTGAGGATGAATCTGATGATGATGAGGACTCTGAGTCCCCAAAAGGCAAGAGAAAGCGCAAGCATGTTGGTGCGCCCGTCAAAGTTCTCAGTCCCTTGATCTACTCCGAACAATGGCTCTCATCTTTCGATGATGCTGCTGTACAGGAGTTCCTTGAGCTTCTAAGGTTTCAAGGCTGGTTGAACGTTGGGCCTGCGCCTACTGAAGTTGACAAAGAGCAGGTCAAAGCGTTCTACAGAAGTCTGCGCTACAAGTCTAAGGATGGCTCTCTCCACTTCAAGATAGATGATGAGAAAGCATCCGTCACTGAATGTCAAGTCCGTGCCTTCATGGGACTGAGAACTCAAAAGCCGCCGTCCAACGCTCTAAGCTCCCAGGCAAGAAAAGCGTTCTATCGTTCAAACACATGATATCATTTTGATTAACGCTCTTCTCGACCGCTGCCCCATAAATCTTGCCAGAATTTCTATGCAACATATGGCTAAGTGTGGGAGGAAGCGACATGCTTTGCCATACCCAGGACTGGTCACGCTGATCCTCAAGGCCCATAACGCTTATGATGAAAGTACTCCCTCTGAGGAACTAGGACTGAACTGGAACCCCAACAAGGGTCTTGTGCACATAAGGCATAATGAGGAACTGCCTTCCATTAAGAAGCAGTTGGAAGCCGAAGCTGAAGAAGCTAAGAAAAAGGCTGAGCAAGAACGCCTAGCCGCTGAA
This sequence comes from Polygonum aviculare, assembly GCA_934048045.1. Lineage (NCBI taxonomy): Eukaryota > Viridiplantae > Streptophyta > Magnoliopsida > Caryophyllales > Polygonaceae > Polygonum > Polygonum aviculare. Next base: position 11,722,182 of record OW204025.1, on the reverse strand, counting down.
GCTGAACAGGAACGTCTTGCCTCCATGGATCAAGAGACAGTTTCTGAGGAAGTGCCCGCAGTTAACTTTGCAGCTCTTGATCAGCTAATGATGGCATCGTCCCCTCATGCCTCTTTACCGCATATGGACGCTCCATCTTCCAATTCTGGTCCTGCGCCTCATCCTGCCCCAGTAAATCCTGATCAGCATCCTCCTGCAGAACTTATGGGTGCTATTATGGACAACCAGTGTCTTATCTTCTCAGCTCTCAAGGACTTGTCTTCGGCATTCACTAAGTCGGCAGAACTTCATGAATAGCTTCTAAAGTTTTACCAAGACCAGAGCCGTCCTCAGTGATCGCCGTCCCCAACCTCTTTATCCCAACATTGTTTTGCTTTTGCTTCTTTTTGTTTGAAAACACTTGATCGTTTTTGATCCTTGGTCTGTAATGACATTGATTCTACTTCCTTTGAATGGCTATTCCACTGTTTGCTTGCCTATGTTTGTTTAAGCGTTCCACTGCTTATAGTTATGTCTTTATGCTAACGTCCTTATCACTTGTTATCCTTTTCGATGATGCCAAAAGGGGGAAATGTAGTTTTGTAGAGATGCGCTATGAAATAGTTATCTAAAATAAGCAAGTGTTAAGGGGGAACTATTAAGTGAAAGGTTTAAGGAACGCATGCTAGAATAAAAGAGGACGTCTAGAAAGTTTTCTAGGACGCGACTCTCTCCTTAAAATCCAAATGTTAGAGAATCAAAGAATGAAAACTTGTGCTTACTGAAATTTCTCTATGTGTTAGAGGACGCTTCTAAGTTTTCATGCATGCTAAGATCCAATGTCAAAACTATTTTGCTGAAGAGTTTGTCATCATCAAAAAGGGGGAAATTGTTGGGACGCTATCAAGGACGCTTGCGTATTTGGTAGTTTGCCCACAACCGTCCCTTAGTTTTGATATGACAAACTCACTTTGATTCTAATAAATTTGTCCAAGTGTTCAGGAACGCCAGTGACAAAAGGACAACAAGTGTGTATGGGCGTCCACTAGGCTTAGAGACGCTAGCTAACAGGAAGTAAGGACCATTAAGAGACTACTTGATCAAGGACGGAGTCCCAAGCAAGTAGGAACGCATAAAGAACGTCCTTATTCACTAGCCGACAGGATGACATCACTCGACAATATTTGATCATCCAAGGACACGTGGAGACCGATCCTGTAGCAGAGTTCATCAACACGTGGCGGCCGATCCTGTAGCGGAGTTCATCACCGCCATCATACGTGGAGGAAGATCCTGTATGTTGGATCGTTAGTACTATGGGACTGCCTTTACTTTGGTAAAGGCGTCCTTAGGTTAGGCGTCCCTACGAGGAGTGGGGGGCGTCTTTGAGTGATGCAGCGGAAATTAAGTACTAAACAGGTAAGTAATGAACGCAGATAATTATAGAGGAACCACTCAAGACCAAGTAGTCCTTGAGTGTAAACCTCTACCTCCTTGGAGGATTTTTGAATAGTTCTTCCTTTATATTGAACGTTCTTACAGATGTACTGGCGAGTCTTTACAGTTCTCTGGCACTTAGCTTTTCCCTAAGTCCACTAGTAAAGGACTCCTCTAAGCCGACAACTTAAGCAAGTTCAATCTACTAAAGGACTCCTATCCCTGCGTTCTGCAGTACTTCGCAGAACTCTCTTTCTCTTTTGATTACAAACAGATTTGTGATTTGTTTACAAGTCTCACTCGATCTAACTCAGGTCTAAGCACTGTTCTTGAGTTCTTGAGTTAGTTCTTCGTGTTCTTGAGTGAGCCGCTTTCCTATGATTCTCTTTGAATATTCTTGAAAGCGTTAACTTCACTATAAATGCCTTGCGGTATTTATAGGACTTGGGAAGGGCGTCATTCACGTTCTGACGATCTTGCCCTTGTGGTACGTGGCTGCAGGATCTTCTTCCACGTATGATGGCGGTGGTGAGGAAGCTTCCTGTATCCAGCTGTGTGTGATGGACTTCGCTACAGGATCGGCCGCCACGTATGGATGTATTCTGCAACAGGATCGTCCGCCACGTAGTGTTGGACTCCGCTACAGGATCGGTCTCCACGTGTCCTTGGATGATCAAATGTTGTCTGGTGATGTCATCCTGTCGGCTAAAGAGTAAGGACGCTCTGCTTGCGTTCCTACCTGCTTGGGACTACGTCCTTGCTCAAGTAGTCTCTGATCGGTCCTTACTTCCTGTTAGCTAGCGTCCCAAAGCCTATGGGACGCCCATACACACTTGTTGTCCTTGTTAGATGAGCGTTCCTGAACACTTGGACCACTTTATTAGAATCATAGTGAGTTTGTCATATCAAAACTAAGGGACGGTTGTGGATACACTACCAAGAACGCAGGCGTTCATGATAGCGTCCCAACAGTTTCCCCCTTTTTGATGATGACAAACTTTTCAGCAAAAAGTTTTGACATTGGAACTTAGCATGCATGAAAACTTAAGAGCGTCCTCTAACACTTATCATTTAGCACAAGTTTTCATTCTTTGATTCTCTAGCTTTTGGATTTTAAGGAGAGAAAAGCGTCCTAGAGTTATCTAGGCGTTCTCTAGTTTATTCTAGCATGGCGTTCTTTAGACCTTTCACTTAATAGTTCCCCCTTAACACTTGCTTATTCTAGATAACTAATTTATAGCGCATCTCTGCAAAACTACACTTCCCCCTTTTGGCATCATCGAAAAGGATAACAAGTGATAAGAGCGTTAAGCACAAACACATAACTAAAGGCAGAGGAACTCTTAAACAAACACAATGCAAGCAGACCATGTAATTGCCATTCAAACCAAATGTAGAGTTATTACAGACAATGAGCACATAGTGTTTAAAGTTCAAAAGAAGCAAAAGCAAAATGATAGGGGATAGAAGGGGTGGTGGCAATCACTGAGAACGGCGTTGAGCCTGATAGAACTTGAGAAGTTCTTCTTGAATTTCAGCAGCCTTGGAGAACGCGGAGGTCAAGTCCTTCATAGCAGAGTAGATGAGGCACTGATTGTCCATAATGGCGCCTAACAGTTCCGGAGGAGGATGTAAGGCGGGATTAGCAGGAGCAGGACGGGGAGCCGGACCAGAGGTAGAAGAAGGGGCGTCCACAGGAGGGTCTTGAGGAGGAGAAGGAGCCAGCAACATCTGATCAAGAGCAGAGAAGTCCATAGCAGGCTCTACTTCGTGTACACCTTCCTGAGACGGATTCGCCTGGCGTTCTGCTTCAGCAGCCAGGCGTTCTTCTTCAGCTTTTTGTCTCGCTTCCTCAGCTTCAGCCGCTAACTGTTTTAGCACGGACGGCAACTCTTCATTGTGCCTTATCTCAATAAGACCTGATTTAGCGTTCCACTTCAGCCCGAGTTCCTTTGACGGAGCGTTCTCATCATATGCATCTTGGGACTGCAAGATCGCTTTCACAACTCCAGGGTAAGGCAAGGCGTGCCTCTTCCTTCCACACTTGGCCATATGTTGCATTGCAATTCTGGCTAAGTTGATTGGACGGCGTTCAAGGATGGCGTCTATGAGTATGATATCTGATGTTTGCACAATAGAACGCTTTTCCTGCCTTGGAAGAATGGCGCGGCATATGAAGTAGTGAACGATTGCACCAACTTTGCTCAGAACGTGAGCTACCCTGTCCAGTCCAATCGGCCTTTTGCCTTGGAAGATGTGCTCCACTAGAGGCAGTTCCTCGTCAGTTGTCTCAAAACCACCTTCGGGAAGGGAGGTGAGAGCGTCAGCTTGAGACTTGCGAGAACCCAGACCAAGGAAAGAGCGCATCTGGCGTTCTGTAACGGAGGCTTTCTCTCCGTCAATCTTGAAGTGTAGGGAGCCATCCCTTGCCTTGTAGCGCAAGTCCTTGTAGAACGCCTTCACCTGTTCAATGTCGACAGTTGTTGGCGCTGGACCGACGTTCTGCCAGCCTTGGACTTGAATGAGCTCGATGAACTCCTGAACGGCTACATCATTTTCAGCAAAGGAATCCAGCCATTCTTCGGAGTAGATGAGAGGGCTTAGGACTTTAACGGGCACATCAGCGTTCTTCCTTCTACGCTTGCCCTTGGGGGACTCAGAGTCCTCATCATCATTATCAGACTCGTCCTCTGCCCGCTCAGAGTCACTGTCAGAAGCGTCCTTGGAGGGAGCGTCCTCTGGGCCTTGATCTGTTTCAGCATTGCCACCAGTTGTGACTTGATCGGCACCAGCAGAGGTCTGACCTTGGGACGTGCCTTCAGCGTCCTGAGCCTCTGATTGCTGTTCTGTTGTTGGCTCAGCGTCCGCTGGGACGTCACGGGACTCTGTTTGGATTGTGGGGGAGGGGTTTTCTTGTGGTGCTGGGGTGGGGTTGAGGACGGGGAGGGATTGGTTGTAGGGAGGGATTTCCTGGTTGTCACGCTCGAGCTCTTCAGAGAGAGTTGGCTCGGCGTCCTTTGGAGAAACCTGGTGCTCGCCAGCGTCCTCTTGTACTTGGTGCTCAGCAGGAGCACTCTCAACTGCTTCTACCTCATCATTGGAGTCGCCAATCACATCGACATCCTGAGGCGTCCCTTCTGTATCAGACGAGCTGGAGCTGGAGGAGGAGGAGACATCCTCGACTTGTGCAGGCACGTCTTTGGCGAGGAGAACGCTGGGTTTCTCACCAGCTTTCCTCCGGCGGAACGTGTGCTCAAACGTCCGCTCGGTCTCATCCGGGCCACTGGAGGAAGGACGACGGGACTTGGGAGTCTCAGGGTCCTTAGGCGGGGAGATATGGGCCGGGGCGGATGGGAAGTCGGCCAGGTTGAGGGGAGAGAGGGTTTGGGGAGGGAAGGGGATGAGAGCGTTCTTCTTTGAGGGTTGAGGGGAGCGAGGAGGAGTGGGGAGTTGTGTGATTTTGAGGGGTTGGGGAAGAGGAGTGGATTCTTTGGAAATGTTGGACGGCCGATTTGAGGAGCTTGGCCGTTTTGAGGGGTTTTTGGGTTGGGGGACGCTTGAGGACTTGGCCTTTTTGAGGGGCCGTGGGTCATGTACTTTCTTAGAGCGTCCCTCTTGGATATGAGATGGGAACTTGTCCACAATCTCGGTTTGTTTTGAGGAGCTTGGAGGAGCGGGACGCTTGGCAGGCAAGATTTTGTGGGAAGTGATGGTAGAAATTTGATTTGGGGGAGAAGGACTAGGCACCCGTCTTTGGCTGGGGTACATGGGGAAGTCTGGAAGGACGCATTTGGTTAGGTCAGGGATTAAATCAAGGAGACTATCAAGATTCTGACCTCCATAAATTGTGAAGAACAAGACGTCCTCCAGGCTGCCCGGCAGGTCCTTGTAGTCGTTCTTTATCAGCCCGTGCCTCACAAAACGGTCGAGGAACTTCTCGTAGTTTTGTGTTTTCTCCTGATCGTTCTTCACGTCTGGCTTGGCCATACGTTCTCTGATCAGCCTATACAACGTTTTTGGCTTCTTGTTAATGAAATCCACGAGGGACTCATCAAGGACGGGCTGCTTTTGCTTCTCAATAGTGTGGGACTTTATCAGCTTTCGCCTCTTCCCACCGGCTGAAATTCCGGCCACGTTCATGTGCCTTTGAGACATTCTTCCGGTGATATTTTAGTGAGAGAAAGTCGCCGGAGTTTTAGAGAGAAGTCAGAGCTTGAACTGAGTTGAAAGGTGGTTGAGAGCAATAAATGAACGAGAGCGACTGTTTTGGCCTTATATAGAGGAAGCGGTGGCACAAGTGGTAATTAACACTGTTTTTCTGTGCGACACGTGGCAAACTTCCCCCTTAAGATTTGATCAACGGTCACTGTTCATACTTTCAAAAGTTCAAAATTCAAATTTCTGACTCTTCAACTTCCTTATCAATAAAATCTGAACTGGCGTTCTCAACTACAACCACTGGCGTTCTCACATACTTAGCAAATCTTTGACCTCTTCAAGCAAACCAGCAACCAACTTACCGTTCTTGTGATCACCTTGAGAACCATTTGAGAACAAAGCAAGTACGTCCCGTAAAAGAAAGTATGAAGCTCATAGGACGCTTTTGCAAAGTTCTCGGCTAGGGTAAGCTTAGAGTTCCCATCATTTCGGCTTATAATGAGGGTTGGGTGATCAGGGATACTCTTTTCAAGATAAATAGAGAAAATTTGAATGGCGTTCCAAAGTAGCAAACACATGAAGTTCTAGACTAGCGTTCTTGCAAATATGAGTTCAATGCTTAACAGTCCTTAACTACTTGGAATCTACCAAACATAGCCAATCATTGAGAGAATAGTAGAACGGGACTTGCTACTTAAAAGTTATCATCCCCAAGAGCAATCTGAGATGCTCAAAGGGACGTCTATCAAGTGCTTTAGTGAAAATATCAGCTATTTGATCCTCCGTCCTAACGTGTCCCATGCTAATGAGTCCTAGTTCTACATTGTCACGCAGGAAGTGATGCCTTATGTGAATATGCTTTGTGCGTGAATGAAAAACAGGATTTTTAGCAATTTCTATAGCACTTGTGTTATCACAGAGAATAGGAATAGTTTCAAGATTGATACCGTAGTCCTCAAGTTGATATTTGATCCAGAGGACTTGTGAACAGCACGAAGCAGCAACAACGTACTCGGCTTCCGCAGTTGAAAGCGCCACAGAGTTCTGTTTCTTTGATCCCCATGAAACTAGGCATGAACCAAGGAACTGTGCCATTCCTGAAGTGCTTTTTCGATCAATGACATGACCAGCGTAATCAGCGTCCGAGTATCCAGTTAGCTTGAAGGACGTCTTCCTGGGGTACCAAAGGCAAAGATCATCGCGTCCTTTGAGGTAGCGAAAGATCCTCTTGACTTCTTGCATGTGGGACTCCTTTGGATTTGCCTGGAAGCGTGCACACAAGCAAACGGCAAACATAATATCTGGACGGCTTGCTGTTAGGTAAAGCAAAGAGCCAATCATCCCTCTATAAAGCTTTTGATCAACGTCCTTTCCCTGTTCGTCTGCGTAAAGACGCGAGTTGGGAGAACAAGGTGTTGCTACGGGCTTGGACGTGTTCATCCCGTACTTCTCAAGCATTTCACGGACATACTTTTGTTGATGGATTCGCGTCCCGTCCTTGAGTTGGTTAATTTGAAGTCCCAAAAAGAAGTTGAGTTCTCCAATGAGTGACATCTCAAATTCACTACTCATGAGGGACTTGAACTCATCTACAAGCTTCATGTTAGTGCTACCAAAGACAATATCATCAACATAAACTTGCGCAATCAAAATGTCCTTGTGAACTTTCTTTATGAACAAAGTTTTATCAATTGAACCTCTAGTGTACCCATGAGACAAAAGGAAGGACGCAAACCTGTCGTACCAGGCACGAGGGGCTTGCTTGAGTCCATAAAGTGCTTTGTCCAAGAAGTACACATGATCTGAGTGAGGGGCGTCCTCGAAGCCAGGCGGCTGAGCAACATACACTTCCTCCTTTAGCTTTCCATTGAGAAAGGCAGTCTTGACGTCCATCTGAAATAGCTTGAATCCTTTGTGTGCGGCAAAGGCAATAAGAAGACGAACGGCTTCAATTCTAGCAACAGGGGCAAAGGTCTCATCATAGTCTATGCCTTCCTCTTGCTTGAATCCTTGAGCCACAAGTCTTGCCTTGTTCCTTGACACACGTCCACTCTCATCAAGCTTATTTCTGAACACCCAGCGCGTCCCTATGATATTTTTGCCTTTGGGACGTGGAACTAGAGTCCAAACTTTGTTCCTTTCAAACTGGTTGAGTTCTTCTTGCATTGCTTGAATCCAGTCAGCGTCCTGAAGTGCTTCTTTGATATTCTTTGGTTCCACCAAAGATACAAATGCGTTGAACGCACAAAAAGCTAAATTTGCACTCTGGGACTTGCTTGCAGCTGACCTGGTTTGAACTCCTTGAGATGGATCAGAAATAATTTGAGAAGTTGGGTGGTCCCTAGAGAAGCGGGACTCCCTTTGAAATAGATGAGCAAATCTTGGATCAAGATCTCCATCAGAATCATCACTATCATCTCGAGCATCGTCTTCAGTGCGTTCCCCCTCAGAGAGAGCGTCCACACCTTGACTTTGCCCACCTTGTTGACTTGATTCAGCTACATCCTGTTGAACTGGAGATTCACTATGAGATGGAACTCCCTGAACAAAACTAGGATCGTCCACAGAGACTTCTTCAGGATTTGGAAACGCGTCCTTAGAGACATAGTATTTTCCTGAGGACCAATCTTCAACTTCATCTTCAGAGTCGTTCTGCTGTTGTGACGAAGATCGTTCTTTCTTACTTGCTTTTTCTTTGTGAGAAGAACATTCTTTGAACACAACATGAATACTCTCCTCAAGCTTTAGAGTCCTTTTGTTGAAAACTCTATATGCTTTGCTGGTGAGGGAGTACCCAAGAAATATGGCTTCATCGCTCCTTGCATCAAACTTTCCCAGTTTTTCTTTATCATTGTTGTGAACGAAACACTTGCAACCAAAAACTCTGAGATAATCGATGCGAGGCTTCCTTCCGTTCAACAACTCATAGGACGTCTTCTTTAGTAGAGGACGGATCATAGCACGGTTAACGATGTAGCATGCTGTGGCAATAGCTTCCGCCCAGAAGTACTTGGGAACGCTATTAGCCAAAAGCATAGTTCTTGCCATATCCTCTAGCGTCCTGTTCTTTCTTTCTACAACTCCATTTTGTTGTGGAGTCCTTGGAGCTGAGAAGTTGTGCGAGACACCATGTTGATCACAGTAGGTCAGGAACTCTGAATTCTGGAATTCCGTCCCATGGTCTGATCTTATGGCTTTGAGAGGCGTCTCCAGGGCAACTTCCACTTGTTTGATGAAGACTTTGAATGCATTGAAACAATCTGCTTTGGACGCCAAGAAAAGAACCCAAGTGAATCGAGAAAAATCATCTACAAGAACGTAAATGTACCTCTTTCCACCGTAGCTCAGTGTCTTCATTGGTCCACAAAGATCCATGTGGAGAAGTTCCAATGGCTTCTTTGTACTTACTTCATCCTTTGACTTGAAAGACGTTCTTGTTTGCTTCCCTTTGATACAGGCTTCGCACTGTTCAACCGTCTCAGGATCAATTCGGGGAAGGCCTTTCACAAGATTCCTTTGGTGCAACTTGAGAATTGTGCTAGGTCCAGCATGGCCAAGACGGCGATGCCAGAGATCAGCGTCCTTCTTTGAAGTAGATAGACATAATTCTGATTTAGGCTTGAACTCTTGATTGAAGATGTAGATGTTGTTCTTGCGAACTCCTTTCAGAACAACTTTGTTGGACTTCTTGTTGATGACAAGGCACTCATTTGAGTCAAATGTGACTAGGTTTTCACCTTGATCACACATCTGAGAGACGCTAAGAAGATTGAACCCAAGTCCTTCAACAAGACTCACGTTGGTTGCCTTGATGGACGGGTTAAGAACAGCAGTTCCCGTTCCCTTGATCTTTCCTTTGCCCTTGTTGCCAAACGAGACAGTTCCTCCCGTGGCACTGCTTTGGATAGAAGTGAGATGGATCTGGCTTCCTGTCATGTGATTTGAGGCGCCACTATCAATGATCCATGGGCGTCCCCTCACTTCCACCTGCCAAAATAAGGTTAGTTCTTGGCGACCCAGGCAAGGTGTTCCTTACCTGGTTCGTTACAAAAGTAGAACTCTGGTTCTGGCATGTAGTCATTAATGTTCACATCATTAGAAATGGCATTTCTGTGGAAAGAACTTCTAGAACGTCTAGGACGCCTAGAATTAGTTTTTGGAACGGATTTAGCATTTTCATTATTAGTCCTAGCAACTTTCCCACTCTCAATGTCTTCCTTTAGTTTTACACAATCATGTTTGAAGTGGTCACCTTGTCCACAGTACCAGCACGTCCTATAGTAAGTACCGAGGTAGTACTTCTTGTTGGGACGTTGGATTTTGTTTTGCTTCATCTTTTGGGGATCGCACACCTTTGAACCGTCCCCTTTAGCAATTTTCTTGTAAATTTTATGACTGGTGGAATTGGTGTAGTAGTCCTCTTGACCTATTTCTCCACTTTCTAGAACTCTAATTCTTTCAAGGAGATTTTTAGTTTTCTCTTTTTCAAGTTCAAGTTCCGAAGTTTTGCTAGCCTTAAAGTCACTAGGGAGAGAGTTCCTAGAGTCAGATTCATATCCTAGTCCTCTTTTGGCTGGGACAAAAACTATTGGTTTTACTTCCTCAACTATGGGACTCTTTCCCAAAACTTTCACTTCTTCCCTAAGCTTGGCGTTCTCGAGTTTAAGACACACAAGTTCAGTTTTTAGGGACTTAGTTTCTTCACATGAGGACTCTAGTTGAATAGTCATTGAATTACAGTTCTCACATTCAACTACAATGTTTTCATCTTCTAGTTCATCCGTTCTTCTTTTCATGACAAGACTTTCCTCCATGATCTTACCAATAAGCTTAAGGAGTTTTGGTTTTGAACATTTTTCTAAAGAACGCATCATGGAGTCATGAGTTACCTCTTGTTCATTATCGGAGGCGTTCTCTTCAACAACTGGGGCGTCCTCTACTGCCATGTACGCCACTTGATCATCACGTTCCTCATCACTTGAACTGAGATCATCCCAAGCAGCTGTACATGCTCCAATGAGAGCTTTCTTCTTTTCCTTGGAGGACGTTCCCACAGTACATTTCTTGGCAAAATGTCCTTTCTTGTTGCATTTGTAGCATGTGAGTTCCTTCATTTCATCTTCTGTGTATTTGGGACTCTCCTTTTTGTAAGACTTGTTCTTGCTACTATGCTTGTTTTTCTTGTTGTAGTATTTGAGAGCCTTGTGAATAAGAGAGAGTTCCTCATCTGAGTCAATTTCTTCCTTTGACTTTCTTTCTTTCTCTTTGGGACGCAAGCTCTCAAGCTTTTCTTTGTTTTGTATCATCAATGCCAGGTCTCTTTGTCCACGCAGGTATTCAGCGTACTCTGGTGTTGTGGACGCCAAGGCAAGATCAGTTTGAGGGTTCTTTCCTAGCTGGGCCATGTCAGTGATTCTACGTTCTTCGTACCCCCTGAGCTTCCCATAGATCTCTTCCATATCTAGAGTTTTGTTGGCTGTGTTTTCTTTGAAAGTTGTCCTATCAAAGTTCCAAAATCCAGTCAACCCATCGATAACTACTTGAACTCTGTTCCTCATGGAGATTTCTGTTTCTGGAACGCCCAAGTTCCTCATCTTGGTGACAAGGGACTCAAAACGGTACGAGTAGTCATTCACCGTTTCATTTGGTAGCATAGTAAAGGCATAGAACTCCTTTTTGATCTTCAGCTGGACGTCCTCTTTCATCTCTGCAGTTCCCACATGAAATTTTTCAAGAGCTTCCCACTGTTGTTTTGCGGTGGGGAGATTGCTAACTCTTGTAGCATCTCTCTCACAGAGGGACGCTTGAAGAAAACAAATAGCTTTTGCATTGGTTTCCATCAGCTTGAACTCATCAGGACCCCAATCGTCTTCTTTGTCAACTTTGTCAGCAGGAACTTTAAGATCACCTTTTCTGATAACATTCCAGCATTGATAATTTGTGCTTCTGCAGAAGTTCTCAAATCTAATTTTCCATCGGTTGAAGTTGCCGTCCGTTAGACGCGGAGGCTTTACGAACGAGATTCCAACCTGCTCCATGTCCATTTTTACCTGCAACTCAGTAAGAATCTAGAGCGCCTGCTCTGATACCAATTGTTGGATCGTTAGTACTATGGGACTGCCTTTACTTTGGTAAAGGCGTCCTTAGGTTAGGCGTCCCTACGAGGAGTAGGGGGCGTCTTTGAGTGATGCAGCGGAAATTAAGTACTAAACAGGTAAGTAATGAACGCAGATAATTATAGAGGAACCACTCAAGACCAAGTAGTCCTTGAGTGTAAACCTCTACCTCCTTGGAGGATTTTTGAATAGTTCTTCCTTTATATTGAACGTTCTTACAGATGTACTGGCGAGTCTTTACAGTTCTCTGGCACTTAGCTTTTCCCTAAGTCCACTAGTAAAGGACTCCTCTAAGCCGACAACTTAAGCAAGTTCAATCTACTAAAGGACTCCTATCCCTGCGTTCTGCAGTACTTCGCAGAACTCTCTTTCTCTTTTGATTACAAACAGATTTGTGATTTGTTTACAAGTCTCACTCGATCTAACTCAGGTCTAAGCACTGTTCTTGAGTTCTTGAGTTAGTTCTTCGTGTTCTTGAGTGAGCCGCTTTCCTATGATTCTCTTTGAATATTCTTGAAAGCGTTAACTTCACTATAAATGCCTTGCGGTATTTATAGGACTTGGGAAGGGCGTCATTCACGTTCTGACGATCATGCCCTTGTGGTACGTGGCTGCAGGATCTTCTTCCACGTATGATGGCGGTGGTGAGGAAGCTTCCTGTATCCAGCTGTGTGTGATGGACTTCGCTACAGGATCGGCCGCCACGTATGGATGTATTCTGCAACAGGATCGTCCGCCACGTAGTGTTGGACTTCGCTACAGGATCGGTCTCCACGTGTCCTTGGATGATCAAATGTTGTCTGGTGATGTCATCCTGTCGGCTAAAGAGTAAGGACGCTCTGCTTGCGTTCCTACCTGCTTGGGACTACGTCCTTGCTCAAGTAGTCTCTGATCGGTCCTTACTTCCTGTTAGCTAGCGTCCCAAAGCCTATGGGACGCCCATACACACTTGTTGTCCTTGTTAGATGAGCGTTCCTGAACACTTGGACCACTTTATTAGAATCATAGTGAGTTTGTCATATCAAAACTAAGGGACGGTTGTGGATACACTACCAAGAACGCAGGCGTTCTTGATAGCGTCCCAACACTGTAGCCACGTCCACGAAGGGCATGATCGTCCCAGGAAAATGACGCCCTTCCCCAAGTCCTATAAATAGCCCCAAGGCATTTATTGTGACGCTAACGCTTTCAGAGAATATTCAGAGAGAATCAGAGGAAAGCGACTCACTCAAGAACACGAAGAACTAGCTCAAGAACTCAAGAACAGTGCTAAGATTTGTGCTAGATCGAGTGAGAATTGTAACAAAAAACACAAAACAGTTTGTATTCAGAAAAACCCAAAAAGAGAAAGAGAGTCCTACGAAGTATTGTAGGACGTAGGGATAGAGTCCTTTAAGAGATTGAACTTGCTTAAGTTGTAGGCTTAGAGGAGTCCTTTTACTAGTGGACTTAGGGAAAAGCTAAGTGCCAGAGAACTGTAAAGACTTGCCTGTACAGCTGTAAGAACGTTCAATATAAAGGAAAAGCTATTCAAAAATCCTCCAAGGAGGTAGAGGTTTACACTCAAGGACTACTTGGTCTTGAGTGGTTCCTCTATAATTCACTGCGTTCATCTTTACTTGTATAGTATTTTATTTCCGCTGCATTACTCAAGGACGCCCCTACTACTCGTAGGGACGCCTGACCAAATAACGCATTTACCAAAGTAAAGGACGTTCCTCAGTACTAACGATCCAACACCTTTGTCTACAAGGGCTAGAATGTCATTCTCAAACCTATGACCCCCACGTAAGTGCCCGAGGAATTTGAGAAGAAAAAGGTAAGCGAGAAGGTTGTTGAGAGGGTTTACCTTAACAAATAAATTTGTCAAGACCCCGCTGAGTATAGCGAAGTGAGGATCGTCCACGGGAGCTAGTAGATCTATAGTCTAGCAATCAAACTACAGAAGCAAAACCAAACAAAGCAAAGCGAAACGAGCAAATAAACATAAAACACACGTCTCAAGAGAATCGAAGCCGACCCTAGGGGGGTCGCGGCCGACCTGCGATAGGACATGAAAACACACTAAAATCAACCACTGCAGGGGGTCGTAGCCGACCAGTTGTAGGTCGTGGCCGACCTTTCTGGGTACGAAAATTAGTTTCGTAAAAACAGGGGAAGCAACCAAGGATAGGGATTCACCTCAACACGAGCATGCATTCAAACAATGATAGAAGACCAACTCAACTCATAATCTCATGGGTGACTTTCGTCACAAAAGAACACATTAAAATCTCAACTTTCATAAAGAAATTAACATGCAATCCAACTTGCTTTCTAGGGTTTTAACTTTCATCTTAACCCGGATAGCCCCGAATTCACAAGATAATCTTTCAATTAGTTTGTAAACAAGAACATACCCCCACTTTCGTCAAGGGTTTTAAGCACACAAGAGGGATTTATGGGAAGAGATTTCAAGTTAAGCATGGATCTAGGTCTAAATGTCTCAAATGCATGTTCATGGTGGGTTTCACCCCACACCTAGCAAAAAGACTACTCACACTTCATCATACACAAAACCAACGAAAGAGAAGAGAAAGACATCATCCAAAGCAAAAAACTTCAATTAACCAAAGATCCAAACATACAAACTTTAGCAAACCCACAAAGTTCCTTCATTCACCATTGTCTTCTACCTTCCTCCTACAACAACAACTAGCACAAGCTTTCTTCTTCACTACTTCCCCTCACAAGAAACCTCTCTCTTCCCTCTTCTTCTTCTCCTCACAGCCACGTTCTTCTTCTTCCTCCTTCTCTGCCAACTCTCCTCCTCTCCTTTTGAGCCTTTTCCAAGAAGAAAAGCTAAGTAGAAAGAGAGACAAAAGGGGGCTTTTGTAGCAGCCCACAAAAGTCAAAAAGGAGCCTTCCAAGCCTGCCACAACTCTGACACAGCTCTGCAACAGCCGCCCACTTTCGAATTTCGAACCGCAAAAAGGGCTTTCTTGCGCAGCACGGGTTTCTTGGGCCGGTATCGGTCAAGGTCGCGGCCGACCCTGTGGGGGTCGGCGCCGACCTTCTACAAGAAACGAGATTTTCTTCTCCTGTTGTGCTGTTCTTGCTCCAATTGCTCGGTCTTTTGCTGGGCGTTTCCTCCTTTTTGCTCCCTGATTTCCTTGAGTTCCTTGTACTTCTTTGAGGCTCCCTTGGTTGCAACTTTGGTTCTTGGTTCTTTGACGACTTGACCCTTGAAAACTAACGGTTCCTAGAAAGCTCCGAAAATGCACAAAAAACTTCTCCTAAAGGCTCCAAATACCTACACAACACGAAACAACACACAAACGACTCCAACCCTCAAGAGAGAGTTGAAATCTTATGCAAAACACACAAACACAATGGGAAAGCATGTAAAACAAACTAGAAAACAACCTAGAAAGTCAACTAGAAAGCACGACATCAAAATATTCCATACTTAGACTTGCTTGTCCTCAAGCAATCACTCACATGCATCAATACCAAATAACAAGCTCAAAGAATGCCCTTAAAGAAAAAATAAGCACAAGATAGAATAATGAGCAAACAACTTCAATATCATAGCACACATGTGTATATTCTAAACAATAACAATCCAACCTCACAAAGGCAATGTGTTTCACTCACTTTCAATTGTTTAGGATATATCAATGAGCACTCAATCTCAACTCCAAATGCAAAACCTCATAGTCAATGGAAATTATATTCAAAATTCTCCACCGAAGAAATCAAAACAAGTTAAATCATCAAAAGAACTTAGGTGGCTCAATGAAGACTTCAAAGAAAGTTCATTCGGCCGGGTTGTAATGGGGCTTGGTATTTCAAAGGGTGTGGAATAATTTGGTCTTGTGGTGCTAATGAATCCGGGAACCTAGACTCCTAGACTTCAAAACTCAACTACACTCAACCAACTCTTCTTTCTTCCTCCAAACAACAAACACTTCAAACTTTTCAAAGCTCATCCTTCTTCACTTCACCTACTTCTTTGTCTTTTTCTTATGAAGAAGCACCGACTCTAGCACTTATTCAAGCACCACACACTTTTTTTTTAAAGGGCCTGGTGGGGGTCGGCCGCGGCCTCTAGGTGGTCGGCCCCGACCCACAGCAGGGGGCCTATATTTTTTACACTTGTGCATCCCGAGCCGACGCTTGATCTTTCTCGGTTCTTTTCATTCTCTTAAGACAACTCCTTCCATTTCCACCTTCATCATCTCTTTATTTTCACCCCTCATCCACATCAACATCACAATCCACTCTAAGTCTAATTCCCGGATCAATGGGGTCGAGCTTATAGTGGCTAGGATACATTTGTGGAGCTAGGAATAAGGCTTTAGGCTCAAACAAGGGGCTTCAAATCAAGGGATCATGCATAGGTAGGATGAAAAGGAGAGAAAAAAGGCTAATTGAAAATAAGTTTAATGTCATTTGATCTAACAAGTCATGAATACATCTCCATTGGTTTCAAATAAGCATGCCATTGTCAAGTGATAAATGCATGCATGCTCAAAAGATTTCTTGTGGCAAAAAAAAAAAACAAGGAATAAAACATACATTCCTTGTGGCCAAAAGATTTCTCACTTAGGTTCAATTTTTGGATTGCTTTTCACTTAGAATCATGCATGCTCAATGTTCATTATATGCTCAAAATTCGAAAATCAAAGTCATGGTAGGCAATCTTACCAAGCAAGTTACAAGGAATTACATGATGATGTTCATAATCACTATCCTAGGGCATCTTAGCAAAGGGCATTCATCCATCATGAAAATCGAAACAAAAAAACTCAATCTTGCAAACACACACATACCTGCAAAGACACACACGAACATGGAAACACATAACACAAACAAGTATTATCTCCCAAACCACCCCATACTTAAAACATCAATGTCCCCATTGATTAAAAAGTAAAGAGAGGGAAAAGAGATACATACTTGGGCTTGGAGCATTGGAGAAGATTCATCGTTGAGGAGGTTGAGGAAATGGAGAATCCGGGAACATCTTTTGAGCAAGCCAAGCGTTGTAGGCCAATTGGGCTTGGCGGTCTTCATTGTACTCATCCCGGAAGTTGTTGAAGCCTTGAGTTGCATGGTGGAAACGGGTCAAATTTTGGTCGTGGTGGTGTTGAATAGTGGAGTACAAGAAGTTTTGTTGAATGTCGAGGGCGTCCATCTTGGCGTTGAGCATGTCCATGGTCGGAGGAACTTGAGAGCTAGACTCACCACCTTGAGGCTCGAATTGAGGACCACCGGACCACGCAAATCCCGAAGGATTGGAGGAGTATGGGAACGTCCCGGCTTGAGGGCCCATCGTGTAGTCCATAGGATCGCCACTCCCCTGTCCTGCCTCGCCGCAGACCCCATCATGAGAAGAACCACCCGGCTGAAATTGGTCGCGGCCGACCTCAGTATGGTCGGCACCGACCCCTTCGTGAGAAGGAACACCTCGCTTGAAGTGGTCGCGGCCGACCTCAGGATGGTCGGCGCCGACCCCTTCCAGGGAGTCCCTTCTTGCTCGCTTTTTCCTTGTGCGTGTGGTTGAGCCATCTCTCGGGAACCAACTCGGTTGTTGTCGTGCATGAGCATCTTCCAAGAGGAGTTAGGAGTAGGGAGAGGGCGATTTCGAGGGTGCCCAAACATCATACCAATTAGGGAGATAGAACAACACATAATTTTCATCTTTGAGGCACACTTCGTGAGTGATGCCGGTGGGAGCGGTGCAGTTGTTGAAGTAGCCGGTCCCATCTCTCCACTCAACCACCTTAGTATTCAAGTAGTACCGGACATCCATGCGGGTCACGGGCTTGGAGTTGTAGCGGGCGAGATCGACCTTAAGAGCTTGGGCAATGAGGACTACCAACCAACCACTTATGGTATACTTCGGGCTCTTTCGTTGGTTGATGATGTTGTAGATGAACTCATAGGCAAAGTTGATTGTTGGAGCATCAGTGAAGAGGATGGAAGACAAGCATGCGAGCTCTCGCAAGGTGGGGTGAGAGAGCTCGTACTTGCACCAAATACCGGCGCCAAGAATGCGCAAGATCACCTTGAAGACCGGGCTAGCAATATCCCGAGCAAGAGGGTTGCTTGTGGTTTCTCCTTTGCCGGTGAGGTAAGACCACATTCGTTGGACAGGGAAGTCCTTCAAGGTGTAGGTTCCCGATGGTGAAGGGAAGCCTAGCATCTTGTTGAGCTTGAGGATAGTGGTAGCGTGCTTCTTCCCGTCAATTTGAAATTCGATCTTGGTCTTGTCAAAGTCTTCTTTGTGTGGCCCCGAGATAGAGAGGGTGGCGGAGAACTCACAAGTAAGCGCCGGGTAGTGTCTTTGGACGGGGTCATCAATGAGTCCATCGGCTCCGAGCAAACATAACGCTCTACTACCGCCGAGTGCTCATGGAGGCTCTCGTGCGACTCTTGATAGTAGGACCGCACCTTCACCGTTTCCTCCATCATTTTCTCATAGAGTTGCATTTTCCCTTCGTCTCGAAGCACCACGTCATCCATCACCGCCACATTCTTGCCCTTCTTTTGTTTCTTGGTCGCCCGTGAGGATGATGCCATTTTCCTACAAAACCAACAAGTTTCCAAAATAATCCCCAACTCGAAGAGCACAAACACCACACAAGAGGCACTCAAATAATCACCAACAAGTCACCCCATACTTGCAAGAAACTCACACCGTCAAATTCATATGAAAATGTGCCACCAAGCATGCATAGTCATGAATCATAGGCAAGAAATGGGGAAGACTCATGTTTTAATCACTCAAATCATGGCAAGAACAACTCAATTAACATGTTTACAAAAAGATCACGAGGCATCCGGGGTCGGGGACGACCCATGGGAGCTCGCGCAAGAACAAGTACGCGCCAAAACGAGCCAACAAGAAATTCAAACTTCTGGCGGTGGTCGCGGACGACCCAAGGGGGGTCGGCTGCGACCTATAACAGGGGAGATCCACTTCCTTTTCGTCATCTTCACTCGTGTATTCTCCGAGCAACATCTTGACCTCCATAACCTCACCGGTCTCCTTCATGGTGGGGTTGAATCGGAACTCTACCACCTCTTCTCCAATCTCAAAAGTGAGGAGACCTTTCTTCACATCAATAACCGCATCGGCGGTGGCAACGAACGGCCGTCCAAGAATGATCGGGACGACGGGGTCCTCCGGCATTTCCATCACTATAAAGTCGTTGGGCACAAAGAACTTGCCGACTTGGATAGGAAAGTCATCAACAATACCGGTGGGTTGCACACAAGAGCCATCCGCCATATAGAGCCTCATGTTCATCGGAACCAAAGGACCCATGTTGGTCTTGGACCATATAGAAAGAGGGAGAAGACTAACACTTGCACCAAGATCACATAAAGCCTTGAATCGGTGGGCACCAATGCCAATGGTAATAGCAAACTTACCCGGATCACCAAGTTTTTCCAGGAGCTCAATAGACCGCAACTCATTAGTCAATTCGGACATCGACCGCTTCTTTGACAAGATTTCTTTGAGAAATTTGGTGTAGGCGGGCATCTCGTTCAAAGCTTCGACAAAGGGAATGGTGATGTTGAGGCCTTGGAGAACCTTCACGAAGCGCTTAAACTTTCCCTCCGTGAAATCATTAGCCTTCTTGGACGGGTAAGGAAGTACCTTCGTTGTCGGAGGCAATGGGACGGATATCGGGACTCTCTGAGGAGGGTCGGCAGCGACCTGGGGGTGGTCGGCTGCGACCTCCTCTGTAGCAGGGAGAGGGTCGGTGGCGACCATTGAGGGGTCGGCCACGACCTCTTCCAGAGGGGTTTCATCCTGTTTGTCCACCGTCTCTTCACTTATAACTCGGTCCTGCAACTTCTTCCCGCTTCTTACGTGAACGGCGGCAATATGGCCTCTTGGGTTCTCATCGGGGTGGCCCGGTAAGCGCCCTTGAGGTCGTGGGATTTGAGCCGCGAGATCACCGAGTTGGGAGTCAACGTTTTTCCTCCATGCGTCAAGATCTCCCAATCTCGTATGAACACCTTTCAGTTGAGTGGTGAGCTCGGTCCTCACCCCTTGCATCAATCCTTCTTGCAACTCTTGAACCCATGATGGCTCCGCTTGATAACCGGGAGGTCTATAAGGAGGAGCCCTTTGTTCTTGCGGGGGAGGTGGATAACCATGGCCATGGCCATTGTTATTCCATTAAGGATAGTTGTTGTTCCTTCCCGCATAAACATTGTTTTTCCCTCGGTAGGGTCCTCGCATATAGTTCGCCTCCACATAAGCCTCGGCGGCCCGAACTTGCTCCACATTAGTACAAGAAGCGGCGGTGTGAGATTGCGAACCGCACTCTTGACAAGGTGGGCCGGCGGACTTGAAGTAGCTCACTTGTTTCTTGAGCTTGTTGATCTCGTCTTGCATAAGTTGGAACTTCACGTCTTGATCAATCGGCTCACTATTGGGATCATAAAGCTTCTTTGGTTGAATCCGGACGGCTTGTTGGGTCCCATACATGGCATCATAGTTGGTGAGTTTGTCCATGAGACCCCATGCCTCATCGGGATCCATCTCAATAAAACCGCACTCGGTGTGGAGGTTGATGCGGTCTTTCGTTGCGGCATTGATCCCTTGAAAGAAAATTTCTTGGAGAACATAAGGAGGTTGTCCATGGGTTGGACATTGCCGAAGAAGCTCCTTGAATCTCTCCCAAGTTTCAACAAATGTCTCGTTGGGAAGTTGGTGATAGGAAGTGATGCGCTTCCTTAGCTCGGTAGTCTTGGCCGGGGGAAAGAACTTCGTCATGAACAATTCGTGCAAAGCTTTCCATGTAGTGATAGACCTAGCGGACAAACTTTCGAGCCAATGAAGGGCCTTCCCGGATAAGGACCACTTGAACGCCTTGAGGAGAACATACTCAAGTGACACGCCATTGGCGGCGATGGTGTCACATAGATCGGTGAAGTTTTTGATGTGCTCCATGGGGCATTCGGTGGGCTTGCCTTCATATTGAGATCTTTTGATGAGGGTGATGAAGTGGGACTTGATCTCAAAAGCGCGCTCAATTGCCGGGAGCATAATAGTAGACTCGGGAACCCTAAGCTCGGGATGCATGTATTGCTTAGCGTTCCTCGGAATTGCATCTAGTTGTTCCCGGAGTCGGGCGGCCTCATCCCTTTCCTGCCGCGCAGCAGCGGCCTGAGCATCACGCTCCATTTGCATACGCTCCATTTGAGCGCGAAGTTCAGCCATTTGATGAGCAAGAGCCTCAGCGTCGGCCATTGCTTTTCGCTCTCTTAGCCTCCGACAAAAGGTTCTATCTATTTCGGGATCAAAGGGGAAATGGTCAATTACCCTTCGTGAACTAGAGGGCATACACCTGCGTACAAAACACTAGAGAAACGATCAGTAACCAAATAGGGGTTCGGGCTAGTCCCTTACCCAAAAGAAAGCTAGACAAAGAAACTAAACTAACTCCCCGGCAACGGCGCCAATTTGTTGAGAGGGACCCCGCTGAGTATAGCGAAGTCAGGATCGTCCACGGGAGCTAGTAGATCTATAGTCTAGCAATCAAACTACGGAAGCAAAACCAAACAAAGCAAAGTGAAACGAGCAAACAAACACAAACCACACGTCTCAGGAAGAGGTCGAAGCCAACCCTAGTGGGGTCGCGGCCGACCTGCAACAGGACATGAAAACACACTAAAATCAACAACTGCAAGGGGTCGCTTCCTACCGGTTGCAGGTCGCGGCCGACCTTTCTGGGCAAGAAAAGTAGTTTCGTAGAAACAGGGGAAGCAACTAGGGGTAGGGATTCACCACAACACGAGCATGCATTCAAACAATGATAGAAGACCAACTCAAATCATAATCTCATGGGTGATTTTCGTCACAAAAGAACACATTAAAATCTCAACTTTCATAAAGAAATTAACATGCAATGCCAACTTGCTTTCTAGGGTTTTAACTTTCATCTTAACCCGGATAGCCCCGAATTCACAAGATAATCTTTCAATTAGTTTGTAAACAAGAACATACCCCCACTTTCGTCAAGGGTTTTAAGCACACAAGAGGGATTTATGGGAAAAGATTTCAAGTTAAGCATGGATCCAGGTCTCAAGGTCTCAAATGCATGGTCATGGTGGGTTTCACCCCACACCTAGCAAAAAGACTACTCACACTTCATCATACACAAAAGAAACGAAAGAGAAGAGAAAGACATCATCCAAAGCAAATGTCGTGAGTGAATCTCGAACAAATAAATTTGTCAAGACCTCGTTGAGTATAGCGAAGTGAGGATCGTCCACGGGAGTTAGTAGATTTATAGTCTAGCAATCAAACTACGGAAGCAAAACCAAACAAAGCAAAGCGAAACGAGCAAACAAACACAAAACACACGTCTCAGGAAGAGGTCGAAGCCGACCCTAGGGGGTCTCGGCCGACCTTCGACAGGACAAGAAAACACACTAAAAAGTCCTACTGAGGGGGGGTCGCAGCCGACCAGTTGCAGGTCGCGGCCGACCTTTCTGGGCACGGAGATTCGTTTCGGAAAAACAGGGGAAACGACTAGGGGTAGGGATTCACCACACCACAAGCATGCATTCAAACAATGATAGAAGACCCACTCAACTCATAATCTCATGGGTGACTTTCGTCACAAGAGAACACATTAAAAATCTCAATTTTCATAAAGAAATTAACATGCAATCCAACTTGTTTTCTAGGGTTTTAACTTTCATCACAACCCGGATAGTCCGAATTAGCAAGATAATCTTTCAATTAGTTTGCAAACAAGAACAGACCCCAGCTTTCGTCAAGGGTTTTGAGCATGCAAGAGGGATTTAGGGGCAGAAATTACAAATCAAGCAAGGATCTAGACATCAAGGTCTCAAATGCACTTTCATGGTGGGTTTCACCCCACACCTAGCAAGCTATCTACTCACACATCATCACACACACAAACAATGAAAGAGAGGAGAAAGACATCATCTTAAGCAAACAACTTCAATTAATTTCAAGATCCAAACTTACAAGCTTTAGCAAACTCCACAACTTCACCATGCAAACCTTCGTCTTCCATCTTCCTAAAACAACAACTAGAACAAGCTTTCTTCTTCACTACTTCCCCTTACAAAGAAACCTCTCTCTCTCCTCTTCTTCTTCTCTTCACAACCACGTTCTTCTTCTTCTTCTTCTTTCTCCCTCTTCTTTCTCAGCCAACTCTCCTATCTCTCCCCTCTAACCTTTGAGCCTTTTCCAAGAAGAAAAGCTAGATAGAAAGGGAGACAAAATGGGGGTTTTGTAGCAGCCCACAAAAGTCAAAGGAAAGGAACCTTCCTCCTCTGCCACAAGTCTGCCACAACTCTGCAACAGCCGCCCACCTTTTTCGGATTTCGAAAATCCCGCCAAAAGCGTTACTTGGGCGGCAAGGATTTCGTAATGCTGAGAGGGGTCGCGGCCGACCATATGGAGGTCGGCGCCGACCTTCTCCAGGAAATGAGATTTTCTTCTTGCGTTGTGTTGTTCTTGCTCCAGTTGCTCGGTCTTTTGTTCGAAATTTCCTCCTCTTTGCTCCTTGATTTTCTTGAGTTCCTTGTACTTCTTTGAGGCTCCCATGGTTGCAACTTTGGTTCTTGGTTCTTAGACGACTTGACTCTTGAAAACTAACGGTTCCTAGAAAGCTCCGAAAATGCATGAAAAACTTCTCCTAAAGAGAGTTGAAATCTTTTGCAAAACGCACAAACACAAACGAAAATATGCAAAACAAACTAGAAAACTACCTAAGAAAATCAACTAAAAAGCATGACATCAAAATACCCCATACTTAAGCTTGCTTAACCTCAAGCAATCACTCACATGCATCAAGACCAAGTATCAAGCTCAAAGAATGCCTTTAGAGAAAATAAGCACAAGTAGAACAATGAGCAAACAATCTCAATATCATAGCATACATGTGTAAATTCCAAGCAATAACAATCCAACCTCACAAGGTTAATGTGTTTCACTCATTTTCAAGTGCTTAGGATATATCAATAAACACTCAAACTGAATTCCAAATGCAATACCGGATAGACAATGGAAATTATATTCGAAATTCTCCACCGAAGAAATCAAAACAAGTTAAACCATCAAGAGAACTTAAGTGGCTCAATGAAGACTTCAAAGAAGTTCCATTCGGCCGGGTTGTAATGGGGCTCGGTATTTCAAAGGGTGTGGAATAGTTTGGTCTTGTGGTGCTAATGAATCCGGGAACCTAGACTCCTAAACTTCAAATCTTAGCAACACTCAACCAATTCTTCTTTCTTCCTCCAAACACAAAACACATTTAACTTTCAAAGAACACATCACTTCACCTATTTCTTCGTCTTTTCTTATGAAGAAGCCTTGGCTCTAGCATTTATTCAAACACCATTTTTTTTCAAAGGGCCTGCAGGGGGTCGGCCCCGACCTCAGGGTGGTCGGCTGCGACCCATGGCAGGTGATCGGTCCGGGAATCGGAGGGTCTCACAATTTAAATTTATAAATCCGAACCTCACTTGTAGTAAAGAGGTACGGTGTCGAACACACGGGAGTTCGTGCGTCGAGAGTACCCGAAAAGACTAAAAAGAGGAGAAAATAAAGACAAACGAAGGAAAACAAGAGAGATCTCCTCGGACCGACACAGGGTCACTTCGGTCCGAGGTAGGATCGAGGTTGAGTTGCACGGGACCGACGTAGAGCAAGTCGGTCCCGAGGTTCTGGGTAACTCGGTCTAAGCAAAAAGTAGATCGGTCTTGGGTTTTTGGGTTCCTCCCCCAACTAGACTTGGATATTCTACCTCAATTCAACCAATAAGTGTTTGATTCTAATGAGATCGAGGTTGCTCACCTCGAATCCCTCCAATCTACACCTCGACCTAAGGGAGCTTTCACTCACCTTCGATGCTAGAGACTTGTGATGGGATCGAGACCACTTTCGCTTACTCTTACCAAACACAAACTCTAGATCCCTTGCTTTCACAAGAGAATTGAAGCTCAATGTAGAGAGGATTCACAAATCAAGCACTCAAGGCTATGGAATTGGGGTTTTCTACCCAAATCTAGCTAGGGGGATTCCCCCATAGCCCAAGACTATGGAATCTACTCCATGTGGTAAGAGAAAAGCATAAACAAAATGGAAATCAAGCAAATCTCAATCAACATCATCCAATCAAACTTCAATTGCATTCAAACTCAAAGTGTCTACAAAATCCAAGTTCAAATCTACTTGATCAAAGCAAAACAAAGTACAAAACTCACAATTCTTCCTCTCTTCTCCACCGATCTCTCCTTCTCTTCCTTCTCCCTTCTTCTCCTTGCTCTCCAAGTCTTCCTTGAGCCTTTGAGAGTGAAATTGGGTTTGGTGTGTGTGTCCCACTCGTCCTCCTCCACCCTCCACACATTGATTGATCACTAATCACCTCTCTTTATAGCCTCTCATGGATTGGGGACCAAGGAATCCCAATTTAGAAAGGGGCAAATGTGGAAAGTTACTAAAAATATGCCTTGGGGAACAATCCTCTCAATTGCCGACTTAGGACCGACACGGATGCATCTCGGGCCCGACGTTGGGAACATCGGTCCCATTCACTGGGAGCTCGATCTCGGGCCCGACATGGTGTATCTCGATCCAGGGCCTCGATCCTTGCCTTCTTCCTTGGTTTCCTTTGGTTCCACTTCATTCTTAGCTTGGCTCTTGCACTCCTTAACTTGGCTCCTTCCTTAGCTCCTCGAAATGACCCTCATTCTTGCCATTTTACCTACAAAAACAAACAAACTCGCATAGTTTCCGACTCTTGAAGAAAACCGGGAACTAAGCTAAAAAGAGACAAACTAACAAAGAAGAGAATGAAAAACACATATTTACAAGGGAAATCAACTACTAAAACACCTCCAAAATGAGAGACATCAGAATACCCCATACTTAAACTTGCTTGTCCTCAAGCAATAACAAAGTAAGCAAGACCGAAGCACAATCTTCAAGTAAAGCCTCATATGAAAAATCAAGTAAGAACAAGTGATAGATATTCAAGCAAGATTATATCATCACACATGATCAAGTGTTCAAAGAATAAAGTCTAATGCAACAAAGCTTCACTTTAGGGATATGGAAATGTGCATCACTCATCATATGTTTAGGCTTAACAATGAACACTCAAACTCAAACATCATGCAAGTAAAGACTTTACTATTGAAGATAATATCACCAATTCCTCCACCTAGAGATGCCTATTACAATGCACACAAAGAATATGAACTTGGCTCAATGGAGGTCCTCAAAGAGGTTCCATTCGGCTGGGTTGTAATGGGGCTTTTGATATTTCTCAAGGTGGGAATCACTTTGGTCTTGTGGTGCTTACAATGGGGATTGAACTTTCTAGTCTCTCACCAACTTCAACAAATTATTCCACTTTCGTTTTCACACTCCAAAAGTCTTTGATTTTCTTCTTTTTTTTCAACTTTCAACCCATACTTTTCACTTAACATTCCACTTCATCTTTACACTACACTTTTTGTTGGATTTTTCACACTTTTCCACTAGGATCGACTTGCACTAACTCGGGCCCGATGTGCACTTTAACTCGGTCGGTGCCCTTTTCTTTCACTTAAGCATTTTGCTTTCAATCCACTACTTTTCCAACTTTTCTTTCTTTCTTTTTACTTCAAAGATGCACTACCCACTTGGTTTATAACTCCATTCTTTGCCCTTCACCAAAGAGAATCTCAACTCTCCAAATACATTCCCAAAACTCTCACTAAAGTCCAATCCCATAAGGGTCAAGTCATATAGGCTAGGAATCATATTTTTGAGGAGTTTCAAACAAAGGTCTAAGGCTAAAACGGGGCTACAAACAACGGTTTATCTTCAAGGTAGGATATGGAAAATTTTGTGACTAAATGAAATAAAGTTCAAATCAATGTGACAATGCATAGAACAAATCTCATATTGGTCTTGGAAAATAGATAAACACCGCAATAGCAAGTTTTACTAAGCATGCATGAGCTAATCACACAAGAAAATGAGGGATATGCAATATGAAACAAACATCCCTAAAATGGCCAAAAATAATCTCACAAGGGTCACTCTAGCTTAGTTGCATCAAATTTCATCCAAGAACTCATGTGCTCAATAAAAACATGCAAGATATCACATCACATCAAAAGCAACATCCATTTAGAGGCTAAACTATCCAAAAATATGCAAAGGACTTTACATGCTCACATCATCATTAGCCTTCATATGGACATCTAAGATGGGAATTCCTAGTCTAAAACAAAATCTTTTTGTTATTTTTAACACAATTTTCACATTTTTATGGATTTTTCCGAACATTTTCTTAAACAAAAACAAGCTTCAAACAAACTCATCCATTCATGAAATAAAATCAATCATCATTCATCATACATCATGCCACTATCCAAAAGAAACATCCCTTAAAATCAAAAACACAAACACTAGCAACCTACACATGGAAATAATGAGCAACTAACCCACCCCATACTTAAAATTTTGATGTCCTCATCAAAAGAGACCAAAACTCAAAAGTAAAGAGAAGAGTAGAGAAAACTCACAATTCCTTATTCTTGAATGGCATTTTGAGGCTTAGTTCGGAGAGTGGCCACGGCGTCTCCTTTGAAGCCGGGCGTGTCGCTCTCGCTCGTACACTTGATCGTTGAAAGGATCTTGGCTTGGCGGTTGTAGTGGTGGCGCGGGAGGTGTCCATTGGTCTTCACGGGATGAGAAATTCCCGGACATCCACTCGTTGAAACTAGCTTGCATGGACCACCTTTGATCCTCGGCCGCCCTCAAGTCCTCCACCTCACGTCTCGTGTAGGCGATGTTGCGGTTCACCTCATCAAATTGCACTTGGAAGTTCTCTTGGTGTTGGAAAAGTTGTTGTTGTTGGAAGTTGAGTTGGTGCGCTTCTTGGAGCATTGATTGTTGTTGAAGTTGGAGATGCGACAATTGGTTCGCCAAGAAATTCATGTCCACCGATTGGCTAGGCTCGGGGAATACCATTCCGGGCCCAAACCATTGGGCATACCCCTCATATCCTCCATAGCTAGGTGGTGCTTGATGTGCTCCACTTCCCTCACCCCTCTCGAAGTGGCTAGGGACCGGATCGGGCAAGAACATGTCGGACCGACGTTGATGGACATCGGGCCCGGCTTGTGTAGCACCTCGGTCCAAGAGAGTTGGGGCGTGGTCGGTGAGCAAATGTTGGTATCCACCTTCTTCTTCATCCTCTTCATTTCTAGGCACGTCCACATCCATGTCGTCTCTCCTTACGAACTCATATTGGTTGGGCTCCTCCTCTTCGGTGTCCGGGGATGCTTGAGGTGTAGTGAAACGGATGTGTTGTGCTCGTCTCCTCACCTCGAGTGTCCCCTCCGGCTCTCCATAAGGATTGACATTCCCCACCCACACTTGGTACCAATTGTAGTAACAAGTGAGTTCGAAGAGTCGAGGTCCCAAAGGAACTTGTACTTGGCCAAAGTTGGAATGAGGCATAAGTCGGTCGATGAAACCGGGAACAACTTTCTCCTTGATGATATTTCAAGTCCATGAACTCCACGCCATTAGGGGCCGGTGTGTAGGTAGACAAGTCCACCTCAAGACGATGAGCTAATCGGGCAATCATACTGATCGGTCCGGGATCGGAGGTCTCACAATTTAAATTTATAAAACCGAACCTCAAAATTGTAGTAAAGAGGTAGGGTGTCGAACACACGGGAGTTCGTGTGTCGAGTGTACCCGGAAGCACTTAAGAAGGGATGAAAACAAGGTAAAAACAAAGGAAAAGCAAAGGGAAATCACCTCGGACCGACACAGGTCACTTCGGTCCGAGGGTGGATCGAGGTCAATTTGGCCGGGACCGACGTTGATGCAAGTCGGGCCCGAGGTACTGGGAACTTCGATTTAGCAAACTTGGTAGATCGGTCTTGGGTTTTTGGGTTCCACACCTAGCTAAACTTGGATATTCTTCCCCAACTCAACCAATAAGAGCTTGATCTTAGTGAGATCGAGGTTGATCACACCAAATCTCTCCAATCTACACTTCGACCCAAGGGAGTTTTCACTCTCCTTCGATGTTAGGTCTAGCAATTGGGATCGAGATGGCTTTCGCTTTTACTCTTACCAATCACAAGCCCTAAGCCCCTTGTTTTCACAAGAGAATTGAAGCTTAGTGTAGAGAGGATTCACAAATCAAGCAATCAAGGCTATGGAATTGGGGTTTTCTACCCAAATCTAACTAAGGGCTTCCCCCATAGCCCAAGACTATGGAATCTACTCCATCAAGTAAGAGAGAAACGAAATCAAAAGGGTAATCAAACAAATCTCAATCATCATCATCAAATCAAGCTCCAATTTCATTCAAAACCAAAGTGTCTACAAAATCCAAGCTCCAATTCTACTAAATCAAGGGAAATTAAAGTACAAAACTCACTAGACCTCTCTCTTCTCCCACGATCTCCTCTTCTCTTCCTTCCTCCTTCTTCTCCTTGCCCTCCAAATCTTCCAAAGAGCCTTTAGAGAGTGATTTGGTTGTGATCTATCCTAATCCTTCCTAAGTTCTCCTCCTCCTAGTGCTCTCACATCACCTCTATTTATAGCCTTCTAAGGATTGGGGACCAAGGAATCCCAATTTAGAAAGGGGCAAATGTGGAAAGTTACTAAAAATATGCCTTGGGGAGCAATCAACAAATTGCCGACTTAGGACCGACACGGAGGGACATCGGGCCCGACGTTGCTCAACCTCGGTCCTGTGCGCTGGGTGCTCGATCTCGGGCCCGACGTGGTGTACATCGATCTTGGGCCTCGATCCTTGCCTTCTTCCTTGGTTTCTTTTAGCTCCTCTTCATCCTTAGCTTGGCTCTTGCACTCCTTGATTTGGCTCCTTCCTTAGCTTCTCGAAATCGCTCTCATTCTTGCCATTTTACCTACAAAAACACATAAATTCGCATAGTCTCCGACTCTTGAAGAAAACCGGGAACTAGGCTAAAAAGGGAACGAAACTACAAAGAAGAGAATGAAAAACACATATTTACAAAGGAAATTAACCACTAAAACACCACCAAAACGAGAGACATCAGAATACCCCATACTTAAACTTGCTTGTCCTCAAGCAATAACAAAGTAAGCAAGACCGAAGCACAATCTTCAAGTAAAGCCTCATATGAAAAATCAAATAAGCACAAGTGATAGATATGCTAGCAAGATTATGTCATCACACATGATCAAGTGTTCAAGGAATGAAGTCTAATGCAACAAAGCCTCACTTTAGGTATATGGAAATGTGTATCACTCATCATGTGTTTAGGCTTAATAATGAACACTCATACTCAAAATCATGCAAGTAAAGACTTTACCATTGAAGCTAATATCACCAATTCCTCCACCTAGAGATGCCTATTACAATGCACACAAAGAATATGAACTTGGCTCAATGGAGGTCCTCAAAGAGGTTCCATTCGGCCGGGTTGTAATGGGGCTTTTGGTATTTCTCAAGGTAGGAATCATTTTGGTCTTGTGGTGCTTACAATGGGGATTGAACTTTCCTAGTCTCTCACCAAACTCTCCAAATTATTCCTCTTTCAACTTCACTCTTCCAAAAGACTTTGATTTTCCTTCTTTTCTTTTCTTCTTCTTTTTTTTTCAACCCACTTTTTCACTTAACATTCCACTTCATCTTTGCACTACACTTTTTGTTGGATTTTTCTCACTTTTGCACTTGGACCGACTTTGAACTCACATCGGGCCCGAGGTCCCTTTGAACTCGGTCCGAACCATTTCTTTTCACACTTAAGCACTTTGCTTTCTTTCCACTTTCGATCCACTATTTTTCCAACTTTTCTTTCTTTCACAACAAAGATGCACTACCCACTTGATTTATAACTCCATTTCTTTACCCTTCACCAAAGAGAATCTCAACTCTCCAAATATTCTTCCAAACCTCTCACTAAAGTCCAATCCCATGAGGGTCAAGTCATATAGGCTAGGAATCATATTTTTGAGGAGTTTCAAACAAAGGTCTAAGGCTAAAACGGGGCTACAAACAACGGTTTATCTTCAAGGTAGGATATGGAAC
Source organism: Polygonum aviculare (assembly GCA_934048045.1). Taxonomy (NCBI): domain Eukaryota; kingdom Viridiplantae; phylum Streptophyta; class Magnoliopsida; order Caryophyllales; family Polygonaceae; genus Polygonum; species Polygonum aviculare. The sequence continues at coordinate 11,691,410 of OW204025.1, read as the reverse complement.
ATTTTGTGACTAAATGAAATAAAGTTCAAATCAATGTGACAAAGCATAGAACAAATCTCATATTGGTCTTGGAAAATAGATAAACACCTCAATAGCAAGTTTTACTAAGCATGCTTGAGCTAATCACACACGAAAATGAGGGATATGCAATGTCGAACAAACATCCCTAAAATGGCCAAAAATCATCTCACAAGGTTCACTCTAGCTTAGTTGCATCAAAACTTATCCAAGAACTCATGTGCTCAATAAAAACATGCAAGATATCATATCACATTAAAAAAAACAACATCCATTTAGAGGCTAAACTATCCAAAAATATGCAAAGGACTTTACATGCTCACATCATCATTAACCTTCATTTGGACATCTAAGATGGGAATTCCTAGTCAAAAACAAAATCTTTTTGTTGTTTTTCAACCGAAATTTTTCACATTTTTATGCATTTTTCGAAAATTTTCTCAAAGAAAAAGACAAACTCATCCATTCATGCCATAAAATCAATCATCATTCATCATGCATCTCATGCCACTATCCAAAAGAAAACATCCCATAAACAAGAAACAAACAAAAGCAACAAGCGACCTAAACATGGAATTAATGAGCAACTAACCCACCCCATACTTAAAACTTTTGATGTCCCCATCAAAACTCAAAAGTAAAGAGAGAAGAGTAAAGAAGACTCACAATTCCTTATTTCCAAATGGCTCGATGAGGCTTAGTTCGGGGAATGACCACGGCGGCGCCTTCTTTGAATCCGGGCGTGCCTCTCTCGCTCATGGACATGATCTTGGAAGAGATCATCGCTTGGTGGTTGGATTGGGGCCGCGGGAGGTGTCCATTGGTCTTCACGGGTCGCAAAATTCCCGGACATCCAATCGTTGAAGCTAGATTGCATGGACCACCTTTGGTCTTCGGCTGCCTTCAAATCTTCCACCTCGCGCCTTGTGTATGCGAGGTTGCGGTTCACCTCATCAAATCTCTCATGGAAGTGCTCTTGGTGTTGAAAAAGTTGTTGTTGTTGGTAGTTGAGTTGGTGGGCTTCTTGAAGCATTGATTGTTGTTGAAGTTGGAGGTGCGCCATTTGATTTGCCAAGAAGTTCATGTCCACCGTTTGGCTCGGCTCGGGGAAGACCATTCCGGGGCCATACCATTGGGCATACCCCTCATATCCTCCGTAGCTAGGTGGCACTTGGCGTGCTCCACTTCCCTCACCTTGCTCGAAGTGACTAGGGACCGGGTCGGGCAAAAATACATCGGACCGACGTTGATGAACGTCGGGCCCGACATGGTCTGAACCTCGGTCCAAGAGCGTAGGGGAGTGATCGGTGAATAATTGTCGGTAGCCACCTCCTCCTTCTTCATCTTCATCATTTCTTGGTGCATCCACCTCCATATCATCTCTTCTTACAAACTCAAATTGATTGGTTTCCTCTTCTTCGGTGTCCGGGGAAGCTTGAGGTGTAGTGAAACGTATATGTCGTGCACGTCTCCTCACCTCGAGCGTCCCCTCCGGCTCTCCAAAGGGATTGTCGTTCCCCGCCCACACTTGATACCAATTGTAGTAAGAAGTGAGGTCGAAGAGTCGAGCTCCCAACGGAACTTGTACCTTGCCAAAGTTGGAATGGGGCATAAGTCGGTCCATGAAACCGGGGACAACCTTCTCCTTGATGATGTTGGCCTTCTTGAAATACTTGAGATCCATGAACTCTACACCATTTGCCGCCGGCGTGTAGGTAGACAAATCCACTTCAAGACTACGAGCTAGCCGGGCAATCATACCTCCAAAGTAGATCCATGAAGAACTTTGGAAGTCCCTCACCATCTTCACCCATTCCCATGTGAGGTTCATTGACTTCTCATGCTCGAACAACATCTCGTAGAGTAGCATGGCCTCCTCCTTCATCGGCTTGCTTAGCTCATGTCTTGCAAAGATAGAACACCCCAAAGCCCGGATCATGACTCGGAAAAGTGGGTTTGCTATCTCATTTGTTGAGGCACCTTTCCTCATCTCACTCTTCCCGGCTATGTACTTCCAAAGGTAGTCGACCTTCTCATTGTCAACAAAGGCTTCATCTCTTGGAAAAGGGAATCCAAGATAAACCGCCAAATTCCGGAGAGAGAGCTCTTGAAATTCGTTGCCCAATTGGAAGGAAATCATGCCATCGCTCTCAACTCCCTCATAAGTGCACTTGAAGGTCGCCATGAACTCGGACGTCAAGGCGGGGAAGTGAGTGTTGTTGCACCTTAGCAAGACATTGAGGCCTATGGTGGAGTAGCATCGAGTAAGAGCCTCATCCATACACATCTTTCGGATTGATTCCCAATCTAACCACCGGGTGTGGTGAGATAGACCCATGAGGCGCTCATACTCTCTAGCCTCGTCCTCATCCTCTATACGAACATCGTCCATCCTTTGGACTCTCTTGGAAGACTTCTTGGATTTCTTGGTGGTTTTCTCCATCCTCGAGGAAGATGCTCGGGTAGTCATGGTACCTACACACAATCAAAAACCAAAGGAACTACAAGGTAAAATCCGACACAAACACAAACTTCCAACAACAACTTATCATGCAAAGAAGCAACCCCATACTTGCACTTAACACACTCAATCCACAAAATTCAATCATGCATGAAGTAAGATTTTCATATCAATGGTCAAGCTGCAAATCATATCATGAATAGCATGCTATAACCAACATTCAAGTGCAAGAAATCTTAAGATCACGCAAGAAAAGCGAGAAAAGCATAGGACCGACTTGCAAGTGAAGTCGGGCCCGAGGTTGGGGACCTCGGTCCGAGTCATTGGACCGATGATGAACGTCGGTCCCGAGGTACTGGGTACCTCGGACCGAGTCTTGTCCGACTTTTCATTCTAGATTCAATCATGCAACACCTATTCATGCCTCTAAAATCCAAACGCTACCATCAATCATTATCAATCGAAGTTCTAAGTGGAATTTAGCAACAATTAAGCACAAATTTCATAAGATATGCAAATCACCATGGATGTTCAAAGTTCAAGCTCACTAAATCATGGTATCTCTCAAATTTAGCAATGAAATCATGAAATTCACAAGGAATCAAGTAGAAATCGAGATTCACATACCAAATATGAAGCAAACAAGAACTCCTAGCAAGCAAATCCTTAGAACTCAAATTTTCCTCTTCTAGATCTAGAAAAGGATGAAGATCTATGGGTTTTTGGTAGGATTTTTGGCTTTTGGTTCAAGCTTGGGTGTGCTAGATGATGGATCGAGATCTTGTGGTTGATTAGCTTGAGGATCGACTATGGTGGAGGGGGGTCGGATCGATTTTGGTTTGGGAGTGAATTGGGTATTTTGGGAAAGTAGTTATGGTGATGGTGATGTTAGGTAAGGGAAAGGGGTCTTTAAATGGGGAAGAAGACAAAGGTGGGTCAATAGGGTATAGTAGGAATTTCCACAAAATCAAGGCTAAGGTGAGTCGGCTGGCTTGGACCGATGTTGGGCACCTCGGGCCCGAGGTACTGGGTACCTCGGTCCTACCCGATTTTGGCTCCTAAAAATCCCACACTTTGGTTACTTCCATCAACAATCATTTGCATCATTTCCACACATACCACACATGCTAATGAAGCTCTTATAACACACATTTCCACAAAATACAAGCTAGAGAAGAGATTAGGACTAATCTAAGCTAAGGCAAAAAAGAAACAGGCTAGAAATTACGAAAATTAATCTACCAAACCCGGGTTGCCTCCCGAGAAGCGCTTCTTTTACGTCATTAGCTTGACGTCTAACCTCTACCCTTCAAGGAGGGTGAAAAACCATGAATTGGTCCTCCTTGCCATAGACATCTCCACAATCATCATAGCCAAAATGCCACCATTTATGTTTGATGAAAGTGTGACCTCCATCTTCCTTGTCCTCCATGGTGTAGCCTTGCACTTCTTGCATCAACTCATCTTGCATCTTGTCACCTACATCACAAAAGTCTAAAGAATTTCTAGGGGACTCTATAACATCATAACTCAAGTCATTTTGCAAGTCATCTAAGCAAAGATAGTCATCTCCTAAGTTTTCTTTCAAATCATCTAAACTCATAAAAGAGTCTCCCACATCAAAAGGATATAGATTAGGATACTCTTCATGATTTGGTGGATTGACTCCATCTCTCGCCTCATCTTGGATTTGGAAATCGACCATCTCATGGTCCCTCAATGGTGCTTCTTCTCTTGTGGACTCCAACTTCTCTCTCTTGCACTTGGCATCTTCTTCAAGCTTCAAGATCGCCAATGCATCCGGTTCATTTAGGGCCTTGTTGAATTGGAACTCAACCTTCTCTTCTCCAATTTCGAAGGTGACTTTGCCATTTCTTACATCAAACTTGGCACCCGCCGTGGCTAGAAATGGTCTTCCGAGAATAATGGGCACCATCGGATCCTCTTTCATGTCTAGGATCACAAAGTCATCGGGCACAAAATATCTTCCCACACGAACCGGGACATCATCAAGTATTCCGGTAGCCTTTGTTGAAGAACCATCGGCCATGGTGAGACTCATATCAATCGGCTCCAACTCTCCAAGGTTAGCCCTCCTCCATATGCTCATGGGCATAACCGAAATACTAGCTCCTAGATCACAAAGAGCCTTGAATTGTTGAGAACCAATTCCTATGGTGATGGCAAATCTTCCGGGATCTCCAAGTTTTTGAGGTAGCTCCAAGATCTTCACTTCGTCTTGCATCTCAACAATGGACCTCTTCTTGCTCAAGATCTCTCTCAAAAACTTTGCATAAGACGGCATCTCGCTTAGAGCATCGGTGAAAGGAATAGTGATGTTCAAGCCTTGCAAAAGCTTTAAGAACCTCTTGAACTTGCCCTCAACAATCTCCTTAGGCTTCTTCATGGGATATGGAAGAGTAGTGTCACCTTGCTTCTTGCTTGGATCATCCTCCTTGGATCGCCTCTTCTCAACAAAATCACCCTGGATCGACGTTGGAAGTACCTCGGGACCGACTTCTGGAACATCGGTCCCAGGGCAAAGGACTTCCTGGAACATCGGGCTATCGTCAGGGAACGTCGGGCCAACTTCAGGGCAAGTCGGGCCCGAGGTGCTGGGTACCTCGGTCCGACTCAGGGGACTTCCTCCATCTTCTGGCTCGACTTCTGAGAACCTCGGGCCCGAGGTACTGGGTACCTCGGTCCGAGTTGCTGGCTCTTCTTCTCTTGGTGTTGGCTTGTGTGGCTCGGGCAAACTCCTTCCACTCCTTAGTCCTATGGCTCGAACTTCATTTTGTTGTTGTGGGGCACGGGGATTCTCCTCGGGTCGGCCCGGGAGTCTCCCTTCCTCTCTTGGAAGTTGATTCGCCATGTGAACAAATTGGTTGTCCACTTGCCTTCTCCATACACCCAACTCCTTGAATTGATCATCAAACTTCCTCTCCATGTTGGTAACTTGGTTCTTCAAATCTTGAGCCCATGATGGTGCTTGCTCATAGAAACCGGGAGGTCGGTATGGTCGTTGTTGGGCTCTTGGCTCGTTTTGGTTGAAGTTGTTGTTGTAGCCATTTGCTTGCCCTTGATTCCACCCTCCTCCATTGTTGTTGAAGTTGGTTCTCCCTCCAAAATTTCTTTGAACATAATGAGCCTCCTCGATTTGCTCCGCCAATCGGACTTGGCGCTCATTTGGACACTCTTGGGCTCCATGCTTCAAGGAACCACACTCTTCACATGCTCTTGTGGTTTGGGCATAACTCATCTTCCTTCTCATCTTGTTCAACTCATCCTCCAAGAATTGGATCTTCACATCTTTATCCACCTCTTCACTCTTGGGGTCGTAGAGCTTCTTCGGGCCTTCTCCATGGACTCTAGCCTCCTTGGTCACGTTGCTAGTGCCATACATCGCCTCATAATCCGAGAGTTTGTCCAACAACTCCCACGCTTGCTCCGGTGGCAAGTCAATGAACCCACAATCGGTATGGAGGTTCAACTTGTCCTTCGTGGCGGTGTTGATCCCTTGGAAAAAGATGTCTTGTAGGACATAAGGTTGTTGGCCATGTGTCGGGCATGCTCTCAACATCTCTTTGAACCGGTCCCACGCCTCGAAAAGTGGCTCATAAGCTCCTTGTTGGAAACTAGCAATCTTCCGCCTAAGCTCCGTCGTCTTGGTGGGTGGGAAGAACTTCATCAAGAATGCTTCATTTAGGACTCTCCATGAGGTGATAGATCGAGGTGCTTGACTCTCCAACCAATGCAAAGCTTTTCCTCCCAAAGACCACTTGAAGGCCTTGAGTAGCACATACTCAAGTGTCTCATCATCCGTGGAAATGGTCTCGCAAAGGTCCTTGAATTGCTTGACATGCTCGATCGGACACTCGTTCGGCCTCCCATGGAATTGCTCCCTCTTGATGAGCGAGATAAATTGAGTTTTGATCTCAAAATTCCTCGCCACCTCCGGTAAGACTATGGCCGGCTCCGGGACCTTCAACTCCGGATGCATGTATTGTCTAGCATTCCGGGGTTGAGTGTTGATTTGGGCCTCCAACCTTATCCTTTGCTCCCTCTCCCTTCGAGCCTCGGCATCACGGTTTGCCATCTCAATTTGCATTCGAGCCATTTCGGCTCTCAACCTCTCGAACTCCTCATCTCGGGCTTGGTCCGCCATCCTCTTCTTCTTGCGGGCTTGCCTTAGAATACTCTCCGGGTCAATCACAAAGTCGAGCTCAAAAATTCCTCGGACGGAACTAGCTCGCATGCACCTTCAACCAAAGACACAAACAAAAACCAAATCAAAACAAAACAAGGGGTTCGGGCTAGTCCCTCACCCAACTCACTACAAAAATCAAAGACTCAACAAGGATGGGTACCTCGAACAAGTAGAACTCCCCGGCAACGGCGCCAAAATTCTGATCGGTCCGGGATCGGAGGTCTCACAATTTAAATTTATAAAACCGAACCTCAAAATTGTAGTAAAGAGGTAGGGTGTCGAACACACGGGAGTTCGTGTGTCGAGTGTACCCGGAAGCACTTAAGAAGGGATGAAAACAAGGTAAAAACAAAGGAAAAGCAAAGGGAAATCACCTCGGACCGACACAGGTCACTTCGGTCCGAGGGTGGATCGAGGTCAATTTGGCCGGGACCGACGTTGATGCAAGTCGGGCCCGAGGTACTGGGAACTTCGATTTAGCAAACTTGGTAGATCGGTCTTGGGTTTTTGGGTTCCACACCTAGCTAAACTTGGATATTCTTCCCCAACTCAACCAATAAGAGCTTGATCTTAGTGAGATCGAGGTTGATCACCCCAAATCTCTCCAATCTACACTTCGACCCAAGGGAGTTTTCACTCTCCTTCGATGTTAGGTCTAGCAATTGGGATCGAGATGGCTTTCGCTTTTACTCTTACCAATCACAAGCCCTAAGCCCCTTGTTTTCACAAGAGAATTGAAGCTTAGTGTAGAGAGGATTCACAAATCAAGCAATCAAGGCTATGGAATTGGGGTTTTCTACCCAAATCTAACTAAGGGCTTCCCCCATAGCCCAAGACTATGGAATCTACTCCATCAAGTAAGAGAGAAACGAAATCAAAAGGGTAATCAAACAAATCTCAATCATCATCATCAAATCAAGCTCCAATTTCATTCAAAACCAAAGTGTCTACAAAATCCAAGCTCCAATTCTACTAAATCAAGGGAAATTAAAGTACAAAACTCACTAGACCTCTCTCTTCTCCCACGATCTCCTCTTCTCTTCCTTCCTCCTTCTTCTCCTTGCCCTCCAAATCTTCCAAAGAGCCTTTAGAGAGTGATTTGGTTGTGATCTATCCTAATCCTTCCTAAGTTCTCCTCCTCCTAGTGCTCTCACATCACCTCTATTTATAGCCTTCTAAGGATTGGGGACCAAGGAATCCCAATTTAGAAAGGGGCAAATGTGGAAAGTTACTAAAAATATGCCTTGGGGAGCAATCAACAAATTGCCGACTTAGGACCGACACGGAGGGACATCGGGCCCGACGTTGCTCAACCTCGGTCCTGTGCGCTGGGTGCTCGATCTCGGGCCCGACGTGGTGTACATCGATCTTGGGCCTCGATCCTTGCCTTCTTCCTTGGTTTCTTTTAGCTCCTCTTCATCCTTAGCTTGACTCTTGCACTCCTTGATTTGGCTCCTTCCTTAGCTTCTCGAAATCGCTCTCATTCTTGCCATTTTACCTACAAAAACACATAAATTCGCATAGTCTCCGACTCTTGAAGAAAACCGGGAACTAGGCTAAAAAGGGAACGAAACTACAAAGAAGAGAATGAAAAACACATATTTACAAAGGAAATTAACCACTAAAACACCACCAAAACGAGAGACATCACATACCTCCAAAGTAAATCCATGAGGAACTTTGGAAGTCCCTCACCATCTTCACCCATTCCCAAGTGAGGTTCATTGGCTTCTCATTCTCAAACAACATCTCGTAGAGAATCATGGCCTCCTCCTTCATTGGTTTGCTCAACTCGTGCCTTGCAAAGATAGAACAACCCAAGGCTCGGATCATGACTCGGAAGAGTGGGTTGGCTATCTCATTTGTTGTTGCGCCCTTCCTCATCTCACTTCTTCCGGCTACAAACTTCCAAAGGTAGTCCACCTTCTTATTGTCAACATAGGCCTCATCTCTCGGAAATGGGAACCCAAAGTAATGCGCTAATTTCCGGAGAGAGAGCTCTTGCAACTCGTTGCCCATTTGGAAGGAGATCATGCCTTCACTCTCGGGTCCCTCATATGTGCACTTGAATGTCGCCATGAACTCGGACGTCAAGGCGGGGTAATGAGTGTTGTTGCACCTTAGCAACACATTGAGTCCAAAGTTGGCATAGCACCGAGTAAGAGCTTCCTCCATGCACATCTTTCGAATGGACTCCCAATCCAACCACCGGGTGTGGTGAGATAGTCCCATAAGACGCTCATACTCTCTAGCATCATCCTCATCCTCAATACGCACATCATCCATCCTTTGGACTCTCTTGGACGACTTTTCGGACTTCTTGGTGGCTTTCTCCATCCTAGAAGAAGATGCTCGGGTAGACATGATACCTACACACAATCAAAACCAAGAACTACAAGATAAAATCTATACATTCACAACAAAAACACAAGCTTCCATCACAAACAACTTATCATGCAAAGAGATAACTCCATACTTGAACTTAACACACTCAATCCACAAAATTTAATCATGCATGAATTAAGATTCTCATATCAATGGTCAAGCCTCAAATCATATCATGAATAGCATGCTATAACCAACATTCAAGCTCAAGAAATTCTAAATTCACACAAAAGAAGCTCGAAAAACGTCGGACCGATATGCAAAAGAAAACGGGCCCGAGGTTGGGGACCTCGGTCCGAGTCACTGGACCGATGTTGAACGTCGGTCCCGAGGTACTGGGTACCTCGGACCGAATCCATTCCGACTTCTCTTCCTAGATCTATCCTTGCAATACATAATCATGCCCCTAAAATCCAAATTCTACCATCAATCAACATCAATCGAAGTTCTAAGTGGGATTTAGCAACAATTAAGCACAAATTTCACAATGCATGCAAATCACCATGGATGCTCAAAGTTCAAGCTCACTCAAACATGGCATATCTCAAATCTAGCAATGAAAGCATGAAATCCATAAAGATTCAAGTAGAGATCGAGATTTACATACCAAATATGAAGAAAACAAGAACTTCTAGCAAGCAACTCTTAGAACTCAAATTTTCCTCTTTTAGATCTAGAAGAAGAATGAAGATCTATGGGTTTTGGGTGGGATTTTTGGCTTTTGGTTCAATGTTTGGGTATGCTAGGGAATGGATCGAGATCTTGTGGTGAGGTTGCTTGAGGATCGACTATGGTGGGGGAAAGGGATCGATTTTGGGTTTGAGAGAAAATTGGGTTATTTTGGGAAAGTAGTTATGGGGATGATGATGTTAGGTAAGGGAAAAGGCTCTTAAATGGGGAAGAAGACAAAGGTGGGTCAAGAGGGTATAGTAGGAATTTCCATAAAGTCAAGGTCCAACATGGGTCGGCATAACTGTACCGACGTCGGGCACATCGGGCCCGAGGTACTGGGTACCTCGGTCTCACCCGATTTTGGTTCTAAAAATTCCGCACCTTGGTTACTTCTATCCACAAGTTCTTGCATCATTTCCACAAATACCACACATACTAATGAAGCTCACACAACACACATTTCCACAAAATACAAGCTAGAGAAGAGATTAGGACTAATCTAAGCTAAGGCAAAAAGAAACAAGCTAGAAACTACGAAAATGAATCTACCAAACCCGGGTTGCCTCCCGAGGAGCGCTCTTTTAACGTCATTAGCTTGACGTCTAACCTCTACCCTTCAAGGAGGGTGAAAAACGGTGAATTGATCCTCCTTGCCATGCACTTCTCCATAATCCTCATGGCCAAAGTGCCACCATTTGTGTTTGATGAAAGTGTGGCATCCAAATCCTCCTTTTTCCGTCTCCTCCAAAGTGTAGCTTGGCGTCTCTTGCATCAACTCGTCTTGCATCTTATCACCTACACCACAAAAGTTTAAAGAATTTCCAGTGGACTCTATGACATCATAACTCAACTCATTTTGCAAATCATCTAAGCAAAGATAATCATCTCCTAAATCTTTTTTCAAATCATCTAAGCAAATGAAAGAATCTCCCACATCAAAAGGATATAGATTAAGATACTCTTCATGATATGGTGGGCTATCTCCATCTCTTGTCTCATCATGGATTTGAACATCGACCATGTTATGGTCTCTCAATGGTGCTTCCTCTCTTGTGGATCCCAACTTCTCCCTCTTGCACTTGGCATTTTCTTCTAGTTTCCAAATCTCCAATGCGTCCGGTTCATTAAGGGCTTTGTTGAAATGGAACTCCACTTTCTCCTCGCCAATCTCGAAAGTGACCTTCCCATTCCTCACGTCAAACTTGGCACCCGCCGTAGCTAGAAACGACCTTCCGAGAATGATGGGCACCATCGGGTCCTCTTTCTTGTCAAGAATCACAAAGTCGTCGGGTACAAAATACCTTCCAACTCGAACCGGGACGTCATCAAGAATTCCGGTGGCCTTTGAAGATGAACCATCGGCCATGGTAAGACTCATATCAACCGGCTCCATATCTCCGAGGTTAGCCCTTCTCCATATGCTCATGGGCATAGCCGAAATACTTGCTCCCAAATCACAAAGAGCCTTGAAGTTTTGGGATCCAATCGCTACGGTGATGGCAAATCTTCCAGGATCACCAAGCTTTTGAGGTAGCTCCAATATCTTCACCTCATCTTGCATCTCAATAATTGACCTCTTCTTGCTAAAAATTTCCTTCAAGAACTTAGCATAAGATGGCATCTCACTTAGAGCATCGGTGAAAGGAATGGTAATGTTCAAGCCTTGCAAAAGCTTCAAGAATCGCTTGAACTTGCCCTCAACAATCTCCTTGGGCTTCTTCATAGGATATGGAAGAGTAGTGCCACTTTGCTTCTTGCTTGAATCAACCTCCTTGGATCGATCTTTCTCCACAAATTCACCTTGGACCGACGTTGGAAGTACCTCGGGACCGACTTCAGGGACATCGGTCCCAGGGCAAAGATCATCTGGGCACGTCGGGCCGACTTTAGGGCAAGTCGGGCCCGAGTTGGGTTCAACTTCGGTCCACTCCAGGGGACTTCCTCCGTCTACAGGATCGACATCTGGGAACGTCGGGCCCGAGTTGCTGGGAACCTCGGTCCGACTCTCTTCTTTTGATCTTGGAACTTGTGGCTCGGGCAAACTCCGTCCACTCCTTAATCCTATGGCACAAACTTCATTTTGTTGTTGTGGGGCACGGGGATTCTCCTCGGGTCGGCCCGGGAGTCTCCCTTCCTCTCGTGGAAGTTGATTCGCCATGTGAACAAATTGATTGTCCACTTGCCTTCTCCAAACACCCAACTCCTTGAATTGATCATCAAATTTCCTCTCCATGTTGGTGACTTGATTCTTCAAATCTTGAGCCCACGGTGGTGCTTGCTCATAAAATCCGGGAGGTCGGTATGGTGGTTGTTGGGCCCTTGGCTCGTTGTTGTTGAAGTTGTTGTTGTAGCCACTAGCTTGCCCTTGATTCCACCTTCCTCCATTGTTGAAATTGGATCTTCCTCCGAAATTTCTTTGGACATAATGAGCTTCCTCAATTTGTTCCGCCAACCGAATTTGGCGCTCATTTGGGCACTCTTGTGCTCGATGCTTCAAGGAACCACACTCTTCACATGCTCTTGTGGTTTGTTGGGCATAACTCATCTTCCTCCTCATTTTGTTCAATTCATCCTCCAAGAATTGGATCTTCACATCTTTGTCCACCTCCTCACTTTTGGGATCGTAGAGCTTCTTCGGACCTTCAATGAACCCACAACTCCCAGAGTTTGTCCAACAACTCCCATGCTTGTTCCGGCGGCTAGTCAATGAACCCACAATCGGTATGGAGGTTCAATTTATCCTTTGTGGCGGTGTTGATCCCTTGGAAGAAGATGTCTTAAAGGAAATAGGGTTGTTGACCATGTGTCGGACACGCCCTCAACATCTCTTTGAACCTATCCCACGCCTCAAAAAGTGGCTCATGAGCTCCTTGTTGGAAACTAGCAATCTTCCTCCTAAGCTCCGTCGTCTTGGTGGGCGGGAAGAATTTCATCAAGAACGCTTCATTTAGGGCCCTCCATGATGTGATGGATCGAGGTGCTTGACTCTCCAACCAATGCAAAGCCTTGCCTCCCAAAGACCACTTGAAGGCCTTGAGTAGCACATACTCAAGTGTCTCATCGTCCGTGGAAATGGTCTCACAAAGGTCCTTGAATTGCTTCACATGCTCGATCGGACACTCATTCGGCCTCCCTTGGAATTGCTCTCTCTTGATGAGTAAGATAAATTGAGTTTTTATCTCGAAATTCCTTGACACCTCCGGCAAGACGATGGCCGGCTCCGGGACCTTCAACTCCGGATGCATGTATTGTCTAGCATTCCGGGGTTGAGTGTTGATTTGGGCCTCCAACCTTATCCTTTGCTCCCTCTCTCTACGGGCCTCAACATCTCGGTTTGCCATCTCTATTTGCATTCGAGCCATGTCGGCTCTCATCCTCTCGAACTCCTCATCTCGGGCTTGGTCCGCCATCCTCTTCTTCTTGCGGGCTTGCCTTAGAATACTCTCCGGGTCACACACAAAGTCGAGCTCAAAGGTTCCTCGGACGGAACTAGCTCGCATGCACCTACAACCAAAGACACAAACAAAACCGAATCAAAACAAACAAGGGGTTTGGGCTAATCCCTCACCCAAATCACTACCAAAATCAAAGACTCAACAAAAATGGAAACCTCGAACAAGTATAACTCCCCGGCAACGGCGCCAAAAATTCTGATCGGTCCGGGAATCGGAGGGTCTCACAATTTAAATTTATAAAACCGAACCTCACTTGTAGTAAAGAGGTAGGGTTTCGAACACACGGGAGTTCGTGCGTCGAGAGTACCCGAAAAGACTAAAAAGAGGAGAAAATAAAGACAAACGAAGGAAAACAAGAGAGATCTCCTCGGACCGACATAGGGTCACTTCGGTCCGAGGTAGGATAGAGGTTGAGTTGCACGGGACCGACGTAGAGCAAGTCGGGCCCGAGGTTCTGGGTAACTCGGTCTAAGCAAAAAGTAGATCGGTCTTGGGTTTTTGGGTTCCTCCCCCAACTAGACTTGGATATTCTACCTCAATTCAACCAATAAGTGTTTGATTCTAATGAGATCGAGGTTGCTCATCTCGAATCCCTCCAATCTACACCTCGACCTAAGGGAGCTTTCACTCACCTTCGATGCTAGAGACTTGTGATGGGATCGAGACCACTTTCGCTTACTCTTACCAAACACAAACTCTAGATCCCTTGCTTTCACAAGATAATTGAAGCTCAATGTAGAGGGGATTCACAAATCAAGCACTCAAGGCTATGGAATTGGGGTTTTCTACCCAAATCTAGCTAGGGGGATTCCCCCATAGCCCAAGACTATGGAATCTACTCCCTGTGGTAAGAGAAAAGCATAAACAAAATGGAAATCAAGCAAATCTCAATCAACATCATCCAATCAAACTTCAATTGCAAACAAACTCAAAGTGTCTACAAAATCCAAGTTCAAATCTACTTGATCAAAGCAAAACAAAGTACAAAACTCACAATTCTTCCTCTCTTCTCCACCGATCTCTCCTTCTCTTCCTTCTCCCTTCTTCTCCTTTCTCTCCAAGTCTTCCTTGAGCCTTTGAGAGTGAAATTGGGTTTGGTGTGTGTGTCCCACTCGTCCTCCTCCACCCTCCACACATTGATTGATCACTAATCACCTCTCTTTATAGCCTCTCATGGATTGGGGACCAAGGAATCCCAATTTAGAAAGGGGCAAATGTGGAAAGTTACTAAAAATATGCCTTGGGGAACAATCCTCTCAATTGTCGACTTAGGACCGACACGGATGCATCTCGGGCCCGACGTTGGGAACGTCGGTCCCGTTCATTGGGAGCTCGATCTCGGGCCCGACATGGCGTATCTCGATCCAGGGCCTCGATCCTTGTCTTCTTCCTTGGTTTCCTTTGGTTCCACTTCATTCTTAGCTTGGCTCTTGCACTCCTTAACTTGGCTCCTTCCTTAGCTCCTCGAAATGACCCTCATTCTTGCCATTTTACCTACAAAAACAAACAAACTCGCATAGTTTCCGACTCTTGAAGAAAACCGGGAACTAAGCTAAAAAGAGACAAAACTAACAAAGAAGAGAATGAAAAACACATATTTACAAGGGAAATCAACTACTAAAACACCTCCAAAATGAGAGACATCAGCAGGGGCGTTCTTTTCACTACAAATGTGCTATCCGAGCCAACACTTCATCTTTCTCAGTTCTTTTTCTCTTCTTAAGACAACTCCTTCCATTTCCACCTCCATCATCTCTTGATTTTCACCCCTCATCCACATCAACATCACACCCACTCTAAGTCCTAATTCCCGGATCAATGGGGTCAAGCTTATAATGGCTAGGATACTTTTGTGGAGCTAGAAATAAGGCTTTAGGCTCAAACAAGGGGCTTCAAATCAAGGGATCATGCATAGGTAGGATGAATAGGAGAGAAAAAGGCAAGTGAAAATAAGTTCAATATCATTTGATCTAACAAGTAATGAGTATATCTTCATTGGTTTCAAATTTCAAATAATCATGCTGTTGGATCGTTAGTCAGAAATACAAGGGCGTCCTTAAAAGAGTTAAGGTTGTCCTTCACCAGGATGTCCTTAATAAAGATCAAGGACTTCCTTGGTTCGCAGCGGAAATCAAAAGACTAAACAGGTTAAGACAATAAGTAAGGAACGCTTTTGATTTATAGAGGAACCACTCAAGTACCAACTAGTCCTTGAGTGTAAACCTCTACCTCCTTTGAGGATTTTGTAATAGCTTTTTCCTTTGTTATTAAGTTTCCTTACAATACACTGGCGAGCGGTTACACTTCTCTGGCACTTAGACTGGCGTCCCTAAGTCCACTAGTAACAACCCCTTTAAGCCTGTAGAGTAACCTAACTTAATTTCTCTAAAGGAAACTATCACCTCGTCCTTACAGTTCGTCGTAAGGACTCTCTCACTTTTTTTTTTGTTCTTTTCTATTACAAACAGTTTGTGATTTTGTTGAACGCTTCTCGCTCGATCTAACACCTAAGTCTCACTTGTTCTTGAGCTTGTTCTTGGTGTTCTTGGTGTTCTTGAGCGACTTGACAAATTCTCTGAATATTCTCTGAAGCGTCACATCACAATAAATACTCTGGGGAGTATTTATAGTGACATTGGGAAAGGGCAACTTTATCTCTGACAATCATGCCCTTGGGGACGTTGCAACAGTAATCGGCTTCCACGTGTTGCTCTGATGATCAAGGAAGCCTACTGACAATTCTGTTAGGCTTGGATGCGGGATCTTCTTCCACGTGGAGATCATGATCAAAGCTTGTCTGGTGATGTCACTTTGTCGGCCAGCTTTGAAGGACTCCAGTGTAATGATTAGGGACGGTGTCCTTGTTTGTATTTTACCAAGCCGTTCACTGAAGGATGTAGCGTCCTTACTTCCTAAGGACGGCTACCTAATCCTCAACTTGTTGTCCTTTTCAACATGCGTTCCTGAAACACTTGGACAACTTTATTAGATCAAGGCGAGTTTGTCATATCAAAACTAAGGGACGCTAGGCACAATGTTAATTACTGAAGGCGTCCTTAACATTGTCCCAACAGTTTCCCCCTTTTTGATGATGACAAACTCTGGGCAATAAACATTTTGCACTTAAGCTCTAGCATGCTTTGAAAACTCAAAGAGCGTCCTTTCAACATTTCGAAATAATCTACAGGCACAATTTTTCAATACTTGATCTAATCTTCCTTTTGGATTTTAGGGAAGGGACGGCTTTCTAAACCAAATATTCCTTTCTTAAAAAGAGTCCCTTTTAAACTTAGTTCCTTTCACTGAAATTTCTCCTTAACACTTGCTTATTCTAGATAACTATTAAAAGCGCATCTCTGCAAAACTACACTTCCCCCTTTTGGCATCATCGAAAAGGATAACAAGTTAGCTTAAGGACGATAGCACAAAATCATAATTAGAAGCAAGAGAACGCTTAAACACACATATACACACAAACACAAGAATTGCCATTGAAACGAAATGTAGTCATTACAGACAAGCAGACAAGTGTTTGAAAAAACAAAAGAAGCACAGGCAAAAATAACGAGGGAATAAAGGGTTAGGTGGGAGGTGATCCAGCAGGACGGCTTTGATCATTGACATTGGCGTCCGTCGCAGCAGGTTCCTCTTCCTCTTGGGTGTCTCCCTCTGTACTATCCCTGTGAATTGACTGGACTAGTAGCTTAATCAAGTCATTCTGAGTCTTAACAGCCTGAAAGTAGTGGTAGTTCTGTTGCATGGCAGCGTTGTTCTGTTGAATGATGGCGTTCCCTTGTTGCGCAAGAACATTTTGATTGTTAAGGATGAGGGCGTACAGCTGCTTCTCAGAGTATGCTTCTGTGTTGGACGGAGCAGGAGAGCACTGAAAGTAGGACGGCTGTTGAAGAGGAGGAAGATGAGAAGGCGAGAAGTTGAAGTCCATCTGATCGGCATTGAAGAAGGACGACAACTGATCAACTTCAGCATAGCGAGCAACACGTTCTTCCTCAGTATCAACTATCAAGGGAGGCTCAGGAGCAACAGTCTTCCCTTTCTTTGCAGCTTCTTGTCTAGCACGCTCGTCCTCAGCAGCTTTCTTAGCAGCTTCTTGCCTTAGTCGTTTCTCTTCAGCTCTCTTGGCGGCCTCTTCTTCTTTCTTTTTCTTTGCAGCCTCTTTTCTCTCTTTCTCAATTTGCTTCCTGATGGAGGGAAGCTCAAGGCTATGCTTTATCTCCAGGACGCCATACTTTTGATCCCATGGCAATCCCAGAGTTGTTTCTTCTCCAGGAGTGTAAGCATCGTTTTCAATCAGCAGAGCTTTCACCAAACCTGGATAAGGAAGGGCATGGTTCTTCTTTGTACACTTGGCCATGTGCTCAATCATTATTCTGGCCAAGTTGATCTTTCTGCCTTGAAGGAAGGCGTCCAAGAGTAGACAGTCAATAGTTTGCACAATCGACTTCTTCTCTTGCCTGGGGACGATAGTCCTGCAGATCATATAGTGTGCCATAGCACCAGTGTGAGACAGGACTGAAGCAACCCGGTCATTTGCATCTGGAGTCTTCCCATTGAAGATCCTCCGGAATAAGGCATTCAGTGCCTCGCCTTCTATCCCAAAGCCGGAAGCCGGAACTCTGTGCAAAGCGTCATTCCCTGGACGCTGTTTGTCTAGCCCCATCAGCTGGCGGATGGTCTTCTCAGAAAAAGTAGCAGACTCTCCATTTGCCAAGAACGTCCCTGTGCCATTCTCGATGTTGATATTGAGAGAATCATAGAAGTCCTGCACAAGCTTGGGATCAACCTTGACGTTCTCTTCTGAGATCTTGAGCCACCCTTGAACTTTTAAAAGTTCAACGAGATCCTTGGCCTCAGAAAACTGGCTAAGGAAGGCTTCATCATAGACGAGGGGAGGAAGAATATGCTCAGACTTCTTGTTTTTCTTTTTGGGCGGACCAGAAGTACCGTCCTCATTCTCTTCTTCATCATCCTCGTCTTCTTCTCCTTCATTATTATCTCCTTCCTGGAGATTTTCATCAGTCTGTCCCTCAGATGGACCAGTTGCGTCCTTGGACGCTTTTGTTTTTCGTGGACGCTTTTGTCCACCTTTTCCTTTGGGGGCAGACTTATCCCCCGTGTCCATTGGGACGGCTTCCCATGGAGGAATCTCAAGAGCATCAGCAGATATTTGCTCATCGATAGTGAGAGCGTCCTCTTGTACCACATTGTCGCGTTGATTTGCAATTTTGCGACAAAGCTCTTCGTCCTTAGCAATCTGCTGTCTTGTGAGTTCATCCAGGACGATTGTTGTAGAGATCTCCTCAGAGTTAGCAGAGCCAAACTCCGCTTCTATGGAGTCGTCCCTCTCAGCTGAGTGGCCCCTTGATTTGGGAGTGGGAGGGGCAGAGGGGGAAGGGGAATTTTGAGGAGATGGGGATGGGGAGATGTCAACATCAGGGAAGGCCTGCTTTAATTGGAGAAGGGTAGGGTCAGGTATGGATGGGTCGAGGATGTCGATCGATGAAGGTGTGGTTGAAGGGGTGTCAAGTGGAATGGGATTGGGCTTGGCCTTGGCGAGCTTTCGCCTTTTGAGGGGTTTGGAGTGAGGACGGTCATGCTTGAATTTGGTTCGCTCCTCCACATTAGTCGGAAATCTGTCAAAGATTTTTGTGGGTTGGGAGGAGGAAGCCTTTTGTGGGAGAGAGGAGCGGATAAGACGAGATGGAGGGGGAGTAGGTTTGGTGGTAAAAGTTCGGGGAGGGGATGAAGGAGAAAAGGGATTGGAGTTTGGTTTCACTGACCTTTTCTTTGATGCTGTGGAGGGAAGATCCACAAATCGGGCATTGGAAAGGTCTGGGATGGATTCAATCAAGGGGATCCTCCAGTCTTGACCTTGGAACGCCTCTAAGAAAATGTTGGTGCCTCCACAGAAAGGAGCGTCCATTCCCCCTGTCTTCCTCAATACGGGCACCACAAAACGATCCAAGAACGTCCTCAGATTGCGAAGACGGACTTGATCCTTGCAATCCTTCATGTAGTTCACCACAGCAACATAGAGAGTGCGTGGCTTTGTGTCGATGAAGTCCTTCAAGATTTCGTCAATCTGAATTTCTGGAGGACCTTCGACGTAAAAGTTCCTCTTAGCAAGACGCTTGCGCTTCCCACTCAAAGACAAACTAGAAGTGTTCATGACCCTTGACATTCTGAGCTGATCGGAGAGAGGTCGTCGGAGACTGATCGGAAAGCTAGAGAGATGTTGCCGGAAATCTAGAGAGAAGTCAGAGCAAAACAGAGCTTTGAGATTTTAGCGTGCGAAAGTTCTGACAGCCGTTTCAATCAATGTATATATAGGAGGTTGGTGAGGGGCACGCTGGTAACTTCCTCATCTCAAGATTCAAACGGCAACTGTTCAACTTCCAAAAAAGGGCGCGTTCCGAATGAACCTGTACTGTACTGGCGTCCTCAACTCAGATTATAGCTGTCGTTCACAGAATTTACACATCCTTCCTGGGATCACCTTAGGAACCAATTTGAAAACTATGCAAGTACGTCCCGTAAAAGAAAAGTGAAGATCATAGGACGCTTTTTGCAAAGTTTTCGGCTAGGGAAAGCTTAGAGTTCCCATCATTTCGGCTTATAATGAGGGTTGGGTGATCAGGGAAACTCTTTTTCAAGACAAAAGAGAAATTCAAAGGCGTTCTCATGATATGCACACAGCAGTTTTAGACTAGCGTTCTTGCAAAAGTGAAATTAGTGCATAATGTACTTAGCAATTATGTAATCAACTAAACATAGCCAAGCATTGAGGGAATAGCAGAACGGGACTTGCTACTTAAAGGTTATCATCCCTAAGAGCAGCCTGAGATGCTCAAAGGGACGTCTATCAAGTGCTTTGGTAAAAATATCAGCTATTTGGTCCTCAGTCCTTACATGTCCCATGCTAATAATTCCTAGTTCCACATTATCACGCAAGAAATGATGTCTTATATGAATGTGCTTTGTGCGAGAATGAAAAACAGGATTCTTAGCAATTTCTATGGCACTGGTATTATCACACAAAATAGGAATAGTTTCAAGAGATATACCATAGTCCTCAAGTTGATATTTGATCCAGATAACTTGTGAACAGCACGAGGCAGCAGCAACGTACTCAGCTTCCGCAGTTGAAAGCGCCACAGAGTTCTGTTTCTTAGATCCCCATGAGACTAGGCATGAACCAAGAAACTGTGCCATTCCTGAAGTACTTTTTCTATCAATGACATGTCCAGCATAGTCAGCGTCAGAGTAGCCAACTAGTTTGAAGGACGTCTTCCTGGGATACCAAAGGCAAAGATCGTCCCGTCCTTTGAGGTAGCGGAAAATCCTCTTGACTTCTTGCATGTGGGACTCCTTTGGATTTGCCTGGAAGCGTGCACACAAGCAAACTGCAAACATGATGTCTGGACGGCTTGCGGTCAGATAGAGCAAAGAGCCAATCATTCCTCTGTATAGCTTTTGATCAACGTCCTTCCCTTGTTCATCTGCATAAAGACGTGAATTTGGGGAACAGGGTGTTGCCATTGGCTTGGACGTATTCATCCCAAATTTCTCCAGCATTTCACGGACATACTTTTGCGGATGAATGCGCGTCCCATCTTTGAGTTGGTTGATTTGAAGTCCCAGGAAGAAGGTGAGTTCTCCAATGAGAGACATTTCAAATTCACTACTCATTAAGGACTTGAACTCATCTACAAGTTTCATGTTAGTACTACCAAAGACTATATCATCAACATAGACTTGGGCAATTAAAATGTCCTTGTGAACTTTCTTAATGAACAAAGTTTTATCAATTGAACCTCTTGTGTAGCCATTAGACAGAAGAAAGGACGCAAACCTGTCGTACCATGCACGATGAGCTTGCTTGAGTCCATAGAGAGCTTTGTCTAAGTAGTACACATTATCTTGATGAGAGGCGTCCTCGAAACCAGGCGGTTGAGCAACATACACCTCTTCCTTGAGTTTTCCATTTAGAAAGGCAGTCTTGACGTCCATCTGAAATAGCTTGAATCCTTTGTGTGCGGCAAAGGCAATGAGAAGACGAACGGCCTCAATTCTAGCAACGGGAGCAAAGGTTTCATCATAGTCAATGCCTTCCTCTTGCTTGAATCCTTGAGCCACCAGTCTTGCCTTGTTCCTTGACACACGACCACTTTCATCGAGCTTATTTCGGAACACCCAGCGCGTCCCTATGATATTTTTCCCTTTGGGACGAGGGACGAGAGTCCAAACTTTGTTCCTTTCAAACTGGTTAAGTTCTTCTTGCATTGCTTGGATCCAATCAGCGTCCTGAAGTGCTTCTTTGAAATTCTTTGGTTCCACCATAGATACAAAGGCGTTGAACGCACAGAAGTCTAAATTTGCACTTTGGGACTTGCTCGCAGCTGATCTGGTTTGAACTCCTTGAGCTGGGTCGGAGACAATCTGAGAAGTTGGATGATCTTTTGAGAAACGGGACTCTCTTTGAAATAGTTGAGCAAACCTAGGATCAATTTCATCATCTGAAGGGGCGTCCTCGGTGTGTTCCCCCTCAGAGAGAGCGTCCACACCTTGACCTTGCAGACTTGATTCAGCCACATCTTGTTGAATTGGAGATTCACTTCGAGAAGGAACTCCTTCAACAATACTAGGAACGTCCACCGAGACTTCTTCAGGATTTGGAGTGGCGTCCTTAGGAACATAATATTTTCCAGAGGACCCAAAATCAGCTTCGTCTTCAGAATCGTCCTGCTGTTGTGAGGAAGAGCGTTCTTTCTTACTTGGTTTTTCTTTATGAGAAACGCTCTCCTTGAACACAACATGAATGCTCTCCTCAAGCTTTAGAGTCCTTTTGTTGAAAACTCTATATGCTTTGCTGGTTAGAGAGTATCCAAGAAATATAGCTTCATCACTCCTTGCATCAAACTTTCCAAGTCGTTCTTTGTTATTTTTGTGAACAAAGCACTTGCATCCGAACACTCTAAGATAATCAATGCGAGGCTTCCTTCCATTCAACAATTCATAGGACGTCTTTTTGAGCAGCGGACGGATCATGGCACGATTGATGATATAACAAGCTGTAGCAATAGCTTCTGCCCAGAAGTACATAGGAACGCTATTGGCTAAAAGCATAGTCCTTGCCATATCCTCCAGCGTCCTATTCTTTCTTTCCACAACACCATTTTGTTGAGGAGTCCTTGGAGCTGAAAAATTGTGCGAGACACCATGTTGATCACAGAAGACCAGGAACTCTGAATTCTGAAACTCCGTTCCATGGTCTGATCTTATGGCTTTAAGAGGCGTCTCCAGGGCAACTTCCACTTGTTTGATGAAGACTTTGAACGCATTAAAGCAATTTGTTTTGGAAGCCAAGAAAAGAACCCAAGTGAAACGAGAAAAATCATCTACAAGAACGTAAATGTACCTCTTTCCACCATGGCTCAACGTCTTCATTGGTCCACAAAGATCCATATGAAGGAGTTCCAAAGGCTTCTTTGTGCTGACTTCGTTCTTAGATTTGAAGGACGTTCTTGTTTGCTTCCCTTTAATACATGCTTCACATTGTTCAATCTTCTCAGGATCAATTTGAGGAAGTCCTTTCACAAGATTTCTTTGATGCAGTTTGAGGATTGTGCTTAGTCCAGCATGTCCAAGACGACGATGCCAGAGGTCAGCGTCCTCCTTTGAAACAGATAGGCACAACTCAGATTTTGGCTTGAACTCTTGATTGAAGATGTAGACATTGTTCTGGCGAACTCCTTTGAGAACAACTTTGTTGGACTTCTTGTTGATCACGAGACACTCCTTTGAGTCAAATGTGACTAAATTTTCACCTTGGTCACACATTTGGGAAACACTCAGGAGATTGAAACCAAGTCCTTCAACAAGACTGACATTTGTTGCTTTGATGGACGGATTGAGAATAGCAGTTCCCGTCCCTTTGATCTTTCCCCTGCCCTTATTGCCAAACGAGACCGTTCCTCCCGTGGCACTACTCTGGATAGAAGTGAGATGGATCTGGCTTCCTGTCATATGATTTGAGGCGCCACTATCAATGATCCATGGGCGTCCCCTCACTTCCACCTCATCTTCAGATTTAGGAGCGTCCTCCTCATCAACTGTGGCGTCCTCCATAGCCATGAAAGCCACTTGATCATTATCGAAGGCGTCCTCAAGAGCAATGTAGGCCTCTTCTTCATCGGGTTCTTCATCATCAGAACTCATGTTATCCCATGCAGAAGCAAACGCTCCAATGAGTGCCTTTGTCTTCATATCCTTTGAAGACATTCCTGTTGTACACTTTTTAGCAAAATGTCCTTTCTTGTTACATTTAAAACAAGTAAGTTCCTTCATCTCTGCCTCTGTGTACTTGGGACCTTTCTTCTTGGGCATTTTGTGCTTGTTGAAATGTTTGCTCCTTTTTCCAAAAGAACGCAGAACTTTGTTAAAAAGAACAAGTCCTTCCTCTTCTTCAAGCTGTTCCTTAGACTTGCTTTCTCTTTCTTTCACAGCTTGAACTCGCATCTTTTCACGGTTCTCATTCTTATTGGCTTCCACCATCATAGCAAGTTCTTGTTGACGACGAAGATACTCAGCGTACTTTGGTGTTGAGGTCATCAATGCAATATCTGTTTGAGGATTTCTTGCCAATTCAGCCAAATCAGCTTCCCTTCTTGCTTCATAACCCCTAAGCTTCCCATAGATCTCTTCCATATCCAGGGTCTTGTTAGCGGTGTTTTCCTTGAACGTGGTTCTATCAAAGTTCCACTTTCCTGTGAGTCCATCAATGACTATTCCAACTCTGTTCCTCATTGAGACTTCAGCTTCTGGGATACCCAAGTTTCGCATTTTGGTCACAAGGGCTTCAAAGCGACTTGAGTAGTCCTTTACAGATTCATTAGGCAGCATTCTGAAGGCATAGAACTCTTTTTTAATTTCAAGCTTGACATCTTCCTTCATCTCAGCTGTTCCTATGTGGTACTTTTCGAGAGCTTCCCACTGTTCTTTTGCCGTAGTCAAGTTGCTGACTCTGATGGCGTCCCTCTCACAGAGAGATGC
Organism: Polygonum aviculare; assembly: GCA_934048045.1. NCBI lineage: Eukaryota > Viridiplantae > Streptophyta > Magnoliopsida > Caryophyllales > Polygonaceae > Polygonum > Polygonum aviculare. The sequence continues at coordinate 11,667,142 of OW204025.1, read as the reverse complement.
TTGAAGGAAGCATATAGCCTTAGCGTTCGTTTCCATAAGCTTGAATTCATCAGGACCCCATTCATCCTCTTTGTCTTTCTTGTCTTCAGGGACTTTGAGATCACCCTTCATGATTACCTTCCAGCATTGATAATTTGTGCTTCTGCAGAAATTCTCAAATCTAATTTTCCAGCGGTTGAAGTTGCCGTCCGTCAGGCGCGGAGGCTTCACGAACGAGATTCCAATGGGTTCCATGTCCATCTTAACCTGCAACTCAGTAAGAATCTAGAGCGCCTGCTCTGATACCAATTGTTGGATCGTTAGTCAGAAATACAAGGGCGTCCTTAACAGAGTTAAGGTCGTCCTTCACCAGGATGTCCTTAATAAAGATCAAGGACTTCCTTGGTTCGCAGCGGAAATCAAAAGACTAAACAGGTTAAGACAATAAGTAAGGAACGCTTTTGATTTATAGAGGAACCACTCAAGTACCAACTAGTCCTTGAGTGTAAACCTCTACCTCCTTTGAGGATTTTGTAATAGCTTTTTCCTTTGTTATTAAGTTTCCTTACAATACACTGGCGAGCGGTTACACTTCTCTGGCACTTAGACTGGCGTCCCTAAGTCCACTAGTAACAACCCCTTTAAGCCTGTAGAGTAACCTAACTTAATTTCTCTAAAGGAAACTATCACCTCGTCCTTACAGTTCGTCGTAAGGACTCTCTCACTTTTTTTTTTGTTCTTTTCTATTACAAACAGTTTGTGATTTTGTTGAACGCTTCTCGCTCGATCTAACACCTAAGTCTCACTTGTTCTTGAGCTTGTTCTTGGTGTTCTTGGTGTTCTTGAGCGACTTGACAAATTCTCTGAATATTCTCTGAAGCGTCACATCACAATAAATACTCTGGGGAGTATTTATAGTGACATTGGGAAAGGGCAACTTTATCTCTGACAATCATGCCCTTGGGGACGTTGCAACAGTAATCGGCTTCCACGTGTTGCTCTGATGATCAAGGAAGCCTACTGACAATTCTGTTAGGCTTGGATGCGGGATCTTCTTCCACGTGGAGATCATGATCAAAGCTTGTCTGGTGATGTCACTTTGTCGGCCAGCTTTGAAGGACTCCAGTGTAATGATTAGGGACGGTGTCCTTGTTTGTATTTTACCAAGCCGTTCACTGAAGGATGTAGCGTCCTTACTTCCTAAGGACGGCTACCTAATCCTCAACTTGTTGTCCTTTTCAACATGCGTTCCTGAAACACTTGGACAACTTTATTAGATCAAGGCGAGTTTGTCATATCAAAACTAAGGGACGCTAGGCACAATGTTAATTACTGAAGGCGTCCTTAACATTGTCCCAACACATGCCATTGTCAAGTGATAAATGCATTTGGAAGAGTAAAAATCACACATGAAAAACCAAGGAATAAAACATACATTCCTTGTGGCCAAAAGATTTCTCACTTAGGTTCAAATTTGTTGGATTGCTTTTCACTTAGAATCATGCATGCTCAATGTTCATTATATGCTCAAAATTCGAAAATCAAAGTCATAGTGGGCAATCTTACAAAGCAAGTTACAAGGAATTACATGATAATGTTCATAATCACTATCCTAGGACATCATAGCAAAGGGCATTCATCCATCATGAAAATCAAAACAAAAAGACTCAATCATGCAAACACACATATACACATGCAAACACACACACAAACAAGGAAACACATAACACAAACAAGTAGCATCTCCCAACCACCCCATACTTAAAACATCAATGTCCCCATTGATTAAAAAGTAAAGAGAGGGAAAAGAGAAACTAACTTGGGTTTGGAGCATTGGAGAAGATTCATCTTTGAGGAGGTTGAGGGAATGGAGCATCCGGGAACATCTTTTGAGCAAGCCAAGCATTGTAGGAAAATCGGGCTTGGCGGTCTTCATTGTACTCGTCCCGGAAGTTGTTGAAGCCTCGAGTTGCATCTTGGAAACGGGTCAAGTTTTGGGTGTGGTGGTTTTGGATAGTGGAGTACAAGAAGTTTTGTTGAATGCCGAGGGCGTCCATCTTGGCGTTGAGCATGTCCATGGTCGGAGGGACTTGAGAGCTAGACTCGCCACCTTGAGGCTCAAATTGAGGACCACCGGACCACTCGAATCCGGAAGGATTGGAGGAGTACGGGAACATTCCGGGTTGGGGACCCATCGTGTAGTCCATAGGATCACCGCTCCCCTGCCCTGCCTCGCCGCCGACCCCGAATTGCCCGGAGCCGACCCTATCCTGAGAAGAATCACCTCGCTGAAAGTGGTCGCGGCCGACCTCAGGATGGTCGGCGCCGACCCCTTCCAGCGAGTCCCTTCTTGCTCGCTTTTGCCTTGTGCGAGTGGTTGAGCCATCTCTCGGGAACCGACTCGGTTGTCGCCTTGCATGTTCATCTTCCAAGAGGAGTTGGGAGTAGGGAGTGGGCGATTTCGAGGGTGCCCAAACATCATACCAATTAGGGAGGTAGAACAACTCACAATTTTCATCATTGAGGCGCACTTCATGAGTGACGCCGGTAGGAGTGGTGAAGTTGTTGAAGTAGCCGGTCCCATCTCTCCACTCAACCACCTTAGTATTCAAGTAGTACCGGACATCCATGCGGGTCACGGGCTTGGAGTTGTAGCGGGCGAGATCGACCTTGAGGGCTTGGGCAATGAGGACTACCAACCAACCACACATGGTATACTTCGGGCTCTTTCGTTGGTTGATGATGTTGTAGACGAACTCATAGGCAAAGTTGATTGTTGGAGCATCGGTGAAGAGGATGGAGGACAAGCACGCGAGCTCTCGCAAAGTGGGGCGAGAGAGCTCATACTTGCACCAAATAGCGGCACCAAGAATGCGCAAGATCACCTTGAAGACCGGGCTAGCAATGTCCCGAGCAAGTGGGTTGCTCGTGGTTTCTCCTTTGCCGGCAAGGTATGACCACATCCGCTGGACGGGGAAGTCCTTTAAGGCGTAGGTTCCCGATGGTGAAGGGAAGCCTAGCATCTTGTTGAGCTTGGTAATAGTGGTAGCGTGCTTCTTCCCGCTAATTTGAAATTCGATCTTGGTCTTGCCAAAGTCCTCTTTGTGTGGCCCCGAGATAGTGAGGGTGGCGGCTAACTCACAAGTAAGCGCCGGGTAGTGTCTTTGGACGGGGTCATCAATGAGTCCATCGGCTCCAAGCAAACGGAACGCTTCCTCTACCGCCGAGTGCACCTTGAGGTTCACGTGCGACTCTTGATAGTAGGACCGCACCTTTACCGTTTCCTCCATCATTTTCTCATAGAGTTGCATTTGCCCTTCGTCTCGAATCACCACGTCATCCATTACCGCCACATTCTTGCCCTTCTTTTGTTTCTTGGTCGACCTTGAGGATGATGCCATTTCCTACAAAACCAAAGATTTTCCAAGATAATCTCCAACTCAAAGAACACAAACACCACACAAGATGCACTCAAATAACCACCAAAAAGTCACCCCATACTTGCAAGAAACACACACCTTCAATTTCATATGAAAATTCTCAACTAAGCATGCATAGTCATGAAAAATAGGCAAGAAATGGGAAAGACTCATGGGTTAATCAATCAAATCATGGCAAGAACAACTCAATAAACATGTTTTCAAAGAGATCACGAAGCATCCGGGGTCGGGGACGACCCATGGGAACTCGCACATAAACAAGTACGCACCAAAACAAGCAACGAACAATTTTCAAAATCTGGTGGTGGTCGCCGTTGACCCAAGGGTGGTCGGCGCCGACCTGTAGCAGCTAGCCATACTCGAAAAATTCAGTTTAAGCACTTTAATGGCTACCAAAAATCCTAGAAAAATTCTATTGACCCAAAATCTCCCAAACAATCATAGATCAAGTAAGAAATCATACCAAAACTCAAGAAACCTCAACCACACATGTAGATCTAAGCACATATAACCCAAATTTCAACATTCAAGCTCAAGAACACCCAAATCTAGATTTCAAACTAAACCCTCAAAATTACCCAAGTAAAATTGAATTTAAGAGCAAGGGAGTAGAAGAACATACCAAAAGAGTGTTAAACAAGATGAATGCAAGCAAAATAGGGGTCGAAGCCGAGGTTTTGAGAGGTCGGGGTCGTGGGTTTTGGAATATGGGGGCACAGAATTTCTGGTTTTTTGGAGTGGATTTGGGTAGAGGAAGGAAGATTAGGAAGGATTTTGGTGGAATTTGGAAGAAAAGAGGTAGATCTAGTGCTTTATGGAGCAATGTGGGTGAATGAGAGCTTGTAGGAGGTTTAATGGAGGCAATGGGTCGTGAATTAGCTGCTAGGTCGGGGAAGGGAGAGTAAAAAGAGGTGGGGAAGGGATAAAAATTGTAAAGAAAAATTTCAGGGGCTTACTTGTAATTTCCCGAAATTTTTAAACAATTTTAACCTTTTCGCCGGAGGGGGTCGGCCGCGACCATATGGGGGTCGGCGCCCACCATGTCCAGGAGCTTCCACCACTTTTGTTCGTTTGCCTTCAACTTCTTGCAACCGACCAAACCCTCGGGTCCCTACAAAATACTTATGGAAATGCAATGCAAACTACCTATCTAGTATAAGACAAGGAAAGAATGGGTTGCCTCCCGAAAAGCGCTTTCTTTAACGTCTTTGAGCTAGACGAGGAGTACCTTAGCTAGTGTTGAAGGGTTTTCTTGAACAAATAAAATTTATATTCAAGACCCCGCTGAGTATAGCGAAGTCACGATCGTCCACGGGAGTGAGAGTAGTGCTAAGTTTAATCGATAACTACGAAAAGAGCAAAAGAAACGCAAACAAACAGAGTCAGGATCGACCAGAGGAGGGTCGATCTCGACCCTTATGGGGTCGAACCTGAGAGCAAACTAGCACGAATCACACAAAATAGCTCGAGCACGATGATCGGTCCGGGATCGGAGGTCTCACAATTTAAATTTATAAAACCGAACCTCAAAATTGTAGTAAAGAGGTAGGGTGTCGAACACACGGGAGTTCGTGTGTCGAGTGTACCCGGAAGCACTTAAGAAGGGATGAAAACAAGGTAAAAACAAAGGAAAAGCAAAGGGAAATCACCTCGGACCGACACAGGTCACTTCGGTCCGAGGGTGGATCGAGGTCAATTTGGCCGGGACCGACGTTGATGCAAGTCGGGCCCGAGGTACTGGGTACTTCGATTTAGCAAACTTGGTAGATCGGTCTTGGGTTTTTGGGTTCCACACCTAGCTAAACTTGGATATTCTTCCCCAACTCAACCAATAAGAGCTTGATCTTAGTGAGATCGAGGTTGATCACCCCAAATCTCTCCAATCTACACTTCGACCCAAGGGAGTTTTCACTCTCCTTCGATGTTAGGTCTAGCAATTGGGATCGAGATGGCTTTCGCTTTTACTCTTACCAATCACAAGCCCTAAGCCCCTTGTTTTCACAAGAGAATTGAAGCTTAGTGTAGAGAGGATTCACAAATCAAGCAATCAAGGCTATGGAATTGGGGTTTTCTACCCAAATCTAACTAAGGGCTTCCCCCATAGCCCAAGACTATGGAATCTACTCCATCAAGTAAGAGAAAAACGAAATCAAATGGGTAATCAAACAAATCTCAATCATCATCATCAAATCAAGCTCCAATTTCATTCAAAACCAAAGTGTCTACAAAATCCAAGCTCCAATTCTACTAAATCAAGGGAAATTAAAGTACAAAACTCACTAGACCTCTCTCTTCTCCCACGATCTCCTCTTCTCTTCCTTCCTCCTTCTTCTCCTTGCCCTCCAAATCTTCCAAAGAGCCTTTAGAGAGTGATTTGGTTGTGATCTATCCTCCTCCTTCCAAGTTTTTCTCTAGTGCTCTCACATCACCTCTATTTATAGCCTTCTAAGGATTGGGGACCAAGGAATCCCAATTTAGAAAGGGGCAAATGTGGAAAGTTACTAAAAATATGCCTTGGGGAGCAATCAACAAATTGCCGACTTAGGACCGACACGGAGGGACATCGGGCCCGACGTTGCTCAACCTCGGTCCTGTGCGCTGGGTGCTCGATCTCGGGCCCGACGTGGTATACATCGATCTTGGGCCTCGATCCTTGCCTTCTTCCTTGGTTTCCTTTAGCTTCTCTTCATCCTTAGCTTGGCTCTTGCACTCCTTGATTTGGCTCCTTCCTTAGCTCCTCGAAATCGCTCTCATTCTTGCCATTTTACCTACAAAAACACATAAATTCGCATAGTCTCCGACTCTTGAAGAAAACCGGGAACTAGGCTAAAAAGGGAACGAAACTACAAAGAAGAGAATGAAAAACACATATTTACAAAGGAAATTAACCACTAAAACACAACCAAAACGAGAGACATCAGAATACCCCATACTTAAACTTGCTTGTCCTCAAGCAATAACAAAGTAAGCAAGACCGAAGCACAATCTTCAAGTAAAGCCTCATATGAAAAATCAAGTAAGCACAAGTGATAGACATGCTAGCAAGATTACATCATCACACATGATCAAGTGTTCATAGGAATAAAGTCTAATGCAACAAAGCCTCACTTTAGGTATGTAGAAATGTGTATCACTCATCATGTGTTTAGGCTTAGCAATGAACACTCAAACTCAAAAATCATACAAGTAAAGGCTTTACCATTGAAGCTAATATCACCAATTCCTCCACCTAGAGATGCCTATCACAATGCACACAAAGAATATGAACTTGGCTCAATGGAGGTCCTCAAAGAGGTTCCATTCGGCCGGGTTGTAATGGGGCTTTTGGTATTTCTCAAGGTAGGAATCATTTTGGTCTTGTGGTGCTTACAATGGGGATTGAACTTTCCTAGTCTCTCACCAAACTCTCCAAATTATTCCTCTTTCAACTTCACTCTTCCAAAAGACTTTGATTTTCCTTCTTTTCTTTTCTTCTTCTTTTTTTCAACCCACTTTTTCACTTAACATTCCACTTCATCTTTGCACTACACTTTTTGTTGGATTTTTCTCACTTTTTCCACTAGGATCGACTTTGAACTCACTCGGGCCCGATGTGCACTTTAACTCGGTCGGTGCCCTTTTCTTTCACTTAAGCATTTTGCTTTCAATCCACTACTTTTTTCCAACTTTTCTTTCTTTCACAACAAAGATGCACTACCCACTTGATTTATAACTCCATTTCTTTACCCTTCACCAAAGAGAATCTCAACTCTCCAAATATTCTTCCAAACCTCTCACTAAAGTCCAATCCCATGAGGGTCAAGTCATATAGGCTAGGAATCATATTTTTGAGGAGTTTCAAACAAAGGTCTAAGGCTAAAACGGGGCTACAAACAATGGTTTATCTTCAAGGTAGGATATGGAACATTTTGTGACTAAATGAAACAAAGTTCAAATCAATGTGACAAAGCATAGAACAAATCTCATATTGGTCTTGGAAAATAGATAAACACCTCAATAGCAAAGGACTCATGTGCATCAAAACTTATCCAAGAACTCATGTGCTCAATAAAAACATGCAAGATATCATATCACATTAAAAAAAACAACATCCATTTAGAGGCTAAACTATCCAAAAATATGCAAAGGACTTTACATGCTCACATCATCATTAGCCTTCATTTGGACATCTAAGATGGGAATTCCTAGTCAAAAACAAAATCTTTTTGTTGTTTTTCAACCGAAATTTTTCACATTTTTATGCATTTTTCGAAAATTTTCTCAAAGAAAAAGACAAACTCATCCATTCATGCCATAAAATCAATCATCATTCATCATGCATCTCATGCCACTATCCAAAAGAAAACATCCCATAAACAAGAAACAAACAAAAGCAACAAGCGACCTAATCATGGAATTAATGAGCAACTAACCCACCCCATACTTAAAACTTTTGATGTCCCCATCAAAACTCAAAAGTAAAGAGAGAAGAGTAAAGAAGACTCACAATTCCTTATTTCCAAATGGCTCGATGAGGCTTAGTTCGGGGAATGACCACGGCGGCGCCTTCTTTGAATCCGGGCGTGCCTCTCTCGCTCATGGACATGATCTTGGAAGAGATCATCGCTTGGTGGTTGGATTGGGGCCGCGGGAGGTGTCCATTGGTCTTCACGGGTCGCAAAATTCCCGGACATCCAATCGTTGAAGCTAGATTGCATGGACCACCTTTGGTCTTCGGCTGCCCTCAAATCTTCCACCTCGCGCCTTGTGTATGCGAGGTTGCGGTTCACCTCATCAAATCTCTCATGGAAGTGCTCTTGGTGTTGAAAAAGTTGTTGTTGTTGGTAGTTGAGTTGGTGGGCTTCTTGAAGCATTGATTGTTGTTGAAGTTGGAGGTGCGCCATTTGATTTGCCAAGAAGTTCATGTCCACCGTTTGGCTCGGCTCGGGGAAGACCATTCCGGGGCCATACCATTGGGCATACCCCTCATATCCTCCGTAGCTAGGTGGCACTTGGCGTGCTCCACTTCCCTCACCTTGCTCGAAGTGACTAGGGACCGGGTCGGGCAAAAATACATCGGACCGACGTTGATGAACGTCGGGCCCGACATGGTCTGAACCTCGGTCCAAGAGCGTAGGGGAGTGATCGGTGAATAATTGTCGGTAGCCACCTCCTCCTTCTTCATCTTCATCATTTCTTGGTGCATCCACCTCCATATCATCTCTTCTTACAAACTCAAATTGATTGGCTTCCTCTTCTTCGGTGTCCGGGGAAGCTTGAGGTGTAGTGAAACGTATATGTCGTGCACGTCTCCTCACCTCGAGCGTCCCCTCCGGCTCTCCAAAGGGATTGTCGTTCCCCGCCCACACTTGATACCAATTGTAGTAAGAAGTGAGGTCGAAGAGTCGAGCTCCCAACGGAACTTGTACCTTGCCAAAGTTGGAATGGGGCATAAGTCGGTCCATGAAACCGGGGACAACCTTCTCCTTGATGATGTTGGCCTTCTTGAAATACTTGAGATCCATGAACTCTACATCATTTGCCGCCGGCGTGTAGGTAGACAAATCCACTTCAAGACTACGAGCTAGCCGGGCAATCATACCTCCAAAGTAGATCCATGAAGAACTTTGGAAGTCCCTCACCATCTTCACCCATTCCCATGTGAGGTTCATTGACTTCTCATGCTCGAACAACATCTCGTAGAGTAGCATGGCCTCCTCCTTCATCGGCTTGCTTAGCTCATGTCTTGCAAAGATAGAACACCCCAAAGCTCGGATCATGACTCGGAAAAGTGGGTTTGCTATCTCATTTGTTGAGGCGCCTTTCCTCATCTCACTCTTCCCGGCTATGTACTTCCAAAGGTAGTCGACCTTCTCATTGTCAACAAAGGCTTCATCTCTTGGAAAAGGGAATCCAAGATAAACCGCCAAATTCCGGAGGGAGAGCTCTTGAAATTCGTTGCCCAATTGGAAGGAAATCATGCCATCGCTCTCAACTCCCTCATAAGTGCACTTGAAGGTCGCCATGAACTCGGACGTCAAGGCGGGGAAGTGAGTGTTGTTGCACCTTAGCAAGACATTGAGGCCTATGGTGGAGTAGCATCGAGTAAGAGCCTCATCCATACACATCTTTCGGATTGATTCCCAATCTAACCACCGGGTGTGGTGAGATAGACCCATGAGGCGCTCATACTCTCTAGCCTCGTCCTCATCCTCTATACGAACATCGTCCATCCTTTGGACTCTCTTGGAAGACTTCTTGGATTTCTTGGTGGTTTTCTCCATCCTCGAGGAAGATGCTCGGGTAGTCATGGTACCTACACACAATCAAAAACCAAAGAAACTACAAGGTAAAATCCGACACAAACACAAACTTCCAACAACAACTTATCATGCAAAGAAGCAACCCCATACTTGTACTTAACACACTCAATCCACAAAATTCAATCATGCATGAAGTAAGATTTTCATATCAATGGTCAAGCTTCAAATCATATCATGAATAGCATGCTATAACCAACATTCTAGTGCAAGAAATCTTAAGATCACGCAAGAAAAGCAAGAAAAGCATAGGACCGACTTGCAAGTGAAGTCGGGCCCGAGGTTGGGGACCTCGGTCCGAGTCATTGGACCGATGATGAACGTCGGTCCCGAGGTACTGGGTACCTCGGACCGAGTCTTGTCCGACTTTTCATTCTAGATTCAATCATGCAACACCTATTCATGCCTCTAAAATCCAAACTCTACCATCAATCATCATCAATCGAAGTTCTAAGTGGAATTTAGCAACAATTAAGCACAAATTTCATAAGATATGCAAATCACCATGGATGTTCAAAGTTCAAGCTCACTAAATCATGGCATCTCTCAAATTTAGCAATGAAATCATGAAATTCACAAGGAATCAAGTAGAAATCGAGATTCACATACCAAATATGAAGCAAACAAGAACTCCTAGCAAGCAAATCCTTAGAACTCAAATTTTCCTCTTCTAGATCTAGAAAAGGATGAAGATCTATGGGTTTTTGGTAGGATTTTTGGCTTTTGGTTCAAGCTTGGGTGTGCTAGATGATGGATCGAGATCTTGTGGTTGATTAGCTTGAGGATCGACTATGGTGGAGGGGGGGTCGGATCGATTTTGGTTTGGGAGTGAATTGGGTATTTTGGGAAAGTAGTTATAGTGATGGTGATGTTAGGTAAGGGAAAGGGGTCTTTAAATGGGGAAGAAGACAAAGGTGGGTCAATAGGGTATAGTAGGAATTTCCACAAAATCAAGGCTAAGGTGAGTCGGCTGGCTTGGACCGATGTTGGGCACCTCGGGCCCGAGGTACTGGGTACCTCGGTCCTACCCGATTTTGGCTCCTAAAAATCCCACACTTTGGTTACTTCCATCAACAATCATTTGCATCATTTCCACACATACCACACATGCTAATGAAGCTCTTATAACACACATTTCCACAAAATACAAGCTAGAGAAGAGATTAGGACTAATCTAAGCTAAGGCAAAAAAGAAACAGGCTAGAAATTACGAAAATAAATCTACCAAACCCGGGTTGCCTCCCGAGAAGCGCTTCTTTTACGTCATTAGCTTGACGTCTAACCTCTACCCTTCAAGGAGGGTGAAAAACCGTGAATTGGTCCTCCTTGCCATAGACATCTCCACAATCATCATAGCCAAAATGCCACCATTTATGTTTGATGAAAGTGTGACCTCCATCTTCCTTGTCCTCCATGGTGTAGCCTTGCACTTCTTGCATCAACTCATCTTGCATCTTGTCACCTACATCACAAAAGTCTAAAGAATTTCTAGGAGACTCTATAACATCATAACTCAAGTCATTTTGCAAGTCATCTAAGCAAAGATAGTCATCTCCTAAGTTTTCTTTCAAATCATCTAAACTCATAAAAGAGTCTCCCACATCAAAAGGATATAGATTAGGATACTCTTCATGGTTTGGTGGATTGACTCCATCTCCATCTCTTGCCTCATCTTGGATTTGGAAATCGACCATCTCATGGTCCCTCAATGGTGCTTCTTCTCTTGTGGATTCCAACTTCTCTCTCTTGCACTTGGCATCTTCTTCAAGCTTCAAGATCGCCAATGCATCCGGTTCATTTAGGGCCTTGTTGAATTGGAACTCAACCTTCTCTTCTCCAATTTCGAAGGTGACTTTGCCATTTCTTACATCAAACTTGGCACCCGCCGTGGCTAGAAATGGTCTTCCGAGAATAATGGGCACCATCGGATCCTCTTTCATGTCTAGGATCACAAAGTCATCGGGCACAAAATATCTTCCCACACGAACCGGGACATCATCAAGTATTCCGGTAGCCTTTGTTGAAGAACCATCGGCCATGGTGAGACTCATATCAATCGGCTCCAACTCTCCAAGGTTAGCCCTCCTCCATATGCTCATGGGCATAACCGAAATACTAGCTCCTAGATCACAAAGAGCCTTGAATTGTTGAGAACCAATTCCTATGGTGATGGCAAATCTTCCGGGATCTCCAAGTTTTTGAGGTAGCTCCAAGATCTTCACCTCGTCTTGCATCTCAACAATGGACCTCTTCTTGCTCAAGATCTCTCTCAAAAACTTTGCATAAGACGGCATCTCGCTTAGAGCATCGGTGAAAGGAATAGTGATGTTCAAGCCTTGCAAAAGCTTTAAGAACCTCTTGAACTTGCCCTCAACAATCTCCTTAGGCTTCTTCATGGGATATGGAAGAGTAGTGTCACCTTGCTTCTTGCTTGGATCATCCTCCTTGGATCGCCTCTTCTCAACAAAATCACCCTGGATCGACGTTGGAAGTACCTCGGGACCGACTTCTGGAACATCGGTCCCAGGGCAAAGGACTTCCTGGAACATCGGGCTATCGTCAGGGAACGTCGGGCCAACTTCTGGGCAAGTCGGGCCCGAGGTGCTGGGTACCTCGGTCCGACTCAGGGGACTTCCTCCATCTTCTGGCTCGACTTCTGAGAACCTCGGGCCCGAGGTACTGGGTACCTCGGTCCGAGTTGCTGGCTCTTCTTCTCTTGGTGTTGGCTTGTGTGGCTCGGGCAAACTCCTTCCACTCCTTAGTCCTATGGCTCGAACTTCATTTTGTTGTTGTGGGGCACGGGGATTCTCCTCGGGTCGGCCCGGGAGTCTCCCTTCCTCTCTTGGAAGTTGATTCGCCATGTGAACAAATTGGTTGTCCACTTGCCTTCTCCATACACCCAACTCCTTGAATTGATCATCAAACTTCCTCTCCATGTTGGTAACTTGGTTCTTCAAATCTTGAGCCCATGATGGTGCTTGCTCATAGAAACCGGGAGGTCGGTATGGTTGTTGTTGGGCTCTTGGCTCGTTTTGGTTGAAGTTGTTGTTGTAGCCATTTGCTTGCCCTTGATTCCACCTTCCTCCATTGTTGTTGAAGTTGGTTCTCCCTCCAAAATTTCTTTGAACATAATGAGCCTCCTCGATTTGCTCCGCCAATCGGACTTGGCGCTCATTTGGACACTCTTGGGCTCCATGCTTCAAGGAACCACACTCTTCACATGCTCTTGTGGTTTGGGCATAACTCATCTTCCTTCTCATCTTGTTCAACTCATCCTCCAAGAATTGGATCTTCACATCTTTATCCACCTCTTCACTCTTGGGGTCGTAGAGCTTCTTCGGGCCTTCTCCATGGACTCTAGCCTCCTTGGTCACGTTGCTAGTGCCATACATCGCCTCATAATCCGAGAGTTTGTCCAACAACTCCCACGCTTGCTCCGGTGGCAAGTCAATGAACCCACAATCGGTATGGAGGTTCAACTTGTCCTTCGTGGCGGTGTTGATCCCTTGGAAAAAGATGTCTTGTAGGACATAAGGTTGTTGGCCATGTGTCGGGCATGCTCTCAACATCTCTTTGAACCGGTCCCACGCCTCGAAAAGTGGCTCATAAGCTCCTTGTTGGAAACTAGCAATCTTCCGCCTAAGCTCCGTCGTCTTGGTGGGTGGGAAGAACTTCATCAAGAATGCTTCATTTAGGGCTCTCCATGAGGTGATAGATCGAGGTGCTTGACTCTCCAACCAATGCAAAGCTTTTCCTCCCAAAGACCACTTGAAGGCCTTGAGTAGCACATACTCAAGTGTCTCATCATCCGTGGAAATGGTCTCGCAAAGGTCCTTGAATTGCTTGACATGCTCGATCGGACACTCGTTCGGCCTCCCATGGAATTGCTCCCTCTTGATGAGCGAGATAAATTGAGTTTTGATCTCAAAATTCCTCGCCACCTCCGGTAAGACTATGGCCGGCTCCGGGACCTTCAACTCCGGATGCATGTATTGTCTAGCATTCCGGGGTTGAGTGTTGATTTGGGCCTCCAACCTTATCCTTTGCTCCCTCTCCCTTCGAGCCTCGGCATCACGGTTTGCCATCTCAATTTGCATTCGAGCCATTTCGGCTCTCAACCTCTCGAACTCCTCATCTCGGGCTTGGTCCGCCATCCTCTTCTTCTTGCGGGCTTGCCTTAGAATACTCTCCGGGTCAATCACAAAGTCGAGCTCAAAAATTCCTCGGACGGAACTAGCTCGCATGCACCTTCAACCAAAGACACAAACAAAAACCAAATCAAAACAAAACAAGGGGTTCGGGCTAGTCCCTCACCCAACTTACTACAAAAATCAAAGACTCAACAAGGATGGGTACCTCGAACAAGTAGAACTCCCCGGCAACGGCGCCAAAATTCTGATCGGTCCGGGATCGGAGGTCTCACAATTTAAATTTATAAAACCGAACCTCAAAATTGTAGTAAAGAGGTAGGGTGTCGAACACACGGGAGTTCGTGTGTCGAGTGTACCCGGAAGCACTTAAGAAGGGATGAAAACAAGGTAAAAACAAAGGAAAAGCAAAGGGAAATCACCTCGGACCGACACAGGTCACTTCGGTCCGAGGGTGGATCGAGGTCAATTTGGCCGGGACCGACGTTGATGCAAGTCGGGCCCGAGGTACTGGGTACTTCGATTTAGCAAACTTGGTAGATCGGTCTTGGGTTTTTGGGTTCCACACCTAGCTAAACTTGGATATTCTTCCCCAACTCAACCAATAAGAGCTTGATCTTAGTGAGATCGAGGTTGATCACCCCAAATCTCTCCAATCTACACTTCGACCCAAGGGAGTTTTCACTCTCCTTCGATGTTAGGTCTAGCAATTGGGATCGAGATGGCTTTCGCTTTTACTCTTACCAATCACAAGCCCTAAGCCCCTTGTTTTCACAAGAGAATTGAAGCTTAGTGTAGAGAGGATTCACAAATCAAGCAATCAAGGCTATGGAATTGGGGTTTTCTACCCAAATCTAACTAAGGGCTTCCCCCATAGCCCAAGACTATGGAATCTACTCCATCAAGTAAGAGAAAAACGAAATCAAAAGGGTAATCAAACAAATCTCAATCATCATCATCAAATCAAGCTCCAATTTCATTCAAAACCAAAGTGTCTACAAAATCCAAGCTCCAATTCTACTAAATCAAGGGAAATTAAAGTACAAAACTCACTAGACCTCTCTCTTCTCCCACGATCTCCTCTTCTCTTCCTTCCTCCTTCTTCTCCTTGCCCTCCAAATCTTCCAAAGAGCCTTTAGAGAGTGATTTGGTTGTGATCTATCCTCCTCCTTCCAAGTTTTTCTCTAGTGCTCTCACATCACCTCTATTTATAGCCTTCTAAGGATTGGGGACCAAGGAATCCCAATTTAGAAAGGGGCAAATGTGGAAAGTTACTAAAAATATGCCTTGGGGAGCAATCAACAAATTGCCGACTTAGGACCGACACGGAGGGACATCGGGCCCGACGTTGCTCAACCTCGGTCCTGTGCGCTGGGTGCTCGATCTCGGGCCCGACGTGGTATACATCGATCTTGGGCCTCGATCCTTGCCTTCTTCCTTGGTTTCCTTTAGCTTCTCTTCATCCTTAGCTTGGCTCTTGCACTCCTTGATTTGGCTCCTTCCTTAGCTCCTCGAAATCGCTCTCATTCTTGCCATTTTACCTACAAAAACACATAAATTCGCATAGTCTCCGACTCTTGAAGAAAACCGGGAACTAGGCTAAAAAGGGAACGAAACTACAAAGAAGAGAATGAAAAACACATATTTACAAAGGAAATTAACCACTAAAACACAACCAAAACGAGAGACATCACACGACCTAGGGGAGGTCGAGATCAAGGAAAAATCACAAGTCTTTAATCAAAATAAAAGGCAAATCCTAGGGCTAAGGCTACCACAACAACAACCATACATGCTTTCAACAAGAATTCACAACTATCATGCCATCTAGATCATAGAAAAGTTAACTTTCGCAAACTATTCAAGTTATTCAACCAACTTTCGCAAATCAAACAACTTTCTACCTATCCTTCAACCTAGGAATATCAACTTTCGCAAATAATCCTATTAGAACTAATCAAGCAACTAACTTTCACTTTCGCTATGGTTAATCACAAGACATGCCTCAACTTTCGCAAAGGATTAAGCATAAGATAAGGTAGATATGATCATCAAGCATTCAAGTCATGAATTCAAGTTTTAAACATGCATGATTGTGTTGGAATTTTGCCCAACCCTAGAATTTAAGAGAACTACTCACTCATAGCAAAGAAGAACAAGGAAGAAGAAGAAGAAGACATCATCAAACCAAACTCAAATTCAAATAAAAACCAAAGATCAATCTTACAAACCTCAAACTTGTCCTCCAAGTCTTCTCCTAATTCTCCAAGTCTTAATTGTTGATCAATCTCAAAGCAAAGCATGAATTGAATCCCCTAAAACTATAGGTTCAACCTCCTTTTATAGACAAAAAGGAGTCCTAATCTAACTAGGAAACACAAACAAAACACCTTCCTAAAATACAAACTAGGAAACTTGCACTTGCAATCCGGATAGGTGAAGTCGGTAACGCGCGATCGACCCTCCATAGGGTCGATATCGACCCCTATAGGGTCGATCCTGAGCACTTTTGTTCCTTGCGCTCCAAGTTCGGTCAAATGGCTCGAGCTCGACCTCCTTGGGCTCGATCTTGGGGTCGATGTCTTCACTTCTTCTCTTGATTTTGCTTCTCTTTAGCTCCTCTCCTTGGCTCTTCAACTTGAATCTTCATCCTAGCTCGTCCATCCTCTCCAAGACTTGCTCCAAACTCGCTCTCAAGCTCCAGAAATACCTACAAAACGACACAAAAGCGCGTAGTTTCCGAATCTCAAGGAAATACGAAAACTTATGCAAAAAGACTCAGAAACACAAGAATCAACTACGAAATAAAACTCAAACTAACCTATCTAGACCCTAAAAATCTACCTAAAAACGCGGACATCAAAACACCCCATACTTAGACTTGCTTGTCCTCAAGCAATAATCATGCAAATCAAGACCAATAACACAATCTTCAAGCATAGCCTTTGTCAAAACATTTTAAACACAAGTGAAAAGAAGACAAGTAATTTTAACGTCATCACATATGTATAAGTCCCAAGTTAGGCAACCACAATCCAACCTCACAAGGGTTATAAATGTGTTTCTCTCAACTCTCATGTGTTTAGGCTATCAAATCAACTCTCATCTCAATCTTTATGCAACATCTACTTTATCATTGAGACTTATATCACCAATCTCTCTACCTAGAGAAGTCAAAACACATCAATCTTCATAAGAACTTAGGCTCAATGAAATCTTCATAGAAGACTCATTCGGCCGGGTTGTAATGGGGCTCGGTAATAACATAAGGTAAGGAGTTATTTGGCCATGTGGTGCTAAATCCGGGAATCAAACTCCTAAATACAACACTTCATACCAAAACAACTCACTTCTTCTCTTTTCAACTCATAACCAAACACTTCAATGAAACTCACACCCATCAATTTCTAACCCAAACTTCCATACTACAACTTATAAACACTAGGAATTCTTGGCTTTGCACTTATAACATCTTTTTTTTTCCTTTTTTTTTTCTTCTTTGCTCGAGCCTAGATAGGGTCGAGGTCGACCCCTGGGGGGGTCGAACCTGAGACTCATTTTCTTCACAATAGGGTCGAGATCGACCCATAGGGGGTCGATCCTGAGGCTTGTTCGGGCTTCTTTACTTCTTTTTCTCTTTTTTCATCAATGTGCATCCCAAGCCAAGAATCCTATTACATTACACTTCAACATGTTGTTTTCTACCCTTTAACCATGTCACCACTTTCAAACCCAACCAAAATGTCACTCTACAAAACTTATTCCCAACACAATCTAAGTCCAATTCCCGGAATAGGGTCAAGCTAATATAGGCTAGGAATAATTTTTGTGGAGCTTCAAACAAAAGGCCAAGGCTAGAACGGGGTTTCAATCAAGGATATATCAAGGTAGGCATGGAAGAATATGGGCTAAAAATATAAGTTCTTAATCACAATCAACATGCATGAACAATCTCATATCGGTTTCAAGAAATAGATAACCATATCAATGACAAGAGATATATGCATAAAGAGAGCAAAATCACACAAACAAAGAAGAGGGAATCAATGATGTTCTCCCTATAAGGCCAAAATTCTCACTAGGTAAAAATTTGTTGGATTGTAATTACTTTCACTCAAAACACATATGCTCAATTTCATCACAAGTCTCATTCACAATCAAAAGCAATTTCTCATAAACTTGGCTACACTATCCAATTATGCCAAAGGAATTACATGATAAGCATGAAAATTAATTTTCATCATAGGACATCTAAGATGGAATGCTCTTCTATCCTACACAATTTTTTTCATTTTTCGACATTTTTCAATTTTTTTGGATTTTTTTCAAGATTTTTCTTAGCAAACAAACTACTAATCAAACAAAGCAAACAAAAACAGACTCAATTATGTACAACATGTGAGATTTCTTCTTCCCCACCCCATACTTAAATCATGCAATGTCCCCATGCATGAAAACATATGACAAAGTAAAGAGAAAAGAAGAAGAAGACTCACAATGAACTCTTAGAAGCTTGATTGGAAGGATGGAGTTCCTCATGGAGGAGGAGGTGCGTCTTGTCCCGTCTTTTGAGCTCGTGTTTGCAACTTAAAGTCCTGCAAAAACATCACAAAGATCCTATCCCAAGCAAAATATTTCCTAGTCTAATCTAAGGAAGGTTAGAAGAAACAAAAATCTAGTCTAGAAATTGGAAAAATCAAAAATAAAAAGGAAAAACTAATCTAGAAACCGGGTTGCCTCCCGTAAGCGCTTTTTTAACGTCATGAGCTTGACGATGGGTGTTGTAGCTTAGTCCGAGGTGGTGAGAGCCCAAGTGGCTCGGATCTCTTCGTCGGGTTCCTTCCTAGCATAGTACTTCTTCAAACGATGCCCATTGACTTTGAAAATCCCACCATTCTCGTCTATAAGATCGGCCGCCCCGTGCAAGTAAATATGGTGAACCGTGAATGGTCCGCTCCATCGGGTCCGTAGCTTTCCGGGGAAGAGTCGGAGTCTTGAGTTGAATAAGAGCACTTGGTCACCGGCCTTGATGATTTTGGGCACAAGCTTGCTATCATGCCACTTCTTGGTCCTCTCCTTGTAAATTTTTGAGTTCTCATATGCCTTGAGCCTCAACTGTTCAAGTTCTTGCAATTCCATGAACCGCTTTTCCCCGGCCGCATCGAGATCCATGTTGAGCTTCTTGAGAGCCCATAAAGCCTTGTGTTCGAGCTCAACGGGCAAATGACAAGACTTGCCATACACTAGATTGAAAGGAGTTGTGCGGAGTGGTGTTTTGTAGGCGGTGCGGTAGGCCCATAGAGCATCATCAAGCTTGGAAGACCAATCCTTTCTTGAGCGGGACACCGTCTTCTCTAGAATGCTCTTGATTTGCCGGTTTGAAACTTCTACTTGACCGCTAGTTTGAGGATGATAAGGTGTGGCCACCTTGTGAGACACCCCATACTTGGTCAAAAGCGCCTCAAAGCTCCGCTCAATGAAATGAGAGCCTCCATCACTAATGAGAACACGAGAGACACCAAAACGGGGAAAGATGTTGGTCTTCATGAACTTGGCCACTACTCGGGCATCATTCGTCCTTGTAGCTATGGCCTCAACCCACTTGGAAACATAGTCAACCGCCACGAGTATGTACTTGTAGGGACCCGAAGAGGGGAAGGGTCCCATGAAGTCAATACCCCAAACATCAAAAAGCTCAACTTCCAAGATACCGGTGAGTGGGTTCTCGTTCCTCCATGTAATGTTCCCCGACCGTTGACACTCATCACAAGTGGTCACATATGCTTGCACATCTTTGAAGAGAGTTGGCCAATAGAGTCCGCTTTGAAGGATCTTAGCGGTTGTCTTGAAGCCCTTAGCATGGCCTCCCGTGGGTAGAGTATGACAATGTCGGATGACTCCCTCTATCTCATCGTCCGGCACACAACGTCGAAAGATGTGATCGCTCCCTTGCTTGAACAAGTAAGGATCATCCCAATAATAGCGTTTGACGTCGTGGAGGAACTTCTTCTTAGCTTGGGACGTCAATCCTTCCGGAATAATGCCTCCGACAACATAGCTAGCAAAATCCGCGAACCAAGGAGCCTTCGACCCATGTATAGCAAGTATAGAAGTGCTAGATCGACCCATAGGATGGGTCGTGATCGGCCCCATGGGGGTCGATCCTGAGAGCTCCTCTTCGCCGATGGGGGTCGATCTCGACCCTGGGGGGGTCGATCTTGAGACCTCCGCAGTTCCTCCTCCAATGTCTTCATGGTGATCTTTGTTGCCTAGCATGAGGGTCTCATCCGGGCGTGTATCATCAATGGGAATTGATCTACCGGACACCATGATGTGCTCAAGGGGTAGTCTAGATAGGTGATCCGCCACTAGATTCTCCGCTCCCTTCTTGTCTCGGATTTCATGATCAAATTCCTGCAACAAAAGCATCCAACGAAGCAATCTAGGCTTGGCGTCCTTTTTTGCCATTAGAAATCTTATCGCGGCATGATCGGTATAAACAATCACCTAAGAACCTACTAGATAGGAACGGAATTTTTCAAATGCAAATACTACGGCAAGAAACTCTTTCTCGGTGGTAGTGTACTTACTTTGAGCTTCATCAAGAGTCTTACTTGCATAGTAGATGGCATGAAGCTTCTTGTCCTTCCGTTGCCCAAGAACCGCACCAATGGCATAGTCACTAGCATCACACATGATTTCAAAGGGAAGTGTCCAATCAGGTGATTGCATGATGGGGGCTGTTACAAGAGCTCTTCTCAACCTGAAAAATGCTTCAAGACAATCCGAAGACATGCTAAACTCTACATCTTTCACTAGTAAGTGAGTCAAAGGCTTAGCAATTTTAGAAAAGTCTTGAATGAAGCGCCTATAGAACCCCGCATGCCCCAAGAAACTCCTAACGTCTTTCACGGAAGATGGAGGGGGCAATTTTTCAATAAGTTCAATTTTTGCTTTGTCCACCTCAATCCCTCGCTTAGACACTAGATGACCTAAGACAATTCCTTCTCTAACCATGAAATGACACTTTTCCCAATTAAGCACAAGGTTCGTTTCTTCACATCTTTTAAGGACCCTAGAAAGATTAACACGACATGCATCAAAAGAGGACCCATAAACCGAGAAATCATCCATAAACACCTCCACTATCTCCTCAATCATGTCGGAGAAGATTGCCATCATACACCTTTGAAAAGTGGCCGGAGCATTGCAAAGCCCAAACGGCATTCTCTTGTAAGCGAAGGTCCCATAAGGACAAGTGAATGTGGTCTTCTCTTGATCATCGGGGTGAATGGGAATCTGCCAAAAACCACTATAGCCATCCAAATAGCAAAAGTAATCATGTTGAGCTAAACGTTCCAAAACTTGGTCAATGAAGGGGAGTGGGAAGTGATCCTTCCTAGTGGCACTATTAAGTTTCCTATAGTCTATGCACATCCTCCACTTGGTAGTAGTCCTAGTAGGAATCAACTCTCCCTTCTCATTCTCTACCACCGTCATCCCCCCTTTCTTAGGAACCACATGTACGGGGCTAACCCACTTGCTATCGGAGATAGGAAATATGATACCGGCATCTAACATTCTAAGAATTTCCTTTTTCACTACCTCTTTCATGTTAGGGTTCAACCTACGTTGGTGCTCAATAGTGGGTTTATAGTCATCCTCCATGTATATCCTATGCATGCATAATGATGGTGAAATACCACTAAGTTCCTCTAGAGAATACCCTATGGCTACCCTATGGGTCCTAAGCACATCAAGCAATTTGTTCTCCTCATCCTCACTCAAATTAGCATTAATAATGACGGGGAGAGAAGAATTTGGACCAAGAAAAGCGTACCTCAAAGAATCAGGAAGCTCCTTGAGCTCGGGAGTGGGCTCGGGCAAGCTAACTTCATCTTCGTGCTCCGCCTTGAGTGCATCCAAGGCAAGAATGGACTCCTCGCCATCATCCAGGGAGGTCGATCTCGACCCCATGAGGGTCGATCCTGAGAGCCTCGAACTTGGTGGTAGAGGTTCCCATGTCAAGAGTCGTCCCGTCGGGTTGTTGCACTCGATGTAGTCGGAGTGTGTGTAGAGCATCTTGACCTCCTCATGACTTGATTCCTTCAATGTTGGATTGAACCGGAACTCGACCACTTCTTCACCAATCTTGAAAGTAAGAAGTCCACTCTTGACATCAATGACCGCGCCCGCGGTGGCCAAGAAGGGTCGTCCGAGTATGATAGGAACGACCGGGTCCTCGGGCATCTCCATGACTATGAAATCATTAGGCACAAAGAACTTCCCCACTTGAACGGGAAAATCATCAACTACACCCGTGAGCTGAACACAAGAACCATCCGCCATGTATAACCTCATGTTCACCGGTACTAGTGGCCCCATGTTGGTCTTGGACCAAATTGAGAGTGGGAGTAATCTAGCACTAGCACCAAGATCACACAATGCCTTGAAGCGATAAGCCCCAATACCGATGGTAATAGCAAACTTCCCGGGATCACCTAGCTTCTCGGGAAGGTCCAATGACCTCACCTCATCCGTTAGTTCCGACATCGATCGCTTCCTAGATAGAATCTCCTTCAAGAACTTGGTGTAAGCGGGCATTTCATTCAAGGCTTCGGCGAAAGGAATAGAAAGATTCAAGCCTTGAAGCAACTTAACAAAGCGCTTAAACTTTCCTTCCGTCGCGTCCTTGGGTTTCTTCGAAGGGTAAGGAAGTACCTTGGAAGAGGAAGGAGTAAGATCCGGAATACATGGTGGAGAGGGGCTGAAAGACGTCCCGGGTGCAGGGTGGGCGAGCTCGACCACCTCGGGGTCGATCGCCTCTTCGTCCCCATCTTGGGCGGTCTCAGGTTCGACCATGGAGGGGGTCGATATCGACCCAGGTGGGGTCGATATCGACCCAGGTGGGGTCGATCCTGAGGCTGCATCTTTCGCCGTTGGCTTCGGTGGATCGGGTAATGCTTTGCCACTCCGAAGGTTCATGGCTCGGACCTCACCATTGCTTGCTCGGCCTCTAGGATTCTCCTCGGGTCGGCCCGGAAGTAGTCCTTGAGGTCGTGGGATTTGAGCCGCTAGATTACCAAGTTGGGAATCAACATTCTTCCTCCATGCATCTAAGTTTCCCAATTGGCCTTGAACGCCATCAAGTTTGCGGTCGAATCTTTCAAAGAAACCTTGAGCCCAAGCCGGTGGTTCTTCTTGATAACCGGGAGGTCTATAAGGAGGGGCCCTTTGCTCTTGTGGAGGAGGCGGATAACTTTGGCCTTGACCATTGTTATTCCATTGAGAATAGTTGTTGGTGCTCCTCCCCGCATAAGCATTGTTTTGGCCTCGGTAGGGTCCTCGCATGTAGTTAGCCTCCGCATATGCCTCGGCAGCCCGAACTTGCTCCACATTTGTACAAGAGGCGGTGGTATGAGATTGAGAACCACATTCTTGACAAGTGGGGGCAGCGGACTTATAGTAACTCACTTGCTTCTCGAGCCGGTTGATCTTATCTTGCAAGAATTGAAACTTCACATCTTGATCAATTGGCTCACTATTCGGATCATAAAGCTTCTTCGTTTGAATCCGGATGGGTTGTTGGGTCCCATACATGGCATCATAGTTGGTGAGTTTGTCCAATAGAGCCCATGCCTCATCGGGATCCATCTCAATGAAACCGCAATCAGTGTGAAGATTGATGCGGTCCTTTGTGGCAGCGTTGATCCCTTGGAAGAATATCTCTTGAAGAACATAAGGAGGTTGTCCATGAGTAGGACATTGCCGAAGAAGCTCCTTGAATCTCTCCCAAGTCTCAACAAAAGTCTCATTAGGAAGTTGATGATAAGAAGTGATGCGCTTCCTTAGCTCGGTAGTCTTGGCCGGTGGAAAGAACTTCGTCATGAACAAGTCGTGCAAAGCCTTCCATGTAGTGATGGACCTAGCGGGTAGACTTTCGAGCCAATGAAGTGCCTTCCCGGTTAGAGACCACTTGAACGCCTTGAGGAGCACATATTCGAGTGACACGCCATCGGCGGCGATGGTGTCACAAAGGTCGGTGAAGATTTTTGATGTGCTCCATAGGGCATTCGGATGTCTTGCCTTCATATTGAGACCTCTTGATGAGAGTGATGAAGTGGGACTTGATCTCAAAGGCACGCTCAATCGCCGGGAGCACTATAGCGGACTCGGGAACTCTATGCTCTGGATGCATGTATTGCTTAGCGTTCCTCGGAATAGCATCTAATTGTTGTTGGAGACGGGCAGCAGCCTCTCTCTCTCGGGCAACAACTTCTCTTTCTCGATGCAAAGCAGCATCTTGAGCAGCACGCTCCATTTGCATACGCTCCATCTGAGCACGGAGCTGTTCCATCTGTTGAGCAAGAGCCTCAGCGTCGGCCATTGCTCGTCGTTCTCGTAGCCTGCGATGAAGGGTTCTCTCTATTTCAGGATCAAAGGGAAAATAGTCGATTTTCCTTCGTGAACTAGAGGGCATACACCTGCAATCACAAACACAAGAAAATGAATCAGTAACACACAAGGTGTATGGGCTATTCCCAAACCCAAATATCAACTAAACTCGGCACTATTGCACACTCCCCGGCAACGGCGCCAATTTGTTGAAGGGTTTTCTTGAACAAATAAAATTTATATTCAAGACCCCGCTGAGTATAGCGAAGTCAGGATCGTCCACGGGAGTGAGAGTAGTGCTAAGTTTAATCGATAACTACGAAAAGAGCAAAAGAAACACAAACAAACAGAGTCAGGATCGACCAGAGGAGGGTCGATCTCGACCCTTATGGGGTCGAACCTGAGAGCAAACTAGCACGAATCACACAAAATAGCTCGAGCACGACCTAGGGGAGGTCGAGATCAAGGAAAAATCACAAGTCTTTAATCAAAATAAAAGGCAAATCCTAGGGCTAAGGCTACCACAACAACAACCATACATGCTTTCAACAAGAATTCACAACTATCATGCCATCTAGATCATAGAAAAGTTAACTTTCGCAAACTATTCAAGTTATTCAACCAACTTTCGCAAATCAAACAACTTTCTACCTATCCTTCAACCTAGGAATATCAACTTTCGCAAATAATCCTATTAGAACTAATCAAGCAACTAACTTTCACTTTCGCTATGGTTAATCACAAGACATGCCTCAACTTTCGCAAAGGATTAAGCATAAGATAAGGTAGATATGATCATCAAGCATTCAAGTCATGAATTCAAGTTTTAAACATGCATGATTGTGTTGGAATTTTGCCCAACCCTAGAATTTAAGAGAACTACTCACTCATAGCAAAGAAGAACAAGGAAGAAGAAGAAGAAGACATGATCAAACCAAACTCAAATTCAAATAAAAACCAAAGATCAATCTTACAAACCTCAAACTTGTCCTCCAAGTCTTCTCCTAATTCTCCAAGTCTTAATTGTTGATCAATCTCAAAGCAAAGCATGAATTGAATCCCCTAAAACTATAGGTTCAACCTCCTTTTATAGACAAAAAGGAGTCCTAATCTAACTAGGAAACACAAACAAAACACCTTCCTAAAATACAAACTAGGAAACTTGCACTTGCAATCCGGATAGGTGAAGTCGGTAACGCGCGATCGACCCTCCATAGGGTCGATATCGACCCCTATAGGGTCGATCCTGAGCACTTTTGTTCCTTGCGCTCCAAGTTCGGTCAAATGGCTCGAGCTCGACCTCCTTGGGCTCGATCTTGGGGTCGATGTCTTCACTTCTTCTCTTGATTTTGCTTCTCTTTAGCTCCTCTCCTTGGCTCTTCAACTTGAATCTTCCTCCTAGCTCGTCCATCCTCTCCAAGTCTTGCTCCAAACTCGCTCTCAAGCTCCAGAAATACCTACAAAACGACACAAAAGCGCGTAGTTTCCGAATCTCAAGGAAATACGAAAACTTATGCAAAAAGACTCAGAAACACAAGAATCAACTACGAAATAAAACTCAAACTAACCTATCTAGACCCTAAAAATCTACCTAAAAACGCGGATATCAGCTAGATGGCGGTGGTGAAAGCCCAAGTGGCTCGGATTTCCTCATCGGGTTCCACCTTCTCATAGTACTTCTTCAATCGGTGGCCATTGACCTTGAAAATTCCTCCATTGTCATCTATGAGGTCGGCCGCCCCGTGAGAGTACATATGATGAACCGTAAACGGTCCACTCCATCGGGTTCTCAATTTCCCGGGAAAGAGGCGAAGCCTAGAGTTGAAGAGAAGTACTCGGTCACCGTCCTTGATGTTTTTGGGCACGAGCTTTCTATCATGCCACCTCTTGGTTTTCTCCTTGTAGATCCTTGAGTTCTCATATGCCTTAAGCCTCAATTCCTCTAGCTCTTGCAAATCCATGAATCATTTTGCTCCGGCCGCGTCGAGGTCCATGTTGAGCTCTTTGAGAGCCCATAAAGCCTTATGTTCAAGCTCGATGGGCAAGTAACACGACTTGCCATACACTAGATTGAAAGGAGTGGTGCGGAGTGGTGTCTTGTAGGCGGTGCGTTATGCCCACAAAGCATCATCTAGCTTGGAGGACCAATCTTTTCTTGAACGGGACACCGTCTTTTCAAGAATGCTCTTAATTTGCCGGTTAGAAACCTCCACTTGACCACTAGTTTGAGCATGATAAGGTGTGGCCACCTTATGAGACACCCCATACTTGGTCAAAAGGGATTCAAAGCTCTTCTCAATAAAGTGTGAACCACCGTCACTAATGAGAACTCGGGGTACACCAAAGCAGGGGAAAATGTTAGTCTTCATGAACTTAGCCACCACTCGTGCATCATTTGTTCTTGTGGCTACGGCTTCAACCCACTTGGAGACAGAATCAACCGCCACGAGTATATACTTGTAGGGACCCGAAGAGGGGAAGGGTCCCATGAAGTCTATACCCCAAACATCAAAGAGTTCCACCTCCAAGATTCCGGTGATCAGGTACTCGTTCCTCCATGTAATGTTTCCCGCCCTTTGGCATTCACCACAAGTGGTCACATAACCTTGCACATTGAAAATAGTAGGCCAATAAAATCCACTTTGAAGAATCTTCGCGGTGGTTTTGAATCCCTTAGCATGGCGTCCCATAGGAAGGGTGTGGCAATGACGAATGACTCCCTCTATCTCTTCATCCGGCACACAACGTCTAAAGATGTGATCACCTCCTTGCTTGAACAAGTAAGGATCATCCCAATAGTAGCGCTTGACGTCGTGAAGGAACTTCTTCTTAGCTTGGGAAGTCAATCCATCCGGAACAATGCCACCTACAACATAATAGGCAAAATCCGCAAACCACGGGGCTTTGACCCCCTTAATACAATCTATTGAGTGTAAAATGGGAGAAGGGGAAGGAGGGTCAGGAAAGACACAAGAGAGGGAAAAGATGTGACCTTGGGCGACCTCGATCGGGGCTGCTTTCGAACTATCACGACCATCGTCAACTACCGGAGAAGGGGCAGAGGAGGTCGCGGCCGACCATAAGGGGGTCGCGGCCGACCTATAGCAGAAGCCAACTTCTCGCGACACTTCAATGCTCATAAGAGTTTCGTCCGGGCGGGAGTCGTTGATTGGTACCATGATTCCGGACTTCGTGATGTGCTCGATGGGTAGCCTTGAAAGGTGATCCGACACAAGGTTTTCCGCCCCTTAGTTGTCTCGTATCTCTAGGTCAAACTCTTGTAGGAGGAGCATCCACCGGAGCAAGCGTGGTTTGGCATCCTTCTTGTCCATGAGGTAACGGACAACCGCGTGGTCGGTGTAGACAATCACCTTCGAGCCCACTAAGTAAGAGCGGAACTTCTCAAATGCGAACACCACGGCTAGAAACTCTTTCTCCGTTGTTGTGTACTTGCTTTGGGCCTCATCAAGCATCTTGCTTGCATAGTAGATGGCATGAAGCCTCTTCTCCTTTCTTTGCCCAAGAACCGCACCCACGGCATAATCACTTGCATCACACATGATCTCAAAGGGAAGTGTCCAATCCGGTGGTTGCATGATAGGAGCCGACACAAGTGCATCCCGGATCCTATGAAAAGCTTCAAGACACTCGGTAGAAAACTCAAACACCACATCTTTCATGAGAAGGTTAGTCAATGGTTTGGAAATTTTTGAGAAATCTTGAATAAACCTCCTATAAAACCCGGCATGTCCTAGAAAGCTTCTAATCCCTTTTCAAAGGTGGGGGGTGGCAATTTTTCAATCAATTCAATTTTAGCTTGATCCACTTCGATTCCTTTCTTAGATACAACATGTCTTAAGACAATCCCTTCCCGAACCATAAAGTGACATTTTTCCCAATTTAGCACTAGGTTGGTTTCTTCACATCTTTTGAGAACTCTGGCAAGATAAGCAAGGCAAGAGTCAAAAGTGGTACCGTACACCGAGAAGTCATCCATGAACACCTCCACAATGTCCTCAATCATGTCTGAGAAGATGGCCATCATACACCTTTGGAAGGTGGCGGGTGCATTGCAAAGTCCGAACGACATTCTCCTATAGGCAAACGTTCCATAAGGGCATGTGAAAGTCGTCTTCTCTTGGTCATCGGGGTGTATCGCGACCTGCCAAAAACCACTATAGCCATCGAGATAACAAAAGTAGTCATGAAGAGCTAATCTCTCTAGCACTTGGTCAATAAAGGGCAAAGGAAAATGATCTTTCCTAGTGACACTATTGAGTTTCCTATAATCAATGCACATGCGCCAACTAGTAGTAGTCCTAGTGGGAAACAATTCACCCCTCTCGTTTTCCACCACAGTGAGGCCACTCTTCTTAGGCACTACATGAACCAAGCTCACCCACTTGCTATCCGAAATTGTGAATATGATTCCCGCATCAAGCATCCTTAAAATCTCCTTCTTCACCACGTCCTTCATGTTTGGATTAAGTCGCCGTTGATGCTCAATGGTCGGTCTATGCCCTTCCTCAAGAAAAATCCGATGCATGCACAAGGAAGGTGAAAGTCCACTCAAGTCCTCAAGCGAGTACCCAATGGCTTTCCTATGAGTCCTAAGAACATCAAGCAACTTTCCAACTTCTTCCGCATTTAGATTTGCATTGACAATAACCGGAAAAGTGGAATTTGGGCAAAGAAACTCATACCTCAAAGACTTAGGGAGAGTCTTAAGCTCCGGAGTAGGCGGTGGTGGTGTAATAATGTCATCGTCTTCATCCGCCTTCAGAAACTCCTTTGCTTTACCATCTTCGTCCTCTATCAAGCACGTTGGCGAGATCCTGTCGGGGGTCGGGGACGACCCAGGGGGGGTCGGTTGCGACCTATAAAATGGGAGGTACGCTTCCTTTTCGTCATCTTCACTCGTGTACTTTCCAAGCAACATATTGACCTCCATAACTTCACCGGTCTCCTTCATGGTAGGGTTGAATCGGAACTCTACCACCTCTTCTCCAATCTTAAAAGTGAGGATACCCTTCTTCACATCAATAACCGCACTAGCGGTGGCAAGGAACGGCCGTCCAAGAATGATTGGGACGACGGGATCTTCCGGTATTTCCATCACAATAAAGTCGTTGGGCACAAAGAATTTGCCGACTTGGATAGGAAAGTCATCAACAATGCCGGTGGGTTGCACACAAGATCCGTCCGCCATATAGAGCCTCATGTTCACCGGAACCAAAGGACCCATGTTGGTCTTGGACCATATAGAGAGAGGGAGGAGACTAGCACTTGCACCAAGATCACATAGAGCTTTGAATCGGTGAGCACCTATGCCAATGGTAATAGCAAACTTACCCAGATCACCAAGCTTTTCCGGGAGTTCTATGGACCGCACATCATTGGTCAATTCGTACATTGACCTCTTTTTTGACAAGATTTCCTTGCGAAATTTGGTGTAGGCGGGCATCTCGTTCAACGCTTCGGCAAAGGGGATGGTGATGTTGAGGCCTTGGAGAACCTTCACGAAGCGTTTGAACTTTCCCTCCGTGAAATCATTAGCCTTCTTAGACGGGTAGGGAAGTACCTTCGTTGACGGAGGAGATGGGACGGACAAGGGGACTCTTTGAGGAGGGTCGGCAACGACCTTGGGGTGGTCGGCTGCGACCTCCTTTGTAGCGGGGATAGGGTCGGTGGCGACCATAGGGGGGTCGGCTGCGACCTTTTCCAGAGATGGTTCGTCCTCTTTTTCCGTCGTTTCTTCACTTATAACTTGGTCCGGCAACTTCTTCCTGCTTCGGCGGCGATATGGCCTCTTGGGTTCTCATCGGGAT
Source organism: Polygonum aviculare (assembly GCA_934048045.1). Lineage (NCBI taxonomy): Eukaryota > Viridiplantae > Streptophyta > Magnoliopsida > Caryophyllales > Polygonaceae > Polygonum > Polygonum aviculare. Next base: position 11,637,053 of record OW204025.1, on the reverse strand, counting down.
GGCCCGGTAAGCGCCCTTGAGGTCGTGGGATTTGAGCCACGAGGTCACCGAGTTGGGAGTCAACGTTCTTCCTCCATGTGTCAAGATCTCCCAATCTCGTATGGACTCCTTTTAGCTGAGTGGTGAGCTCGGTCCTCACCCCTTGCATCAACCCTTCTTGCAACTCTTGAACCCATGAAGGCTCCGCTTGATAACCAGGAGGTCTATAAGGAGGGGCCCTTTGTTCTTGCGGGGGAGGTGGATAACTTTGACCTTGGCCATGGTTATTCCATTGAGGATAGTTGTTGTTCCTTCCCGCATAAACATTGTTTTGGCCTCGGTAGGCTCCTCTCATATAGTTCGCCTCCGCATAAGCCTCGGCGGCCCGGACTTACTCCACATTAGTACAAGAAGCGGCGGTGTGAGATTGAGAACCGCATTCTTGACAAGGTGGGCCGGCGGACTTGAAGTAGCTCACTTGCTTCTTGAGCTTGTTGATCTCATCTTGCATAAATTGAAACTTCACATCTTGATCAATTGGCTCACTATTGGGATCATAGAGCTTCTTTGGTGGAATCCGGACGGCTTGTTGGGTCCCGTACATGGCATCATAGTTGGTGAGTTTGTCCATGAGACCCCATGCCTCGTCGGGATCCATCTCCATAAAATCGCAATCGGTGTGGAGGTTGATGCGGTCTTTTGTTGCGGCATTAATCCCTTGAAAGAATATTTCTTGAAGGACATAAGGAGGTTGTCCATGGGTTGGACATTGCCGAAGAAGCTCCTTGAATCTCTCCCAAGTTTCAACAAATGTCTCATTGGGAAGTTGGTGGTAGGAGGTGATGCGCTTCCTTAGCTCGGTGGTCTTGGCCGGGTGAAAGAACTTCGTCATGAACAAGTCGTGCAAAGCCTTCCATGTGGTGATAGACCTAGCGGGCAAACTTTCAAGCCAATGAAGAGCCTTCCCGCATAAGGACCACTTGAACGCCTTGAGGAGAACATACTCAAGTGAGACAACATCGGCGGCGATGGTGTCACAAAGATCGGTGAAGTTTTTGATATGCTCCATGGGGCATTCAGTGGGCTTGCCTTCATACTGAGACCTTTTGATGAGAGTGATGAAGTGGGACTTGATCTCAAAAGCGCGCTCAATTGCCGGGAGCACAATAGCGGATTCGGGAACCCTAAGCTCGGGATGCATGTATTACGCGCTTAGCATTCCTCGGAATCGCATCAAGTTGTTCTCGGAGGCGGGCGGCCGCCTCTCTTTCTTGCCGCGCAGCAGCGGCTTGAGCATCACGCTCCATTTGCATACGCTCCATTTGAGCGCGAATTTCAGCCATTTGATGAGCATCACGCTCCATTTGCATACGCTCCATTTGCATACGGATTAGTAACAAAATAGGGGTTCGGGCTAGTCCCTTACCCAAAAGAAAGCTAGACTTGGAAACTAAACTAACTCCCCGACAACGGCGCCAATTTGTCGTGAGTGAATCTCGAACAAATAAATTTGTCAAAATCCCGCTGAGTATAGCGAAGTCAGGATCGTCCACGGGAGTAAGTAGATCTATAGTCTAGCAATCAAACTACGAAAGTAAAACGAAACGAAACAAAGCGAAACGAGCAAACAAACACAAAACACACGTCTCAGGAAGAGGTCGAAGCCGACCCTAGGGGGGTCTCGGCCGACCTTCGACAGGACAAGAAAACACACTAAAAAGTCCTACTAAGGGGGGGTCGCAGCCGACGAGTTGCAGGTCGCGGCCGACCTTTCTGGGCACGAAGGTTCGTTTCGGAAAAATAGGGGAAACGACTAACGCGGTTCGGGATCGTGGTGTTCCAGATCGGATGGTATCAAAATTTAAATTTATAAACCGAACCCCAATTGTAGTAAAAGAGGTAGGGTGTCGAACACACGGGAGTTCGTGCGTTGAGTGTACCGAAAAGACTAAAGAAAGGGAAAAGAAAGGTGAAAACAAGGAAAATCAAAGAGAACACCTCGGACCGACACTGGTCACTTCGGTCCGAGGGTGGATCGAGGTTGATTTGGCCGGGACCGACTTCACACAACGTCGGGCCCCATGACTGGGTAACTCGAGCTCGGCAAATTTGGTAGATCGGTCTTGGGTTTTTGGGTTCCTTCCCTAACTAGACTTGGGTGATTCCACCCCAATTCAGCCAATAAGTGTTGATCCTTATGAGATCGAGGTTATCCGCCTTCGATCCCTCCACTCTACACTTCGACCTTAGGGAGTTTTCACTCACCTTCGATGCTAGGTCTAGTGATGGGTCCGGGATGCTTTCGCTTACTCTTACCCAAACACAAGCCCTAGATCCCTTGTTCTCACAAGAGAATTGAAGCTCAATGTAGAGAGGATTCATAGATCAAGCACTCAAAGGCTATGGAATTGGGGGTTCACACCCAATCCTAGCTAGGGGTTTCCCCCATAGCCCAAGACTATGGAATCTACTCCATCAAGTAAGAGTAAAAAGCAATCAAATAGCAAAGCAAGCTAATCTCAATCATCAAACTCAAATTAAAGCCAAATCTCATTCAAATCTAAAGGGGTTCACAATATCCGAGTCTTAATTCTACTAAACCAAATCAAAACAAGTTCAAAACTCACTAATCTCCTCTCTAGCTCCACCGATCTCTCTCTCTTCTCCTCCTCCACTCTTCTCCTTGCTCACCAAGTCTTCCTTGAGCCTTTTAGAGTTATTAGGTGTGGGATCCTCCGTAATGCTCTCTAATCTCCTCTAATTATACTCTCTCATGGATTGGGGATCAAGGAATTCCCAATTTAGAAGAAGGGCAAAATTGGAAGATCACAAACATTGTGCCTTGGAGCCCAATCCTAGCTTTTGCCAACTCGGACCGACACGGGTAGACATCGGGCCCGATGTTGGGAACGTCGGTCCTGTGCACTGGTGCTCGAACTCGGGCCCGACCTCATGGTAACTCGATCCGGGGTCTCGATCTTCTTCTCTTCTTGGCTTTCCTTGAGTTCTTCTTCATTCTTTGCATGGCTCTTCCGCTCTTATTCTCCTTAGCTTAGCTCCTTCTTATAAACTCCTCCAAAACGTCTTTAAACGCGCCATTTTACCTACAAAACACGACAAACTCACATAGTTTCCGAATCTCGTAGAAAACCGGGAACTAAGCTAAAAAAGGACGAAACTAACAAAGAAGGGAATGAAAAACACATATTTACAAAGGAAATTAACTACTAAAACACCACCAAAATGAGAGACATCAAAATACCCCATACTTAAACTTGCTTGTCCTCAAGCAATAACAACATAAGCAAGACCGAAGCACAATCTTCAAGTAAAGCCTCATATGAAAAACTCAAGTAAGCACAAGTGATAGATATGCTAGCAAGATTACGTCATCACACATGATCAAGTGTTCAAGGAATAAAGTTAAATGCAACCAAACCTCACTTTAGGAATATGGAATTGTGTATCATTCATCATGTGTTTAGGCTTGAAAATGAACACTCATACCCAAAATTCATGCAAGTAAAGACTTTACCATTGAAGTTAATATCACCAATTCCTCCACCTAGAGATGCCTATTACAATGCACACAAAGAACATGAACTTGGCTCAATGGAGGTCCTCAAAGAGGTTCCATTCGGCCGGGTTGTAACGGGGCTTTTGGTGTTTCTCAAGGTAGGAAGCACTTTGGTCTTGTGGTGCTTACAATGGGGATTCAACTTTCTAGTCTCTCACCAAACTTACCAAATTATTCCACTTTCAACTTCACTCATCCAAAAGACTTTGAATTTTCTTGTTTTCTTTCAACCCACATTTCACTAATCATTCCACTTCATCTTTGCACTACACTTTTTGTTGGATTTTTTTAACACTTTTTCCACTAGGATCGACTTGCACTACACGTCGGGCCCGATGTGCACTTTAACTCGGTCGGTACCCATTTTTTCACACTTAAGCACTTTGCTTCCAATCCACTATTTTTATCAACATTTTCTTTCTTTCTTTACAACAAAGATGCACTACCCACTTGGGTTATAACTCCATTCTTTGCCCTTCACCAAAGAGAATCTCAACTCTCCAAATACATTCCAAAACCTCTCACTAAAGTCCAATACCATAAGGGTCAAGTCATATAGGCTAGGAATCATATTTTTGAGGAGTTTCAAACAAAGGTCTAAGGCTAAAACGGGGCTACAAACAACGGTTTATTTTCAAGGTAGGATATGGAACATTTTGTGACTTAATGAAATAAAGTTCAAATCAATGCGACAATGCATAGAATAAATCTCATATTGGTCTTGGAAAATAGATAAACACCTCAATAGCAAGTTTTACTAAGCATGCATGAGCTAATTCACACAAGAAAATGAGGGATATGCAATATGAACAAACATCCCTAAAATGGCCAAAAATAATCTCACAATGGTCACTCAAGCTTAGTTGCATCAAAACTCATCCAAGAACTCATGTGCTCAATAAAAACATGCAAGATATCATATCACATCAAAAACAACATCCATTCAGAGGCTAAACTATCCAAAAATATGCAAAGGACTTTACATGCTCACATCATCATTAGCCTTCATATGGACATCTAAGATGGGAATTCCTAGTCCAAAAACAAAATCTTTTTGACATTTTTCAACACAATTTTCGAATTTTTATGAATTTTGTTTTTCAAAAAAACAAAACCAAAACAACCAAACTCATCCATACATGCCATTAATATCAATCATCATCCTTGCACTACAACATGCCACAATCCAAAAGAAAACATCCCTTAAACGAAACAAGAACAAAACACAAGCAAACTACACATGAATGAAACTATGAGCTACTAACCCACCCCATACTTAGAATTTTGATGTCCTCATCAAAACAAAGAAACCAAAACTCAAAAGTAAAGAGAAGAGTAAAGAGAGCTCACAATTTCTTATTCTTGAATGGCATGTTTGAGGCTTAGTTTGGAGGGTCTCCGCGGCGGCGTCCCCTTTGGAGCCATGCTTGTCTCTCTCGCTCATACACTCGATCATTGAAAGGGTCTTGACTTGGCGGTTGAATTTGTGGGGCGGGACGCATCCATTGATCTTCATGGGAAGAGAAATTCCCGGTCATCCATTCGTGGAAGCTCTCTTGGACGCTCCATCTTTGGTCCTCGACCGCCCTCAAGTCGTCCACATCACGTCTAGTGTAGGCGATGTTGCGGTTCACCTCTTCAAATTGAACTTGGAAGTCCTCTTGGTGGTGGGAAAGTTGTTGTTGTTGGAAGTTGAGGTGTTGTTGTTGAAGGTTGAGTTGGTGTGCCTCTTGTAGCATGCTTGATTGTTGAAGTTGAAGATGAGCCAATTGGTTGGCTAGGAAATTCATGTCCACCGATTGTTGAGGTTCGGGGAACACCATTCCGGGCCCGTACCATTGATCATACCCCTCGTACCCTCCATAGCTTGGTGGTTCTTGTCTTGCTCCACTTCCCTCACCCCTCTCGAATTGGCTCGGGACCGGATCGGGCAAATAAGTGTTGGACCGACGTTGATGGACGTCAGGCCCGACATGGCTTGCACCTCGGTCTAGTAGAGTTGGTGCGTGGTCGGTGAGCAAGTTGTGGTAACCACCATCTTCTTCTTCTTCTTGCGGGTCAACCTCCATGTCGTCTCTTCTCACGAACTCATATTGGTTGGGCTCTTCTTCTTCGGTGTCCGGTGAAGCTTGAGGAGTAGTGAAACGAATGTGTTGTGCTCGTCTCCTACACTCAAGAGTCCCCTCCGGTTCGCCATAAGGGTTCACATTTCCCGCCCACACTTGGAACCAATTGTAGTAGCTCGTGAGGTCGAAGAGTCGAAGCCCCAAAGGAATTTGCACTTTGCCGAAGTTGGAGTGAGGAGCTAAACGAGGAATGATGTCGTTGACGATCTTTTCCTTGATGATGTTGGCCTTCTTGAAATACTTGAGATCCATGAACTCTACACCATTCGGGGCCGGTGTATACAAGGACAAATCAACCTCAAGTGCATGGGCTAATCGAGCAATCATACCTCCAAAGTAAATCCATGAGGAACTTTGGAAGTCCCTCACCATATTCACCCATTCCCACGTGAGGTTCATTGGCTTCTCATTTTGAAACAACATCTCTTAGAGCAACATGGCTTCCTCCTTCATCGGCTTGCTAAGTTCATGTCGGGCAAAGATTGTGCACCCCAAAATGCGGATCATGACTCGGAATAGTGGGCTAGCGATCTCATTGGTTGAGGCTCCCTTCCTCATCTCGCTTTTGCCCGCTACATACTTCCAAAGATAGTTCACCTTATCATTGTCGACATAAGCCTCGTCTCTAGCAAAAGGAAATCTAAGGTAGACCGCCAAATTCCTTAGAGAGAGCTCTTGTGCTTGATTGCCCAATTGGAAGGAGATCATGCCCTCATCTTCTACGCCTTCATACGTGCACTTGAACGTAGCCATAAACTCGGAGGTCAAAGCCGGATAGTGAGTGTTGCTCCATTTTAGCATTACATCAAGCCCAATGTTTGAGTAGCACCGAACATGAGCATCGTCCATGCTCATCTTCTTGATTGACTCCCAATCTACCCACCGAGTGTGGTGAGATAGACCCATAAGTCGCTCATATTCTCTAGCTACATCATCATCCTCAAATTGCACATCATCCATTCTTTGCACTCTCTTCGACTTCTTAGTCTTCTTTGTTGCTTTCTCCATTCTTGAAGAAGATGCTCGGGTAGTTATGGTACCTATACAATCAAAGCAAAGAACTACAAGATAAAATCTATACAAACACAACAAGATCACATGATTCCACAACTAACAACTCATCATGCAAGGAGATGACCCCATACTTGCTCTTAAGACACTCAATCCACAAAATCCAACATGTATGAGCAAAGAATCACATAACAATGGTCAAGCTACAAGATACATCATGATAGACATGCTTTTACCAACATTCAAGCTCATGAATCTTAAAGCTCACACAAGAGAAAGTTAAATAGCATAGGACCGACCAACACGAGACGTCGGGCCCGAGGTTCTCAACCTCGGTCCAAGTCTCAAACCGCCGTGCAACATCGGTCCCGAGGTTCTGGGTACCTCGGGCCGACTCTCATTCGACTTCTTTACCTAGATGCTGATCGGTCCGGGATCGGAGGGTCTCACAATTTAAATTTATAAAACCGAACCTCAATTGTAGTAAAGAGGTAGGGTGTCGAACACACGGGAGTTCGTGCGTCGAGAGTACCCGAAAGACTAAAAAGGGAGAAAAGAAAGGCAAAACAAAGAAAAACAAGGGAGATCGCCTCGGACCGACACTGGTCACTTCGGTCCGAGGGTGGATCGAGGTCGAGTTTGGCCGGGACCGACGCACACTATGTCGGGCCCGACTTGCTGGGTAACTCGGTCTTGCACAAATAAGTAGATCGGTCATGGGTTTTTGGGTTCCTCCCCTAACTAGACTTGGATATTCTTCCCCAATTCAACCAATAAGTGTTTGATCCTTGTGAGATCGAGGTTGCTAGCCCCGGATCCCTCCACTCTACACCTCGACCTAAGGGAGTTTTCACTCACCTTTGATGCTAGGAACTTGTGATGGGATCGAGATTGCTCACGCTTACTCTTACCAAACACAAGCCCTAGATCTCTTGTTTGCACAAGAGAATTGAAGCTCAATGTAGAGAGGATTCACAAATCAAACACTCAAGGCTATGGAATTGGGGTTTTCTACCCAATCCTAGCTAGGGGATTCCCCCATAGCCCAAGACTATGGAATCTACTCCATATGGTAAGAGAAAAACATAATCAAAAGGGAAATCAAGCAAATCTCAATCATCAACATCCAATCAAACTCCAATTGCATTCAAATCCAAAGTATCAACAAGAACCAAGTCTCAATTCTACTAGATCAAAGCAAAACAAAGTACACAACTCACTAATCCTCCTCTCTAGGCCACCGATCTCCTCTTCTCTTCCTTCTCCTCTCTTCTCCTTGCTCTCCAAGTCTTCCTTGAGCCTTTAGAGAGTGATTTGGGTGTGGTGTGTGTGAACTCTTTCTCCCCCCCCCCTCTAAATGATCACTAATCACCTCTAATTATCCTCCTCCTTGGATTGGGGACCAAGGAATTCCCAATTTAGAAAGGGGCAAATGTGGAAAGTTACTAAATATATGCCTTGGGGAACAATCCACTCCATTGCCGACTCGGATCGACACGGGGCAACATCGGGACCGACGTTGGGAACGTCGGTCCTTGTCTCTGGCTGCTCGAACTCGGGCCCGACGTGGTGGTGCTCGGTCCTAGGCCTCGATCCTTGTCTTCATCTTGGGTTTCCTTTGGTTCCTCTTCATTCTTGGCTTGTCTCTTGCATTCCTTGACTTGGCTCCTTCATGAGCTCCTCCAAAATGTCCTCATTCTTGCCATTTTACCTACAAATCAAAGCAAACTCGCATAATTTCCGAATCTCAAAGAAAACCGGGAACTAAGCTAAGAAGGAATGAAACTAACCAAAAAAGGAATGAAAAACACATATTTACAAGGGAAATTAACTACTAAAACACCTCCAAAATGAGAGACATCAGATGCACCCATAAAACATTCTATCATGCTCCTAAAATCCAAATCCAACCATTTCTCATCATCAATCGAAGTTCCAAATAGGTTCTATCATGCATGATCAACAATTAAGCACAAATTCCACTATGCATGCAAAATCACCATGGATGCTCAAGGTCTAAGCTTACTCAATCATGGAAAATCTCAAATCTAGCAATGAAAGCATGAAATTCACAAGGAATCAAGTAGAGATTGAGATTCACATACCAAATTTGAAGAAAACAAAGACTTCTTAGCAATCAACTTCTTAGAACTCAAATTTCTCTTCTAGATCTAGAAGAAGGATGAAGATCAGTGGGTTTGAGTGGGGATTTTTGCTTTTGGATCGATGTTTGAGGATGCTAGGGGTTGGATCGAGATTTGTTGTGAAGCTTTGTTTGGGATAGAGTATGGTGGGGAGATGAGGGATCGATTTGGGGTTTTGAGAGTGGCTTGGTATTTTGGGAAGGTAGTTATGAGGGTGATGGGTGGTGGGTATGTGGAAGAAGGCTTTTAATGGGGTAGAAGACAAAGTTAGGTCAGAGGGGCATAGTAGACATTTCCACAAAATCAAGTCCAATGTTGACCGGCCAAACCGGACCGATGTCACAACCTCGAGCCCGAGGTACTGGGTACCTCGGTCCGACTTGGTTTGGCTTCTAAAAATTCCCTTTTGCTTGGCAAATCTCTACCCACAAATCCTTTTACTTTTACAAATACCACACAGAATCATGAAACTCACATAACACACAATTCCACAAAACACGTGCTAGGAAGAGATTATAAAGAAATTAAGCTAAGACTAAGAAATGCAAACTAGAAACTACGAAAATGAACCTACTAAACTCGGGTTGCCTCCCGAAAAGCGCTCTTTTTAAGTCACTAGCTTTACTTCTAACCTCAACCCTTCAAGGAGGGTGAAAAACGGTGAATTGATCATCCTTGTCATATACATCTCCACACTCCTCATAGCCATAGTACCACCATTTGTGTTTGATGAAAGTGTGACATCCACCTTCTCCATCACTCTTCTCCTCCAAAGTGTAGGTTGGCACTTCTTGCATCTTCTCAACTTGATCTTAATTCCCTACATCACAAACATCTAGAGAATTTCTAGGAGTTTCAATGACATTATAGCTCAAATCTTCCTTCAAATCACTCAAACAAATGAAACTATCCTCTAAATCCTCTTTCAAGTCGCTCAAACAAATATAAGAGTCTCCCATATCAAAAGGATACGAAGAAGGATACTCTTCATGGCTTCTCGGGCTATCTCGATCTCTTAACTCCTCATGGTTCTCAAATGGATCATGCAACTCCCTTTCTTGCTCTTGAACATTGATCGTGTCATGATTCCTCCAAGATGCTTCCTCCGCTCTTGTGAGTTCCTCTTCCTCTCGGTCGGTACCCATTTTTTCACACTTAAGCACTTTGCTTCCAATCCACTATTTTTATCAACATTTTCTTTCTTTCTTTACAACAAAGATGCACTACCCACTTGGGTTATAACTCCATTCTTTGCCCTTCACCAAAGAGAATCTCAACTCTCCAAATACATTCCAAAACCTCTCACTAAAGTCCAATATCATAAGGGTCAAGTCATATAGGCTAGGAATCATATTTTTGAGGAGTTTCAAACAAAGGTCTAAGGCTAAAACGGGGCTACAAACAACGGTTTATTTTCAAGGTAGGATATGGAACATTTTGTGACTTAATGAAATAAAGTTCAAATCAATGCGACAATGCATAGAATAAATCTCATATTGGTCTTGGAAAATAGATAAACACCTCAATAGCAAGTTTTACTAAGCATGCATGAGCTAATTCACACAAGAAAATGAGGGATATGCAATATGAACAAACATCCCTAAAATGGCCAAAAATAATCTCACAATGGTCACTCAAGCTTAGTTGCATCAAAACTCATCCAAGAACTCATGTGCTCAATAAAAACATGCAAGATATCATATCACATCAAAAACAACATCCATTCAGAGGCTAAACTATCCAAAAATATGCAAAGGACTTTACATGCTCACATCATCATTAGCCTTCATATGGACATCTAAGATGGGAATTCCTAGTCCAAAAACAAAATCTTTTTGACATTTTTCAACACAATTTTCGAATTTTTATGAATTTTGTTTTTCAAAAAAACAAAACCAAAACAACCAAACTCATCCATACATGCCATTAATATCAATCATCATCCTTGCACTACAACATGCCACAATCCAAAAGAAAACATCCCTTAAACGAAACAAGAACAAAACACAAGCAAACTACACATGAATGAAACTATGAGCTACTAACCCACCCCATACTTAGAATTTTGATGTCCTCATCAAAACAAAGAAACCAAAACTCAAAAGTAAAGAGAAGAGTAAAGAGAGCTCACAATTTCTTATTCTTGAATGGCATGTTTGAGGCTTAGTTTGGAGGGTCTCCGCGGCGGCGTCCCCTTTGGAGCCATGCTTGTCTCTCTCGCTCATACACTCGATCATTGAAAGGGTCTTGACTTGGCGGTTGAATTTGTGGGGCGGGACGCATCCATTGATCTTCATGGGAAGAGAAATTCCCGGTCATCCATTCGTGGAAGCTCTCTTGGACGCTCCATCTTTGGTCCTCGACCGCCCTCAAGTCGTCCACATCACGTCTAGTGTAGGCGATGTTGCGGTTCACCTCTTCAAATTGAACTTGGAAGTCCTCTTGGTGGTGGGAAAGTTGTTGTTGTTGGAAGTTGAGGTGTTGTTGTTGAAGGTTGAGTTGGTGTGCCTCTTGTAGCATGCTTGATTGTTGAAGTTGAAGATGAGCCAATTGGTTGGCTAGGAAATTCATGTCCACCGATTGTTGAGGTTCGGGGAACACCATTCCGGGCCCGTACCATTGATCATACCCCTCGTACCCTCCATAGCTTGGTGGTTCTTGTCTTGCTCCACTTCCCTCACCCCTCTCGAATTGGCTCGGGACCGGATCGGGCAAATAAGTGTTGGACCGACGTTGATGGACGTCAGGCCCGACATGGCTTGCACCTCGGTCTAGTAGAGTTGGTGCGTGGTCGGTGAGCAAGTTGTGGTAACCACCATCTTCTTCTTCTTCTTGCGGGTCAACCTCCATGTCGTCTCTTCTCACGAACTCATATTGGTTGGGCTCTTCTTCTTCGGTGTCCGGTGAAGCTTGAGGAGTAGTGAAACGAATGTGTTGTGCTCGTCTCCTACACTCAAGAGTCCCCTCCGGTTCGCCATAAGGGTTCACATTTCCCGCCCACACTTGGAACCAATTGTAGTAGCTCGTGAGGTCGAAGAGTCGAAGCCCCAAAGGAATTTGCACTTTGCCGAAGTTGGAGTGAGGAGCTAAACGAGGAATGATGTCGTTGACGATCTTTTCCTTGATGATGTTGGCCTTCTTGAAATACTTGAGATCCATGAACTCTACACCATTCGGGGCCGGTGTATACAAGGACAAATCAACCTCAAGTGCATGGGCTAATCGAGCAATCATACCTCCAAAGTAAATCCATGAGGAACTTTGGAAGTCCCTCACCATATTCACCCATTCCCACGTGAGGTTCATTGGCTTCTCATTTTGAAACAACATCTCTTAGAGCAACATGGCTTCCTCCTTCATCGGCTTGCTAAGTTCATGTCGGGCAAAGATTGTGCACCCCAAAATGCGGATCATGACTCGGAATAGTGGGCTAGCGATCTCATTGGTTGAGGCTCCCTTCCTCATCTCGCTTTTGCCCGCTACATACTTCCAAAGATAGTTCACCTTATCATTGTCGACATAAGCCTCGTCTCTAGCAAAAGGAAATCTAAGGTAGACCGCCAAATTCCTTAGAGAGAGCTCTTGTGCTTGATTGCCCAATTGGAAGGAGATCATGCCCTCATCTTCTACGCCTTCATACGTGCACTTGAACGTAGCCATAAACTCGGAGGTCAAAGCCGGATAGTGAGTGTTGCTCCATTTTAGCATTACATCAAGCCCAATGTTTGAGTAGCACCGAACATGAGCATCGTCCATGCTCATCTTCTTGATTGACTCCCAATCTACCCACCGAGTGTGGTGAGATAGACCCATAAGTCGCTCATATTCTCTAGCTACATCATCATCCTCAAATTGCACATCATCCATTCTTTGCACTCTCTTCGACTTCTTAGTCTTCTTTGTTGCTTTCTCCATTCTTGAAGAAGATGCTCGGGTAGTTATGGTACCTATACAATCAAAGCAAAGAACTACAAGATAAAATCTATACAAACACAACAAGATCACATGATTCCACAACTAACAACTCATCATGCAAGGAGATGACCCCATACTTGCTCTTAAGACACTCAATCCACAAAATCCAACATGTATGAGCAAAGAATCACATAACAATGGTCAAGCTACAAGATACATCATGATAGACATGCTTTTACCAACATTCAAGCTCATGAATCTTAAAGCTCACACAAGAGAAAGTTAAATAGCATAGGACCGACCAACACGAGACGTCGGGCCCGAGGTTCTCAACCTCGGTCCAAGTCTCAAACCGCCGTGCAACATCGGTCCCGAGGTTCTGGGTACCTCGGGCCGACTCTCATTCGACTTCTTTACCTAGATGCTGATCGGTCCGGGATCGGAGGGTCTCACAATTTAAATTTATAAAACCGAACCTCAATTGTAGTAAAGAGGTAGGGTGTCGAACACACGGGAGTTCGTGCGTCGAGAGTACCCGAAAGACTAAAAAGGGAGAAAAGAAAGGCAAAACAAAGAAAAACAAGGGAGATCGCCTCGGACCGACACTGGTCACTTCGGTCCGAGGGTGGATCGAGGTCGAGTTTGGCCGGGACCGACGCACACTATGTCGGGCCCGACTTGCTGGGTAACTCGGTCTTGCACAAATAAGTAGATCGGTCATGGGTTTTTGGGTTCCTCCCCTAACTAGACTTGGATATTCTTCCCCAATTCAACCAATAAGTGTTTGATCCTTGTGAGATCGAGGTTGCTAGCCCCGGATCCCTCCACTCTACACCTCGACCTAAGGGAGTTTTCACTCACCTTTGATGCTAGGAACTTGTGATGGGATCGAGATTGCTCACGCTTACTCTTACCAAACACAAGCCCTAGATCTCTTGTTTGCACAAGAGAATTGAAGCTCAATGTAGAGAGGATTCACAAATCAAACACTCAAGGCTATGGAATTGGGGTTTTCTACCCAATCCTAGCTAGGGGATTCCCCCATAGCCCAAGACTATGGAATCTACTCCATATGGTAAGAGAAAAACATAATCAAAAGGGAAATCAAGCAAATCTCAATCATCAACATCCAATCAAACTCCAATTGCATTCAAATCCAAAGTATCAACAAGAACCAAGTCTCAATTCTACTAGATCAAAGCAAAACAAAGTACACAACTCACTAATCCTCCTCTCTAGGCCACCGATCTCCTCTTCTCTTCCTTCTCATCTCTTCTCCTTGCTCTCCAAGTCTTCCTTGAGCCTTTAGAGAGTGATTTGGGTGTGGTGTGTGTGAACTCTTTCTCCCCCCCCCCCCCCTCTAAATGATCACTAATCACCTCTAATTATCCTCCTCCTTGGATTGGGGACCAAGGAATTCCCAATTTAGAAAGGGGCAAATGTGGAAAGTTACTAAATATATGCCTTGGGGAACAATCCACTCCATTGCCGACTCGGATCGACACGGGGCAACATCGGGACCGACGTTGGGAACGTCGGTCCTTGTCTCTGGCTGCTCGAACTCGGGCCCGACGTGGTGGTGCTCGGTCCTAGGCCTCGATCCTTGTCTTCATCTTGGGTTTCCTTTGGTTCCTCTTCATTCTTGGCTTGCCTCTTGCATTCCTTGACTTGGCTCCTTCATGAGCTCCTCCAAAATGTCCTCATTCTTGCCATTTTACCTACAAATCAAAGCAAACTCGCATAGTTTCCGAATCTCAAAGAAAACCGGGAACTAAGCTAAGAAGGAATGAAACTAACCAAAAAAGGAATGAAAAACACATATTTACAAGGGAAATTAACTACTAAAACACCTCCAAAATGAGAGACATCAGATGCACCCATAAAACATTCTATCATGCTCCTAAAATCCAAATCCAACCATTTCTCATCATCAATCGAAGTTCCAAATAGGTTCTATCATGCATGATCAACAATTAAGCACAAATTCCACTATGCATGCAAAATCACCATGGATGCTCAAGGTCTAAGCTTACTCAATCATGGAAAATCTCAAATCTAGCAATGAAAGCATGAAATTCACAAGGAATCAAGTAGAGATTGAGATTCACATACCAAATTTGAAGAAAACAAAGACTTCTTAGCAATCAACTTCTTAGAACTCAAATTTCTCTTCTAGATCTAGAAGAAGGATGAAGATCAGAGGGTTTGAGTGGGGATTTTTGCTTTTGGATCGATGTTTGAGGATGCTAGGGGTTGGATCGAGATTTGTTGTGAAGCTTTGTTTGGGATAGAGTATGGTGGGGAGATGAGGGATCGATTTGGGGTTTTGAGAGTGGCTTGGTATTTTGGGAAGGTAGTTATGAGGGTGATGGGTGGTGGGTATGTGGAAGAAGGCTTTTAATGGGGTAGAAGACAAAGTTAGGTCAGAGGGGCATAGTAGACATTTCCACAAAATCAAGTCCAATGTTGACCGGCCAAACCGGACCGATGTCACAACCTCGGGCCCGAGGTACTGGGTACCTCGGTCCGACTTGGTTTGGCTTCTAAAAATTCCCTTTTGCTTGGCAAATCTCTACCCACAAATCCTTTTACTTTTACCAATACCACACAGAATCATGAAACTCACATAACACACAATTCCACAAAACACGTGCTAGGAAGAGATTATAAAGAAATTAAGCTAAGACTAAGAAATGCAAACTAGAAACTACGAAAATGAACCTACTAAACTCGGGTTGCCTCCCGAAAAGCGCTCTTTTTAAGTCACTAGCTTTACTTCTAACCTCAACCCTTCAAGGAGGGTGAAAAACGGTGAATTGATCATCCTTGTCATATACATCTCCACACTCCTCATAGCCATAGTACCACCATTTGTGTTTGATGAAAGTGTGACATCCACCTTCTCCATCACTCTTCTCCTCCAAAGTGTAGGTTGGCACTTCTTGCATCTTCTCAACTTGATCTTAATTCCCTACATCACAAACATCTAGAGAATTTCTAGGAGTTTCAATGACATTATAGCTCAAATCTTCCTTCAAATCACTCAAACAAATGAAACTATCCTCTAAATCCTCTTTCAAGTCGCTCAAACAAATATAAGAGTCTCCCATATCAAAAGGATACGAAGAAGGATACTCTTCATGGCTTCTCGGGCTATCTCGATCTCTTAACTCCTCATGGTTCTCAAATGGATCATGCAACTCCCTTTCTTGCTCTTGAACATTGATCGTGTCATGATTCCTCCAAGATGCTTCCTCCGCTCTTGTGAGTTCCTCTTCCTCTCTCTTGCGCTTGGCACTTTCCTCCAACTTCAAGATCGCCAAAGCATCCGGTTCATTAAGAGCTTTGTTGAAATGGAACTCCACCTTTTCTTCGCCAATCTCGAAAGTCACTTTCCCATTTCTCACATCAAGTTTGGCACCCGCCGTAGCTAGAAACGGCCTTCCAAGAATAAGGGGCACCATCGGATCTTCTTTCATGTCGAGGATCACAAAATCGTCGGGGACAAAAGATCTCCCAACTCGAACCGGGACGTCATCTAGGATTCCGGCGGCCTTTGTAGATGAACCATCGGCCATAGTAAGACTCATGTCAACCGGTTCCATATCTCCGAGGTTAGCCCGTCTCCATATGCTCATGGGCATAACCGATATGCTCGCTCCCAAATCACAAAGAGCTTTTAAGTTTTGAGATCCAATCCCCACGGTAATGGCAAATCTTCCGGGATCACCTAGCTTTTGAGGTGGCTCTAAGATCTTGACTTCATCTTGCATTTCAACAATTGACCTGTTTTTGCTCAAAATTTTCTTCAAGAACTTTGCGTAGGATGGCATCTCGCTTAGAGCATCGGTAAATGGAATGGTGATGTTTAAGACTTTGATTCGACCTATTTTGTATAGGTTAACTCTTGTATTTTAGGGCTATATTGAGTGTGTTTAGTTAGAGTTTGTGCGTAACTATAATATCTAGGCCGAAGACACAAGAATTCAAGAATCAAGAGTTTTAAGGCGTTTTGAGCTGTCTCCACGACACCACTTGCTTGCAAAGGCTATATCTTGAGCTACAGAGGTCGGATTGAGCTGATTCCGGTGCCATTGGAAAGCTAACTTCAAGGGATTTAATGCATATGTTTACACCAAAGTCAGATTACAAGCAGAAGATGGTCAAAACAGCCTCCGAAGTGACACCAGCGATTCTGTCGAGATTCCGCGACCGCGGATTGTCCACCGCGACCGCGGTGGCCGCCGAGACGAATTGTTCCTTTCTGTTGCGAAAGCGCGGGCGCGGTGGGAGCGACGCGACCGCGGTGATGCCGAATCCGAAGCGGGCCGAAATCTTTCTATCTTATTTCCTTTTCTATGTTTTGCCTCTTTCCTTATCTATCTCGTGGAGCTTGTTCCTTGGGCTATATAAGGAGGAGCCAGCCTTAGGTTTTTGATATCTTTTACATTCTACTTTCTAAGAATTCTTCTCTTTTAGGTTTTAGCTTAGTTGTGGAGAGCTAGTCTCCTTGGGTTTGTTCAAGGGAGAAGCTTTGATGTATGAACTCGTGAGGTTTTGGTAATTGATTTCTATCCTTTGGTTGATATTGATTCTCTTATGCTTCATCTTATGAATGTTTATTGTTTCTCTAGGAGTAGCTAACCTATTGAATTGATTTATGTTCTACAGTTTGAATAGGTTTGGACCGTGGACAAAGCTAATCTGTGAAAACAACTTAACCTAGACCTGTTGTCTATGCAACTAGGATTAAGAAGAGAATTGATTGTTTTATCTTGCAATTGACTCGTAGCTTGATTGTTTGATATTATATCCTGCATATCCTTGTTCTCTATGCTAATTCTAGGTTAAGCGTCTTTGCCTAGGGTTATAGAATTGCTTGGACCGTGGACTTGCGATTGTTAATGATCAGGATAGGAATTAACCATAGGTGTGAATGAAATCAATGGATGAATCTATGATCGAGTGATTATTTCATGAGTGAATCTTTTGAATAAACCTGCCTCCTATCTCTTTATCTATTTGTTTGTTATTTGTTTCCTAGGTTAGTTTAGATATCTCTTTGATTTCCCCCCATATCTTTAGTTGATAATTATATTGATACTAGAAGCCATAGTTCTCTTCGGAACCTCGGGCCGACTTCAGGGCATGTGGGGCCCGAGTTCCGCTCCTCCTCGGCCCGGCTTGTGGGACTCCCTCCTTCATCTTGATCGACATCATGGCACCTGGGCAACTCGGTCCGACTCTCTTCTCTCGTCCTTGGGACTTGTGGCTCGGGCAAACTCCGTTCACTCCTTAATCCTATGGCTCGAACTTCATTTTGTTGTTGCGGGGCACGGGGATTCTCCTCGGGTCGGCCCAGAAGTCTCCCTTCCTCTCTTGGAAGTTGATTTGCCATGTGAACAAATTGGTTGTCCACTTGCCTTCTCCATACACCAAACTCTTTGAATTGGGTCTCCATGTTGGTGAATTGATTCTTCAAGTCTTAAGCCCATGGTGGTATTTGCTCATAGAATCCCGGAGGTCGGTATGGTGGTTGTTGGGCCCTTGGCTCATTTTGGTTGAAGTTGTTGTTGTAGCCATTGGCTTGGCCTTGATTCCACCTTCCTCCATAAGTTCTTTGAACATATTGTGCCTCCTCGATTTGCTCGGCCAAACGAACTTGGCGCTCATTGGGACATTCTTGAGCTCCATGCTTCAACGAACCACACTCTTCACATGCTCTTGTTGCGGGGCACGGGGATTCTCCTCGGGTCGGCCCAGAAGTCTCCCTTCCTCTCTTGGAAGTTGGAGATGACTCATCTTCCTCCTCATCTTGTTCAACTCATCCTCAAGGAATTGGATCTTCACATCTTTATCCACCTCTTCACTCCTTGGGTCGTAGATCCTCTTTGCACCATCTCCTTGGACTCTTGCCTCCTTAATCACTTGACTTGCTCCGTACATGGCTTCGTAGTCGGAAAGCTTGTCTAGCAATTCCCACGCTTGCTCCGGTGGCAAATCAATGAATCCACAATCGGTGTGAAGGTTCAACTTGTCCTTGGTGGCGGTGTTGATTTCTTGGAAGAATATGTCTTGAAGGACATAAGGTTGTTGCCCATGCGTTGGACATTGCCTCAACATTTCCTTGAACCGATCCCAAGCCTCGAAGAGTGGCTCGTGGGCTCCTTGTTGAAAGCTTGCTATCTTCCTTCTAAGCTCCGTCGTCTTGGTGGGTGGAAAGAACTTCATCAAGAATGCTTCATTGAGAGCCCTCCATGAAGTGATGGATCGAGGTGCTTGGCTCTCCAACCAATGCAAAGCCTTGCCTCCCAATGACCATTTGAAGGCTTTGAGTAGCACGTACTCAAGCGTCTCCTCATCCGTCGAGATGGTCTCACATAGATCCTTGAATTGCTTCACATGCTCGATCGGGCACTCATTCGGTCTCCCTTGAAATTGATCTCTCTTGATGAGTGAGATGAATTGAGTTTTGATCTCAAAGTTCTTTGACACCTCCGGCAAGACAATGGCCGGTTCCGGCACCTTCAACTCCGGATGCATGTATTGCCTTGCATTCCGGGGTTGAGTGTTGATTTGAGCCTCCAATCTCATCCTTTGCTCACGCTCTCTCCTAGCCTCGGCATCTCGGTTCGCCATCTCAAGTTGCATTCGAGCCATGTCGGCCCTCATCCTCTCTACCTCATCGCCACGAGCTTGGTCCGCCATTCTCTCCTTCTTTCCAGCTTGTTTGATAATGCTCTCCGGATCACTCACAAAGTTGAACTCAAGTGTTCCTCGGGTGGAACGAGCTCGCATACAACTATAACCAAAGACACAAACAAAACCGAATCAAAACAAACAAGGGGTTTGGGCTAGTCCCTTACCCAAATCATTACAAAAATCAAAGACTCAACAAAAGATGGTACCTCAAACAAGTAGAACTCCCCGGCAACGGCGCCAAAATTTTGATGCGGTTCGGGATCGTGGTGTTCCGGATCGGGAGTTCGTGCGTTGAGTGTACCGAAAAGACTAAAGAAAAGGAAAAGAAAGGTGAAAACAAGGAAAATCAAAGAGAACACCTCGGACCGACACTGGTCACTTCGGTCAGAGGGTGGATCGAGGTTGATTTGGCCGGGACCGACTTCACACAACGTCAGGCCCGATGACTGGGTAACTCGAACTCGACAAATTTGGTAGATCGGTCTTGGGTTTTTGGGTTCCTTCCCTAACTAGACTTGGGTGATTCCACCCCAATTCAGCCAATAAGTGTTGATCCTTGTGAGATCGAGGTTGTCCGCCTTCGATCCCTCCACTCAACACTTCGACCTTAGGGAGTTTTCACTCACCTTCGATGCTAGCTTTCGCTTACTCTTACCCAAACACAAGCCCTAGATCCCTTGTTCTCACAAGAGAATTGAAGCTCAATGTAGAGAGGATTCATAGATCAAGCACTCAAAGGCTATGGAATTGGGGGTTCACACCCAATCCTAGCTAGGGGTTTCCCCCATAGCCCAAGACTATGGAATCTACTCCATCAAGTAAGAGTAAAAAACAATCAAATGGCAAAGCAAGCTAATCTCAATCATCAAACTCAAATTAAAGCCAAATCTCATTCAAATCTAAAGGGGTTCACAATATCCAAGTCTCAATTCTACTAAACCAAATCAAAACAAGTTCAAAACTCACTAATCTCCTCTCTAGCTCCACCGATCTCTCTCTCTTGTCCTCCTCCTCTCTTCTCCTTACTCTCCAAGTCTTCCTTGAGCCTTTTAGAGTTATTAGGTGTGGGATCCTCCGTAATGCTCTCTAATCTCCTCTAATTATACTCTCTCATGGATTGGGGATCAAGGAATTCCCAATTTAGAAGAAGGGCAAAATTGGAAGATCACAAACATTGTGCCTTGGAGCCCAATCCTAGCTTTTGCCAACTCGGACCGACACGGGTAGACATCGGGCCCGACGTTGGGAATTTCGGCCATGTGCACCGGTGCTCGAACTCGGGCCCGACCTCATGGTAACTCGATCCGGGGTCTCGATCTTCTTCTCTTCTTGGCTTTCCTTGAGTTCTTCTTCATTCTTTGCATGGCTCTTCCGCTCTTATTCTCCTTAGCTTAGCTCCTTCTTATAAACTCCTCCAAAACGTCTTTAAACGCGCCATTTTACCTACAAAACACGACAAACTCACATAGTTTCCGAATCTCGTAGAAAACCGGGAACTAAGCTAAAAAAGGAAGAAACTAACAAAGAAGGGAATGAAAAACACATATTTACAAAGGAAATTAACTACTAAAACACCACCAAAATGAGAGACATCAACGACTAGGGGTAGGGATACACCACACCACAAGCATGCATTCAAACAATGATAGAAGACCCACTCAACTCATAATCTCATGGGTGACTTTCGTCACAAGAGAACACATTAAAATCTCAATTTTCATAAAGAAATTAACATGCAAGCCAACTTGTTTTCTAGGGTTTTAACTTTCATCACAACCTGGATAGTCCGAATTAGCAAGATAATCTTTCAATTAGTTTGCAAACAAGAACATACCCCAGCTTTCGTCAAGGGTTTTGAGCATGCAAGAGGGATTTAGGGGCAGAAATTACAAGTCAAGCAAGGATCTAGACATCAAGGTCTCAAATGCACTTTCATGGTGGGTTTCACCCCACACCTAGCAAGCTATCTACTCACACATCATCACACAGACAAACAACGAAAGAGAGGAGAAAGACATCATCCAAAGAAAGCAACTTCAATTAATTTCAAGATCCAAACTTACAAGCTTTAGCAAACTCCACAACTTCGCCCTACAAACTTTCATCTTCCATCTTCCTAAAACAACAACTAGAACAAGCTTTCTTCTTCACTACTTCCCCTTACAAAGAAACTCTCTCTCTCCTCTTCTTCTTCTCTTCACAGCCACGTTCTTCTTCTTCTTCTTCCTCCTCCCTCTTCTTTCTCAGCCAACTCTCCTCTCTCTCCCCTCTAACCTTTGAGCCTTTTCCAAGAAGAAAAGCTAGATAGAAAGGGAGACAAAATGGGGGTTTTGTAGCAGCCCACAAAAGTCAAAGGAAAGGAACCTTCCTCCTCTGCCACAAGTCTGCCACAGCTCAACAACAGCCGCCCACCTTTTTCGGATTTCGAAAATCCCACCAAAAGCGTTACTTGGGCGGCAAGGATTTCGTAATGCTGAGAGGGGTCGCGGCCGACCATATGGAGGTCGGCGCCGACCTTCTGCAGGAAATGAGATTTTCTTCTTGCGTTGTGTTGTTCTTGCTCCAGTTGCTCGGTCTTTTGTTCGGCGTTTCCTCCTCTTTGCTCCTTGATTTTCTTGAGTTCCTTGTACTTCTTTGAGGCTCCCATGGTTGCCACTTTGGTTCTTGGTTCTTAGACGACTTGACTCTTGAAAACTAACGGTTCCTAGAAAGCTCCGAAAATGCATGAAAAACTTCTCCTAAAGGCTCTAAATACCTACACAACACGAAACAACACCCAAACGACTCCAACTCTCGAAAGAGAGTTGAAATCTTATGCAAAACGCACAAACACAAATGAAAATATGCAAAACAAACTAGAAAACTACCTAAGAAAATCAACTAAAAAGCATGACATTAGCAAACAACTTCAATTAACCAAAGATCCAAACATACAAACTTTAGCAAACCCACAAAGTTCTTTCATTCACCATTGTCTTCTACCTTCCTCCTAGAACAACAACTAGCACAAGCTTTCTTCTTCACTACTTCCCCTCACAAGAAACCTCTCTCTTCCCTCTTCTTCTTCTCCTCACAGCCACGTTCTTCTTCTTCCTCCTTCTCAGCCAACTCTCCTCCTCTCCTTTTGAGCCTTTTCCAAGAAGAAAAGTGATGGGGTCTAATTCGGCTCGGATGATATCAAAATTTAGAATTTATAAACCGAACCCCAATTGTAGTATAAGGGTAGGGTGTCGAACACACGGGATCTCGTGCGTTGAGTGTACCAAGAAGACTAAAAAGAGGTAAAAGAAAGGCAAAAACAAGGAAAATCAAAGGGAACAACCCGGACCGACTATGGTCACTTCGGTCCGAGGTTGGATCGATGCGAGTTTGGCCGGGACCGACATTGGGGAAGTCGGGCCCGAGGTACTGGGGAACTCGGTTTTGCACAAATGGTAGATCGTTCTTGGGTTTTTGGGTTCCTTCCCTAACTAGACTTGGGTAATTCCACCCCAATTCAGCCAATAAGTGTTGATCCTTATGAGATCGAGGTTGTTTGCCTTCGATCCCTCCACTCTACACTTCGACCTTAGGGAGTTTTCACTCTCCTTCGATGCTAGGTCTAGTGATGGGTTCGAGATTGCTTTCGCTTACTCTTACCAAACACAAGCCCTAGATCCCTTGTTCTCACAAGAGAATTGAAGCTCAATGTAGAGAGGATTCATAGATCAAGCACTCAAGGCTATGGAATTGGGGGTTCACACCCAATCCTAGCTAGGGGATTCCCCCATAGCCCAAGACTATGGAATCTACTCCATCAAGTAAGAGTAAAAAGCAATCAAATGGCAAAGCAAGCTAATCTCAATCATCAAACTCAAATTAAAGCCAAATCTCATTCAAATCTAAAGGGGTTCAAAATATCCAAGTCTCAATTCTACTAAACCAAATCAAAACAAGTTCAAAACTCACTAATCTCCTCTCTAGCTCCACCGATCTCTCTCTCTTGTCCTCCTCCTCTCTTCTCCTTGCTCTCCAAGTCTTCCTTGAGCCTTTTAGAGTGATTAGGTGTGGGATCCTCCTTAATGCTCTCTAATCTCCTCTAATTATACTCTCTCATGGATTGAGGATCAAGGAATTTCCAATTTAGAAGAAGGGCAAAATTGGAAGATCACAAACATTGTGCCTTGGAGCTCAATCCTAGCTTTTGCCGACTCGGACCGACACGGGTAGACATCGGGACCGACGTTGGGAATGTCGGTCCTGTGCACCGGTCCTCGAACTCGGGCCCGACCTCATGGTAACTCGATCCGGGGTCTCAATCTTCTTCTCTTCTTGGTTTTCCTTGAGTTCTTCTTCATTCTTTGCATGGCTCTTCCGCTCTTATGCTCCTTAGCTTAGCTCCTTCTTATAAACTCCTCCAAAACGTCTTTAAACGCACCATTTTACCTACAAAACACGACAAACTCGCGTAGTTTCCGAATCTCGTAGAAAACCGGGAACTAAGCTAAAAAGGGACGAAACTAACAAAGAAGGGAATCAAAAACACATATTTACAAAGGAAATTAACTACTAAAACACCACCAAAATGAGAGACATCAACGACTAGGGGTAGGGATACACCACACCACAAGCATGCATTCAAACAATGATAGAAGACCCACTCAACTCATAATCTCATGGGTCACTTTCGTCACAAGAGAACACATTAAAATCTCAATTTTCATAAAGAAATTAACGTGCAATCCAACTTGTTTTCTAGGGTTTTAACTTTCATCACAACCCGGATAGTCCGAATTAGCAAGATAATCTTTCAATTAGTTTGCAAACAAGAACATACCCCAGCTTTCGTCAAGGGTTTTGAGCATGCAAGAGGGATTTAGGGGCAGAAATTACAAATCAAGCAAGGATCTAGACATCAAGGTCTCAAATGCACTTTCATGGTGGGTTTCACCCCACACCTAGCAAGCTATCTACTCACACATCATCACACACACAAACAACGAAAGAGAGGAGAAAGACATCATCCAAAGCAAACAACTTCAATTAATTTCAAGATCCAAACTTACAAGCTTTAGCAAACTCCACAACTTCACCCTACAAACCTTCGTCTTCCATCTTCCTAAAACAACAACTAGAACAAGCTTTCTTCTTCACTACTTCCCCTTACAAAGAAACTCTCTCTCTCTCCTCTTCTTCTTCTCTTCACAGCCACGTTCTTCTTCTTCTTCTTCCTTCTCTCTCTTCTTTCTCAGCCAACTCTCCTCTCTCTCTCTCCTCTAACCTTTGAGCCTTTTCCAAGAAGAAAAGCTAGATAGAAAGGGAGACAAAATGGGGGTTTTGTAGCAGCCCATAAAAGTCAAAGGAAAGGAACCTTCCTCCTCTGCCACAAGTCTGCCACAGCCCTGCAACAGCCGCCCACGTTTTTCAGATTTCGAAAATCCCGCCAAAAGCGTTACTTGGGCGGCAAGGATTTCGTAATGCTGAGAGGGGTCGCGGCCGACCATATGGAGGTCGGCGCCGACCTTCTGCAGGAAATAGGATTTTCTTCTTGCGTTGTGTTGTTCTAACTCCAGTTGCTCGGTCTTTTGTTCAGTGTTTCCTCCTCTTTGCTCCTTGATTTTCTTGAGTTCCTTGTACTTCTTTGAGGCTCCCATGGTTGCAACTTTTGTTCTTGGTTCTTAGACGACTTGACTCTTGAAAACTAACGGTTCCTAGAAAGCTCCGAAAATGCATGAAAAACTTCTCCTAAAGGCTCCAAATACCTACACAACACGAAACAACACCCAAACGACTCCAACACTCGAAAGAGAGTTGAAATCTTATGCAAAACGCACAAACACAAACGAAAATATGCAAAACAAACTAGAAAACTACCTAAGAAAATCAACTAAAAAGCATGACATCAGCAAACAACTTCAATTAACCAAAGATCCAAACTTACAAACTTTAGCAAACCCACAAAGTTCTTTCATTCACCATTGTCTTCTACCTTCCTCCTAGAACAACAACTAGCACAAGCTTTCTTCTTCACTACTTCCCCTCACAAGAAACCTCTCTCTTCCCTCTTCTTCTTCTCCTCACAGCCACGTTCTTCTTCTTCCTCCTTCTCAGCCAACTCTCCTCCTCTCCTTTTGAGCCTTTTCCAAGAAGAAAAGTGATGGGGTCTAATCCGGATCGGATGATATCAAAATTTAAATTTATAAACCGAACCCCAATTGTAGTATAAGGGTAGGGTGTCGAACACACGGGAGTTCGTGCGTTGAGTGTACCAAGAAGACTAAAAAGAGGTAAAAGAAAGGCAAAAACAAGGAAAATCAAAGGGAACAACCCGGACCGACTATGGTCACTTCGGTCCGAGGTTGGATCGATGCGAGTTTGGTCGGGACCGACATTGGGGAAGTCTGGCCCGAGGTACTGGGGAACTCGGTTTTGCACAAATGGTAGATCGTTCTTGGGTTTTTGGGTTCCTTCCCTAACTAGACTTGGGTAATTCCACCCCAATTCAGCCAATAAGTGTTGATCCTTATGAGATCGAGGTTGTTTGCCTTCGATCCCTCCACTCTACACTTCGACCTTAGGGAGTTTTCACTCTCCTTCGATGCTAGGTCTAGTGATGGGTTCGAGATTGCTTTTTCTTACTCTTACCAAACACAAGCCCTAGATCCCTTGTTCTCACAAGAGAATTGAAGCTCAATGTAGAGAGGATTCATAGATCAAGCACTCAAAGGCTATGGAATTGGGGGTTCAGACCCAATCCTAGCTAGGGGTTTCCCCCATAGCCCAAGACTATGGAATCTACTCCATCAAGTAAGAGTAAAAAGCAATCAAATAGCAAAGCAAGCTAATCTCAATCATCAAACTCAAATTAAAGCCAAATCTCATTCAAATCTAAAGGGGTTCACAATATCCGAGTCTCAATTCTACTAAACCAAATCAAAACAAGTTCAAAACTCACTAATCTCCTCCTAAACCTCCACCGATTTCCTCCTCTTCTCCTCTTCCTTTCTCCTCCTTGCTCTCCAAGTCTTCCTTTGAGCCCTTTGAGAGTGATTAAATGTGGATGTGTCTTAAGCTCCTCTAAGCTCCCTCTAATTATCCTCTTCTCTTGATTGGGAACCAAGGAATTCCAAATTTGAAGAAGGGCAAAAGTGGTAGATCACAATAATGTGCCTTGGAGCCCAATCCTCTTTTTAGCCGACTCGGACCGACACGCTTAGACCTCGGGCCCGATGTTGCCAACGTCGGTCCTAGCCTCAAATGCTCGAACTCGGGCCCGACGTGCTGGGGACCTCGATCCAGGGCCTTGATCCTCTTCTTTCCTTGGTTTTCCTTGAGTTCCTCTTCGTTCTTTGCATGGCTCTTCCGCTCCTTTGCTCCTTAGCTTGGCTCCTCTTTAGAAACTCCTTCAAAACGTCCTCAAATGCGCCATTTTACCTACAAAACACAACAAACTCGCATAGTCTCCGAATCTCATAGAAAATCGGGAACTAAGCTAAAAAGGGACAAAACTAACAAAGAAAGGAACAAAAGACACTTATTTACAAGGGAAATTAACCACTAAAACACAACCAAAATGAGAGACATCAGAATACCCCATACTTAAACTTGCTTGTCCTCAAGCAATAACAATGTAAACAAGACCGAAGCACAATCTTCAAGTAAAGCCTCATATGAAAAATCAAGTAAGAGCAAGTGATAGATATGTTAGCAAGATTACGTCATCACACATGATCAAGTGTTCATAGAAATGAAATCAAATGCAACAAAGCCTCACTTTAGGTATGTGAAAATGTGTATCACTCTTCATGTGTTTAGGTATAGCAATGAACACTCATAGTCAAGATTCATGCAAGTAAAGACTTTACTATTGAAGCTAATATCACCAATTCCTCCACCTAGAGATGCCTATTACAATGCACACAAAGAATATGAACTTGGCTCAATGGAGATCCTCAAAGAGGTTCCATTCGGCCGGGTTGTAATGGGGCTTTTGGTATTTCTCAAGGTGGGAATCATTTTGGTCTTGTGGTGCTTACAATGGGGATTGAACTTTCTAGTCTCTCACCAACTTCACCAAATTTTTCCACTTTCAACTTCTCTCACCCAAAAGACTTCACCAAACATTTTCCTTCTTTCAATCCACAAGTTCACTTAACATTCCACTTCATCTTTGCACTAAACTTTTTGTTGGATTTTTCACACTTTTTCCACTTTGGATCGACTTACACTATATGTCGGGCCCGATGTGCACTTTAACTCGGTCGGTACCCATTTCTTTCACTTAAGCTTTTTGCTTTCAATCCACTACTTTTTCCAACTTTTCTTTCTTTCTTCACACCAAAGATGCACTACCCACTTGGTTTATAACACCATTCTTTGCCCTTCACCAAAGAGAATCTCAACTCTCCAAATACACTCCACAACCTCTCACTAAAGTCCAATCCCATAAGGGTCAAGTCATATAGGCTAGGAATCATATTTTTGAGGAGTTTCAAACAAAGGTCTAAGGCAAAGAATGAAATAAAGTTCAAATCAATGTGACAAAGCATAGAACAAACCTCATATTGGTCTTGGAAAACAGATAAACACCGCAATAGCAAGTTTTACTAAGCATGCATGAGCTATTTCACACAAGAAAATGAGGGATATGCAATATCGAACAAAACATCCCTAAAATGGCCAAAGATCATCTCACAAGGTTCACTCTAGCTTAGTTGCATCAAAACTCATCCAAGAACTCATGTGCTCAATAAAAACATGCAAGATATCCATCACATCAAAAGCAACATCATTTAGAGGCTAAACCATCCAAAAATATGCAAAGGACTTTACATGCTCACATCATCATTAGCCTTCATATGGACATCTAAGATGGGAATTCCTAGTCCAAAACAAAATCTTTTTGTTATTTTTCACACAATTTTCGAATTTTTATGGATTTTTTTTCAAAATTTTTTCTTAAACAAAACATACTCATCCATACATACCATCAAAATCAAACATCATCCATGCATCACAACATGCCACTATCCAAAAGAAAACATCCCTTAACAAAACAAGAACAAAAAAAACATGGAACTATGAGCTACTAACCCACCCCATACTTAGAATTTTGATGTCCTCATCAAAACAAAGAAATCAAAACTCAAAAGTAAAAGAGACAAGAGTTAAGAAAGCTCACAATTTCTTATTCTTCAATGGCATTTTGAGGCTTAGTTTGGAGGGTGTCCTCGGCGGCGTCCCCTTTGGAGCCGTGCTTGCCTCTCTCTCTCTCTCGTACACATGGGCATGGAAAGGGTCTTGACTTGGCGGTTGACGTTGTGGTGCAGGGCGCGTCCATTGGTCCTCACGGGAAGAGAAGTTCCCGGCCATCCATTCATTGAAGCTCTCTTGAACGCTTCATCTTTGGTCCTCGACCGCTCTCAAGTCTTCCACATCACGCCGAGTGTAAGCAATGTTGCGGTTCACCTCTTCAAATTGGGTTTGGAAGTCTTCTTGGTGGTGGGAAAGTTGTTGTTGTTGAAAGTTGAGATGTTGTTGTTGAAGGTTGAGTTGGTGCGCCTCTTGTAGCATGCTTGATTGTTGGAGTTGAAGGTGAGCCAATTGGTTGGCTAGGAAGTTCATATCCACCGATTGTTGAGGTTCGGGGAAGACCATCCCGGGCCCATACCATTGGGCATACCCTTCGTACCCTCCATAGCTTTGTTGCTCTTGTCTTGCTCCACTTCCCTCACCCCTCTCATAAGCTCTAGGAACCGGATCGGGCAAAAATGCATCGGACCGACGTTGATGGATGTTGGGCCCGAGGTGACTTGCATCTCGGTCCAAAAGGGTTGGAGCGTGGTTGGTGAGCAAGTTGCGGTATCCGTCATATTCTTCTTCTTCTTGAGGTGAGTCAACGTCCATGTCCTCTCTCCTTGCAAACTCATATTGGTTGGGCTCTTCTTCTTCGGTATCCGGAGAAGATTGAGGGGTAGTGAAACGAATGTGTTGTGCTCGTCTTCTACACTCAAGTGTCCCCTCCGGCTCTCCATAAGAATTCTCTTTGCCCGCCCACACTTGGAACCAATTATAGTAGCTTGTGAGATCAAAGAGACGAGGCCCCAAGGGTATGTGCACCTTGTCAAAGTTGGAATGAGGCACAAGTTGGTCGATGAAGCCGGGAACAACCTTTTCCTTGATGATGTTGGCTTTCTTGAAATACTTGAGATCCATGAACTCTACACCATTCGGGGCTGGCGTGTATGTGGACAAATGCACCTCAAGACAATGAGCCAAGCGGGCTATCATCCCTCCAAAATATATCCATGAGGAGCTTTGGAAATCCCTCACCATCTTCACCCATTCCCATGTGAGGTTCATTGGCTTCTCATTGTGGAACAACATCTCATAGAGCAACATGGCTTCCTCTTTCATCGGCTTGCTCAACTCGTGCCTAGCAAAGATGGCACAACCCAAAGCTCGGATCATGACTCGGAAGAGTGGACTTGCTATCTCATTTGTTGATGCGCCTTTCCTCATCTCACTCCTTCCGGCTACATATCTCCAAAAATAATCTACCTTCTCGTTGTCAACAAAAGCTTCATCTCTCGGAAAAGGGAACCCAAGGTAGGTAGCCAAATTCCTGAGAGAGACCTCGTGCAACTCGTTGCCCATTTGAAAGGAGATCATGCCCTCACTCTCAACTCCTTCATATGTGCACTTGAATGTCACCATAAACTCGGACGTTAAGGTGGGATAATGAGTGTTGGTCCACCTTAACATCACGTTGAGACCAATGTGAGAGTAGCATCTAGTAAGGGCCTCATCCATGCTCATCTTTTGAATAGACTCCCAATCTATCCACCGGGTGTGGTGAGATAGACCCATGAGTCGCTCATAATCCCGAGCACATCATCATCCTCAAAGCGCACATCATCCATTCTTTGCACCCTCTTTGACGACTTCTTGGACTTCTTTGTTGATTTCTCCATTCTTGAAGAAGATGCTCGGGTTGTCATGGTACCTACACACAATCAAAGCAAAGAACTACAAGATAAGATCTATACAACAACAACAAGATTACATGCTTTCATAACTTAACAACTTATCACACAAAAATGACCCCATACTTGTCTTCTAAACACTCAATCCACAAAATCCAACATGCATGAACCAAGGATCACATAACAATGGTCAAGCTACAAAATATATCATGATAAACAAGCCTTAACCAACATTCAAGCTCATGAATCCTAAATCTCACACAAGAGAAAGTCAAATAGCATAGGACCGACCAACACAGGACGTCGGGTCCGAGGTTCTCAACCTCGGTCCGAGTCTTGGACCGACTTCACAACATCGGTCCCGAGATCTGGGCATCTCGGTCCGAACAACAAATCGACTTCTCTACCTATTTCACCCAAAAATCACTCTATCATACTCCTAAAATCCAAAATCAACCATTTCTCATCATCAATCGAAGTTCCAAGTAGGTTCTAACATGCATGATCAATAATTAAGCACAAATTCAGCTATGCATGCAAATTCACCATAGATGCTTCAAGGTCTAAGCTCACTCAATCATGGCAAATCTCAATTTTAGCAATGAAAACATGGAATTCACAAGGAATCAAGTAGAGATTAAGATCCACATACCAAATTTGAAGAAACAAAGACTTGCTAGCAATCAACTTCTTAGAACTCAAATTCTCCTCTAGATCTAAAAGAGGGATGAAGAACAGTGGGAATTTGTTGGGATTTTTGCCTTTGGATCGATGTTGGGGATTGCTAGGGTGTTGGATCGAGATTTTTGTGAAGCTTGCTTGGGGATCGAGAGTGATGGAAGTGATGGATCGATTTGGGGGTTTTTGAGGGGACTTGGTATTTTGGGAAGGTGGTTATGAGGGTGTTGGGTGGTAGGTATGGGAAAGAAGGATTTAAATGGGTAAGAAGACAAAGTTAGGTCAGAGGGGTATAATGGGCATTTCGTCCAAAGCAAGACCAATGTTGACCGGCCAAGTCGGACCGACTTCACAACGTCGGGCCCGAGGTACTAGGTACCTCGGTCCGGCTTGGTTTGGCTCCCTAAAATTCCCTCTTCTTGGCAAATCTCTACCCACAAGTCCTTTTACTATTTCTACACTACCATACACAATCATGAAGCTCACACAACACACAATTCCACAAAACACATGCTAAAGAGAGATTAGAAAGAATCTAAGCTAAGACAAAGAGAAACAAACTAAAAACTACGAAAATGAACCTACTAAGCTCGGGTTGCCTCCCGAGGAGCGCTTCTTTTAAGTCACGAGCTTGACTTCTAACCTTAGTCATGTCCATCTCCACGCCCATCATAGCCATAAAACCACCATTTGTGATTGATGAAAGTGTGGCCTCCAAATTCTCCTTCACTTTTGTCCTCCAATGTGTAGGTTTGCACTTCTTGCTTCTTCTCAACTTGATCTTCATTCCCTACACCAAAAACATCTAGAGAATTTCTAGGGGACTCAATGACATTATAGCTCAAATCTTCTTGCAAATCACTCAAACATATGAAACTATCCTCTAAATCCTCTTTCAAGTCACTCAAACAAATATAAGAGTCTCCCACATCAAAAGGATATAGAGAAGGATACTCTTCATGGCTTTTCGGGCTATCTCCATCTCTTGACTCCTCATGATGCTCAAATGGATCTAGCAACTCTCTTTCTTCCTCTTGAACATTGACCATGTCATGGCTCCTCAAAGGTGCTTCTTCCTCTCTTGTGGGTTCCAACTCCTCTCTCTTATGCTTGGCACCTTCCTCCAATTTCAAGATCGCCAAAGCATCCGGTTCATTAAGAGCTTTGTTGAAATGGAACTCCACCTTATCCTCGCCAATCTCGAAAGTCACTTTCCCATTTCTCACATCGAATTTGGCACCCGCCGTGGCTAAAAACGGCCTTCCATGTATGGGCACCAACGGATCTTCTTTCATGTCAAGGATCACGAAATCGTCGGGGACAAAATACCTCCCAACTCTAACCGGGACGTCATCTAAGATTCCGTTGGCCTTTGTAGACGAACAATCGGCCATAGTAAGACTCAGGTCAACCGGTTCCATATCTCCGAGGTTAGCCCTTCTCCATATGCTCATGGGCATAACCGATATGCTTGCAAATCTTCCGGGATCACCTAACTTTTGAGGTAGCTCCAAGATCTTCACCTCATCTTGCATCTCCACAATCGACCTCTTCTTGCTCAAAATTTCCTTCAAGAACTTTGCATAGGATGGCATCTCACTTAGAGCGTCGGTGAATGGGATGGTGATGTTCAAGCCTTGCAAGAGCTTTAAGAACCTCTTAAACTTGCCCTCCACAACTTCCTTGGGCTTCTTCAAAGGGTAAGGAAGAGTTGTGCCTCCTTGTTTCTTGGTTGAATCCACTTCCTTGGACCGACCTAGATCTCTCTCAACGTTTTCAGCCTGGATCGACTTAGGATCGACGTCGGGACCGACGTCTGGAACCTCGGTCCTGGGGCAGGACACTTCTGAGAACATCGGTCCGACTACAGGGCATGTCGGGCCCGAGTTCATTTCTACCTCGGTCTGGTTCAGGGGACTTCCTCCGTCTCTTGGATCGACATCATGGCACGTCGGGCCCGAGTTACTGGGCAACTCGGTCCGACTCTCTTCTCTTGTCCTTGGCTCGTGTGGCTCGGGCAAACTCCTTCCACTCCTTAATCCTATGGCTCGAACTTCATTTTGTTGTTGTAGGGCACGGGGATTCTCCTCGGGTCAGCCCGGGAGTCTCCCTTCCTCTCTTGGAAGTTGATTCGCCATGTGAACAAAATGGTTGTCCACTTGCCTTCTCTAAACACCAAACTCCTTGAATTGGGTGCTCATATCATCAAATCTTCTCTCCATGTTGGTGAATTGATTCTTCAAGTCCTGAGCCTGTTGGGACGCTATCAAGGACGCTTGCGTACTTGGTAGTGTGCCCACAACCGTCCCTTAGTTTTGATATGACAAACTCACTTTGATTCTAATAAATTTGTCCAAGTGTTCAGGAACGCCAGTGACAAAAGGACAACAAGTGTGTGGAGCGTTCCCTAGGCTTAGGGACGCTAGCTAACAGGAAGTAAGGACCAGCAAGAGACTACTCGAGCAAGGACGGAGTCCCAAGCAAGTAGGAACGCAAGCAAAGCGTCCTTACTCACTAGCCGACAGGATGACATCACTCGACAATATTTGATCATCCAAGGACACGTGGAGACCGATCCTGTAGCGGAGTTCATCACACACAGCTGGATACAGGAAGCTTCCTCATCACCGCCATACTACGTGGAGGAAGATCCTGTAGCCACGTCCACGAAGGGCATGATCGTCCTAGGAAAATGACGCCCTTCCCCAAGTCCTATAAATAGCCCCAAGGCATTTATTGTGACGCTAACGCTTTCAGAGAATATTCAGAGAGAATCAGAGGAAAGCGGCTCACTCAAGAACACGAAGAACTAGCTCAAGAACTCAAGAACTCAAGAACAGTGCTAAGACTTGTGCTAGATCGAGTGAGAATTGTAACCAAAATCATAACTTGTTTGCACTCAGAAAAACCCAAAAAGAAAGAGAGAGTCCTACGAAGTACTGTAGGACGTAGGGATAGGAGTCCTTTATAAGATTGAACTCGCTTAAGTTGTAGGCTTAGAGGAGTCCTTTACTAGTGGACTTAGGGAAAAGCTAAGTGCCAGAGAACTGTAAAGACTCGCCAGTACAACTGTAAGGACGTTCAATATAAAGGAAAAGCTATTCAAAAATCCTCTAAGGAGGTAGAGGTTTACACTCAAGGACTACTTGGTCTTGAGTGGTTCCTCTATAATTCACTGCGTTCATCTTTACTTGTTTAGTATTTTATTTCCGATGCATTACTCAAGGACGCCCCTACTCCTCGTAGGGACGCCTGACCAAAGGACGCCTTTACCAAAGTAAAGGACGTTCCTCAGTACTAACGATCCAACAATTGGTATTAGAGCAGGCGCTCTAGATTCTTACTGAGTTGCAGGTACAAGATGGACATGGAACCAATTGGAATCTCTTTCGTCAAGCCTCCGCGCCTGACGGACGGCAATTTTAACCGCTGGAAGATTAGATTTGAAAGCTTCTGTAGGAGTCAGAACTATCAATGCTGGAGAGTGATCATGAAAGGTGACCTTACCGTTCCTGCTGACAAGAAAGATAAAGAGGACGAGTGGGGTCCTGATGAATTCAAGCTCATGGAAACAAATGATAAGGCAATATGCTTCCTTCAAGCGTCCCTTTGCGAGAGGGACGCCACCCGAGTCAGCAATTTGGCAACAACCAAACTACAATGGGAAACTCTCGAGAAGTACCACGTGGGTACGGCTGAGATGAAGGAAGACGTTCAGCTCGAAGTCAAGAGAGAGTTCTATGCTTTCAGAATGTTGCCCAATGAAACGGTTAAGGACTACTCATACCGTTTTGAAGCTCTTGTCACTAAAATGAGGAACTTGGGTATCCTAGAAGCTGAAATTTCAATGAGGAACAGAGTTCAAGTGGTCATTGATGGACTAGCAGGAAAGTGGAACTTTGATAGAACCACGTTCAAGGAAAATACAGCTAACAAGACTCTAGATATGGAAGAGATCTACGGGAAGCTGAGAGGATATGAAGCAAGGAGGGACTCCGATTTGGCTGAGCTAGCACGGAATCCTCAGACAGATCTAGCCTTGATGACATCAACACCAGAGTACGCTGAGTATCTGCGTCGCCAAAGAGAACTTGCTTTAATGGTGGAAGCCAATTAAAATGAGAACCGTGAGAAGATGCACGTTCAAGCTTTAAAGGAGAAAGAAAGCAAGACTAAGGAACAGCTTGATGAAGAAGAAGAACTTGCTCTTATTCACAAAGCTTTCCGTTCTTATGGCAAAAGGAACAACTATTTCAACAAACACAAGATGCCTTCCAAGAAAGAAAGTCCCAAGTACACTGAGGCAGAGATGAAAGAACTTACCTGTTACAAATGTAACAAGAAAGGACACTTTGCTAAAAAATGTACGACGGGAATGTCCTCAAAGGAAATGAAGACAAAGGCCCTCATTGGAGCGTTCGCATCTGCATGGGATAATGTCAGTTCTAATGATGAAGAACCCGATGAACAAGCGGTGTACATAGCTATTGAGGACGCCTCTGATAATGAACAAGTGGCGTACATGGCTATGGAGGACGCCACAGTTGTTGAGGAGGACGCTCCGAAATCTGAAAATGAGGTAACTCGTGAATCTAT
This sequence comes from Polygonum aviculare, assembly GCA_934048045.1. Taxonomy (NCBI): domain Eukaryota; kingdom Viridiplantae; phylum Streptophyta; class Magnoliopsida; order Caryophyllales; family Polygonaceae; genus Polygonum; species Polygonum aviculare. The sequence continues at coordinate 11,601,361 of OW204025.1, read as the reverse complement.
GATGAGTTCCTTAGAGAATTGTTCTAAATCCAAGCTTATTAAACTCATTGGTAAAATCATGGAAGAAAGCGTAGCCATGCAACACAGAATGGATGAACTTGAACTTGAAAATGAAAATATTTTGGTTGAATGTGAGAACTGTGCTACAGTGTCTTTGCAACTAGAGTCCTCATGTGAAGAAAGCAAATCCCTAAAAACTGAAGTGATGTGTCTTAAACTAGAGAACGCAAAGCTTAGGGAAGAAGTAAAGGTGTTAGGAAAGAATCCTATCATTGAGGAAGTTAGACCAATGGTTTTTGTCCCAGCCAAGAGAGGACTAGGTTACGAGTCTGACACTAAGAACTCTCTACCTAGTGACTTTGAGGCAAGCAAAACTTCAGAACTTGAACTTGAAAGGGAGAAAACCAAGAATCTCCTTGAGAGAATTAGAGTCCTAGAAAGTGGAGAGAAAGGTCAAGAGGACTACTACACTAACTCCACTAGTCATAGGATCTATAAGAAAATTGCTAAGGGGGAAGGTTCTAAAGTCTGTAACCCTCAAAGGATGAAAGAGAACAAAATCCAACGTCCTAACAAGAAGTACTACCTTGGTACTTACTATAGGACGTGTTGGTACTGTGGATAAGGAGATCACTTCAAATATGACTGTTTAAAACTGACGGAAGACATTGAAAGTGGAAAAGCTGCTAGGACTAACATTGAAAATGATAAGTCCGTCCCTAAGGCTAACCCTAGGCGTCCTAGACGTTCTAGGAGTTCTTTCCGAAAGCATGCTATTTCAAATGATGTGAATATAAATGACTACATGCCAGAACCAGAGTTCTATTTCTGTAACGAACCAGGTAAGGAACACCTTGCCTGGGTCGCCAAACACTAACTTTGTTTTGGCAGGTGGAAGTGAGGGAACGCCTGTGGATCATTGATAGTGGCGCCTCAAATCATATGACAGGAAGCTAGATCCATCTCACTTCTATCCAAAGTAGTTCCACGGGAGGAACTGTCTCGTTTGGCAACAAGGGCAAAGGAAAGATCAAAGGGACGGGAACTGCCAGTCTCAATCCGTCCATCAAAGCAACAAACGTTAGCCTCGTTGAAGGACTTGGCTTCAACCTCCTAAGCGTCTCTCAAATGTGTGATCAAGGTGAAAACCTAGTTACATTTGACTCAAAGGAGTGCCTCGTCATTAACAAGAAATCAAACAAAGTTGTTCTCAAAGGCGTTCGCAAGAACAATGTCTACATCTTCAATCAAGAGTTCAAACCTCAATCAGAATTGTACTTATCTGCTTCAAAGGAGGACACTGACCTCTGGCATCGCCGCCTTGGCCATGCTGGACCAAGCACAATGCTTAAGCTTCACCAAAGAAATCTTGTGAAAGGACTTCCCCGAATTGATCCTGAGAAAATTGAACAGTGCGAAGCCTGTATCAAAGGGAAGCAAACAAGAACGTCCTTCAAGTCCAAGAACGAAGTCAGTACAAAGAAGCCTTTGGAACTTCTCCATATGGATCTTTGTGGACCAATGAAGACGCTGAGCTACGGTGGAAAGAGGTACATTTACGTTCTTGTAGATGATTTTTCTCGATTCACTTGGGTTCTTTTCTTAGCATCAAAAACAGATTGCTTCAACGCGTTCAAAGTCTTCATCAAACAAGTGAAAGTTGCCCTTGAGACGCCTCTCAAAGCCATAAGATCAGACCATGGGACGGAGTTCTAGAACTCAGAGTTCCTGGCCTACTGTGATCAACATGGCGTCTCTCACAACTTCTCAGCTCCAAGGACTCCGCAACAAAATGGAGTTGTGGAAAGAAAGAACAGGACTTTGGAGGATATGGCAAGGACTATGCTCTTGGCAAATAGCGTCCCCAAGTACTTTTGGGAAGAAGCTATTGCTACAGCATGCTATATCATAAATCGTGCCATGATCCGTCCTCTGCTGAAGAAGACGTCCTATGAGTTGTTGAATGGAAGGAAGCCTCGTATTGATTATCTCAGAGTCTTTGGGTGCAAATGCTTCGTTCACAACAATTACAAGGAAAGACTTGGAAAGTTTGATGCAAGGAGTGATGAAACCATATTCCTTGGGTACTCTCTCACCAACAAAGCATATAGAGTTTTCAACAAAAGGACTCTAAAGCTTGAGGAGAGTATTCATGTTGTGTTCAAGGAGAGTTCTTCTCACAAAGAAAAATCAAGTAAGAAAGAACGCTCTCCTTCACAACAGCAGGACGACTCTGAAGACGAAGTTGAAAATTGGTCCTCTAGAAAATTCTATGTTCCTAAGAACGCTTCTCTTAATCCTGAAGAAGTCTCAGTGGACGCTCCTAGTGTTGTTCAGGGAGTTCCCTCTCGTAGCGAATCCCCAGTTTAACAAGATGTGGCTGAATCAAGTCAACAAGATGAGCAACGACAAAGTGTGGACGCTCTCTCTGAGGGGGAACACACTGAGGACGATACTCAAGCTGATAGTGATGATTCTGATGGAGAGATTGATCCAAGATTTGCTCAATTGTTTCAAAGGGGGACCCGCTTCTCTAGGGACCACCCAACATCTCAGATTGTCTCAAATCCTTCTCAAGGAGTTCAAACCAGGTCAGCTGCAAGCAAGTCCCAAAGTGCAAATCTAGCTTTTTGTGCGTTCAATGCCTTTGTCTCTATGGTGGAACCAAAGAACATCAAGGAAGCACTTCAAGACGCTGATTGGATTCAAGCAATGCAAGAAGAACTCAACCAGTTTGAGAGGAACAATGTTTGGACCCTCGTCCCTCGTCCAAAAGGCAAAAACATCATAGGGACACGCTGGGTGTTTAGGAATAAGCTTGATGAAAGTAGACGTGTGTCAAGGAACAAGGCAAGACTTGTGGCTCAAGGATTCAAGCAAGAGGAAGGCATAGACTATGATGAGACCTGTACACCTGTTGGTAGAATTAAAGCCGTTCGCCTTCTCATTGTCTTTGCCGCACACAAGGGATTCAAGTTATTTCAGATGGACGTCAAGACTGCCTTTCTTAACGAAAAATTGAAGGAGGAAGTGTGTGTTGCTCAGCCCCCCCGGCTTCGAGGACGCTTCTCACCCAGATCATGTGTACTACTTGGACAAAGCTCTTTATGGACTCAAGCAAGCCCCTCGTGCATGCTACGACAGGTTTGCGTCCTTTCTTTTGTCTTATGGGTACACAAGAGGTTCAATTGATAAAACTTTGTTCATTAAGAAAGTTCATAAGGATATTTTAATTGCTCAAGTCTATGTTGATGATATAGTCTTTGGTAGTACTAGCATGAAACCTGTAGATGAGTTCAAGTCCTTAATGAGTAGTGAGTTTGAGATGTCCCTCATTGGAGAACTCAATATCTTTTTGGGACTTCAAATCAATCAACTCAAGGAAGGGACGCGCATTCACCAACAAAAATATGTCCGTGAAATGCTTGAGAAGTACGGGATCAACTCGTCCAAGCCCGTTGCAACCCCTTGTTCTCCAAATTCGCATCTCTATGCAGATGAACAGGGAAAGGACGTTGATCAAAAGCTATACAGAGGAATGATTGGTTCTTTGCTCTATTTGACCGCAAGCCGTCCCGATATCATGTTTGCCGTTTGCTTGTGTGCACGTTTCCAGGCGAATCCAAAGGAGTCCCACATGCAAGAAGTCAAGAGGATCTTTCGCTACCTCAAAGGACGCGACGATCTTTGTCTTTGGTACCCTAGGAAGACGTCCTTCAAGCTTGTTGGCTACTCGGACGCTGATTACGCTGGTCATATGATTGATAGGAAAAGCACTTCAGGAATGGCACAGTTCCTTGGTTCATGCTTAGTCTCTTGGGGATCTAAGATACAGGACTCTTTGGCGCTTTCAATTGCGGAAGCCGAGTACGTTGCTGCTGCCTCGTTCTGTTCACAAGTCATCTTGATCAAATATCAACTTGAGGACTACGGTATCAATCTTGAAACTATTCCCATTCGTTGTGATAACACAAGTGCTATTAAAATTTCTAAGAATCTTGTTTTTCATTCACGCACAAAGCATATTCATATAAGGCATCATTTCTTGCCTGATAATGTTGAACTAGGACTCATTAGTATGGAGCATGTAAGAACTGAAGACCAAATAGCTGATATTTTCACTAAGGCGCTTGATAGACGTCCCTATGAGCATCTAAGGTTGCTCTTGGGGATGATAACTTTTAAGTAGCAAGTCCCGTTCTACTATTCCCTCGATGATTGGCTATGTTTAGTAGATTCTAAGTGTTTAAGGACTGTTATGCATTGAATTCATATTTGCAAGGACGTTAGTCTAAAACTTCATGTGTTTGCCACTTTGGAACGCCATTCAAATTTTCTCTATTTGTCTTGAAAAGAGTATCCCTGATCACCCAACCCGCATCATAAGCCGAAATGATGGGAACTCTAAGTTTACCCTAGCCGAGAACTTTGCAAAAGCGTCCTATGAGCTTCATATTTTCCTTTACGGGACGTACTTGCTTTGTTCTCAAATGGTTCGTGTTGGGCCCAGATTTTCCTCATTAAAGTATCGAGACCCGATTGAGACTTCTTCAGTACTTCTTCAGAGCACAGCGAGAGACGGTGAAACATTAAAGTCGGTTAAGCAGGATAGAGTTAAAGATATATGATAGATTCACTACTAGAAAACGGTGTAAATTAAGACGTTTTTTTTCCGACGCTTCTTGGGTTCGTCGAGAGGAAAATTGCAGGTCGGGGTAATTCTTGACGCTTTTATTTGTCAAAAAAAGAGGGAGACGTTTTTAATTGTCAATAAAGGCCCCCAAATATAATCCCGTGTCTATATTGAGCAATTCTTGACGCTTTTTATTATCGGGAAAAATCTTGACGCTTTTATCTGTCAAAAGAGGTTTACCGAATATTAAAACCTTGATGCTTTTATTTGTCAAGAGAGGCCTACCGAATATTAAAATCTTGATGCTTTTATCTATCAAGAAAGGCCTCCCAATATTCTAAGGGCGAAACTTCACCCGTTCACGCAAATAAGCTAGGGCGAAAACTCCAAATCGAGAATTAAGGTCTGAGCGAAGCATCTAACTCCGATTTTACTTCGTCTACTCTTCCTCCTGTGAAATTTGGCTTCCCTACGAAATCTCAAGAACAATCTTCTACATACAGGCGTAAGCAAGCAATCTCTCCTATCTATTCTCCGATTCCATGTCTAAACCCTATAGGGCATCAATTGCGCTCTCGTTCACTAGATCTGTCCATCCTAGATCTATCCATGCTTGGTTAAACGCAATCTTTCATCCTCTTCCTTCCTTTGTTTTGGTCCCGTTCAAATTGGCAAGTTGGAGATGTTGATTCGGGGAGAAGAGGAGTAGGGAACGCAGATCCGGATTCGCTCCATGTATTGAAGGATCCGACGGGTCGGTATCTCAGCGAAAGATACGACCATGGACGAGAGCTGATGGCTACCGCTACAGCAGCCCGGATTCGTTGATGGCTGCCGCTACAGCAGCCCGGATTTGCTCATGGTTGCCGCTACAACAGCTCGCCGACTGTCGTCCGCCTCTCTTCCGACTCACTGCCTCCATTGCTTGTGCTCTCTGCCGCCGCCGACCGTCACCCTCTTTCCCTTTCCGCTTTATACTTACGCTATGCTAGGGTTTCCGATTTCCGATTTGTCTGAGCTTGGATCTGTAGCGTATGTAGTTGTTGACTCGTTTTCGACTCGTTTTCTGTGGTCTGCATCTCTATTCTTATGTCCTTGTGTCGTTGTTTTGTGAGATTCGTGCTAGTTTGACCTAGAATCTTCATTTTCATGACAATACAATGCTTGTAAGATTTGTATGATGTGAGTTGGAAAGGGGGGGATTTTTTCTCCAACTGTGCCTTTTTCTTGCAGAAAATAGATGACTGATTTCACCAATTTGTGAAACTGTGTGTAGAATGGCGGATTGGGGAGCCTTGAATTGGATGCAAATTATCATCTGCTTACTTGTTTTTGTGAGAGCTGATGCCTTGTATGTTGGAATTACTTATCTCACAAATGCTGTGGCCAAAGGAGCTGGTAAGAAGATCTAGTGGAAGACCTTTTTTTTACTGTGATTTTTGACAGTCTGAAGTTTTCCTTGATTGAGTTTTCTAGGTAATTTTTTGCAGTTTGTTTGGATTGAAGCCCAGCAGCTTATCACCTAGATAGAGGATTTGGCACTGGGATAAATAATTGGTTAGTTCACATGGAGGTTAGTACTATAATTGATTGTCAAATGTGTAACTTTTCCTTGTGTGTGGAATTGCTGATGGAGGAATGTTATGATCTAAAGGATACGATACGTGATCGAATTCAGTATGTAAATAGTAAGTGCCTTATTTGAGGCTGACTCGTCAAATCAACTGGTGAAGTTGCAAGCTAAAATTGGAGGCTTATTTGTGTAGGAATTTACAATCTTGATGCTGAACATTGGCTTAGTTTGCGTACTGTAATTTCTGGGTTGAGGATTCCCTCTAAACTTTTCATTAAGGGGTGATGCGTTTGTTTATTACCAGATTATTGGCACAGGAAGGTATCAATGCAGAGCACCTTGCCGGAGATTTGAAATCGTTTGAGCTTAAGGTATGGAGCTAATTATGCTCTTTGTTAGGAATTTTACAAATGTTGTGAGGGCAGTTTGTACAACCTTTTATATAACTGGTAATTGTAAGTCACTTGAGCTTTCTGAATTTTTGAGGATGCAGGTCAGCTTGATTTTGAACGTTTTCAGTGGACTTGCAGTCACTGTTTACTTGGAACACAAAACAGGTATTTGAAGTGCTTGTTGTTCTGTGACTATTATTACAACTGAAAATGTAAAAGGCCATACTACTGACTTTTTTTATATTACTTCTGTATCCCCAATTTCATTTTGTTTTAGCTCAATTTCTGTTAATCTCTATATTTTGGTTTTGTCAGCAATGCTAGAACATTGAATATTCTTACATGATTGATTGGTAGGTCACACTAGTATTTTATTGAGTGTGCAAGCTAGCTATGATGAAACTGTAATTCCTAGTGCTAAACTGAACTCTGCTAGATTAATGTCAAAATTGCATGCTGTGATATGGAGATATGTACCAGCTTTGAGAAGATAAAATTCCATGCTGTGATATTCTTCCAGTCATAAAGCTTATATGCTACACATCACTTGTTATCACTTGTTATGTTTTGATGATATGATGTTGTTGGTCCTGTTTTGGCTTTTTAGAAGTGAATGCATCTGTCCAAAAATATGTTTTGGATGCTGTTTTGATAAGTTAATGGTGCCTATTTGGTCTGCTGTGTTGGCTTGCTGTTTGGCTGCTGTGAACTCAGGAAATACTTGAACGAGTTGCTGGTCCAAAAATCATGTACAGGAAATAGTTGAAAGAGTTGTTGTTTTGGGATTCTTGTTTTTGGTCAGAGATAGAAATAGTAGTGGTTCTTGTTAGAAAAGTGATAGGAAATCTTGTTTTAGTTAATGCATGTATTCTTGTTCTTGTTTTTATGTAATCTGGCCTTTTTTGAATCCATTGCATATGATCTAATATATGCTCTTGATTAATTTTGTGCAGGTCACTTTGACATCAAATGCTACTAGTACTCGCAATGGATCCGACTAGGTTCCCTTATGAAGCTAGGGTAGACTCGTAACTACATATTTTGTAATTAACCTTGACAGGGTATTAACTAGCTAGCTATTGAAATATGATCTACATTTTGTTTAAAGATCGACATCATATATATAATTTTGACTATGTATTTTGCTTCTAACTGTATATTAATATATGTGTGAAATATTAAATTTAGTTATATATATAACTGAATGAATTAATGAGTTGATTGCTAAAAAAATGAATTTGTTAAAATCCCTTTTTTTTTAAAACATAACTTCATTTCTCGACGCTTTTAAACATCAATAAGTTTCGCGCAAAAATACAAATTGTGACACTCTAAAGCGTCGATATGACATAAAATTTGGCGGCAAAATAAAATCTTGACGCTTTTATTCGTCGGAAGCAGACAACTTTTGCCAGCCAGCCACCACACGGGAAGCGTCGGAATTGGTTATTTGGACATATAAAAGCGTCGGGAATGTTGACACAAAAAAGCGTCGGCAATTGGTGACGTTGAAAATTTTGACTTCACAGAAGCGTCGGGAGACAATTTCTCTACGCTTTTAACCGTCAAAAATGGCTTAAAAAACTATCAAAAAATGGTGTGTTTTCTAGTAGTGATTTCTTCAAGATATTTAGTTAAGATCATGATTAGTTAGAATCTTGTATTTTCTTATCTTTTCCCATAAGATAGAACGATCCTAAAGGGCGCTATATAAACCGATTGTAAGCCCTAGGGTAAAGATATGCTCTTTTACGCATTCAATCACACTTGGAATACAATTCAAGAGCGTTTACGTCTTTCGTCTTCTTTGTGATTCACTACGATCAGGCCCGATTTAGGCCATAATCCCCTAGGGTGAATTTTGGCTCAAACAGTTTGGCGCCCACCATGGGGCGGTGATCGGAACAATCACGCAAATAACACACTGACTCAAGCTCACCGGCGACTATGTCAGGCGATGGAAACGAGTCACCAAAAACTCCCCTTGCCGACCACGGCAAGGATCCCGTGCTCCCTGAAAACCGGTCGCAAGACGAGGAGATGACTGACCTCAGGGAACGGATGCAACTCCTCCAAAAGGAGCTAAGCGACCAGAAAACTTCTACAACGCCCATGTGGAACGCCTCACGCGAGAAAACAGTCAGTTGAAGCAACAATACGAGGTTATCGCCACGGGCCGCCGATCTCTCCGTGTCAATCGCCGCACCGACGGCATAGTGAGAAGGCTCGACTTTGGAGCGGGAGAAGGAACCTCCAAAGGGGACGAAACTCTGGACGCCCGTGACAAGACACCAGTGTTATCAAAAAATACCCCAGAAGCTTTCGCTCAACATCGCCGCGAAGAAGTCCTCCTTGACAAAAATCCGCCAAGATATCCCCGGTCAGAGGTTAGGAGACACCGAACACCGCCTCGGGATGCTTGGCCGGACAGGGGAGAGACCGACGAAGAGGATTTCGAAAGGGGGAGGCCCAGAGACCTCGACGCGGCCATACGAAGGAAGGTAACGGAGCAGATAGGGGTCATCGCTGATCAACTCCGGATCGGTCGAAAAAGTTTCCAACCTCTGGAACTAGAAGCCCCCGATGGTTTCGACGAGTCCCCTTTCTCCCGTCGCATCACTAGAGTGGAAATACCAAAGAAATTCACCGTGCCGAACATGACCCCATACAATGGTACCTCCGACCCTGACGAGCACGTCGCGATCTATAAGCAAAAAATGATGACGAGCGCGGTCCCATCATACACCAAAGAGGCCGTGATGTGCAAGGGGTTCGGCACAACTTTGACAGGTCCGGCGTTGACTTGGTTCATAAAGCTGCCACGCGGTAGCATCGGTTCTTTCGCCGAACTATCGGACTCCTTCCGCACCCAATTCGCCAGTAGCCGCAAATTCGAGAAGCAATCCAGCGACCTCTACCGGATCCGTCAGAAGCAACACGAGACTACCAGAGAATTCCTAGAACGGTTCAACCGCGAAAAAGTCTCGATAGAGTCTTGTGACGTTACTACCGCAGTGGAAGCATTCAGGCAAGGGATCATCCCCGATGGCGGCCTATACAAAGAACTTACCAAGCATCCCTGCTACACCTTTGAGGAGGTTCAGGCCAGGGCCCTGGCCCACGTCAGGTTGGAGGAAGACAGGACCTTGCGCAAAAGAACCTCAGAATTTGAGAAGTATGAGAAGAGGGGCTCAACCGACGGCCGTAAGGGCTCGCTCGATCAACGAAAAGATCGTCGAGCACACCCGTATTCACGCCCTAGCCACGGGCAGGTGAACGCGGCCAGAGCGCGACAAGCAGATGATCAATACCGCGACCCGCCGCCACCATCATTGGAATCACTCAAACTCAACATCTCCACGGATAAGCTTCTACGGAACATGGCGAAACAAGGGGAGTACGTGAGGTGGCCTCGGCGGGACAAAGCCCCAAAAGCAGACAGGGACACCACCAAGTGGTTCGACTACCACGAGTATCACGGCCATTGGACCCGAGACTGTATCATGCTCAGGAAGGAATTGGCCCGCCTTATCTCAAAAGGGAGAATCAAAGATGTAGCACCAGATGCTCAGGTGCCCAAAGAAGTAGTAGAGAATTTGTAGCCCGAGCCAAGGAGAAGGAGGGACCCCCCAACACCCGACAGAGTTGTCAATGTCATCTCAGGGGGTTCAAGCATCTGCGGCCTCACGTACTCAGCGGCGAAGCGACACGCGCGCGAAAGCAGCTTCGATCGCCCGCGACGTACCGGTGGGGGTTCATCCGGATCCGCTATTGTCTTCGACGACAGCGACGCGGACTTCTCCGCCGAATCCCACCACGATGGCCTGGTGATCTCCCTACATATAGGGAATGTACTGATGAAAAGAATCATAATTGACACCGGTAGCTCTACCAACCTCATGACCTCTTCAGCGTCTACCACCAGATCCAAATGGAGCCCCAAGACCAAGAGAAAACCTCCTTCATCACAGGACAAGGCACCTACTGCTACCGCGTGATGCCGTTCGGTCTTAGGAACGCCGGCGCGACCTACCAGCGACTGGTCAACCGGATGTTCAGGGACCAGATTGGTAAAACTATGGAGGCATACATTGACGATATGGTGGTAAAGAGCACAGAGAAATCCCTACATAGGGGCCACCTTGAAGAGACCTTCAAAATCCTGGAGAAATACAACATGAAGCTAAATCCGCAAAAATGCATCTTCGGGGTACAGTCTGGTACTTTCCTAGGGCATGTGGTGACCAAACGGGGGATTGAGGCCAACCCAGACCAGGTACGAGCAATTGCCTCCCTGAGATCCCCCCGAAGTGTGAAGGATGTACAAAAGCTAGCCGGAAAAATAGCCGCACTAAACCGGTTCATCTCCAAATCCTCGGATAGGTGCCAGCTATTCTACGAAGTCCTAAAGAAGAACAAGAGTTTCCAGTGGACCGAAAAACACGAAGCTGCCTTCGAAGAACTAAAGAACTACTTCGCCAACCCCTTGCTGTTGGCCAAACCGGTCCCTGGAGAAGTCTTGCAGCTCTACATAGCAGTATCAGAAAACGCCCTGAGCGGGGCACTCGTTAAGGATGAAGAAGGCCAACAAGTATCAGTCTACTTCGTAAGCAGAACCATGGTGCCAGCAGAAACACGCTACTCTCCCACGGAGAAGTTGGTGTTAGCAGTGGTAATGTGCTCCAACAAACTACGGCCGTACTTCGAGTCTCACACCATCGTAGGACTGACGAATTTACCACTCCGACAAATCATGCAAAAGCCCGAATTCTCGGGAAGGATGGCGAAGTGGGCGATCCAGCTAAGCGGTTACGACGTCAGATACGAGCCCAGAAGAGCAATCAAATCACAAGTTCTGGCTGACTTCGTTGCTGACTTCACCCCAACCCCTGAGGAGGGAGTACCCGAAGAGGTCTTAGCTACCTCCAACAACGATGCAGAAGAAGAATGGCTATTACACACCGACGGAGCCTCGAACGTAAGAGGAGCGGGACTCGGGGTTGTTCTAAAGTCGACAAAGGGGGATCTGATAGCCCAGGCAGTGAGATGCGATTTCGAAGCAACTAATAACGAAGCTGAATACGAAGCACTCATATTCGGCCTAGAGCTGGCTGCCGACTTATCCATAAAGAAAATCAAGGTACGCGCCGATTCCCTGCTCATCATCAACCAGATCTTAGGAGTCTTTGAAGCTAAGGACGACAGGATGGTCAGCTACCTCGGGATAGTCATAGCACTATCCCAGAAGTTCGACCAAATTGAATTCGAGCAGATCCCTCGTGAGCTAAACGCTCCAGCCGACGCCCTAGCAGGGCTAGGATCAACCTTGGACCCCCGAGAGTTCAGCAGCGTGCCACTAGTCCACCTTCTCCAATCAGCCCTCGTTGAGGCATCAGCGGCGCAGAGCAAGGATTTCCCCCCGGAGACTGGGGTATCAAAGAAGTATCAAGATGCCGACGAGGCGAGAAAAGATATCGAAGCCAGCTGGACAAAACCATACCTCGATTGGCTTGTCAAAGGGGAAGCTCCTAAGGATAAAGACGAAGCCAAGCCCCTGAGGTCAAAAGCTACGCGTTTTGCTATTGTTGATGGGATCCTATTCCACAAATCAGCGGCGGGTTTCCTTCAACGTTGCATAGAGAAAGAGGACGCTGAAGAGGTCATGAGAGAAGTCCACAACGGAGACTGCGGTAACCACACTGGGGGTTGGAGCTTGGCCAATAAAATCCTCAGGCAGGGGTGGTATTGGCCCACCATCCGTCATGACGCTAACAAATACGCGCAGTCTTGCGACGCATGTCAGCGCCATGCCCCAGTACCTCACCAGCCACCGGAAGTCCTCCACCCGTCGATTACTCCCTGGCCCTTCATGAGATGGGGAATGGACATAGTGGGGAAGCTACCCCCTTCCACGGGGCAGAAGGTTTTCTTCCTGGCAATGATGGACTATTTCTCCAAGTGGATCGAGGCAGAGGCTTTCCGAGAGATCAAAGACAAGCAGGTCATCTCCTTCATAAAAAGAAACATCTTGAGCAGATTCGGAGTGCCCGCGGAAATCACTTGCGATAACGGCTTCCAGTTCATAAGCAAAAGGATGCGCGACTTTTGCAAGGCTTGGAACATTGACTTGGTCACTTACACACCCAGATATCCTCAGGCTAATGGCCAGGCCGAAGTAAGCAATAAAGTCATCATCAACAACTTGAAGAAGCGGTTAGCAAAAGCCAAATGAAATTGGGCAAAGGAGCTACCTTTCGTCCTGTGGACCGACCGCACTACACCCAAGGGCGCAACCGGCCAAACACCTTTCTCCCTGGTGCACGGTTGCGAAGCCGTCATACCAGCCGAGGTTACGGTGCCCACCGCTCGATACGGAATCACCACGTCCGCAAGTAGCAAAGAAGAATTGGAGGCTGACCTAGACACGGTCCAAGAGCTCAGAGAGGTAGCACATGCACGTATCTCAAAATACCAGCAGCAGGTCGCAAGGAGCTACAACAAGAACGTTCGTGTTAAGTGCTTCCAAGAAGGAGAGTGGGTCTTGCGCAAGGTATTCCAAAACACCGCAGAGGCCAATGCCGGCAAATTGGGTCCAACTTGGGAAGGGCCATATAAGATCACCAAGGTAGCAGGAAATGGAGCATACCAGTTGGAATCCAGAAACGGAGAAGCAGTCCCCCGAAGCTGGAATGCAACGCACCTAAAGAAGTATTACTTCTAAACTCAGTTGTTCTCGATAAAGTTTCAATCCCTTCCTTAGCGTTAGTTTTCAAGACTTCTTTAGGACCTAGTTATTTCCTTTTCAATAAAAGACTCTGGGGTCATCACCCCCGACGTCGATGCACTGTTTTTTTGTTTTCATATACGATCTAGAGTTTGTCTTTGTTAATGATTTGATATATTTCGCGAGAACACAACTCTCCTACAACTCAAAGTCATCTCGCACAAAACATCCTCACGGTCATAACTCACATACGACCAAAAACGTCTTACTCAAATCGACCACTGTACGATTGCATGGTTATGCCGTCTAAATAAGGCGATGTTGTCACGCATACAACATGATGAAGTAACCCATAAGTTGGTTACCCCCCATCTAAGTCCAATCAATGTAGTCACATTGTATTAGTACGGGAAGGGGAACGCTATAGCACCGATACCCAAGGCCACATTCGCGGGACGCCGTGAACACATTACATCCTAAGGACTAAACTTATGGATCCAAAGGATGCCTAGCCATAAACAACTATGAACGGACCTTTGCAGTAATACAAGCGCAACAACCGAAAACCTATTTCGTGATAAATATGCGCTGGGGAGGAGTCTCCTAACACTTTCCCCGGATCCTGACCTACTAACGCATCTGAAACTACCAAACATTGCTAACCAAACGCAAATCAAAATAATAACAAAACACATCACAAGGCAGGTAACCAAAAGCGCCATACAGAGGGCGTCAAAACGATTAAAGTCTAATATTTTCCGGCTGGCGGCCGAAAATATTAGAGTAGTACTGGCTCGATAGCCAAAAAAGTATCAAGAAAGTCTTAAACAACCGGAAAGTTTGGAAACGGGCAGAAAGACATAAAGCTTGCATAAAAAGAAGGCAGGGGTGGTCACTCCTCGTTTGGGCTCGTCTTCCCCTCAGCCGCAGCCGCAGCGTCTTCATCTTTGGCATCTGCCGCGCCACCCATGATCGCAGCACCATCCTCAGTACCAGGATTCTCGGCAGTAGTACCTGGGGTCCCGGCCTCCTTAGTCTTCTCCGATTCCCCGTCCTCGGCCACCTGGTCAGCAGTCTCAATGAAGTCTTGGCCTGGAGGGGGGTTGTAGGACGGAAAATACTCTTCCAGGGCTTCCTGTTCTGTGGCCAACACCCAGTTTGCTCCTTTCCCCTCTGCCTGGTCTTGAAGAAGTTCCACCCGCGCCTTCATCGTGTAGTACCCGGCCACCTGGGTTACCACCTCCGAGAAATGCTTGGCAGACTTCTTCGCCTCATGCATCCAAGATTCCAGTGAGGCCTTCTCAGCTTGGAGGTCCTCCACCTGAATCGACAAGGAGTCGATGGTCGACTGGAGCTTACGGATCTTTCTTTCAGATGCGGCAGCGGCATCTCTGGCACTCTTAGTATCGGCTTCCACCCTCGACAACTCTTCATGAGTACGGTAGTTGGTCGCCATGAGTTCTTGGAAAGCCTATAAGAAGTACAGCTTGGTGAGTACAAGGAATCAAAGAAGTATTAGTAAAATACGAGAGAAAAGATTGACTTACCAATCTAAGGGTAGTACCCACACGGCTAAAGGCCGCATCAAGGGGTAGCGGTTGAAACTCAGCTTTGATATTCGGGGAAAGCTTGTCTCCGAAAAAACTCAGGAGGTCCTTCGGTTCTCTCTTCTTCACAGCAGGGGATGGGGTCTCGTCGGTCCTTTTACGCTTCAACGGTTGAGACTTCTTTGAGTCTTTTGAGGGAGTCGGGGATGTCAAAGCCTTGATACCGCTGGATCTCAGCCTCTTCACCATCCCAGCGGAGGACATGTCAATCTTAGCGCCTGCCGGGAGCTAGAATTTAGTAACCCAGATATAGCGAAGAATTCAGGGATGCAGGATTTCGAATAAATGGGTTTAGACCTGATTTCTTTCCAGATGAACTCGCCATATCAGAAGATGTTGGAGTTTCGCTTGTTTCAGTCTTGTCCTCAGATTCCAATGTTCCCACCACCTCTACAGGTTCTTCAAGTTCGGGTTTGGTCTTCTTCGGCTTACGTTTTTTGACTTCGACCTTCAGCAATCGCCGGCATACGCCCGTATTTGTACTCCTGGAGTTGATTCCCACCGGTACTGCATAGAGAAGAAAGGAAAACCAAGTCAGGATCAGTCATAAATGCAAAAACAGGGGATAATGGCGAAGAAAGGCTCAGTGCCTTACGGGACGTGTTCCATCCATCTCGAAAGACTGACAATACATCCTCGTCTAAGCCCCTTAGAGATTCTAACTCAATGAAGAAGAAGCGAGCTTGCAAGCTCCGGGAAGGCATTTTCGTTTTGGGAATTAAAGGGTTTTTCACATCCATAGCATGAAGAGTAATACGGCCGGCTCTTTGTGGAACAATTTTGTAGGCATAAAGGAGTTCCCCCATCGACATCTTAAGCCCACGTTCCGTGGCAAGTTCGTCAATTCGGGCAAGGGTCCGCCACGTCGTAGGAAGAATTTGACAAGGGGAGACCTTTAGGGTACTAATAAACTCACGGATGAAATCGGAAAAGGGAAACTTCAGACCTAAGGTGAATGGGTAATCCAAGAAACAAACCCAGCCTTTGCGAACCCAATCGATCTTTTCGATCGTTGGAGCGTGGAATCGAGTTCCCTTGGGAAAACCCCCAAATTCGACCCATTCGGCGATTTCGTCTCGGGTCATGGTGCAAGGAAGAAGGTCTTCCTCGCTAAGGGCTTTAGAAGAGGTAAACGGAGATCTCGGAGCCATGGAAAACAAGAAAGAAGCAAGAAAGGGTAGGAGTAGTACCTGAGCGCTCGGAGAAACGAGGAACAGAGGAAGAAGAGGGAAGGACGAACGCAATTGAAGGCGGAAATGGCTAAGGAAGACGAAGGAAGAATTTTAAGAGGTCTGCAAAATCCCGAAAACCCAGGCTTGACCACAACGTCAAATCGCTTAAATGCACCATTCAAAATTTGAAAAGATTCCAAAATCCGAACGCTGTATTTAGGGGTATTGTTGGGCCCAGATTTTCCTCGTTGAAGTATCGAGACCCGATTGAGACTTCTTCAGTACTTCTTCAGAGCACAGCGAGAGACGGTGAAAGTGTGAAACATTAAAGTCGGTTAAGCAGAATAGAGTTAAAGATATATGATAGATTTCTTCAAGATATTTAGTTAAGATCATGATTAGTTAGAATCTTGTATTTTCTTATCTTTTCCCATAAGATAGAACGATCCTAAAGGGCGCTATATAAACCGATTGTAAGCCCTAGGGTAAAGATATGCTCTTTTACGCATTCAATCACACTTGGAATACAATTCAAGAGCGTTTACATCTTTCGTCTTCTTTGTGATTCACTACGATCAGGCCCGATTTAGGACATAATCCCCTAGGGTGAATTTTGGCTCAAACAGTTCGCAAGGTGATCACAAGGACGGTTGTCAAGGTTATTGGTTTGCTTGAAGAGGTAAATTTTTGCTAAGTTTGAGAGGACGCTCAGTGTTTGTAAGAGAGGACGCCAGTTCAGTTTTGAGAAGAAGTTGAAGAGTCACAAATTTGAACATTTGAAAGTTTGAACAGTGACCGTTGTACTTTCTCAACTCTTAAGGGGGAAGTTATGCCACGTGTCGCACAGGAAATAGGTGTTAATTACAGTTTGTGCCACCGCTTCCTCTATATAAGGCCAGAACAGTCGCTCTCAGAATTTATTATTCTCAACAACTTCCCTGCTCTCAACACAGCTCTCTCCTCTCTCTAGAATTCCGACGAGTTTCTCTCTATACAAGTCATCAGAAACATGTCTCAACTACTAGGGAACGCTGCCGGATCTTCTGCCGGCGGGAACAGAAGAAAATTGGTGAAGTCCCACACAATAGAGAAGCCAAAGCCTATTGCTCTCAATGAATCTCTAGTGGACTTCATCAATAAGAAGCCCAAAACGCTTTACATGCTGATCAGGGAACGCATGGACAGGCCTGATGTAAAGCAGGACGTTGAAAAGACGAGGAACTATGAGAAGTTCATTGAACGCTTCGTCATCCACGGCCTCCACAAAAACAACTACCACGACCTGCCTGGCCGGATGGAGGACGTGCTCTTCTTCCAACAATTTGGTGGTGAGAATCTTGCTCCCTTACTTGATCTTATCCCAGACCTACATAACCAAGTCCTTCCCGACTTTCCTACGTACCCTAGGGACTCCCCCGCCTTCCAAATGTTAAAACACCGCTTGGCGAGTCCCTCTCCCCCTCCTCCTCAAATTTCCACTATTACAACCAAAAAGCTTTTAAAGCGTCCTGCCCCATCGTCCCCTCTCTCAAAATCCTCCAAACCAACTGAGATTATGGACAAGTTTCCACCTCATATCAAGGAGGGACGCTCCAAGAAGATCCATGACCCACGGCCCCTTAAAAAGGCCAAGTCCTCAAGCGTCCCCTCTACTAAAAGCCCCACAAAACGGCTTAGCACCACAAAAGGCCCCTCTAAACTCTCCAAGCAATCCACTCCTCAACCACAACCTCTCAAAATCGTCCAACTCCCAACTCTTCCGGCGTCCCCCAAACCTTCAAAGGCAAATGCCCTTATTCCCTTCCAATCCAATCCTCAGTCCTCACCCATTAATTTTACCAAATTCCCATCCGCCCTGGCCCACATTTCCCCGCCCAAGGACCCCGAGACTCCCAGGTCCCACCGTCCCTCATCCGAAAGTGGCCCGGAGGATGTTGAGCCGCGTTCCACTCTTGAGCACACTTTTAGCCGTCGCAAAACTGGTGAAAAGCCTAAGGTGTTGCTAGCAAAGGAAGCTGTAGAGCCCGAGCACATCTCCTCCTCCTTCTCTAGCTCATCTGAGAGCCAAAGAGGAACGCCTGCCGGTCAGTCCTCCCCATTCGTTGATATTGTTGGGGACTCTAATGACGAGGCATAAGGAGTCGAGAATGCTCCTGCGGCAAAAGAGGCCGAAATTGTTGAACTTATTGAGGACGCTGGTGAGCACCAGGTCGCTCCAAGGGACGCTGAGCTCAGTCTGGACGATGAGCTTGAGCGTGATGCAAATGAAATCCCCCCATATGACCAATCTCTCCCAATCCTCAACCCCCAACCAACTCCACAAGAAAACCCCTCCCCCTCAATCCAAACAGAAACCCAAGTCCCTGCGGACGCTGAACCCTCAAATGAAAACCACACAGAGGTTCAGGACGCAGAGGAGACGTCCCAAGGAAGAGCTCCCTCAGAAACCGAACAGGCCACAGCTGGTGGCACTGATAAATCAGCGCAAGGCACAAAGAACGCTCCTTCCAAGGACGCTGCTGAAAGTGAGTCCGAGGACGCTGAGGATGAATCCGATGATGATGATGAGGGATCAAAGTCTCCAAAAGGCAAGAGAAAGCGCAAGCATGATGGTGCGCCCGTCAAAGTTCTCAGGCCCTTAATCTACTCAGAAACTTGGCTCTCATCTTTCGATGATGACGACGTACAGGAGTTCCTTGAGCTTCTAAAATTTCAAGGCTGGTTGACCGTTGGGCCTGCGCCTACTGAAGTTGACAAAGAGCAGGTCAAAGCGTTCTACAAAAGCCTGCGCTACAAGTCCAAGGACGGCTCTCTCCACTTCAAGATAGATGATGAGAAAGCATCTGTCACTAAACGACAAGTCCGTGCCTTCATGGGACTGAGCACTCAAAAGCCTCCGTCCAACGCTCTAAGCTCCCTCCCAGAGAACGGCTTTGAAACAACTGATGAAGAACCACCTGTGCTACAGAGAGTATTCCGGGGGAAAACTCCGTATGGGACAGACAGGGTTGCTCATGTGTTGAGCAAAGTTGGCGCCATTGCACACTACTTTATCTGCCGCGCCGTCCTTCTTAGGCAAGAAAAGCGTTCTATAGTTCAAACGCATGATATCATCCTGATAGACGCTCTTCTAAACCACCGCCCCATCAATCTTGCCAGAATTGCAATGCAACATATGGCTAAGTGTGGGAGGAAGCGACATGCTCTGCCGTACCCTGGTCTAGTCAAGCTGATCCTCAAGTCCCAAAATGCATATGACGATTCTGTTGAGTTTGAGCTGCTGGGACTGAACAGGAACCCCAACAAGGGTCTTGTGCACATAAGGCACAATGAGGAACTGCCCTCCATCAAGAAGCAGTTGGAAGCTGAAGCTGAGGAAGCTAAGAAAAAGGCTGAGCAAGAACTCCTAGCCCAGGAAGCTAAAAACGAGCGTCTTGCTTCTGAGCATCAAGAGCCTGTTCACGAGGAAGAGCGCACAGTTAACTTTGAATCTCTTGATCAGCTGATGAGGGCAGCGTCTCCTATTGCTTCCGTACCGCCTTTGGACGCTCCGTCTTCCAGTGCTGGTCCCGCGCCTCGTCCTGCCCCAGCTAATCTTGATCAGCATCCTCCTGCAGAACTTATGGGTGCTATTATGGACAATCAGTGTCACATCTTCTCCTGTCTTAAGGACTTGACAGCGGCTTTCAACAGGTCGGCAGAACTTCAAGAGAACCTTCTCAAGTTTTATCAAGAACAAAGCCGTCCTCAGTGATCGCCGTCCTCCACCCCTTTATCCCTCAATTGTTTTGCTTTTGCTTCTTTTTGTTTTGAAAACACTTGATCGTTTTCGATCCTTGGTCTGTAATGACAATGATTCTCATTTTGTTTGAATGGCAATTCAATGTTTGTGTGCATGTGTTTGTTTAAGCGTTCCACTACTTATAGTTATGTTTTCATGCTAACGTCCTTATCACTTGTTATCCTTTTCGATGATGCCAAAAGGGGGAAGTGTAGTTTTGTAGAGATGCGCTATAAAATAGTTATCTAGAATAAGCAAGTGTTAAGGGGGAACTATTAAGTGAAAGGTCTAAGGAACGCCTTGCTTAGAATAAACTAGAGGACGTCTAGAAAATTCTAGGACGCTTTTCTCTCCTTAAAATCCAAAAGTTAGAGAATCAAAGAATGAAAACTTATGCTTACTGAAATTTCTCTAACTGTTAGAGGACGCATTTAAGTTTTCATGCATGCTAAGTTCCAATGTCAAACTATTTTGCTGAAGAGTTTGTCATCATCAAAAAGGGGGGAATTGTTGGGACGCTATCAAGGACGCTTGCGTACTTGGTAGAGTGCCCACAACCGTGCCTTAGTTTTGATATGACAAACTCACTTTGATTCTAATAAATTTGTCCAAGTGTTCAGGAACGCCAGTGACAAAAGGACAACAAGTGTGTGGAGCATTCCCTAGGCTTAGGGACGCTATCTAACAGGAAGTAAGGACCAGCGAGGGACTACTCGAGCAAGGACAGAGTCCCAAGCAAGTAGGAACGCAAGCAAAGCGTCCTTACTCACTAGCCGACATGATGACATCACTCGACAATATTTGATCATCCAAGGACACGTGGAGACCGATCCTGTAGTGGAGTTCATCACACACAGCTGGATACAAGAAGCTTCCTCATCACCGCCATACTACGTGGAGGAAGATCCTGTAGCCACGTCCACGAAGGGCATGATCGTCCCAGGAAAATGACGCCCTTCCCCAACTCCTATAAATAGCCCCAAGGCATTTATTGTGACGCTAACGCTTTCAGAGAATATTCAGAGAGAATCAGAGGAAAGCGGCTCACTCAAGAACACGAAGAACTAGCGCAAGAACTCAAGAACAGTGCTAAGACTTGTGCTAGATCGAGTGAGAATTGTAACCAAAATCACAACTTGTTTGTACTCTGAAAAGCCCAAAAAGAAAGAGAGAGTCTTACGAAGTACTGTAGGACGTAGGGATAGGAGTCCTTTATAAGATTGAACTCGCTTAAGTTGTAGGCTTAGAGGAGTCCTTTACTAGTGGACTTAGGGAAAAGCTAAGTGCCAGAGAATTGTAAAGACTCGCCAGTACAACTGTAAGGACGTTTAATATAAAGGAAAAGCTATTCAAAAATCCTCCAAGGAGGTAGAGGTTTACACTCAAGGACTAGTTGGTCTTGAGTGGTTCCTCTATAATTCATTGCGTTCATCTTTACTTGTTTAGTATTTTATTTCCGCTGCATTACTCAAGGACGCCCCTACTCCTCGTAGGGACGCCTGACCAAAGGACGCCTTTACCAAAGTAAAGGACGTTCCTCAGTACTAACGATCCAACAGAGCCCATGGTGGTGTTTGCTCATAGAATCCCGGAGGTCGGTATAGTGGTGGTTGGGCCCTCGACTCATTTTGGTTGTAGTTGTTGTTGTAGCCATTGGCTTGGCCTTGGTTCCACCTTCCATTCCCTCCATTGTTGAAGTTGGCTCTTCCTCCATAGTTTCTTTGAACATATTGTGCCTCCTCGATTTGCTCGGCCAAACGAACTTGACGTTCATTGGGACACTCTTGAGCTCCATGCTTCAAAGAACCACACTCTTCACACGCTCTTGTGGTTTGCTTGTAGTGACTCATTTGCCTCCTCATCTTGTTCAACTCATCCTCAATGAATTGGATCTACACATCCTTATCCACCTCTTCATTCTTTGGGTCGTAGAGTCTCTTTGCACCATCTCCTTGGACTCTTGCCTCCTTGTTGACTTGACTCACTCCGTACGTGGCTTCGTAGTCAGAGAGCTTGTCTAGTAACTCCTAGGGCTGGGCACCGGTCCAGGACCGGACCGGACCGGACCGGGACCGGACCGGACCGGGACCGGGAACTTGAAAAGTTGTGGTCCGGTCCCGGTCCCGGTCCCGGTCCGGTCCTGGACCGGATAGGACCGGATTGGACCGGGAACTCCCATTTTAAAAAAAAATTATAAAGCTTAAATATTATTAAGTATATAATATAAATATAAAGCTTAAATATTAAAAATAAACTATATAGTATTAAAATTAACACAATTCATATTAAATTTTTTTTTTTAAATTCCCGGTCCGGACCGGGACCGGACCGGACCGGGACCGGGACCGGGAACTCCCATTTTCGTGGACCGGGTACCGGACCGGAAACCTCCCGATCCGGTCCCGGTCCATGCCGGTCCGGTCCGGTCCGGTCCAAAAATCCGGTCCGGACCGGATTTTGCCCACCCCTAGTAACTCCCATGCTTGCTCCGGTGACAAATCAATGAACCCACAATCGGTGTGAAGGTTCAACTTGTCCTTGGTGGCGGGGTTGATTCCTTGGAAGAATATGTCTTGAAGGACATATGGTTGTTGCCCATGCGGTTGACATTTCCTCAACATTTCCTTGAACCGGTCCCAAGCCTCAAAGAGTGGCTCGTGGACTCCTTGTTGAAGGCTTGCTATCTTCCTTCTAAGCTCCGTTGTCTTGGTTGGCGGAAAGAACTTCATCAAGAATGCTTCATTGAGAGCCCTCCATGATGTGATGGATCGAGGTGCTTGACTCTCCAACCAATGCAATGCCTTGCCTCCCAACGACCACTTAAAGGTTTTGAGTAGCACGTACTCAAGCGTCTCATCATCCGTCGAGATGGTCTCACATAGATCCTTGAATTGCTTCACATGCTCGATCGGGCACTCATTCGGTCCCCCTTGAAATTGGTCCCTCTTGATAAGTGAGATGAATTGAGTTTTGATCTCAAAGTTCTTTGACACCTCCGGCAAGACAATGGCCGGTTCCGGCACCTTCAACTCCGGATGCATGTATTGTCTTGCATTCCGGGGTTGGATGTTGATTTGAGCCTCCAATCTCATCCTTTGCTCGCGCTCTCTCCTAGCCTCAGCATCTCGGTTAGCCATCTCAAGTTGCATTCGAGCCATGTCGGCTCTCATCCTCTCAACCTCCTCATCATGTTGTGCTTGGTTCGCCATTCTTTCCTTCTTTCGAGCTAGTTTGATAATGCTCTCCGGATCACACACAAAGTTGAACTCAAGTGTTCCTCGGACGGAACAAGCTCGCATACACCTACAACCAAAGACACAAACAAAAACGAATCAAAACAAACAAGGGGTTTGGGCTAGTCCCTCACCCAAATCACTACCAAATCAAAGACTCAACAAAGGATGGTACCTCAAACAAGTAGAACTCCCCGGCAACGGCGCCAATATTTTGATGGGGTCTAATCCGGATCGGATGATATCAAAATTTAAATTTATAAACCGAACCCCAATTGTAGTATAAGGGTAGGGTGTCGAACACACGGGAGTTCGTGCGTTGAGTGTACCAAGAAGACTAAAATGAGGTAAAAGAAAAGCAAAAACAAGGAAAATCAAAGGGAACAACCCGGAACGACTATGGTCACTTCGGTCCGAGGTTGGATCGATGCGAGTTTGGCCGGGACCGACATTGGGGAAGTCGGGCATGAGGTACTGGGGAACTCGGTTTTGCACAAATGGTAGATCGGTCTTGGGTTTTTAGGTTCCTTCCCTAAATAGACTTGGGTAATTCCACCCCAATTCAGATAATAAGTGTTGATCCTTATGAGATCGAGGTTGTTTGCCTTTGATCCCTCCACTCTACACTTCGACCTTAGGGAGTTTTCACTCTCCTTCGATGCTAGGTCTAGTGATGGGTCCGAGATTGCTTTCGCTTATTCTTACCAAACACAAGCCCTAGATCCCTTGTTCTCACAAGAGAATTGAAGCTCAATGTAGAGAGGATTCATAGATCAAGCACTCAAGGCTATGGAATTGGGGGTTCACACCCGATCCTAGCTAGGGGATTCCCCCATAGCCCAAGACTATGGAATCTACTCCATCAAGTAAGAGTAAAAAGCAATCAAATAGCAAAACAAGCAACTCTCAATCATCAAACTCAAATCAAAGCCAATTTGAATTCAAATCAAAGGTGTTCACAATATCCAAGTCTCAAATTCACTAAAACAAAAGCAAAACAAGTTCAAACTCACTAAACTCTTCCTAAAGCTCCACCGATTTCCTCCTCTTCTCCTCTTCCTTTCTCCTCCTTGCTCTCCAAGTCTTCCTTTGAGCCCTTTGAGAGTGATTAGATGTGGATGTGTCTTAAGCTCCTCTAAGCTCCCTCTAATTATCCTCTTCTCTTGATTGGGGACCAAGGAATTCCAAATTAGAAAAAGGGCAAAAGTGGTAGATCACAATAATGTGCCTTGGAGCCCAATCCTCTTTTTAGCCGACTCGGACCGACACGCTTAGACCTCGGGCCCGATGTTGCCAACGTCGGTCCTAGCCTCAAATGCTCGAACTCGGGCCCGACGTGCTAGGGACCTCGATCCAAGGCCTTGATCCTCTTCTTTCCTTGGTTTTCCTTGAGTTCCTCTTCGTTCTTTGCATGGCTCTTCCGCTCCTTTGCTCCTTATCTTGGCTCCTCT
The DNA here is from genome assembly GCA_934048045.1 of Polygonum aviculare. Classification (NCBI taxonomy): domain Eukaryota; kingdom Viridiplantae; phylum Streptophyta; class Magnoliopsida; order Caryophyllales; family Polygonaceae; genus Polygonum; species Polygonum aviculare. The sequence continues at coordinate 11,576,795 of OW204025.1, read as the reverse complement.
TTAGAAACTCCTTCAAAACGTCCTCAAATGCGCCATTTTACCTACAAAACACAACAAACTCGCATAGTCTCCGAATCTCATAGAAAATCGGGAACTAAGCTAAAAAGGGACAAAACTAACAAAGAAAGGAACAAAAGACACTTATTTACAAGGGAAATTAACCACTAAAACACCACCAAAATGAGAGACATCACAAAGCTAAGTAGAAAGAGAGACAAAAGGGGCCTTTTGTAGCAGCCCACAAAAGTAAAAATGGAGCCTTATAAGCCTGCCACAACTTTGACACAGCTCTGCAACAGCCGTCCACTTTCGAATTTCGAAAATCCCGCAAAAAGGGCTTTCTTGCGCAGCACGGGTTTCTCGGGCCGGTATCGGTCAAGGTCGCGGCCGACCCTATGGGGGTCGGCGCCGACCTTCTGCAGGAAACGAGATTTTCTTCTCGTGTTATGCTGTTCTTGCTCCAATTGCTCGGTCTTTTGCTGGGCGTTTCCTCCTTTTTGCTCCCTGATTTCCTTGAGTTCCTTGTACTGCTTTGAGGCTCCCTTGGTTGCAACTTTGGTTCTTGGTTCTTTGACGACTTGACCCTTGAAAACTAACGGTTCCTAGAAAGCTCCGAAAATGCATGAAAAACTTCTTCTAAAGGCTCCAAATACCTACACAACACGAAACAACACACAAACGACTCCAACCCTCGAGAGAGAGTTGAAATCTTATGCAAAACACACAAACACAATGGGAAAGCATGCAAAACAAACTAGAAAACTACCTAGAAAGTCAACTAGAAAGCACGACATCAAAGGTAAGTGGTGTTGGGGGGGGGGGGGGAAGAAAGGGAAGGCTCGGGGCAAGACGAGCCAACCTCATGTCCCTCCAGCCCCCTCTGCTCTTTTGGCTTCCAAGAGGGAGTTAGAGGACAATTACTTAGATGGGCAAACAACACTTATGCTCTTGTGCAAGGAGATGAGTTTGTTAAGTGAGGAGCTTAAGGCTTCTTTGCCCTCGAGAATTTTGGGGCTTGTCGAGGAATACAAGGAAGTCTTCCCCGATGAGATACCGGCTCGCTTACCTCCATTTAGAGGGGTAGAGCATCAAATTGATCTCATTCCCGGGGCATAATTGCCGAACAGGCCAGCCTACCGTATGAACCCTAAGGAGACCCACGAGGTCCAAACCCAAGTCCAAGAGCTATTGGACAAGGGTTACTGATCGGTCCGGGATCGGAGGTCTCACAATTTAAATTTATAAAACCGAACCTCAAGATTGTAGTAAAGAGGTAGGGTGTCGAACACACGGGAGTTCGTGTGTCGAGTGTACCCGGAAATACTTAAAAAAAGGATGAAAACAAGGTAAAAACGAACGAAAAGCAAAGAGAGATCACCTCGGACCGACACGAGTCACTTCGGTCCGAGGGTGGATCGAGGTCAATTTGGCCGGGACCGACGTTGATGCAAGTCGGGCCCGATGTACTGGGTAACTCGATTTAAGCAAAATTGGTAGATCGGTCTTGGGTTTTTGGGTTCCACACCTAACTAGACTTGGATATTCTTCCCCAATTCAGCCAATAAGAGCTTGATCTTAGTGAGATCGAGGTTGCTCGCCCCAAATCTCTCCAATCTACACTTCGACCCAAGGGAGTTTTCACTCTCCTTCGATGCTAGAGACTTGTGATGGGATCGAGACCACTTTCGCTTACTCTTACCAAACACAAGCTCTAGATCCCTTGCTTTCACAAGAGAATTGAAGCTCAATGTAGAGAGGATTCACAAATCAAGCACTCAAGGCTATGGAATTGGGGTTTTCTACCCAAATCTAACTAAGGGCTTCCCCCATAGCCCAAGACTATGGAATCTACTCCATCAAGTAAGAGAAAAACGAAATCAAAAGGGAAATCAAGCAAATCTCAATCATCAACATCAAACCAACCTCCAATTTCATTCAAATTGAAGGTGCCTACAAAATCCAAGTTCAATTCTACTAGATCAAAGCAAAACTAAGCACAAAAACTCACTAGACCTCCTCTCTTCTCCACCGGCCTCTCTTCTCTTCCTTCCTCCTTCTTCTCCTTGCCCTCCAAGTCTTCCTTTGAGCCTTTAGAGAGTGATTTGGTTGTGGTCTCTCCAAAACGTTTTCTTTAATGCTCTCTAATCACCTCTATTTACAGCCTTCTAAGGATTGGGGACCAAGGAATCCCAATTTAGAAAGGGGCAAATGTGGAAAGTTGCTAAAAATATGCCTTGGGGAGCAATCCTCTCATCCGCCGACTTTGGATCGACACGGGTGACCTCGGGCCCGACGTTGTCCAACCTCGGTCCCGTGCGCTGGATGCTCGATCTCGGGCCCGACGTGGTGGAACTCGATCCTGGGCCTCGATCCTTGCTTTCTTCCTTGGTTTCACTTCGTTCCACTTCATTCTTGGCTTGGCTCTTGTACTCCTTGACTTGGCTCCTTCCTTAGCTCCTCGAAATCGCTCTCATTCTTGCCATTTTACCTACAAAATCACACAAAACTCGCATAGTCTCCGACTCTTGAAGAAAACCGGGAACTAGGCTAAAAAGGGAACGAAACTATAAAGAAGAGAATGAAAAACACATATTTACAAAGGAAATTAACCACTAAAACACCTCCAAAATGAGAGACATCAGAATACCCCATACTTAAACTTACTTGTCCTCAAGCAATAACAATATAAGCAAGACCGAAGCACAATCTTCAAGTAAAGCCTCTTATGAAAAATCAAGTAAAGTCAAGTGATAGACATGCTAGCAAGATTACATCATCACACATGATCAAGTGTTCAAGGAATAAAGTCTAATGCAACAAAGCCTCACTTTAGGTATGAAGAAATGTGTATCACTCATCATGTGTTTAGGCTTAACAATGAACACTCATACTCAACAATCATGCAAGTAAAGACTTTACAATTGAAGCTAATATCACCATTTCCTCCACCTAGAGATGCCTATCACAATGCACACAAAGAATATGAACTTGGCTCAATGGAGGTCCTCAAAGAGGTTCCATTCGGCCGGGTTGTAATGGGGCTTTTGGTATTTCTCAAGGTGGGAATCATTTTGGTCTTGTGGTGCTTACAATGGGGATTGAACTTTTCTAGTCTCTCACCAACTTCACCAAATTTCTTCCACTTTCAACTTTCACTCATCCAAAAGACTTTGATTTTTCTTTTTCTTCTTTTCTCAACCCATATCTTCACTAAACATTCCACTTCATCTTTGCACTACACTTTTTGTTGGATTTTTCTCACTTTTTCCACTAGGATCGACTTGCAACACAACTCGGGCCCGATGTGCACTTTAACTCGGTCGGTGCCCTTTTCTTTCACTTAAGCATTTTGCTTTCAATCCACTACTTTTCCAACTTTTCTTTCTTTCTTTTCACACTTTTACTCAACAAAGATGCACTACCCACTTAGTTTATAACTCCATTCTTTGCCCTTCACCAAAGAGAATCTCAACTCTCCAAATATTCTTCCAAACCTCTCACTAAAGTCCAATCCCATAAGGGTCAAGTCATATAAGCTAGGAATCATATTTTTGAGGAGTTTCAAACAAAGGTCTAAGGCTAAAACGGGGCTACAAACAACGGTTTATCTTCAAGGTAGGATATGAAAGTTTTGTGACTAAATGAAATAAAGTTCAAATCAATGTGACAATGCATAGAACAAATCTCATATTGGTCTTGGAAAATAGATAAACACCTCAATAGCAAGTTTTACTAAGCATGCATGAGCTAATCACACAAGAAAATGAGGGATATGCAATATCGAACAAACATCCCTAGAATGGCCAAAAATAATCTCACAAGGTTCACTCTAGCTTAGTTGCATCAAAACTTATCCAAGAACTCATGTGCTCAATAAAAACATGCAAGATATAATATCACATCAAAAACAACATCCATTTAGAGGCTAAACTATCCAAAAATATGCAAAGGAATTTACATGCTCACATCATCATTAGCCTTCATATGGACATCTAAGATGGGAATTCCTAGTCCAAAACAAAATCTTTTTTTTTTTTGACATTTTTCAAATCATTTTCAAATTTTTATGGATTTTTTCGAAAATTTTCCTCAAACAAAAACAAACTCAAAACAAACTCATCCATACATGCCATAAAATCAATCATCATTCTCATGCATCATGCCACAATCCAAAATGAAACATCCCATAAACAAGAGACAAACTAAGCAACCTAAACATGGAATTAATGAGCAACTAACCCACCCCATACTTAAAACTTTTGATGTCCCCATCAAAATTCAAAAGTAAAGAGAAAAGAGTAAAGAAGACTCACAATTCCTTATTGACGAATGGCTTGATGAGGCTTAGTTCGGAGGATGACCACGGCGTTGCCTCCTTTGAATCCGGGCGTGCCGCTCTCGCTCATGCACATGATCTTGGAAAAGGTCATGGCTTGGTGGTTGGATTGGTGGCGCGGGAGGTGTCCATTGGTCTTCACGGGTCGCAAAATTCCCGGACATCCAATCGTTGAAACTAGCTTGCATGGACCACCTTTGATCATCGGCCGCCCTCAAATCCTCCACCTCGCGCCTTGTGTATGCGAGGTTGCGGTTCACCTCATCAAATCTCTCTTGGAAGTTCTCTTGGTGTTGGAAAAGTTGTTGTTGTTCGTAGTTGAGTTGGTGGGCTTCTTGAAGCATTGATTGTTGTTGAAGTTGGAGATGTGCCATTTGATTGGCTAAGAAGTTCATGTCCACCGTTTGGCTCGGCTCGGGGAAGACCATTCCGGGTCCATACCATTGGGCATACCCCTCATATCCTCCAAAGCTAGGGGGCGCTTGGTGTGCTCCACTTCCCTCGCCCCGCTCGAAGTGACTAGGGACCGGATCGGGCAAAAACACATCGGACCGACGTTGATGAACGTCGGGCCCGACATGGGATGTACCTCGGTCCAAGAGCGTGGGGGAGTGGTCGGTGAACAAGTGTTGGTAGCCACCTCCTCCTTCTTCTTCTTCTTCATTTCTTGGTGCATCTACCTCCATATCATCTCTTCTTACAAACTCGAATTGATTGGCCTCCTCTTCTTCGGTGTCCGGGGAAGCTTGAGGTGTAGTGAAACGTATATGTCGTGCACGTCTCCTAACCTCGAGTGTCCCCTCCGGCTCTCCATAGGGATTGTCATTCCCCGCCCATACTTGATACCAATTATAGTAAGAAGTAAGGTCAAAGAGTCGAGCTCCCAATGGGACTTGTACCTTGCCAAAGTTTGAATGGGGCATGAGTCGGTCCATGAAGCCGGGGACAACCTTCTCCTTGATAATGTTGGCCTTCTTGAAATACTTGAGGTCCATGAACTCTACGCCATTTGCCGCCGGCGTGTAGGTAGACAAATCCACCTCGAGACTACGAGCTAACCGGGCAATCATACCTCCAAAGTAGATCCATGAAGAACTTTGGAAGTCCCTCACCATCTTCACCCATTCCCATGTGAGGTTCATTGACTTCTCATGCTCAAACAACATCTCGTAGAGTAGCATGAGGTTCATTGACTTCTCCTCTTCTAGATCTAGAAGAAGGATGAAGATCTATGGGTTTTAGGTAGGATTTTTTTTTTTTTTTTGGCTTTTGGTTCAATGCTTGGGGAAACTAGGGGATGGATCGAGATCTTGTGGTGAGGTAGCTTGAGGATCGAGTATGGAGGAAAGGGTTGGATCGATTTGGCCTTGAGAGCAAATTGGGTATTTTGGGAAAGTAGTTATGGTGATGGTGATGTTAGGTAAGGGAAATGGGTCTTTAAATGGGGAAGAAGACAAAGGTGGGTCAAAAGGGTATAGTAGGAATTTCCACAAAATCAAAGCTAAGGTGAGTCGGCTAGCTTGGACCGATGTTGGGCACCTCGGGCCCGAGGTACTGGGTACCTCGGTCCTACCCGATTTTGGCTCCTAAAAATCCCACACTTTGGTTACTCCCATCCACAATCGTTTGCATTATTTCCACAAATACCACACATGCTAATGAAGCTCACATAACACACATTTCCACAAAATATAAGCTAGAGAAGAGATTAGGACTAATCTAAGCTAAGGCAAAAAGAAACAAGCTAGAAACTACGAAAATGAATCTACCAAACCCGGGTTGCCTCCCGAGAAGCGCTTCTTTTACGTCATTAGCTTGACGTCTAACCTCTACCCTTCAAGGAGGGTGAAAAACCGTGAATTGGTCCTCCTTGCCATAGACATCTCCGCAATCATCATAGCCAAAATGCCACCATTTATGTTTGATGAAAATGTGGCCTCCATCATCCTTATCCTTCAAAGTGTAGCTTTGCACCTCTTGCATCAACTCATCTTGCATCTTGTCACCTACATCACAAAAGTCTAAAGAATTTCTAGGAGACTCTATAACATCATAACTCAAGTCATTTTGCAAGTCATCTAAGCAAAGATAATCGTCTCTTAAATCTTCTTTCAAGTCATCTAAACTCATAAAAGAATCTCCCACATCAAAAGGATATAGATTAGGATACTCTTCATGGTTTGGTGGGTTGGCTCCATCTCCATCTCTTGCCTCATCATGGATTTGAACATCGACCATATCATGGTCTCTCAATGGTGCTTCTTCTCTTGTGGACTCCAACTTCTCTCTCTTGCACTTGGCACTTTCTTCAAGCTTCAAGATTGCCAATGCATCCGGTTCATTTAGGGCCTTGTTGAAATGGAACTCAACCTTCTCTTCTCCGATCTCGAAGGTGACTTTCCCATTCCTCACATCAAACTTGGCACCCGCCGTGGCTAGAAACGGTCTTCCGAGAATAATGGGCACCATTGGATCCTCTTTCATGTCTAAGATCACAAAGTCATCGGGCACAAAATATTTTCCCACACGAACCGGGACATCATCAAGTATTCCGGTAGCCTTTGTTGAAGAGCCATCGGCCATGGTGAGACTCATATCGATCGGCTCCAACTCTCCAAGGTTAGCCCTCCTCCATATGCTCATGGGCATAACCGAAATACTCGCTCCTAGATCACAAAGAGCTTTGAATTGTTGAGAACCAATCCCTATGGTGATGGAAAATCTTCCGGGATCTCCAAGCTTTTGAGGTAGCTCCAATATCTTCACCTCGTCTTGCATCTCAATGATCGACCTTTTCTTGCTCAAGATCTCTCTCAAAAACTTTGCATAAGACGGCATCTCGCTTAGAGCATCGGTGAAAGGAATAGTGATGTTCAAGCCTTGCAAAAGCTTTAAGAACCGCTTGAACTTGCCCTCAACAATCTCCTTGGGCTTCTTCATAGGATAAGGAAGAGTAGTGCCACCTTGCTTCTTGCTTGGATCATCCTCCTTGGATCGACTCTTCTCAACAAAATCACCTTGGATCGATGTTGGAGGTACCTCGGGACCGACTTCTGGAACCTCGGTCCCAGGGCAAAAGGCTTCCGGGCACATCGGGCCAACTTCAGGGGATGTCGGGCCAACTTCAGAGCAAGTCGGGCCCGAGTTGCTGGGTAACTCGGTCCGACTCAGGGGACTTCCTCCATCTTCTGGTTCGACTTCAGAGGACCTCGGGCCCGAGTTGCTGGGTAACTCGGTCCGAGTTGCTGGCTCCTCTTCTTTTGGTTTTGGCTCGTGTGGCTCGGGCAAACTTCGTCCACTCCGCAATCCTATGGCTCGAACTTCGTTTTGTTGTTGTGGGGCACGGGGATTCTCCTCGGGTCGGCCCGGGAGTCTCCCTTCCTCTCTTGGAAGTTGATTCGCCATGTGAACAAATTGGTTGTCCACTTGCCTTCTCCACACACCCAACTCCTTGAATTGATCATCAAACTTCCTCTCCATGTTGGTAACTTGATTCCTCAAATCTTGAGCCCATGGTGGTGCTTGCTCATAGAAACCGGGAGGTCGGTATGGTTGTTGTTGGGCTCTTGGCTCGTTTTGGTTGAAGTTGTTGTTGTAGCCACTTGCTTGCCCTTGATTCCACCTTCCTCCATTGTTGTTGAAGTTGGATCTCCCTCCGAAATTTCTTTGAACATAATGAGCCTCCTCAATTTGCTCGGCCAATCGGACTTGGCGCTCATTTGGGCACTCTTGAGCTCCATGCTTCAAGGAACCACACTCTTCACATGCTCTTGTGGTTTGGGCATAACTCATCTTCCGCCTCATCTTGTTCAACTCGTCCTCCAAGAATTGGATCTTCACATCTTTATCCACCTCTTCGCTCTTGGGGTCGTAGAGCTTCTTCGGACCTTCTCCATGGACTCTTCCCTCCTTGGTCACGTTGCTAGTGCCATACATCGCCTCATAATCCGAGAGTTTGTCCAACAACTCCCACGCTTGCTCCGGTGGCAAGTCAATGAACCCACAATCGGTATGGAGGTTCAACTTGTCCTTCGTGGCGGTGTTGATCCCTTGGAAAAAGATGTCTTGTAGGACATAAGGTTGTTGGCCATGTGTCGGGCATGCTCTCAACATCTCTTTGAACCGGTCCCACGCCTCAAAAAGTGGCTCATAAGCTCCTTGTTGGAAACTAGCAATCTTCCGCCTAAGCTCCGTCGTCTTGGTGGGTGGGAAGAACTTCATCAAGAATGCTTCATTTAGGGCTCTCCATGAGGTGATAGATCGAGGTGCTTGACTCTCCAACCAATGCAAAGCCTTTCCTCCCAAAGACCACTTGAAGGCTTTGAGTAGCACATACTCAAGTGTCTCATCATCCGTGGAAATGGTCTCGCAAAGGTCCTTGAATTGCTTGACATGCTCGATCGGACACTCGTTCGGCCTCCCTTGGAATTGCTCTCTCTTGATGAGCGAGATAAATTGAGTTTTGATCTCAAAATTCCTCGCCACCTCCGGTAAGACTATGGCCGGCTCCGGGACCTTCAACTCCGGATGCATGTATTGTCTAGCATTCCGGGGTTGAGTGTTGATTTGGGCCTCCAACCTTATCCTTTGCTCCCTCTCCCTACGGGCCTCGGCATCGCGGTTTGCCATCTCAATTTGCATTCGAGCCATTTCGGCTCTCAACCTCTCGAACTCCTCATCTCGGGCTTGGTCCGCCATCCTCTTCTTCTTGCGGGCTTGCCTTAGAATACTCTCCGGGTCAATCACAAAGTCGAGCTCAGGAGTTCCTCGGACGGAACTAGCTCGCATGCACCTACAACCAAAGACACAAACAAAACCGAATCAAAACAAAACAAGGGGCTCGGTCTAATCCCTCACCCAAATCACTACAAAAATCAAAGACTCAACAAAAATGGGTACCTCGAACGAGTAGAACTCCCCGGCAACGGCGCCAAAATTCTGATCGGTCCGGGATCGGAGGTCTCACAATTTAAATTTATAAAACCGAACCTCAAGATTGTAGTAAAGAGGTAGGGTGTCGAACACACGGGAGTTCGTGTGTCGAGTGTACCCGGAAATACTTAAAAAAAGGATGAAAACAAGGTAAAAACGAAGGAAAAGCAAAGAGAGATCACCTCGGACCGACACGAGTCACTTCGGTCCGAGGGTGGATCGAGGTCAATTTGGCCGGGACCAACGTTGATCCAAGTCGGGCCCGATGTACTGGGTAACTCGATTTAAGCAAAATTGGTAGATCGGTCTTGGGTTTTTGGGTTCCACACCTAACTAGACTTGGATATTCTTCCCCAATTCAGCCAATAAGAGCTTGATCTTAGTGAGATCGAGGTTGCTCGCCCCAAATCTCACCAATCTACACTTCGACCCAAGGGAGTTTTCACTCTCCTTCGATGCTAGAGACTTGTGATGGGATCGAGACCACTTTCGCTTACTCTTACCAAACACAAGCTCTAGATCCCTTGCTTTCACAAGAGAATTGAAGCTCAATGTAGAGAGGATTCACAAATCAAGCACTCAAGGCTATGGAATTGGGGTTTTCTACCCAAATCTAACTAAGGGCTTCCCCCATAGCCCAAGACTATGGAATCTACTCCATCAAGTAAGAGAAAAACGAAATCAAAAGGGAAATCAAGCAAATCTCAATCATCAACATCAAACCAACCTCCAATTTCATTCAAATTAAAGGTGCCTACAGAATCCAAGTTCAATTCTACTAGATCAAAGCAAAACTAAGCACAAAAACTCACTAGACCTCCTCTCTTCTCCACCGGCCTCTCTTCTCTTCCTTCCTCCTTCTTCTCCTTGCCCTCCAAGTCTTCCTTTGAGCCTTTAGAGAGTGATTTGGTTGTGGTCTCTCCAAAACTTTTTCTTTAATGCTCTCTAATCACCTCTATTTATAGCCTTCTAAGGATTGGGGACCAAGGAATCCCAATTTAGAAAGGGGCAAATGTGGAAAGTTGCTAAAAATATGCCTTGGGGAGCAATCCTCTCATCCGCCGACTTTGGACCGACACGGGTGACCTCGGTCCCGTGCGCTGGATGCTCGATCTCGGGCCCGACGTGGTGGAACTCGATCCTGGGCCTCGATCCTTGCTTTCTTCCTTGGTTTCACTTCGTTCCACTTCATTCTTGGCTTGGCTCTTGTACTCCTTGACTTGGCTCCTTCCTTAGCTCCTCGAAATCGCTCTCATTCTTGCCATTTTACCTACAAAATCACACAAAACTCGCATAGTCTCCGACTCTTGAAGAAAACCGGGAACTAGGCTAAAAAAGGAACGAAACTATAAAGAAGAGAATGAAAAACACATATTTACAAAGGAAATTAACCACTAAAACACCTCCAAAATGAGAGACATCAGTTACATTAGAGAGAGCTTAAGTCCTTGTGCCGTAATTGTTTTGTTAGTGCCCAAGAAAGATGGAGTATGGAGAATGTGTGTAAATTGTAGGGCCATTAACAACATAACCATAAAATACCGTCACCCAATTCCTAGGCTAGACGATATGCTTGATGAGTTCAATGGTGCCACTATGTTTTCAAAGATAGATTTAAAAAGTGGATATCATCAGATTAGGATGAAGGAAGGGGATGAATGGAAAACGACATTAAAGACTATGTTTGGCTTGTACGAATGGCTTGTTATTCTCTTTGGGCTAACCATTTAACGCTCCTAATACATTCATGCGTCATATAAACCATGTGCTTAGAAAATTCATAGGGAAATTTGTTGTTGTTTACTTTGATGATATTCTGATTTATAGCAAATCCCTAGAAGAGCATGAAGATCATTTGAGGGAAGTACTCTCTACACTCATATTAGAGCACTTGTATGTCAATTTAAAGAAATGTGAGTTGTGCACTAATCATGTCACTTTTCTTGGTTTCGTAGTGAGCTCCAAGGGACTACAAGTAGACGAAGCCAAGATAAGGGCCATTCAAGAGTGGCCGACGCCTACCTCCATTGGCCAAGTCAAGAGCTTCCATTGCCTTGCTAGCTTCTATAGGCGGTTCGTGAGGTATTTTAGCACCGTGTTGCTCCCTTGACCAAAATCACCAAGAAAAGGAGTGAGTTCGAATGGGAGAAGGTGCAAGAGGAGGCTTTGACTGCCCTGAAGTGGAGATTGACGCAAGCACCCTTGCTGGCTTTGCCCGACTTCACTCATCCTTTTGAAGTGGAGTGTGATGCAAGTGACATTGCTATTGGCGGCGTTCTCATGCAAGAAGGTAAACCCATAGCCTTTTTCTCTGAAAAATTGAAGGGAACATGTTTAAATTACTCTACATATGACAAGGAATTGTATGCATTATTTAGAGTACTTAAAACAAGGCAACACTACCTATGGCCTAGAGAATTTGTTTTGAAAACTGATTATGAATCATTAAAACATTTTAAGAGTCAAGACAAGTTGGATAGGAGACATGGTAGATGGATGGAGTTTATTGAGACATTTCCCTATATGATCAAGTGTAAAAAGGGCAAGGATAATGTAGTAGCAGATGCGCTATCTAGGCGTCACACCCTCTTAACCACATTAGATTCTAGAGTGTTAGGCTTTGCTTACATCAAAGAATTATATGTGGAGGATCTTGATTTTGGTGATGCTTATAAGTGTTGTAGTGAAAAGGGTCGGATGATAGATATTACATACAAGATGGATTTTTGATTCGTATGGATAAAGTCTGTATTCCTAGATTTTCTTTGTGATTATTGCTTGTTGATGAAGCCCATAAGGGTGGATTAATGGGACACTTTGGCAGGGATAAAACTTACTGACTCGGCAAAAGTCGTCGTGCCAAGATCAAAGATAAATAACCCAATCTACAAACTAGTATAGTATGCAAGTAAGGGGTCCAACCCAAGAGAACTATGGATTCTAGTATTAATATAATTATCAACCAAAGATAAGGGGGATTGAAGAGAGAAATCTAAACTAAACTAGCCTAGGAAACAAATAACAAACAAACAAACAATCAAATAGATAAGTAGTAGGTTTATTCAAAAGATCCACTCATGAAATAATCACTCGATCATAGATTCATCCATTGATTTCATTCACACCTATGGTTAATTCCTATCCTGATCATTAACAATCGCAAGTCTACGGTCCAAGAAATTCTATAACCCTAGGCAAGGACGCTTAAACCTAGAATTAGCATAGAGAACAAGGATATGTAGGACATAATATCAAACAATCAAGCTACGAGTCAATTGTAAAATAAAACAATCAATTCTCTTCTTAATCCTAGTTGCATAGACAACAGGTCTAGGTTAAGTTGTTTTCACAAATTTGTTTTGTCCACGGTCCAAACCTAATCAAACAATAGAACATACATCAATTCAATAGGTTCATGACTCCTAGAGAAACAATAAACATTCATAAGATGAAGCACAAGAGAATCAATTTGAACCAAAGGATAGAAATCAATTACCAAAATCTCACGAGTTCATACATCAGAGCTTCTCCCTTGAACAAACCAAAGGAGACTAGCTCTCCATAACTAAACTAAACTAAAGAATTGAATTATGAATTGGAATGTGGAATAAAACCTAAGGCAGACTCCTCCTTATATAGCCCAAGGAACAAGCTCCCCGAGATAGATAAGGAAAGAGGCAAAAGATAGAAAAGAAAACAAGATAGAAAGATTTCGGCCCGCTTCGGATTTGGCATCACCGCGGTCGCGTCGCCATAGCCGCGCCTGCGCTTTCACAACAGAAAAGAACAAGTCGTCTCGGCAACCGCCGCGACCGCTCCGCCTTGGCCGCGCCCGCGGCGTCTTCCTTTGGCTTTTGCTGAGTCGGCTTCTACCGCGACCGCGCCATCGAAAGCGCGACCACGGCCTTCAAGGGTCTTCATCATCGTCGCTTGGCTCCACCGCGACCACGTCATAGACAACGCGACCGCGCAATCCATTTAGTGGCAAACTTGTCTTCAATTAAGCTCTAAGAAATCTTGATTCTTCACATTAGTGTCTTCGGTCTTCGTACTACAATAATGCTCAAATCTAACCTAAACCCTCACAATAATACTCCTAAAATACAAGAGTTAACCCATACAAAATAGGCCGAATCAAATTCCCCCATACTTAGATTTTGCTCGTCCTCGAGTAAGCTCAAAACAAATATAAAAAGGAAGCACATCTAAGATCTCAAGAAATACAAGGGAAAAGAAAACATTTAACTCACAACCCGAACCCAAAATAGAGAAATCATGAGCATAAAACAATGAAGCTCAAACAAACACCTCACAACAAAGATATAGCACTCAAGCTCTAAAAACATGAAAGAGCAACCTAGGATCTACCCAAATCTAACATGTAAGCCCCAAAGTCCCAAAGCAAGAATGATCCTAAAACACTCAAATTTTACAGCTCAATTCTGCTTAGGCGCCCTTTCGGGTTTTCACGTAACCGCTCTTTTCATTTTTCTCAAGGGTGTGCTCACAAAAACTCACAATCACTCATGAACCTCATATTACCCCAGCCTAATGTTGGTCCGGGTTACCTTCTTATTACCTGAGCCGCCCTTTCGGGTTTTCGACTCATCCCAGAATTTATATGCCTTTTTTCAATTTTATGGTTTTTTCTATCTTTTTCTTTTTCTTTCTTTCTTTATTATGCAAAAAGGTATGGTGCAAGTGCTCCATGAAAAGAAGAAAATAAAAAATCTGAAGCAAATCAACTAACTAAACTAACTAGGATAAGCGAATGCGAGTACTCCCTCCCCCATACTTAAATCCTTCATTGTCCTCAATGAAGCAAAGAGAAAGGATAGAAGCAAGGAAGAAGGTATATCAGAAGACTCACAAACGATGAAGAGAGGTGGAATGGAAGAACTCTTCAAAGGGTGGTAGAAGAATGGAAGAAAGGACTTCGGAATACCATTCTACAGGCTAACCGCGGGCGCGATGTGGGTGGCGCGGGCGCGGTATCACGGCAGAGAGCGAAGGTTTGCGTCGGGTGGACCACCGCGGGCGCGGCTGATGGAGCGCGGTCGCGGTACTCGTGCAGGGACGAGGTCTTGACTTCGTCTCAAACTACGTGATGTGTAAACAACCTTCGTATCTTGACTCGTCTTTTGGAAGATAGACAAATACTTGAACTCGAGCCATGGAGAAGAAATCCCGGTGGAACAAAGCTCCCCCATACTTAGGCTTTACACATAGCCAAAGAATGGAATTACAAAGGTGGATGAAAAGAAGAAATAGAAGGGTGGAAAAGATAAAAGATGGAGTAGAATGGATATAGATAGATGAAAGATATAGAGATAGAATGGGACCAAAAAGTCCTCTTTTTTTTTTCTTTCTTGTTTTTTTTTCTCTTTTTTTTTCGAACCAAGGGGCCTCCGCGGGCGCGGCATGAGGACCGCGACCGCGGAGGTCTAGTACCTGTACACCTGGGGTTCTGGGCTTGGCCGCGAGCGCGGTGTGGTTGCCGTGACCGCGGATTTGCACCAGAAACGTCCTTTCGGACCTAGTACCTGCACATTATACCGAATAACGAGAATAAACCTAAGCTAGGAATGGAAAAACAATCTATCTAAACCTTGGGTTGCCTCCCAAGCAGCGCTTTTGGTTAACGTCGTTCGCTCGACGTTCTTCAGCTCATCTAGACTCATACATCGTCAAAGCCCGAAGCATATATCCTATCAAATCCTTGTGAACAACTTATATGCAAGCAAATATAGCACAATGATGAATTGAAAATAAATAATATATCATTTAGGCATCGTTTCAATTTATCAAAGTAGCTAGAGAAGTTAGGGCCAGATTGTTTAGGGTGAGCTAGTTCTTTAAAAGTTATGATTTTTAAGTCAGGACTATTACCCTTAAAGTTGGAGAATTCACTAGGTAATTTAGCATGCTCAGGACCCTTTTTAGACATGGTAGGCAAACAGACATCAATGGAAAATAGGGACGCAGAAGGAAGGATGCAGGGATCATGATTACTTACAACAAAGGGCTCCACAGTAGGAGACATAGACTTCTCCTCATGTGGAAGAGATATCTCCATCACATCATTTGGCTCCTTCGTCAAGTCGTCAGGCTCTTTGTTGTCACTCCAAGAGTTATCAAATTGAAGGAAATACTCCTCCTCCATCAGAACATGACGATGATTGATGTCTCTCATTTTGGAGGTGTTTTAGTAGTATTTTTCCTTTGTAAATATGTGTTTTTCATTCTCTTCTTTATAGTTTCGTTCCCTTTTTAGCCTAGTTCCCGGTTTTCTTCAAGAGTCGGAGACTATGCGAGTTTTGTGTGTTTTTGTAGGTAAAATGGCAAGATTGAGAGCGGTTTCGAGGAGCTAAGGAAGGAGCCAAGTTAAGGAGTTCAAGAGCCAAGCCAAGAATGAAGTGGAACCAAGAGAAACCAAGGAAGAAAGCAAGGATCGAGGCCCAGGACCGAGTTTCACCACATCGGGCCCGAGATCGAGCGACCAGAGAACGGGACCGAGGTTGGACAACGTCGGGCCCGAGGTCACCCGTGTCGGTCCAAAGTCGGCAGAATTTTGGATTGCTCCCCAAGGCATATTTTTAGCAACTTTCCATATTTGCCCCTTTCTAAATTGGGATTCCTTGGTCCCCAATCCTTAGAAGGCTATAAATAGAGATGATTAGAGAGCATCAAAGGCATGCTAGGATAGACCACAACCAAATCACTCTCTAAAGACTCAAAGGAAGACTTGGAGGGAAAAGAGAAGAAGGAGGAAGGAAGAAGAGAGAGGCCGGTGGAGAGAGAGAGGAGAATTTGTGAGTTTGGTACTTTGATTTGCTTTGATCTAGTAGAATTGAACTTGGATTTTGTAGAGACCTTTGAATTTGAATGAAATTGGAGTTTGGTTTGATGATGATGATTGAGATTAGCTTGATTTCCCTATTGATTTCGTTTTTCTCTTACTTGATGGAGTAGATTCCATAGTCTTGGGCTATGGGGGAAGCCCTTAGTTAGATTTGGGTAGAAAACCCCAATTCCATAGCCTTGAGTGCTTGATTTGTGAATCCTCTCTACACTAAGCTTCAATTCTCTTGTGAAAGCAAGGGCTTAGGGCTTGTGATTGGTAAGAGCAAAGCGAAAGCATCTCGAACCCAATTGCTAGACCTAACATCGAAGGAGAGTGAAAACTCCCTTGGGTCGAAGTGTAGATTGGAGAGATTTGGGGCGATCAACCTCGATCTCACTAAGATCAAGCTCTTATTGGCTGAATTGGGGAAGAATATCCAAGTCTAGTTAGGTGTGGAACCCAAAAACCCAAGACCGATCTACTAATTTTGCTTGAATCAAGTTACCCAGTACATCGGGCCCGACTTGCATCAACGTCGGTCCCGGCAAAATCAACCTCGATCCACTCTCGGACCGAAGTGACCAGTGTCGGTCCGAGGTGATCTCTCTTTGCTTTTCCTTCGTTTTTACCTTGTTTTCATCCCTTTTTAAGTATTTCCGGGTACACTCGACACACGAACTCCCGTGTGTTCGACACCCTACCTCTTTACTACAATCTTGAGGTTCGGTTTTATAAATTTAAATTGTGAGACCTCCGATCCCGGACCGATCAGAATTTTGGCGCCGTTGCCGGGGAGTTCTACTTGTTCGAGGTACCCAATTTTGTTGAGTCTTTGATTTTTGTAGTGATTTGGGTAAGGGATTAGCCCGAGCCCCTTGTTTTGTTTTGATTCGGTTTTTGTTTGTGTCTTTGGTTGTAGGTGCATGCGAGCTAGTTCCGTCCGAGGAACTCCTGAGCTCGACTTTGTGATTGACCCGGAGAGTATTCTAAGGCAAGCCCGCAAGAAGAAGAGGATGGCGGAACAAGCCCGAGATGAGGAGTTCGAGAGGTTGAGAGCCGAGATGGCTCGAATGCAAATTGAGATGGCAAACCGAGATGCCGAGGCCCGAAGGGAGAGGGAGCAAAGGATAAGGTTGGAGGCCCAAATCAACACTCAACCCCGGAATGCTAGACAATACATGCATCCGGAGTTGAAGGTCCCGGAGCCGGCCATAGTCTTACCGGAGGTGTCGAGAAATTTTGAGATCAAAACTCAATTTATCTCGCTCATCAAGAGAGAGCAAATTCAACACCACCACGAAGGACAAATTGAACCTCCATACCGATTGTGGGTTCATTGACTTGCCACCGGAGCAAGCGTGGGAGTTGTTGGACAAACTCTCGGACTATGAGGCGATGTATGGCACGAGCAATATGGCCAAGGAAGGAAGAGTCCATGGAGAAGGCCCGAAGAAGCTCTACGACCCCAAGAGTGAAGAGGTGGACAAGGATGTGAAGATCCAATTCTTGGAGGACGAGTTGAACAAAATGAGGCGGAAGATGAGTTATGCCCAAACCACAAGAGCATGTGAAGAGTGTGGTTCCTTGAAGCATGGAGCTCAAGAGTGTCCAAATGAGCGCCAAGTCCGATTGGCCGAGCAAATTGAGGAGGCTCATTATGTTCAAAGAAATTTCGGAGGGAGATCCAACTTCAACAACAATGGAGGAAGGTGGAATCAAGGGCAAGCAAGTGGCTACAACAACAACTTCAACCAAAACGAGCCAAGAGCCCAACAACAACCATACCGACCTCCCGGTTTCTATGAGCAAGCACCATCATGGGCTCAAGATTTGAAGAACCAAGTTACCAACATGGAGAAGAAGTTTGATGATCAATTCAAGGAGTTGGGTGTGTGGAGAAGGCAAGTGGACAACCAATTTGTTCACATGGCGAATCAACTTCCAAGAGAGGAAGGGAGACTCCCGGGCCGACCCGAGGAGAATCCCCGTGCCCCACAACAACAAAACGAAGTTCGAGCCATAGGATTACGGAGTGGACGAAGATTGCCCGAGCCACACGAGCCAAAACCAAAAGAAGAGGAGCCAGCAACTCGGACCGAGTTACCCAGTACCTCGGGCCCGAGGTCCTCTGAAGTCGAACCAGAAGATGGAGGAAGTCCCCTGACTCGGACCGAGTTACCCAGCAACTCGGGCCCGACGTACTCTGAAGTTGGCCCGACGTGCCCGGAAGACTTTTGCCCTGGGACCGAGGTTCCAGAAGTCGGTCCCGAGGTACTTCCAACGTCGATCCAAGGTGATTTTGTTGAGAAGAGTCGATCTAAGGAGGATGATCCAAGCAAGAAGCAAGGTGGCACTACTCTTCCTTATCCTATGAAGAAGCCCAAGGAGATTGTTGAGGGCAAGTTCAAGCGGTTCTTAAAGCTTTTGCAAGGCTTGAACATCACTATTCCTTTCACCGATGCTCTAAGCGAGATGCCGTCTTATGCAAAGTTTTTGAGAGAGATCTTAAGCAAGAAAAGGTCGATCATCGAGATGCAAGACGAGGTGAAGATATTGGAGTTACCTCAAAAGCTTGGAGACCCCGGAAGATTTGCCATCACCATAGGTATTGGTTCTCAACAATTCAAAGCTCTTTGTGATCTAGGAGCGAGTATTTCGGTTATGCCCATGAGCATATGGAGGAGGGCTAACCTTGGAGAGTTGGAGCCGGTTGATATGAGTCTCACCATGGCCGATGGTTCTTCAACAAAGGCTACCGGAATACTTGATGATGTCCCGGTTCGTGTGGGAAAATATTTTGTGCCTGACGACTTTGTGATCCTAGACATGAAGGAAGATCCAATGGTGCCCATTATTCTCGGAAGACCGTTTCTAGCCACGGCGGGTGCCAAGTTCGATGTGAGGAATGGGAAAGTCACCTTCGAGATTGGAGAAGAGAAGGTTGAGTTCCATTTCAACAAGGCTCTAAATGAACCAGACGCATTGGCGATCTTGAAGCTTGAAGAAGGTGTCAAGTGCAAGAGAGAGAAGTTGGAGTCCACAAGAGAAGAAGCACCATTGAGAGACCATGATATGGTTGATGTTCAAATCCATGATGAGGCAAGAGATGGAGATGGAGCCAACCCACCAAACCATGAAGAGTATCCTAATCTATATCCTTTTGATGTGGGAGATTCTTTTATGAGTTTAGATGATTTGAAAGAAGATTTAGGAGACGATTATCTTTGCATAGATGACTTGCAAAATGACTTGAGTTCTGATGTTATAGAGTCTCCTAGAAATTCTTTGGACTTTTGTGATGTAGGTGACAAGATGCAAGATGAGTTGATGCAAGAGGTGCAAAGCTACACTTTGGAGGATAGGGATGATGGAGGCCACATTTTCATCAAACATAAATGGTGGCATTTTGGCTATGATGATTGTGGAGATGTCTATAGCAAGGAGGACCAATTCACGGTTTTTCACCCTCCTTGAAGGGTAGAGGTTAGACGTCAAGCTAATGACGTAAAAGAAGCGCTTCTCGGGAGGCAACCCGGGTTTGGTAGATTCATTTTCGTAGTTTCTAGCTTGTTTCTTTTCGCTTTAGCTTAGATTAGTCCTAATCTCTTCTCTAGCTTATATTTTGTGGAAATGTGTGTTATTTGAGCTTCATTAGCATGTGTGGTATTTGTGGAAATGATGCAAACGATTGTGGAAAGGAGAAACCAAAGAGTGGGATTTTTAGGAGCCAAAATCGGGTAGGACCGAGGTACCCAGTACCTCGGGCCCGAGGTGCCCCATGTCGGTCCAGTTATGCCGACCCATGTTGAACCTTGACTTTGTGGAAATTCCTACTATGCCCTCTTGACCCACCTTTGTCTTCTTCCCCATTTAAGAGCCTTTTCCCTTACCTAACATCATCACCCCCACAACTACTTTCCCAAAATACCCAATTCACTCTTAAGGCCAAAATCGATCCCCTTCCCCCTCCATACTCGATCCTCAAGGCAACCTCACCACAAGATCTCGATCCATCCCCTAGTGCACCCAAGCATTGAACCAAAAGAAAAAAAATCCTACCCAAAACCCATAGATCTTCATCTTTCTTCTAGATCTAGAAGAGGAAAATTTGAGTTCTAAGGATTTGCTTGCTAGGAGTTCTTGTTTGCTTCATATTTGGTATGTGAATCTCGATCTCTACTTGATTCCTTGTGAATTTCATGATTTCATTGCTAAATTTGAGAGATGCCATGATTGAGTGAGCTTGAACTTTGAACATCAATGGTGATTTGCATATCTTATGAAATTTGTGCTTAATTGTTGCTAAATTCCACTTAGAACTTCGATTGATGATGATTGATGGTAGAATTTGGATTTTAGAGGCATGAATAGGTGTTGCATGATTGAATCTAGAATGAGAAGTCGGATTAGACTCGGTCCGAGGTACCCAGTACCTCGAGACCGACGTTCCATATCGGTCCAATGACTCGGACCGAGGTTCCCAACCTCGGGCCCGACGTCACTAGCATGACGGTCCTGTGCTTTTCGAGTTTGCTTTGCGTGATCTTAAGATTTCTTGCACTTGAATGTTGGTTTTAGCATGCTATTCATGATATGATTTGAAGCTTGACCATTGATATGAGAATCTTATTTCATGCATGATTGAATTTTGTGGATTGAGTGTGCTACGTTCAAGTATGGGGTTGTCCCTTTGAGTGATAAGTTGTTGATAATGGAAGCTTGTGCTTGTGTTGGATTTTACCTTGTAGTTTCTTTGGTTTTTGATTGTGCGTAGGTACCATGTCTACCCGAGCATCTTCTTTAAGGATGGAGAAAGCCACAAAGAAGTCCAAGAAATCGTCCAAGAGAGTCCAAAGGATGGACGATGTTCGTATTGAGGATGAGGACGATGCTAGAGAGTATGAGCGTCTCATGGGTCTATCCCACCACACCCGGTGGTTAGATTGGGAATCAATCCGCAAGATGTGCATGGATGAGGCTCTTACTCGATGCTACTCCACCATAGGTCTTAATGTCTTGCTAAGGTGCAACAACACTCACTTTCCCGCCTTGACGTCCGAGTTCATGGCGACTTTCAAGTGCACTTACGAGGGAGTTGAGAGTGATGGCATTATTTCTTTCCAATTGGGCAACGAGTTGCAAGAACTCTCACTCCGGAATTTGGCGGTTTATCTTGGATTTCCTTTTCCAAGAGATGAAGCTTTTGTTGACAATGAGAAGGTCGACTATCTTTGGAAGTACATAGCCGGGAGAAGTGAGATGAGGAAAGGCGCCTCAACAAATGAGATAGCAAACCCACTTTTCCGAGTCATGATCCGAGCTTTGGGTTGTTCTATCTTTGCAAGACATGAGTTAAGCAAGCCAATGAAGGAGGAGGCCATGCTACTCTATGAGATGTTGTTTGAGCATGAGAAGTCAATGAACCTCACATGGGAATGGGTGAAGATGGTGAGGGACTTCCAAAGTTCTTCATGGATTTACTTTGGAGGTATGATTGCCCGATTAGCTCATAGTCTCGAGGTGGATTTGTCTACCTACACGCCGGCGGCAAATGGCGTAGAGTTCATGGACCTCAAGTATTTCAAGAAGGCCAACATTATCAAGGAGAAGGTTGTCCCCGGATTCATGGACCGACTCATGCCCCATTCAAACTTTGGCAAAGTACAAGTCCCATTGGGAGCTCGACTCTTTGACCTTACTTCTTACTATAATTGGTATCAAGTATGGGCGGGGAACGACAATCCTTATGGAGAGCCGGAGGGGACACTCGAGGTTAGGAGACGTGCACAACATATACGTTTCACTACACCTCAAGCTTCCCCGGACACCGAAGAAGAGGAGGCCAATCAATTCGAGTTTGTAAGAAGAGATGATATGGAGGTAGATGCACCAAGAAATGAAGAAGAAGAAGAAGGAGGAGGTGGCTACCAACACTTGTTCACCGACCACTCTCCCACGCTCTTGGACCGAGGTACATCCCATGTCGGGCCCGACGTTCATCAACATCGGTCCGATGTGTTTTTGCCCGATCCGGTCCCTAGTCACTTCGAGAGGGGCGAGGGGAGTGGAGCACACCAAGCGCCACCAAGCTTTGGAGGATATGAGGGGTATGCCCAATGGTATGGCCCCGGAATGGTCTTCCCCGGGCCGAGCCAAACGGTGGACATGAACTTCTTAGCAAATCAAATGGCACACCTCCAACTTCAACAACAATCAATGCTTCAAGAAGCCCACCAACTCAACTACCAACAACAACAACTTTTCCAACACCAAGAGAACTTCCAAGAGAGATTTGATGAGGTGAATCGCAACCTCGCATACACAAGGCGCGAGGTGGAGGATTTGAGGGCGGCCGATGATCAAAGGTGGTCCATGCAAGCAAGTTTCAACGATTGGATGTCCGGGAATTTTGCGACCCGTGAAGACCAATGGACACCTCCCGCGCCACCAATCCAACCACCAAGTCATGATCTTTTCCAAGACCATGTACATGAGCGAGAGCGGCACGCCCGGATTCAAAGGAGGCAACGCCGTGGTCATCCATCGAACTAAGCCTCAACAAGCCATTTGCAAATAAGGAATTGTGAGTCTTCTTTACTCTTTTCTCTTTACTTTCGAATTTTGATGGGGACATCAAAAGTTTTAAGTATGGGGTGGGTTAGTTGCTCATTAATTCCATGTTTAAGTTGCTTTGTTTGTTTCTTGTTTATGGGATGTTTTATTTCGGATTGTGGCATGATGCATGATGGATGATGATTGATTTTATGGCATGTATGGATGAGTTTGTTTTAAGTTTGTCTTTTCTTGAAAAAAAATTCTTGAAAAATCCATAAAAAGGTGAAAAATTTCGGTTGAAATGTCAAAAAAGATTTTGTTTTTGGACTAGGAATTCTCATCTTAGATGTCCATATGAAGGCTAATGATGATGTGAGCATGTAAAGTCCTTTGCATATTTTTGGATAGTTTAGCCTCTAAATGGATGTTGCTTTTGATGTGATATGATATCTTGCATGTTTTTTATTGAGCACATGAGTTCTAGGATAAGTTTTGATGCAACTAAGCTAGAGTGACCCTTGTGAGATTATTTTTTTGGCCATTTTAGGGATGTTTGTTCGATATTGCATATCCCTCATTTTTGTTGTGTGATTAGCTCATGCATGCTAAGTAATACTTGCTATTGAGGTGTTTATCTATTTTCCAAGACCATTATGAGATTTGTTCTATGCTTTGTCACATTAATTTGAACTTTATTTCATTTAGTCACAAAACTTTCCATATCCTACCTTGAAGATAAACCATTGTTTGTAGCCCCGTTTTAGCCTTAGACCTTTGCTTGAAACTCCTCAAAAATGTGATTCCTAGCTTAAATGACTTGACCCTTATGGGATTGGACTTTAGTGAGAGGTTTGGAATGTATTTGGAGAGTTGAGATTCTCTTTGGTAAAAAGGGCCAAGAAATGGAGTTATAAGCCAAGTGGGTAGTGCATCTTTGTTGTGAAAGAAAGAAAGAAAAGTTGGAAAAAAATAGTGGATCGAAAGAAGCAAAGTGCTTAAGTGTAGAGAATGAGTCGGACCGAGTTCAAAGTAACCTCGGGCCCGATGTCTAGTCAAAGTCGGTCCAGTGCAAAAATAAGTGAAAAAGTGAGAAAAATCCAACAAAAAGTGTAGTGCAAAGATGAAGTGGAATGTTTAGTGAAAAGTGGGTTGAGAAAAGAAAAGAAAAAGAGAAAATCAAAGTCTTTTGGATGAGTGAAGTGAAAGTGGAAGAAATTTGGTAAAGTTGGTGAGAGACTAGAAAGTTCAATCCCCATTGTAAGCACCACAAGACCAAAGTAATTCCCACCTTGAGAATTACCAAAAGCCCCATTACAACCCGGCCGAATGGAACCTCTTTGAGGACCTCCATTGAGCCAAGTTCATATTCTTTGTGTGCATTGTAATAGGCATCTCTAGGTGGAGGAAATGGTGATATTAGCTTCAATTGTAAAGTCTTTACTTGCATGATTTTGAGTTTGAGTGTTCATTTCTAAGCCTAAACACATGATGAGTGATACACATTTCCATATACCTAAAGTGAGGCTTTGTTGCATTAGACTTCATTCCTTGAACACTTGATCATGTGTGATGACATAATCTTGCTAGCATGTCTATCACTTGTGCTTATTTGATTTTTCGTATGAGGCTTTACTTGAAGATTGTGCTTCGGTCTTGCTTACATTGTTATTGCTTGAGGACAAGCAAGTTTAAGTATGGGGTATTCTGATGTCTCTCATTTTGGAGGTGTTTTAGTAGTCTTTTTCCTTTGTAAATATGTGTTTTTCATTCTCTTCTTTATAGTTTCGTTCCCTTTTTAGCCTAGTTCCCGGTTTTCTTCAAGAGTCGGAGACTATGCGAGTTTTGTGTGTTTTTGTAGGTAAAATGGCAAGATTGAGAGCGGTTTCGAGGAGCTAAGGAAGGAGCCAAGTTAAGGAGTTCAAGAGCCAAGCCAAGAATGAAGTGGAACCAAGAGAAACCAAGGAAGAAAGCAAGGATCGAGGCCCAGGACCGAGTTTCACCACATCGGGCCCGAGATCGAGCGACCAGAGAACGGGACCGAGGTTGGACAACGTCGGGCCCGAGGTCACCCGTGTCGGTCCAAAGTCGGCAGAATTTTGGATTGCTCCCCAAGGCATATTTTTAGCAACTTTCCATATTTGCCCCTTTCTAAATTGGGATTCCTTGGTCCCCAATCCTTAGAAGGCTATAAATAGAGATGATTAGAGAGCATCAAAGGCATGCTAGGATAGACCACAACCAAATCACTCTCTAAAGACTCAAAGGAAGACTTGGAGGGAAAAGAGAAGAAGGAGGAAGGAAGAAGAGAGAGGCCGGTGGAGAGAGAGGAGAATTTGTGAGTTTGGTACTTTGATTTGCTTTGATCTAGTAGAATTGAACTTGGATTTTGTAGAGACCTTTGAATTTGAATGAAATTAGAGTTTGGTTTGATGATGATGATTGAGATTAGCTTGATTTCCCTATTGATTTCGTTTTTCTCTTACTTGATGGAGTAGATTCCATAGTCTTGGGCTATGGGGGAAGCCCTTAGTTAGATTTGGGTAGAAAACCCCAATTCCATAGCCTTGAGTGCTTGATTTGTGAATCCTCTCTACACTAAGCTTCAATTCTCTTGTGAAAGCAAGGGCTTAGGGCTTGTGATTGGTAAGAGCAAAGCGAAAGCATCTCGAACCCAATTGCTAGACCTAACATCGAAGGAGAGTGAAAACTCCCTTGGGTCGAAGTGTAGATTGGAGAGATTTGGGGCGATCAACCTCGATCTCACTAAGATCAAGCTCTTATTGGCTGAATTGGGGAAGAATATCCAAGTCTAGTTAGGTGTGGAACCCAAAAACCCAAGACCGATCTACTAATTTTGCTTGAATCGAGTTACCCAGTACATCGGGCCCGACTTGCATCAACGTCGGTCCCGGCAAAATCAACCTCGATCCACCCTCGGACCGAAGTGACCAGTGTCGGTCCGAGGTGATCTCTCTTTGCTTTTCCTTCGTTTTTACCTTGTTTTCATCCCTTTTTAAGTATTTCCGGGTACACTCGACACACGAACTCCCGTGTGTTCGACACCCTACCTCTTTACTACAATCTTGAGGTTCGGTTTTATAAATTTAAATTGTGAGACCTCCGATCCCGGACCGATCAATGATCATCCGTCTCTTCATCCCAAGTAGGGTCTATGAATGCCTCTGGAAAGGGAGGAACAGGCTTATACGAGCTGAGGGGAGGGAAGTACGGCCGAACATAGTCATCGACTGGTTCTGCAGTGATACCGCAGGCGCGGTGTGCCTGGCGCGGTCGCAGCGCATACGAATTCTCGGAATTTCCGAGATCTCCGTAAACGCGAGCGCGGCATGGAGCAGCGCGGTCGCGTTTTGACTCCAGAGAGTTGTATTTAACTTCTGCATCATGGCCGCGGGCGCGGTCCATTGGGCGCGGGCGCGTCTCACCCACAGGATTCTCAGCATAAGCTACTGGAGGAATTTCACGGCCGCGTTTCATCGGGTGCGGTCGCAGTGGTTCCTCCGGAGACCTATTTTCTGCGCCTAGCTCTCGTCCACTGCTCAATGAAATAGCACTTACATTCACTAGTGCCAGAGGAGCGGGGTTGATTTTCTCCGACAACTCCTTTCTTGTCCTCTCGAGAGCAGAGTTTAAGTCTTGGAATTTTCTTTTGAATGCCTCATTCATCTCCTTCAATGTCTTGGCGAGAATTTCCTTAGACGATGGCGTGTTAAGGCAAGGAGGTTTCTGAATTCGAGTACCTTCAGCAAAGTTCTCCACTATTTCATGGTATGATTTGTCTAAGTAAGAACCTCCACAAGAAGCGAGTATCAAATCTCTGACTTGATATGCGGCAATACCATTTATGAAGTACCATACGAGCTCGGGATCTGGAAACCCATGGCATGGACACCTAGCAAGGAGCCTTTTGTAGCGATTGTAGCAATCGTACAAGCTTTCCCTATCTTGTTGATTAAAATCAGAGATTTCTTTCTTCCGGGCTGTCCAATAATGCAACCCTCAACTGACTCCATGTTGTGATCCGCTGGAAGTGAAGGGGATTGTTTAATATGAAGAGATACCATTCCTTAGCTGATCCGATCAGAGACAACGCAAAAGCTCGCATCTTGATTTGATCCTCAGTGACCCTAGCAGGCTTTATGCTCTGACATACATAATCAAACTTTGTAAGGTGTTCAATTGCATCGTCATCAGGCTGCCCGCCGAATCGAGGTAAAAGACCAATCAGACTGGGTTTCAACACAGAGTCCACCCCTTCAGCTAGCTTGGGAAACTCAACAACCATCCTGTCTCCTGAAACCAACGACAGCACCTGGGAAATAATTAGTAGCAATGGTGTGGACCGTAAGATAGGTCCACACGATAGTCAATAAAAATACTAACACTAGAAAGAGACCAAAGTTCCCCGGCCACGGCGCCAAAATTTGACTCGGCTAAAGTCGTTGTGCCAAGATTAAAGGTAAATAACCCAAACTACAAACTAGTATAGTATGCAAGTAAGGGGTCCAACCCAAGAGAACTATGGCTTCTAGTATTAATATAATTATCAACCAAAGATAAGGGGGATTGAAGAGAGAAATCTAAACTAAACTAACCTAGGAAACAAATAACAAACAAACAAACAATCAAATAGATAAGAAGCAGGTTTATTCAAAAGATCCACTCATGAAATAATCACTCGATCATAGATTCATCCATTGATTTCATTCACACCTATGGTTAATTCCTATCCTGATCATTAAAAATCGCAAGTCCACGGTCCAAGCAATTCTATAACCCTAGGCACGGACACTTAAACCTAGAATTAGCATAGAGAACAAGGATATGTAGGATATAATATCAAACAATCAAGCTACGAGTCAATTGTAAGATAAAACAATCAATTCTCTTCTTAATCCTAGTTACATAGACAACAGGTCTAGGTTAAGTTATTTTCACAGATTAGTTTTGTCCACGGTCCAAACCTAATTAAGTAGTAGAACATAAATCAATTCAATAGGTTCATGACTCCTAGAGAAACAATAAACATTCATAAGATGAAGCACAAGATAATTAATATTAACCAAAGGATAGAAATCAATTACCAAAATCTCACGAGTTCATACATCAGAGCTTCTCCCTTGAACAAACCGAAGGAGACTAACTCTCCATAACTGATGCAAGAATAACATATATGTCTAAGATGAGGGAGTTGGAGGTCAATCGACGAGCTAAGCCAAGGCCTTTCCGTAGGTCACGAGCTTTCAAGTTCAAGAAGGTCTTCAAGTATGGCAAATTATCCTTTCAATGCTATCAAGTCACACGTTCAAGGCCTCCCCGAAAAAGGATTAAACTTGGAGATATTTTCGGAAGTTTGAAATCCTGTCACAGCTTGAGTAGTGTTCAGTAAAACAGCCATAACATTGGCTAGAAAATCGATCTCAAGTCCGTTCAAAATGCGTTGGATAGATAAGTAGAAGATCTACAACTTTGTAGTTTACGGCGAATTCCGAATCCAACTGGAAAGAGGTCAAAATCGCGATTTACTGAGAGCTGGTCAAGTCTTACGAGAATCTTATCTTTAGCTTTAATTTTATCCATATCTAGATATTTTCTTTATGATATTTTCGGCCATAGGAGGTTTGTTAGGGCTGAAATATATCTTACTTTAATTATTATTCATATCTTTTGAGTTTTTAGGTTTATTTAATTAGATATCTTCTTTTCCAAGCAAAGCAAAATTCTATCTTAGGATCATTGTTAGAGATAGAATTTTGGCTTCCTAGTTTGTCTATTTAAACACAATTTTCCATTCAATAAAATCTGATTGGAACCTGGGAATTAACTTGTGATAAGTTTAATTCCTTAGGTTTTTAATCCCCAAAATATTCTTCTTGATTCAAGCAATTCAAACAATCAAATTCCGCTGCAATCTTGTTCTTCAACAACTTCTCTCCATCGTTCATCAACTTCATCAACAACAATCCTGCGCACATCAACCTGAGATCCATATCCTTGGGCACTTCAACTCGTGGCCGCCTTCACTCCGAAGGTTGTCACGTATCAACTGGTATCAGAGCCCAGCGGTTTCGGGTTGGAAGTCATGAGCCAACGACGTCGGGTTGAAAACGTTGTCTTATCCCCGGAGACCTATGCCTTCGCCGCAGCCTACAGAAAGGCGGCTCAGGCTCGGGCGGCTGAGGCTCGAACTAGGGCGGCTGTTCGATCCATAGTGAGCCAGGCGGTGGCCGACGCGATGAAAGGTCTGGAGGTTAAGTTCGAGCCCCGTTGGAAACAAATTGAGGAACGCCTTGATGCTCTTATTCCGCCACGTAGCCATCCTCCTAAAACGATCCAAGAGCAAACACATGAGAAGGCGCCTATGCTTCCACCCACACAAAAGGCGCCCGCATCCAACGAGAGAGGATCCCTAGATGACTACCCTATCTCGAAGGATGAAACCCTTGCAGTCATACCTCCACCTCAAGTGGAGGAGGAGTGCCGTGATGATGAATCCATGAAGGATACTACAGCCCATGCATTGGCCATCTCTACCTCCACCGAGCCAAGCGAATCTGCCCTAGCCATCTCTTCCGCCACCAAGACTGATGTTTCTACCATGGCCATAGCGGTGAGCATTGCTACACCAACTCTTCCTTCTGCTAAAATTTTTTCGCCTACCTTATCTTTTCCTTCTACTCCTATACCTCACATCGAATCGAGGACGATTCGAGGACAAGTGGAGGAGAATGATGCAAGAATAACATATATGTCTAAGATGAGGGAGTTGGAGGTCAATCGACGAGCTAAGCCAAGGCCTTTCCGTAGGTCACGAGCTTTCAAGTTCAAGAAGGTCTTCAAGTATGGCAAATTATCCTTTCAATGCTATCAAGTCACACGTTCAAGGCCTCCCCGAAAAAGGATTAAACTTGGAGATATTTTCGGAAGTTTGAAATCCCGTCACAGCTTGAGTAGTGTTCAGTAAAACAGCCATAACGTTGGCTAGAAAATCGATCTCAAGTCCGTTCAAATTGCGTTGGATATATAATTAAAATATCTACAAATTTGTAGTTTACGGAGAATTTAGAATCCAACTGGAAAGAGGACAAAATCGCGATTTACTGAGAGCTAGTCAAGTCTTACGGGAATCTTATCTTTAGCTTTAATTTTATCCATATCTAGATATTTTCTTTATGATATTTTCGGCCATAGAAGGTTTGTTAGGGCTGAAATATATCTTACTTTAATTATTATTCATATCTTTTGAGTTTTTAGGTTTGCAAGCAAAGCAAAATTCTATCTTAGGATCATTGTTAGAGATAGAATTTTGGCTTCGTAGTTTGTCTATTTAAACACAATTTTCCATTCAATAAAATCAGATTGGAACCTGGGAATTAACTTGTGATAAGTTTAATTCCTTAGGATATTAATCCCCAAAATATTCTTCTTGATTCAAGCAATTCAAACAATCAAATTCCGCTGCAATCTTGTTCTTCAACAACTTCTCTCCATCGTTCATCAACTTCATCAACAACAATCCTGCGCACATCAACCCGAGATCCATATCCTTGGGCACTTCAACTCGTGGCCGCCTTCACTCCGAAGGTTGTCACGTATCAACTGGTATCAGAGCCCAGCGGTTTCGGGTTGGAAGTCATGAGCCAACGATGTCGGGTTGAAAACGTTGTCTTATCCCCGGAGACCTATGCCTTCGCCGCAGCCTACAGAAAGGCGGCTCAGGCTCGGGCGGCTGAGGCTCGAACTAGGGCGGTTGTTCGATCCATAGTGAGCCAGGCGGTGGCCGACGCGATGAAAGGTCTAGAGGTTAAGTTCGAGCCCCGCTGGAAACAAATTGAGGAACGCCTTGATGCTCTTATTCCGCCACGTAGCCATCCTCCTAAAACGATCCAAGAGCAAACACATGAGAAGGCGCCTATGCTTCCACCCACACAAAAGGCGCCCGCATCCAACGAGAGAGGATCCCTAGATGACTACCCTATCTCGAAGGATGAAACCCTTGCAGTCATACCTCCACCTCAAGTGGAGGAGGAGTGCCGTGATGATGAATCCATGAAGGATACTACAGCCCATGCATTGGCCATCTCTACCTCCACCGAGCCAAGCGAATCTGCCCTAGCCATCTCTTCCGCCACCAAGACTGATGTTTCTACCATGGCCATAGCGGTGAGCATTGCTACACCAACTCTTCCTTCTGCTAAAATTTTTTCGCCTACCTTATCTTCTCCTTCTACTCCTATACCTTACATCGAATCGAGGACGATTCGAGGACAAGTGGAGGAGAATGATGCAAGAATAACATATATGTCTAAGATGAGGGAGTTGGAGGTCAATCGACGAGCTAAGCCAAGGCCTTTCCGTAGGTCACGAGCTTTCAAGTTCAAGAAGGTCTTCAAGTATGGCAAATTATCCTTTCAATGCTATCAAGTCACACGTTCAAGGCCTCCCCGAAAAAGGATTAAACTTGGAGATATTTTCGGAAGTTTGAAATCCCGTCACAGCTTGAGTAGTGTTCAGTAAAACAGCCATAACTTTGGCTAGAAAATCGATCTCAAGTCCGTTCAAATTGCGTTGGATAGATAAGTAAAAGATCTACAACTTTGTAGTGTACGGAGAATTCAGAATCCAACTGGAAAGAGGTCAAAATCGCGATTTACTGAGAGCTGGTCAAGTCTTACGGGAATCTTATCTTTAGCTTTAATTTTATCCATATCTAGATATTTTCTTTATGATATTTTCGGCCATAGGAGGTTTGTTAGGGCTGAAATATATCTTACTTTAATTATTATTCATATCTTTTGAGTTTTTAGGTTTATTTAATTAGATAGCTTCTTTTCCAAGCAAAGCAAAATTCTATCTTAGGATCATTGTTAGAGATAGAATTTTGGCTTCGTAGTTTGTCTATTTGAACACAATTTTCCATTCAATAAAATCAGATTGGAACCTGGGAATTAACTTGTGATAAGTTTAATTCCTTAGGTTTTTAATCCCCAAAATCATCTTCTTGATTCAAGCAATTCAAACAATCAAATTTCGCTGCAATCTTGTTCTTCAACAACTTCTCTCCATCGTTCATCAACTTCATCAACAACAATCCTGCGCACATCAACCCGAGATCCATATCCTTGGGCACTTCAACTCGTGGCCGCCTTCACTCCGAAGGTTGTCACGTATCAATAACTAAACTAAACTAAAGAATTGAATTATGAATTGGAATGTGGAATAAAACGTAAGGCAGACTCCTCCTTATATAGCCCAAGGTTGTCACGTATCAATCACCACGGTCGCGTCGCCATGGTCGCGCCCGTGCTTTCACAACAGAAAAGAACTAGTTGTCTCGGCAACCACCGCGACCGCTTCGCCTTGGCCGCGCCCGCGGCGGTCTTCCTTTGGCTTTTGCTGAGTCGGCTTCTACCGCGACCGCGCCATCGACAGTGCGACTGCGGCCTACAAGGGTCTTCATCATCGTCGCCTGGCTCCACCGCGACCACATCATAGACAACGCGACCACGCAATCCATGCAGTGGCGAACTTGTCTTCAATTAAGCTCTAAGAACTCTTGATTCTTCACATTAGTGTCTTCGGTCTTCGTATTACAATAATGCTCAAATCTAACCTAAACACTCACAATAATACTCCTAAAATACAATAGTTAACCCATACAAAATAGGCCGAATCACTTACCATATGTCACATGCACTTTTTTTATTGGCCTCATATGCTTATGGACGTAGAACATGCTTTTAAGAGATGTGTGATTGTTTGAGGGCCAAGTCTAGTTAATGCCTCATGGATTGTATGCCTCCTTACCCACACTCTCAGCCCCTTGGGAAGATTTGTGTATGGATTTTATAGTTGGGTTACCTAGAACTAAGAAGGGAAGAGATTCAATTTTTGTGGTAGTAGATCGTTTCTCTAAGATAGCTCATTTCATAGCATCCCACAAAACTGATGATGCCTCTAACGTAGCTAATATGTTCTTTAGAGAGGTAGTGAGGCTGCATGACGTGCCAAAGACCATAGTGAGTGATAAGGATGTTATGTTTTTAAGCTATTTTTGGAGGACTTTGTGGAGCAAGCTTGGAACTAGGTTATTGTTTTCTACTTCTAGTCACCCGTAGACCGATGGCCAAACCGAAGTGACTAATAGAACCTTAACCACCATCCTTAAAGCTATAATTAGGAAGAATTTGAAATTATGGGAAGAAGCTTTACCTCATATAGAGTTTGCTGATAATCGAACAATGCACTCATCTACTAAGTTAACTCCATTTGAATGTGTTTATGGTACTAACCCACTAACCCCATTAGATCTTACCCCATTTCCAATGAGGGAGAAAGAATGTTTTGATGCAGGAAAGCAGGTTGAGTTCATAAGGGAATTGCATGAGCGTACAAGAACAAGGTTGTTGAACAAGGTTGAGTATAATGCCACCAAAGCTAACAAAGGCCGGCGCCAAGTAAGTTTCCAGCCCGGAGATCTTGTTTGGGTGCACCTTAGGAAAGAAAGGTTTCCTAAGCAACGCAAGTCCAAGGTGTCCCCACGTGGAGATGGACCTTTCAAGGTCTTACAACGCATAGGAGACAATGCCTACAAGTTGGAGTCACCCGGAGACTATGGTGTGAGTGCTACGTTTAATGTGGCAAATCTTACTCCTTATCTCTCCTTGGATGAAGACCTTGATTCGAGGTCGAATCCTTTCCAAGAAAGGGAGGATGATGAGGGACCATCCGTCAAGCCTCCACCAAGCACGCCCATTGTAAGGTCCGGTCTCGTTTTAGTGCCAGTCTTATTTCTTGAGGTGTTCTTGACAGTCCTTGGAGACAAAGCTCAAGAGAAGTCACATCAAATTAAATACTTGTGGATGTATTTATAGCGGATGTGATGGTAGTTCTTCCTTAGACGCTTTTACCCTTCTGTCGTCCTCGGAGCTATCCTTAGAGATTATCGCGTTCAAATACGTTGTATAGCTATGAAAGTTTGTCTTCATCTAAAAGTCAGCTCTTCCTTTTCTGGGGAGTTTTCACGTGTTTCTTAGGATGAGTGTGAGATAGCGACATCTTGGTTTCTTGCGTTTTTGTCTTCTAACAACTGAAGCTTCTGAGGATTGTGGCCGCCCATGATGTTGTCTTGTTAGGAAAGCCTTGACTTTGTTTGAATACTTGAAACTTTGAGTTTGAGCATCAGTTTCCTTCTAAAAAAGGACGGCTTCCCTATTTCGTAGAAAATCCATTCTTGTTCATTTGTTCATTCAAGTCTTGGGCATCCCTATGGTCTAGGGATGGCATATGCTTATTGTCCTTTTTTGATGGTAAGCGTCCTTGGAAGCATTCCTGAGAATAACACTTGGATAAGCATTAAATTTCATGGAGTTTGTCATTATCAACATTAGGTACGGGGATCGTTGATTTAGTGTTAATGATTGGTGTCCCTAACACTATTCTCTTTAACATCTATAGATGTGAAGACGGAGAGGAGGATGATAAGAGAGGTCCACACCCTTTTCGCTTTGAGGCGATGTGGATCCACCATGGAGGTTTCCAGGTGGTGATCGAAACCTTCTAGATGAA
Organism: Polygonum aviculare; assembly: GCA_934048045.1. NCBI lineage: Eukaryota > Viridiplantae > Streptophyta > Magnoliopsida > Caryophyllales > Polygonaceae > Polygonum > Polygonum aviculare. The sequence goes on along the minus strand of OW204025.1, from coordinate 11,542,542 downwards.
TCCAAGTACCCAAAATCAGGATGATGGTATTTTGGGTAACATGGATAGGTGTGTAAAAGAATTAAGGGAGTGTAATAGAAAAGAATTTAGAAACATGTCCAAGCAGCTTGTAGTAATAAGATATGAGCTAGGAATGATTTAGAAGGCTGGTATGAGGGGTGAGTGGGTAAGCTGGAGAGCAGAATTAGAAAGAAAAGAGAGAGATTTGATGGCATAGGAAGAGATGATGTGGTTTCAACGGGCAAAGGCAAATGAACTACAATGGGGGGTAAAAACACGGCCTTTTTCCATATAAAGGCTAGTGGTCGAAGGAAGAGAAACAAAATTAGGAGTTTGATTGATGAGGAGGGTATGGAGTGGAGGAGTCTAGAGAACAACTGATCGGTCCGGGATCGGAGGGTCTCACAATTTAAATTTATAAAACCGAACCTCAAATTGTAGTAAAGAGGTAGGGTGTCGAACACACGGGAGTTCGTGCGTCGAGAATACCCGAAAAGACTAAAAAGAGGAGAAAATAAAGACAAAATGAAGGAAAACTAAAGAGATCTCCTCGGACCGACACAAAGTCACTTCGGTCCGAGGTTGGATCGAGGTCGAGTTGGTCGGGACCGACGTGGTGCAAGTCGGGCCCGATGTTCTGGGTAACTCGGTCTAGTTTAAAAAGTAGATCGGTCTTGGGTTTTTGGGTTCCTCCCCCAACTAGACATGGATATTCTTCCTCAATTCAACCAATAAGTGTTTGATTCTAGTGAGACCGAGGTTGTTCGCCCCGAATCCCTCCAATCTACACCTCGACCCAAAGGAGCTTTCACTTCACCTTCGATGCTAGAGACTTGTGATGGATCGAGATGCTCTCGCTTACTCTTACCAAACACAAGCCCTAGATCCCTTGCTTTCACAAGAGATTGAAGCTCAATGTAGAGAGGATTCACAAATCAAGCACTCAAGGCTATGGAATTGGGGTTTCACACCCAAATCTAGCTAGGGGATTCCCCCATAGCCCAAGACTATGGAATCTACTCCATATGGTAAGAGAAAAGCACAAACAAAATGGAAATCAAGCAAATCTCAATCATCAACATCAAATCAAACTCCAATTGCATTCAAATCCAAAGTGCCTACAAAATCCAATTCTCAATTCTACTAGATCAAAGCAAAACAAAGTTCAAAACTCACAATTCCTCCTCTCTTCTCCACCGATCTCTCCTTCTCTTCCTTCTCCCTTCTCTCCTTGCCCTCCAAGTCTTCTCTTGAGCCTTTAGAGAGTGAATTTGGTTGTGGTCTATCCCAAAAACCCTTTTTTTTTTAATGCTCTCTAATCACCTTTACTTATAGCCTCTCATGGATTGGGGACCAAGGAATCCCAATTTAGAATGGGGCAAATGTGGAAAGTTGCTAAAAATATGCCTTGGGGAACAATCCAATCCAATGCCGACTTGGACCGACACGGGGTTACCTCGGGCCCGACGTTGGAGAACGTCGGTCCGGTTCACTGGGTGCTCGATCTCGGGCCCGACTTGGTGTATCTCGGTCCTGGGCCTCGATCCTTGACTTCTTCTTGGGTTTCCTTTGGTTCCACTTCATTCTTAGCTTGGCTCTTGCATTCCTTGACTTGGCTCCTTGATTAGCTCCTCCAAAACATCCTCGTTCTTGCCATTTTACCTACAAATCAAAGCAAACTCACATAGTTTCCGACTCTTTAAGAAAACCGGGAACTAGGCTAAGAAGGGAACAAAACTAACAAAGAAAGGAATGAAAAACACATATTTACAAAGGAAATCAACTACTAAAACACCACCAAAACGAGAGACATCAGAATACCCCATACTTAAACTTGCTTGTCCTCAAGCAATAACAAAGTAAGCAAGACCGAAGCACAATCTTCAAGTAAAGCCTCATATGAAAAATCAAGTAGACATAATCAAGTGTTCAAGGAATAAAGTCTAATGCAACAAAGCCTCACTTTAGGGATATAGAAATGTCTATCACTCATCATGTGTTTAGGTTTGAAAATGAACACTCAAACTCAAAAATCATGCAAGTAAAGGCTTTACCATTGAAGCTAATATCACCAATTCCTCCACCTAGAGATGCCTATTACAATGCACACAAAGAATATGAACTTGGCTCAATGGAGGTCCTCAAAGAGGTTCCATTCGGCCGGGTTGTAATGTGGCTTTTGGTATATTTCAAGGTGGGAATCACTTTGGTCTTGTGGTGCTCATAATGGGGATTGAACTTTCTAGTATCTCACCAACTTCACCAAATTCTTCCACTTTCAACTTTCACTCTCATCCAAAAGACTTTGCTTTTTCTTTTCTCTCAACTTTCAACCCACTCTTTCACTATATTCCACTTCATCTTTGCACTACACTTTTTGTTGGATTTTTCATATTTTTTTTTCTAGGATCGACTTGCACTCTAACTTGGGCCCGATGTGCACTTTAACTCGGTCGGTGCCCTTTTCTTACACTTAAGCACTTTGCTTTCAATCCACTATTTTTCCAACTTTTCTTTTCTTCTTCCTCAACAAAGATGCACTACCCACTTGGTTTTTAACGCCATTCTTTGCCCTTCACCAAAGAGAATCTCAACTCTCCAAATATTCTCCAAAACCTCTCACTAAAGTCCAATCCCATAAGGGTCAATTCATATAGGCTAGGAATCATATTTTTGAGGAGTTTCAAACAAAGGTCTAAGGCTAAAACGGGGCTACAAACAACGGTTTATCTTCATGGTAGGATATGGAAGATTTTGTGACTAAATGAAATAAAGTTCAAATCAATGTGACAAAGCATAGAACAAATCTAATATTGGTCTTGGAAAATAGATAAACACCTCAATAGCAAGTTTTACTAAGCATGCTTGAGCTAATCACACAAGAAAATGAGGGATATGCAATATGAACAAACATCCCTAAAATGGCCAAAAATCATCTCACAAGGTTAACTCTAGCTTAGTTGCATCAAAACTTTTCAAAGAACTCATGTGCTCAATAAAAACATGCAAGACATCATATCACATCAAAAGCAACATCATAAGAGGCTAAACTATCCAAAAATATGCAAAGGACTTTACATGCTCACATCATCATTAACTTTCATATGGACATCTAAGATGGGAATTCCTAGTCCAAAATCAAAATCTTTTTTGATATTTTCAACCGAAATTTTTCAAATTTTTAGGATTTTTGAAAAAAAAATTTTCAAACGCAAGCAAACAAATTCATCCATTCATACCATATTAAATTCAATCATCATTCTAATACATCATGCCACTATCCAAAATGAAACATCCCATAAACAAGAAACAAGAAACTACACATGGAACTAATGAGCTACTAACCCACCCCATACTTAAAATTTTGATGTCCTCATCAAAAGAAATCAAAACTCAAAAGTAAAGAGAAGAGTAGAGAAAGCTCACAATTTCCTTATTCTTGAATGGCATTTGAGGCTTAGTTCGATAAGATGAGAGCCCAGGAGGCTCTTACTTCTTCACTTGGGTCAATCTTGTTATAGTACTTCTTCACTCGATGACCATTAACTCGAAAGATAGTTCCATCTTCATCAATCAAATCTACCGCTCCTTGAGAGTGTATGCGATGTACCACGAACGGTCCACTCCACCTTGTTCGAAGCTTGCCCGGAAAGAACCGAAGTCGTGCATTAAAGAGAAGAACCTTGTCTCCAACTTGGTAAGTTTTTGGGACCAACTTCCTATCATGCCACTTTTTAGTCTTCTCTTTATACAACTTGGCGTTTTCGTAAGCCTTCAAACGCAACTCCCCTAGCTCATGAAGATCTAGGAACCGCTTTTCACCGGCCAAGTTCACATCCCAATTCATCTCCTTTAGAGCCCACTTGGATTTGTGTTCCAATTCCACCGGGAGGTGACACGCCTTGCCATACACTAGATTGAAAGGTGTAGTCCCCAAGGGTGTCTTGTAAGCGGTTCTATAAGCCCAAAGTGCATCATCAAGCTTGGATGACCAATCTTTTCTCGATTTGGACACCGTCTTCTCCAAAATGGCCTTGATTTGACAATTTGAGACTTCCACTAGACCACTTGTTTGAGGATGGTAAGGGGTAGCAACTCGGTGAGACACCCCATACTTAATCAACACATTCTCAAAGCATTTTTCAATGAAATGAGGGCCACCGTCACTAATGAGAACTCTTGGCACGCCGAATCTAGAAAAAATGTTGCTCTTCAAGAACTTCATCACAACTCTTGCATCATTGGTCTTTGTTGGAATGGCCTCCACCCATTTAGAGACATAATCAACGGCCACCAAAATGTATTTGTACGGGCCCGACGTTGGAAAAGGTCCCATAAAGTCGATCCCCCATACATCAAAGAGCTCCATCTCTAGGATTCCGGTTTGCGGAGTCTCATTTCTCCTTGACAAATTCCCTTCTCTTTGGCATTCCTCACATCTCTTCACATACTCATGAACATCCTTGAACATGGTTGGCCAATAGAACCCACAATGAAGAATTTTAGCCGTGGTTTTTGAACTCTTAGCATGCCCCCCGGTTGGCAAAGAATGACAATGGCGAATGACACTTTCAACCTCCTCACTTGGAATGCACCGTCTATAGATTCTATCCCTCCCCTCCTTGTATAGGTACGGATCATCCCAATAGTATTGCCTAGCATCATGTAAGAATTTCTTCCTAGCCGAGTAAGACAAATTTGGTCGGATTACTCCCCCTACAACAAAGTTAGAAAAATCTGCAAACCAAGGAGTGACCCTTCGTTTTGCGGATTCAATAGATAATAGACAAGTAGGAGGTGAAGATTTAATCAATTTAGGATGAGAAGGAATGGAAGCCGAGTGAAGTATCTTACTTGATTTCATGAACCGACATTGCAAGATATTAAGCCCGACATGTGGAGACATCGATCGGGTCGAACAAGTGCGAATCTCTTCTGGGACCGACGTCGCACACCTCGGGTCCGAGGTATTGGGTACCTCGGTCCGATGTTCCATACTTCGGGCCCGACTTTCTAGCTTGGTTGATCCATCCCTTCGTTCCTTCTTGCTACTCATTAGGCCTTCATCCGCCCTCATGTCGTCTATTTCCACACCATCTCCCATGTCCTTCATGTACTCCACGGGCAACCGAGATAGATGATCGGCCACCAAATTCTCCGAACCCACTTTATCCTTGATCTCATGGTCAAATTCTTGAAGAAGAAGCATCCATCTCAAAAGTCTTGGTTTTGCATCCTTCTTTTTCATGAGGTACTTGATTGCCGCATGGTCCGTATAGACTATCACCTTAGACCCCACAAGATATGACCGGAATTTTTCAAATGCAAACACTACCGCTAGGAATTCCTTTTCCGTAGTTGTGTACTTGCATTGAGTTTCATCCAAATTCTTACTTGCATAGTAGATAGCATGTAACTTTCCCTCCTTCCTTTGTCCAAGAACGGCTCCCACGGCAAAATCACTTGCATCACACATAATTTCGAAGGGAAGATTCCAATCGGGTGACGCCATGATAGGTGCCGAAACCAAAGCATCTCTCAACCTACAAAAAGCACTCATACAATCCTCGGAAAATTCGAAGGGAACATCCTTCATTAAGAGGTTAGACAATGGTTTTGAGATTTTAGAGAAATCTTTGATGAAGCGTCTATAGAAGCCCGCATGACCTAAGAAACTCCTAACATCACGCATACAAGTAGGTGGGGGAAGTTTTTCAATTATCTCAATTTTGGCCCTATCCACTTCTATTCCTCTACTAGAGATGAGATGCCCTAAGACTATTCCTTCCTTAACCATAAAATGACATTTTTCCCAATTAAGCACAAGGTTAGTCTCTTCACATCTAGGCAACACTCTATCCAAATTAGCCAAGCAAGCATCAAAAGAGGATCCATAGACCGAAAAATCATCCATGAATACTTCCACTATTTCCTCCACCATGTCGGAGAAGATGGACATCATGCACCTTTGGAATGTTGCCGGAGCATTACACAAACCGAAAGGCATGCGTCTATAGGCAAATGTTCCATAGGGGCATGTGAAAGTCGTCTTCTCTTGATCATCGGGGTGAATGGGAATTTGCCAAAATCCACTATACCCATCAAGGTAGCAAAAGTATTCATGTTGTGCTAATCTTTCAAGAACTTGGTCAATAAAAGGAAGGGGGAAATGATCCTTACGAGTTCCGCTATTCAACTTTCGGTAATCAATGCACATGCGCCATTTTGTAGTGGTTCTTGTGGGAATCATTTCTCCTTTCTCATTTTGTACTACGGTCAATCCACCCTTCTTAAGAACTAGATGCACGGGACTAACATATTTTCTATCCGAAATTGGGAAGATGATTCCCGCATCCAACATCCTAAGTATCTCACTTTTAACCACTTCTTTCATATTAGGATTCAATCTTCTTTGTGGTTCAATAGTGGGTTTATGGTTGTCCTCCATGTAGATCCTATGCATGCAAATTGATGGTGAGATTCCCTTAAGTTCCTCTAATGAATATCCTAAGGCTCCCCTATGCTTTCTTAAGACCGCTAGCAACTTAGACTCTTCCTCATTATTCAAATTAGCATTCACAATTACGGGTAATGAAGAGTTAGGACAAAGGAAGGCATACCTCAAGTCCTTTGGAAGCTCCTTTAGTTCATGTGAAGGCTCCGGTGGTGCTTGAGTTTCCTCCATTTCGGCTTTGAACACTTCCAAGTAAGTCATCCTACTTTCCACTTTCTCGTCTTCCTCTTGATGAGCAATCACCCCTTCATTCTTCACTTCAACTCCATAGTGCGGTGGAATGGCTTTCAACTTTAGCTTCCTTGTTCTTGGCTTGTAGGATATAGCTTCCCATTGGACTCCTCTTGAAAGGAATTGGACCACTTTGGCTTCTTTATGCATAGCATTCTTTGTTGAATTGAAGGAGAATTTAAGATCCACCCCTCCGAATTCAAGAGATAAGTGACCTTTCTTCACGTCTATGACGGCTCCAACCGTGGCTAGGAATGGTCTTCCCAAGATGATAGGCTCTCCCGGCACTTCTAGCATGTCGACCACAACAAAGTCCGTGGGGACGTAGTGCCCCTCTATACACAATGGGTAATCTTCTACCACCCCAATCGACTCAATTGATGTTCCGTCGGCTATGGTCAATCTCATGTTAACCGGAGCAATGAGTCCCATGGCGGTTGACTTCCATATGGTGTATGGTATAACACTTGTACTTGCTCCAAGGTCACACAATGCTTGAAACTTTTTAAGTCCAATCCCCACGGTGATGGAAAATCTTCCGGGATCACCAAGCTTTTGAGGTAGCTCCAAGATCTTCACCTCATCTTGCATCTCAACAATTGACCTTTTCTTGCTCAAGATTTCCTTCAAGAACTTTGCATAGGATGGCATCTCGCTTAGAGCATCGGTGAATGGGATAGTGATGTTCAAGCCTTGCAAAAGCTTCAAGAACCGCTTGAACTTGCCCTCAACAATCTCCTTGGGCTTCTTCATAGGATATGGAAGAGTAATGCCACCTTGCTTCTTGCTTGGATCAACCTCCATGGATCGATCTTTCTCAACATTTCCACCCTGGACCGACGTTGGAAGCACCTTGGGACCGACTTTAGGGACTTCGGTCCCAGGGCAAAGAACTTCTGGGCACGTCGGGCCGACTTCAGGGCACGTCGGGCCCGAGTTTGGTTCAACCTCGGTCGTCTCCAGGGGGCTTCCTCCATCTACTGGATCGATGTCTGGGTACATCGGGCCCGAGTTGCTGGGAATCTCGGTCCGATTCCCTTCTCTTGATCTTGGAACTTGTGGCTCGGGCAAACTCCGTCCACTCCTTAGTGGCTCGAACTTCGTTTTGTTGTTGTGGGGCACGGGGATTCTCCTCGGGTCGGCCCGGGAGTCTCCCTTCCTCTCTTGGAAGTTGATTCGCTATGTGAACAAATTGGTTGTCCACTTGCCTTCTCCAAACACCAAACTCTTTGAATTGAGCACCCATCTCATCAACTCTTCTCTCCACGTTGGTGAATCGATCCTTCAAGTCTTGAGCCCATTGAGGTGTTTGCTCATAGAATCCCGGAGGTCAGTATGGTGGTGGTTGGGCCCTTGGCTCGTTTTGGTTGAAGTTATTGTTGTAGCCACTAGCTTGCCCTTGATTCCACCTTCCTCCATTGTTAAAATTGGATCTTCCTCCGAAATTTCTTTGGACATAATGAGCCTCCTCAATTTGTTCCGCCAACCGGACTTGGCGCTCATTTGGGCACTCTTGTGCTCCATGCTTCAAAGAACCACACTCTTCACATGCTCTTGTGGTTTGTTGGATGTGACCCATCTTCCTCCTCATCTTGTTCAATTCATCCTCCAAGAATTGGATCTTCACATCTTTATCTACCTCTTCACTTTTGGGATCGTAGAGCCTTTTCGGTCCTTCTCCATGGACTCTTGCTTCCTTGCTCACATTGCTAGCCCCATACATCGCCTCATAATCCGAGTGTTTGTCCAACAACTCCCATGGTTGTTCCGGCGGCAAGTCAATGAACCCACAATCGGTATGAAGGTTCAATTTATCCTTTGTGGCGGTGTTGATTCCTTGGAAGAAGATGTCTTGAAGGACATAAGGTTGTTGACCATGTGTCGGACACGCCCTCAACATCTCTTTGAACCTATCCCACGCCTCGAAGAGTGGCTCATGGGCTCCTTGTTGGAAACTAGCAATCTTCCTTCTAAGCTCCGTCGTCTTGGTGGGCGGGAAGAATTTCATCAAGAATGCTTCATTTAGGGCCCTCCATGATGTGATGGATCGAGGTGCTTGACTCTCCAACCAATGCAAAGCCTTGCCTCCCAAAGACCACTTGAAGGCTTTGAGTAGCACATACTCAAGTGTCTCATCATCCGTGGAAATGGTCTCACAAAGGTCTTTGAATTGCTTCACATGCTCGATTGGACACTCATTCGGCCTCCCTTGGAATTGCTCTCTCTTGATGAGTGAGATAAATTGAGTTTTTATCTCAAAATTCCTTGACACCTCCTGACTCGGCTAAAGTCGTCGTGCCAAGATCAAAGATAAATAACCCAAACTACAAACTAGTATAGCATGCAAGTAAGGGGTCGAACCCAAGAGAACTACGGCTTCTAGTACTAATATAATTATCAACTAAAAATATGGGGGAAAATCAAAGATATATCTAAACTAACCTAAGAAACAAATAACAAACAAATAGATAAAGAGATAGGAGGCAGGTTTATTCAAAAGATTCACTCATGAAATAATCACTCGATCATAGATTCATCCATTGATTTCATTCACACCTATGGTTAATTCCTATCCTGATCATTAACAATCGCAAGTCCACGGTCCAAGCAATTCTATAACCCTAGGCAAGGACGCTTAACCTAGAATTAGCATAGAGAACAAGGATATTAGGAAATCAAATCATGCAATCAAGCTACGAGTCTCATGCACAATTTAACCATTGAATACTCCTCCCTAAACTAGTCCACGGTCCTAGAATAGAGTTGTTTCGAGAATTAGGAAAGATGCATAGACAACAACCAATCCTAAATCAAACGATAGATCTAAGTCAATCAAACAAGTTGGCCAGACTCATAAAATCAAACATAAATCATGGGATGAAGCACAAGAGTATCAATACTAACCAAAGGATAGAAACCAATTACCAAAATCTCACGAGTTCATACATCAGAGCTTCTCCCTTGAACAAACCCAAGGAGACTAGCTCTCCAAAACTAAACTAAAGCTAAAGAATTGAATTATGAGAAAGAAGATAAGAGATAGAAGATATCAAAAACCTAAGGCTGGCTCCTCCTTATATAGCCCAAGGAACAAGCTCCTCGAGATAGATAAGGTAAGAGGCAAAAGATAGAAAAGGAAACAAGATAGAAACGGTGAAATCTTGTCCGCGTGAAAATTTGACCGAACCGCGACCGAGTCGCTCCCACCGCGTCCGCGTTATCGCAACAGAATGGAAAAGGTCATCTCGGCAGCCACCGCGGTCGCGGTGGACAATCCGCGGTCGCGGAATCTCGACAGAATCACTGGTGTCACTTCGGAGGCTGTTTTGACCATCTTCCTCTTGGAATATGACTTTGGTGTAAAAAGATGAATTCAATCCCTTGAAGTTAGCTTTCCAATGGCACTGGAATCAGCTCAATCCGACCACCGTAGCACAAGATATAGCCTTTGCAAGCAAGTGGTGTCGCACAGACAGCTCAAAACCCCTTTAAACTCTTGATTCTTGCATTCTTGTGTCTTCGGCCTTGATATTACAATTACGCTCAAATCTAACCTAAACACTCTCAATAAAGCCCTAAAATACAAGAGTTAACCTATACAAAATAGGCCGAATCACCTCCGGCAAGACGATGGCCGGCTCCGGAAACTTCAACTCCGGATGCATGTATTGTCTAGCATTCCGGGGTTGAGTGTTGATTTGGGCCTCCAACCTTATCCTTTGCTCCCTCTCTCTACGGGCCTCAGCATCTCGGTTTGCCATCTCAATTTGCATTCGAGCCATGTCGGCTCTCATCCTCTCAAACTCCTCATCTCGGGCTTGGTCCGCCATCCTATTCTTCTTACGGGCTTGCCTTAGAATATTCTCCGGGTCACACACAAAATCGAGCTCAAGGGTTCCTCGGACGGAACTAGCTCGCATGCACCTACAACCAAAGACACAAACAAAAACCGAATCAAAACAAACAAGGGGTTTGGGCTAGTCCCTCACCCAAATCACTACCAAAAAGCAAAGACTCAACAAAAGAGGGGTACCTCGAACAAGTAGAACTCCCCGGCAACGGCGCCAAAATTCTGATCAGTCCGGGATCGGAGGGTCTCATAATTTAAATTTATAAAACCGAACCTCAAATTGTAGTAAAGAGGTAGGGTGTCGAACACACGGGAGTTCGTGCGTCGAGAATACCTAAAAAGATTAAAAAGAGGAGAAAATAAAGACAAAATGAAGGAAAACTAAAGAGATCTCCTCGGACCGACACAAAGTCACTTCGGTCCGAGGTTGGATCGAGGTCGAGTTGGTCGGGACCGACGTGGTGCAAGTCGGGCCCGAAGTTCTGGGTAACTCGGTCTGGTTCAAAAAGTAGATCGGTCTTGGGTTTTTGGGTTCCTCCCCCAACTAGACTTGGATATTCTTCCTCAATTCAACCAATAAGTGTTTGATTCTAGTGAGACCGAGGTTATTCGCCCCGAATCCCTCCAATCTACACCTCGACCCAAAGGAGCTTTCGCTTCACCTTCGATGCTAGAGACTTGTGATGGATCGAGATGCTCTCGCTTACTCTTACCAAACACAAGCCCTAGATCCCTTGCTTTCACAAGAGATTGAAGCTCAATGTAGAGAGGATTCACAAATCAAGCACTCAAGGCTATGGAATTGGGGTTTCACACCCAAATCTAGCTAGGGGATTCCCCCATAGCCCAAGACTATGGAATCTACTCCATATGGTAAGAGAAAAGAACAAACAAAATGGAAATCAAGCAAATCTCAATCATCAACATCAAATCAAACTCCAATTGCATTCAAATCCAAAGTGCCTACAAAATCCAAGTCTCAATTCTACTAGATCAAAGCAAAACAAAGTTCAAAACTCACAATTCCTCCTCTCTTCTCCACCGATCTCTCCTTCTCTTCCTTCTCCCTTCTCTCCTTGCCCTCCAAGTCTTCTCTTGAGCCTTTAGAGAGTGAATTTGGTTGTGGTCTATCCCAAAAACCCTTTTTTTTTTAATGCTCTCTAATCACCTTTACTTATAGCCTCTCATGGATTGGGGACCAAGGAATCCCAATTTAGAATGGGGCAAATGTGGAAAGTTGCTAAAAATATGCCTTGGGGAACAATCCAATCCAATGCCGACTTGGACCGACACGGGATTACCTCGGGCCCGACGTTGGAGAACGTCGGTCCGGTTCACTGGGTGCTCGATCTCGGGCCCGACTTGGTGTATCTCGGTCCTGGGCCTCGATCCTTGTCTTCTTCTTGGGTTTCCTTTGGTTCCACTTCATTCTTAGCTTGGCTCTTGCATTCCTTGACTTGGCTCCTTGATTAGCTGTTGTATTTTAGGGCTCTATTTAGTATAGGTTAACTGTTGTATTTTAGGGCTATATTTGATGTGTTTAGGTTTGTGTTTGTGCTTGTAATATGAAGACCGAAGACACAAGGATTCAAGATATATACGAGCTTTTTAAGATAAGATCATGAAGTGAAGTATTGTTATTGATGAAGAAACGTGAGCGCGTAGGCCACGGGCGCGAGTGAAGATCGGAACCAGGATTCGATATATTGATGAAATGCATGCGCGGAGCTGATGGTGCGGGTGCGGTGAAGGCAATTTGCAAAGAGCTAAGTATTTTACGAAGGAATAGTGCCGCGAGCACAGGACCCTTGGCGCATGCGCGGTGGGCTACAATTCCAAGATGGCTTATTTTTTATCCTCTTTTTTTAAAATTTTTTCTCTATCTTTTAGTTTCGGATTTGTATGTCATCCGACTACTATGTAATTAGACGCTTTCCATAAGTTTGGAATATTTTTTGACATTCCGAACCCTTTTTAATTGGGACTTATTATTGTGAATAATGATGTTGAATTAAGTACTTATTTAATTCCTTTAAGAAGCATTTTTATAAATAATTTTTATGAATCACCACGTCTACACTCTAAGCTTATCATCAGCGTACAAATTTATCACAAGAGAGCGTATATACCGAACAACGGTCTTATTAATATGGGCTATAAATAATGTTTTTAATCATACTCATTAATCAATTTAGAACATTCTAATGGTCTTATTAATATAAGAACATCTCTTTAAACTAATCAAAATTTTGATAGGTGGTAATAATGTATATGAAGTCATATATTTTTCTAATGAGCCTTTTTAATCATATTTTTCTATTACATATTTTATGAATTAAAAGTGTTAATGGCTTATGAATTCTTTCTTTAATTAATAATGAGCCTGATTTTTAAACAAAACCCAAATTAAAACCTAAAAACAAGCCCACCTTAATTTTATGAGCAACCCCTTCTTCCTCCTTTCTTCTTCTACGTACAACACTCTGGCTTGCCTCCTCCTCTTCACATGTGCAGCAACGACACCCAGCAACGGCGGCAACCGGCGAGGAAAGAGGCGGTGGTGCAGTGGTGCAGGTGGTGGAAATTACCGGTATGGCTTGGTTTTAAGGGGAGAAAGGTGAAGATTTTGTGTTGATTTTACCTTGCCCAACCACTATATTTATAGAAGAGTTCCACCCAAATTCATAAAAAAGGTAGATTTGATTAGGGTAAATTAGTAGGGTGAAAATCATTTTGTAGAGGTGAAAAGTCATATTGTAGAGGGCAAATCGATGGACAAATTGTTGGAAACCTTGACCTCGGTTTGTACACTTTGACTTGGTGGTGCTCGGGTGGCACGAGGTTGGAGATGACTTTGGCGCCGTTGGAGATGACTATAGCATAGGTGGTAGGGAGTAGGCATGGGGTGTACAGAGGCTGGGGGTTCAAATTAGGCCTCCTCCACTTTTCCAATTTTTTGTTCTGTTGGACAAATAATATTTGGGTTTAGTTGGATTTCGGGTCCAACAAAGACTAAGTCAAATCTCTTGTTTGGATTACATAAAAATTACAATTAACCTAAGTCTATTAGATTTAAATAATTAATAATATTAATCTGCTTAAATTACATTTTTTATTTATCTTTGTTATATTAGTTAGACTTGTAATTTTCTTATAAGTGAAGATACTTAGTTCTATTTTTAGATCACAAACTTCTATTTTTCATACTAAATTATATTTTCAATGAATAATATTACTTCTTAAAAGTTTTAGTTCATCATTAAGAATACAAATATATTTTACACTTGCAATAGAGTACATTATATAATTATTGTATAAAATAGTGGTTATTACAATCATTTAGTTTCTACATCTTATGAGTTTATTACTTAGCAAAGTTCAATACCTCTGTTGATAAGGTAATTTATAAAGTTATCCAAAAGCTTATAAAGTGCCAGAAACAGGCCGTATCATTCATTGGTTCATGAACTAAGGAGTCATTCTTAAAATACAAACCAGGTTAGGTGTCATATTGCCAATAATGCCAATTGCTCGAGGTGTACGACCGAGGTAGAGTCATTGATCCACCTTTTACGTGATTGTGCTATTACTACGTACTATTGGGACGATCTTCACCCATCTCTTTCCAAGGAAGTTATTTTTTATTTTAATTTTGCTATTTGGCCTCCGTTTAATCTTAATTGCACGCATGATATTAGGAACAGAATGTCCTAGGTTGAAATGTTCTCGATTGCTTTGCGTTTATCCGGAGAGTGGGACCGAATATGGGCATGTTGTTGGGACGCTATCAAGGACGCTTGCGTACTTGGTAGTGTGCCCACACAACCGTCCCTTAGTTTTGATATGACAAACTCACTTTGATTCTAATAAATTTGTCCAAGTGTTCAGGAACGCCAAATGACAAAAGACAACAAGTGTGTGAGCACTCCCTAGGCTTAGGGACGCTAGCTAACAGGAAGTAAGGACCAGCTAGAGACTACTTGAGCAAGGACGGCGTCCCAAGCAAGTAGGAACGCAAGCAGAGCGTCCTTACTCACTAGCCGACACGATGACATCACTCGACAACATTTGATCATCCAAGGACACGTGGAGACCGATCCTGTAGCAGAGTTCAACACTACGTGGTGGACGATCCTGTAGCAGAGTTCATCAACACGTGGCGGCAGATCCTGTAGGGGAGTTCATCACACATAGCTGGATACAGGAAGCTTCCTCATCACCGCCATACTACGTGGAGGAAGATCTTGTAGCCACGTCCATGAAGGGCATGATCGTCAAAAGAGGAATGACGCCCTTCCCCAAGTCCTATAAATAGCCCAAGGCATTTATTGTGACGCTAACGCTTTCAGAGAATATTCAGAGAGAATCAGAGGAAAGCGACTCACTCAAGAACACGAAGAACAAGCTCAAGAACTCTCAAGGACTATTCTAGGCTTGTGATAGATCGAGTGAGAATTGTAACCCAAAACACAAAAAATGTTTGTACTTAAAAAAACCCAAAAAGAAAGAGAGAGTCCTACGAAGTACTATAGGACGTAGGGATAGAGTCCTTTATAAGATTGAACTCGCTTAAGTTGTAGGCTTAGAGGAGTCCTTTACTAGTGGACTTAGGAAGAAAAGCTAAGTGCCAGAGAACTGTAAAGACTCGCCAGTACAATGTTGAGAGGGTTTTACCTTAACAAATAAATTTGTCAAGACCCCGCTGAGTATAGCGAAGTCAGGATCGTCCACGGGAGTTAGTAGATCTATAGTCTAGCAATCAAACTACGAAAACAAAGCAAAAACAAAGCAAAGCAAAACAAACAAACGAACGCAAAACACACGTCTCAGGAATAGGTCGTGGCCGACCTATAACAAAAACTCACAATACACAGAACACACGGCAGAGGAGGTCGCGGCCGACATGCAACTGGTTGCGGCCGACCCTTTTTTGGGCACGAAGATTGGGTTTGTAAAATCAAGGAAAAACAACTAGGGGAGGTGATTCACCACACCACAAGCATGCATTCGAACAATGATAAGGAACCAACTTAACGTGAAACCTCATGGGTGACTTTCATCACAAAAGAACACATCAAGAGCCTCCATTTACATGAAAGGATTAACATGCAATCCAACTTGTTCTTCGGAGGGTTCGACTTTCATCTAACCCGGATAGTCCTTGATCATAACATAATTTTGCAATTAGTTTGCAAACAAGAACATTCCCCCTTCTTCAAGGGTTTTAAGCACACAAGAGGGATTAATGGGCAAGGATTTCAAGCTAAGCATGGATCCAGACAATCAAGGTTTCAAGTGCACTTTCATGGTGGGTTTCACCCCAACCCTAGCAAGCTAACTACTCACACATAATCAAACTCACAAACAACACTAAAGAAGAGCAAGACATCATCACAAACAAACAAACCACTTCAATAAAACAAAGATCCAAACTTACAAACCCACAAGGTTCTTCACAACAATGTCTTCTCCTTGTTCCTCCTAAACCACTAGAACAAGCTTCTTCTTCACTACCCTTTCCCTTACACAAGTTCTCTATCTCACACCCACACTCTTCTTCTCCTACACGTTCTTCCTCTTCTCCTACACTCAGCCAACACTCTCTTCTCTCTCCCTTTTCACCCTTGAGCCTTTTCCCTCCTTGGAAGAGCTAATTAGAAAGGGAGACAAAATGGGTTTTCGTAGCAGCCCACAAAAGCAAGGGAAGGAAGCTTCCTCCCTGCCACAAGTCTGCTACAACTCTGCCACAAGCCTGCACAGCCGCCTGCTTTTTCGGGATTCGAAAATCCCGCCCAAAAGTGTTACTTGCAGCGCACGGATTACTTTTCGGATGCTGAGAGGGGTCGCGGCCGACCATAAGGGGGTCGGCGCCGACCACCTGCAGAACGTGGACTTTTCTTCGTTTTTGTTCCGGTCTTGCTTCAAATGGTTGGGCTTTTGCGTGGTGTTTCTCCACTCTTTTTCCTTGGTTTCCTTGAGTTCTTGACTCTTTCGAGGCTCACTTGGTTGCGACTTTGGATTTTGGGCCTTTGACAACTTGACTCTTGAAAACTAGCGGTTCCTAGAAAGCTCCGAAAATGCAAGAAAAACTCCTCCAAACGGCTCCAAACACCTACACACATGAAACAACACACAAACGACTCCAACTCTCGAAAGAGAGTCGAAATCTTATGCAAAACACACAAACGCAAGAGAAAACATGTAAAACA
This sequence comes from Polygonum aviculare, assembly GCA_934048045.1. Classification (NCBI taxonomy): domain Eukaryota; kingdom Viridiplantae; phylum Streptophyta; class Magnoliopsida; order Caryophyllales; family Polygonaceae; genus Polygonum; species Polygonum aviculare. Next base: position 11,525,738 of record OW204025.1, on the reverse strand, counting down.
AGCTAGAAAACTACCTAAGAAAATCAACTAAAAAGCACGACATCATACAACTGTAAGGACGTTCAATATAAAGGAAAAGCTATTCAAAAGTCCTCCAAGGAGGTAGAGGTTTACACTCAAGGACTACTTGGTCTTGAGTGGTTCCTCTATAATTCACTGCGTTCACTTTTACTTGTTTAGTATTTTATTCCGTTGCATAACCAAAGGACGCTCCTACACCTCGTAGGGACGTCTGACCAAAGGACGCCTTTACCAAAGTAAAGGACGTCCCTCAGTTACTAACGATCCAACAATTGGTATCAGAGCAGGCGCTCTAGATTTTGTTGAGTTGCAGGTAAAAGATGGACATGGAACCTATTGGAATCTCTTTTGTGAAGCCTCCGCGCCTGACGGACGGCAACTTCAACCGCTGGAAGATCAGATTTGAAAACTTCTGTAGAATTCAGAACTATCAATGCTGGAAAGTAATCATGAAGGGTGACCTCAAAGTCCCTGCTGACAAAGCTGACAAGGAGGACGAGTGGGGTCCTGATGAATTCAAGCTGATGGAAACAAATGCTAAGGCAATATGCTTCCTTCAAGCGTCCCTTTGTGAGAGGGACGCCACCAGAGTTAGCAATTTGGCAACTGCCAAACTACAGTGGGAAGCTCTTAAGAAGTACCACGTAGGAACTGCTGAGATGAAGGAGGACGTCCAGCTTGAAATCAAGAGAGAGTTCTATGCTTTCAGGATGCTGCCAATGAAACGGTGAAGGACTACTCATACCGTTTTGAAGCCCTTGTCACCAAGATGAGGAACTTGGGTATCCTAGAAGCTGAAGTTTCAATGAGGAACAGAGTTCAAGTGGTCATTGATGGACTTACGGGAGTCTGGAACTTTGATGGAACTACGTTCGAGGAAAATTCAGCTAACAAGACTCTAGATATGGAAGAGATCTATGGGAAGCTGAGGCAGTACGAAGCAAGGAGGAACTCTGATATGGCTGAGCTAGGACGGAATCCTCAGACAGATCTTGCTTTGGTGACAACAACACCAGAGTACGCTGAGTACCTTCGTCGTCAAAGAGAACTAGCATTGATGATAGAAGCCAACAAAAATGAGAATCGTGAGAAGATGCGCATTCAAGCGCTGAAGGAGCAAGAAAGCAAGTCAAAAGAACAGCTTGATGAAGCGGAAGAAGTTGCTCTTATTCACAAAGCTCTCCGTTCTTATGGCAAAAGGAACAAATATTTTAACAAACACAAGATGCATTCCAAGAAAGAAAGTCCCAAGTATACTGAGGCAGAGATGAAAGAACTTACCTGTTACAAGTGTAACAAGAAAGGACATTTTGCTAAAAAGTGTACCAGGGGAATGTCCTCCAAGGAAATTGATGGGGTGTATTCCGGATCGGATGATATCAAAATTTAAATTTATAAACCGAACCCTAATTGTAGTATAAAGGTAGGGTGTCGAACACACGGGAGTTCGTGCGTTGAGTGTACCAAAAAGACTAAAGAAAGGGAAAAGAAAGGCGAAAACAAGGAAAATCAAAGGGAACAACCCGGACCGACACTGGTCACTTCGGTCCGAGGTTGGATCGAGGAGAATTTGGCCGGGACCGATACAGACAACGTCGGGCCCGATGTACTGGGTAACTCGATTAGGCAAAAATAGTAGATCGGTCTTTGGTTTTTGGGTTCCTTCCGTAACTAGACTTGGGTGATTCCACCCCAATTCAGCCACTAGGTGTTGATCCTCGTGAGATCGAGGTTGTTCGCCTTCGATCCCTCCACTCTACACATCGACCATGGGAGGCTTTCACTCTCCCTTCGATGCTAGGTCAAGTGTTGAGTTTGAGACCACTTTCGCTAACTCTTACCAATCACAAGCCCTAGATCCCTTGCTTTCACTAAAGGATTGAAGCTCATGTAGAGAGGATTCCTATATCAAGCACTCAAGGCTATGGAATTGGGGATTCACACCTAATACTAGCTAGGGGTTTCCCCCATAGCCCAAGACTATGGAATCTTCTCCATCAAGTAAGAGTAAAAAGCAATCAAAAGACAAAACAAGCAAATCTCAATCATCAAACTCAAATCCAATTCAAATTGCATTCAAATCCAAAGGGGTTCACAAGATCCAAGTCTCAAATACACTAAACAAAAGCAAAACAAGTTCAAAACCACTAACTCTCTCTAGCTCTCCTCCGATTTCTCTTCTCTTCTCCTCCTCCTTTCTCCTCCTTGCTCTCCAAGTCTTCCTTTGAGCCTTTGAGAGTGATTTGATGTCGATCTCCCCTAAGCTCCTCTAAGCTCCCTCTAATTATCCTCCTCTCTTGATTGGGGATCAAGGAATTCCAATTTAGAAGAAGGGCAAAAGTGGTGGATCACAATAATGTGCCTTGGAGCCCAATCCTAAATCTTGCCGACTTGGATCGACACGCATAGACCTCGGGCCCGACGTTGGGTACGTCGGTCCGAACCTCTGAAGCACTAAACTCGGGCCCGACTCCTTGGTACATCAATCTAGGGCCTCGATCCTCTTCTTTCCTTGGTTTTCCTTGAGCTCCTCTTTGTTCCTTGCATAGCCCTTCCGCTCCTTAGCTCCTTAGCTTTGCTTCCTCCTTAGAAACTCTTCCAAAACGTCCTCAAATGCGCCATTTTACCTACAAAACTCTACAAACTCGCATAGTTTCCGAATCTCATAGAAAATCGGGAACTAAGCTAGAAAGGGACAAAACTAACAAAGAAAAGAACAAAATACACATATTTACAAGAGAAATTAACCACTAAAACACCACCAAAATGAGAGACATCAAAAGGCTATGGAATTGGGGATTCACACCCAATCCTAGCTAGGGGTTTCCCCCATAGCCCAAGACTATGGAATCTACTCCATCAAGTAAGAGTAAAAAGCAATCAAAAGACAAAACAAGCAAATCTCAATCATCAAACTCAAATCCAATTCAAATTGCATTCAAATCCAAAGGGGTTCACAAGATCCAAGTCTCAAATACACTAAACAAAAGCAAAACAAGTTCAAAACCACTAACTCTCTCTAGCTCTCCACCGATTTCTCTTCTCTTCTCCTCCTCCTTTCTCCTCCTTGCTCTCCAAGTCATCCTTGGAGCCTTTGAGAGTGATTAGATGTGGATCTCCCCTAAGCTCCTCTAAGATCCCTCTAATTATCCTCCTCTCTTGATTGGGGACCAAGGAATTCCAATTTAGAAGAAGGGCAAAAGTGGTAGATCACAATAATGTGCCTTGGAGCCCAATCTTAAATCTTGCCGACTTGGATCGACACGCATAGACCTCGGGCCCGACGTTGGGAACGTCGGTCCGAACCTCTGAAGCACTAAACTCGAGCCCGACTCCTTGGTACATCGATCTAGGGCCTCGATCCTCTTCTTTCCTTGGTTTTCCTTGAGCTCCTCTTTGTTCCTTGCATAGCTCTTCCGCTCCTTAGCTCCTTAGCTTTGCTTCCTCCTTAGAAACTCTTCCAAAACGTCCTCGAATGCGCTATTTTACCTACAAAACACAACAAACTCGCATAGTTTCCGAATCTCATAGAAAATCGGGAACTAAGCTAGAAAGGGACAAAACTAACAAAGAAAAGAACAAAATACACATATTTACAAGAGAAATTAACCACTAAAACACCACCAAAATGAGAGACATCATAAATGAAGACAAAGGCCCTCATTGGAGCATTCACATCTGCATGGGACGATGTTAGCTCAGATGATGAAGAACCTAATGACCAAGTGGCGTACATGGCTATGGAGGACGCCTCAGCTGTTGAAGAGGACGCCACTGAAAAGGAACTAGAGGTAACTCATGAATCTATGATGAATTCCTTAGAAAGATGGTCAAAATCAAAACTTATCAAACTCATTGGTAAAATCATGGAAGAAAGTCTTGCAATGAAACAAAGAATGGATGAACTTGAATTTGAAACTGAAAATATTATAGTTGAATGTGAGAACTGTGCTACAGTGTCTTTGCAACTAGAGTCCTCAGGAGAAGAAACAAATTCTCTAAAAACTGAAGTGATGTGTCTCAAACTTGAGAACTCCAAGCTTAGGGAAGAAGTTAAAGTGTTAGGAAAGAGTCCCATGATAGAAGAAGTCAAACCAATAGTGTTTGTCTCAGCTAAAAGGGGACTAGGTTATGAGTCTGACACTAGGAACTCTCTCCCTAGTGACTTTGAGGCAAGCAAAACTTCAGAACTTGAACTAGAAAGGGAGAAAACTAAGAATCTTCTTGAGCGAATTAGAGCTCTTGAAAGTGGAGAGAAAGGTCAAGAGGACTACTACACTAACTCCACTAGTCATAGAATCTATAAGAAAATTGCAAAGGGGGAAGGTTCTAAAGTTTGTCACCCTCAAAGGATGAAATAAAACAAAATCCAACGTCCCAATAAGAAGTACTACCTCGGTACTTACTATAGGACGTGTTGGTACTGTGGACAGGGAGACCACTTCAAATATGAGTGTGTAAAACTGAAGGAAGACATTGAAAGTGGAAAAGCTGCTAGGACTAACAATGAAAATGTTGAGTCCGTCCCTAAGGCTAACACTAGGCGTCCTAGACGTTCTAGAAGTTCTTTCCGAAAGCATGCTATCTCAAATGATGTTAATTTGAATGACTATTTGCCAGAACCAGAGTTCTACTACTGTAACGAACCAGGTAAGGAACACCTTGCCTGGGTCGCCAAACACTAACTTTGTTTTGACAGGTGGAAGTGAGGGGACGCCCGTGGATCATTGATAGTGGCTCCTCAAATCATATGACAGGAAGCCAGATCCATCTCACTTCTATCCAAAGTAGTGCCACGGGAGGAACTGTCTCGTTTGGCAACAAGGGCAAGGGAAAGATCAAAGGGACAGGAACTGCTATTCTCAATCCGTCCATGACTCGGCTAAAGTCGTCGTGCCAAGATCAAAGATAAATAACCCAAACAAACAAACTAGTATAGCATGCAAGTAAGGGGTCGAACCCAAGAGAACTTAAGGCTTCTAGTATTAATATAATTATCAACCAAAGATATGGGGGATTAAAGAGAAGGGATCTAAACTAATCTAAACTAGGAAACAAAACAAACAAATAAAATATGGGGAAACAATTGATAAGGAGACAAGTTCATTCAAAAGATCCACTCATGATATAATCCCTCAATCATAGATTCATCCATTGATTTCATTCACACCTATGGTTAATTCCTATCCTGATCATTAACAATCGCAAGTCCACGGTCCAAGCAATTCTATAACCCTAGGCAAGGACGCTTAACCTAGAATTAGCATAGAGAACAAGGATATTAGGAAATCAAATCATGCAATCAAACTACGAGTCTCATGCACAATTAAACCATTGATTACTCTTCCCTAAACTAGTCCACGGTCCTAGAATAGAGTTGTTTCGAGAAATAGGAAAGATGCATAGACAACAACCAATCCTAAATCAAACAATAGAACATAAATCAATTCAATAGGTTCATGACTCCTAAAGAAACAATAAACATTCATAAGATTAAGCACAAGAGAATCAATATCAACCAAAGGATAGAAATCAATTACCAAAACCTCACGAGTTCATACATCAGAGCTTCTCCCTTGAACAAACCCAAGGAGACTAGCTCTCCATAACTAAACTAAAAACCTAATTGAATGAATAAGAGGTAGAAGGTAGAATGTAGAAGATCCCCAAAACCCTAAGGCTGGCTCCTCTTTATATAGCCCAAGGAACATGCTCCTCGAGATAGATAAGGTAAGAGGCAAAAGATAGAAAAGGAAATAAGATAGAATGGAAAAGATTTCGTCCGTCTAGAAGTCGGCCCGCACCGCGGCCGCGTCGCCATCACCGCGTCCGCGCTATCGCAACAGAGAAGAGTAACTCGGTCTCGCCAGCCGCCGCGGGCGCGTCGCTCAGGCCGCGGACGCGGAATCCCGACAGAACCTCTGGCGTCACTTCGGAGGCTGTTTTGACCATCTTCCGCTTGGAATCTGACTTCGGTGTAAAAACATGAATTGAAGCCCTTGAAGTTAGCTTTCCAATGGCACTGGAATCAGCTCAATCCGACCACCGTAGCTCAAGATATGGCCTTCACAAGCAAGTGGTGTCGCGCAGACAGCACAAAACGCCTTAAAACTCTTGATTCTTGACTTCTTGTGTCTTCGGTCTTCGTATTACAATTCCGCTCAAATCTAACCTAAACACACTCAATATATCCCTAAAATACAAGAGTTAACCTATACAAAATAGCCCGAATCAAATTCCCCCATACTTAGATCTTGCTCGTCCTCGAGTAAGCTCAAAACAAATATAACAAATCAGCACATCTAAGATCTCAGGAAATACAAGGGAAGATAAAAACACTCATCTCACAACCCGGACCCAAAAATATAGAGAAATCATGAGCATAAAACAATGAAGCTCAAACACACACCTCACCACATGATAAAACACTCAAGCTCTAAAAACATGAAAGAGAGCAACCTAGGATCTACCCAAATCTAACAATGAAGCCCCAAAGTCCCCAAGCAAGAATGATCCTAAACACTCGAATTTTTCCACTCAATTCTGCTTAGGCGCCCTTTCGGGTTTTCACCTAACCGCTCTTTTCATTTTTCTATAGGTGTGCTCACAAAAACTCACATCTCTCATGAACCTCATATTACCCCAGCCTAATGCTGGTCCGGGTTACCTGCTTATTACCTGAGCCGCCCTTTCGGGTTTTCGACTCATCCCAGGATTTAATATGCCTTTTTTCACTTTTTATGGCTCTTTCTATCTTTTTCTTTTTCTTTCTTTCTTTATTATGCAAAAATATGGTGCAAGTGCTCCATGAAAAGAAGAAAATCAAAAATCTGAAGCAAAAACTAGCTAAGCTAACTAGGATAAGCGAATGCGAGTACTCCTTCCCCCATACTTAAATCCTTCATTGTCCTCAATGAAGCAAAGAGAAAGGATAGAAGCAAGGAGAAAGGTATATCAGAAGACTCACAATCGATGAAGAGAGGTGAAACGGAAGAACTCTTCATAGGTGGTAGAATAGACAGCTTCGTAATCCAATCGGTTGGCTAACCGCGGGCGCGGCACTAGGGGCGCGGGCGCGGAATTGATGCAGAGAGCGAAGTCTTCATCGGGTGGTCACCGCGGTCGCGGCTGATGGAGCGCGGGCGCGGAATCGTGCAGGGACGAGGTCTTGACTTCCTCTTGAACAACGTGATGTGTAAACAACCTTCATATCTTGGCTCGTCTCTTGGAAGATGGACAAATACTTGAACTCGAGCCGTGGAGAAGAGAACTCTCGGGGAAACAAAGCTCCCCCATACTTAGGCTTTACACATAGCCAAAGAATGGATGTACAAAGATGGATGGAAAGAATATAGAAGGGATGGAAAGATAGAAGATGGAGTAGAATAGATATAGATGGATGGAAGATATAGAGATAGAGTGGGACCAAAAAGTCCTCTCTTTTTTTTTCTTTCTTTTTTTTCTTTCTTTTTTTTCTCCTTTTTTTTTTTTTCTTTTTTTTTCTTTTTTTTTTTATCGAACTAAAAACAAGCTAAAACCGAGACGCAGTATGGTTGCCGCGAGCACGGGCTAGTACCTGTTCGTCGGGGCGCGCTGGTGATCCACCGCGGGCGCGGCCAAGAGGGCGCGGGCGCGGTTTCACGCCAGGCGTGTCCTTTCGGAGCTAGTACCTGCATGTTAGCTAAAAACACAAGCAAATCCTAAGCTAGGAATGGAAAAACAATCTATCTAAGCCTTGGGTTGCCTCCCAAGCAGCGCTATTGGTTAACGTCGTTAGCTCGACGTCTTCATGATCGGACATCGTCAATGCCCTGAGCATCAAATCAAAGTCCTGCACAGCTATCTTACAACAGGACTCATAGCATATTGACAAATTATCAAGAAATAAGAAATAATTCAAACTCCTTTTTAACCTATCAAACATGCTTGAGTAATTAGGGTGAGATTTTCTAGAGTGAAACCAATTAGGTGATTTATGTGATTTTTCAAAGTATTCATCAAAGCATGCAAATCTCCTAATTGAATTTTCACTATCATGAGATAAGAAGTATGAGAACTCATCAACTACCCTATCATGCTCAAATATTGAATCCTTAATGAAAGATTGACATGAAAGCACAAAGCAAGGATCAAGAGAGAGAGAAGAGGTGGAGTAAAGGATATAGGGATCATCAAGGCTGACCTCAGGAATCTCGGAGTCGACACTTTGAATGTTGGAATTTGGGACATCATCGACAAAACCTTCGTAGATGGAAGGTGGCGGAACAACCTCTTCAGGGGCCGCGGGTGCGGTTTGTGTGCCGCGGGCGCGGCACTCGTCCAGGGGCAGCTCCTCCGTTCCTGCGTCGGAACCGCGGTCGCGGTATGGTGGCCGCGGTCGCGGATCATCCGCTGAGAAATCATCGTGAGCTTCTGTAGGGATTCCGCGGTCGCGATCTGCCTGACGCGGTCGCGGAATAGCAACAGGAGCGTCATTCGTTATGCCCAACTCTCGTCCACTCTTCAATGACTCAGCCCTTACAGTCACCAGTGCTTGAGGAGTAACATTGATCTTCTCGGAAATCTCCCTCATTTTTAACTCGATTGCCAAGTGCATATCTCGGAGTTTCTTATCAAATAGCTCATTCAACTCCTCCAGTGTCGTAGAAAGTTGTTCTTCAGCTGGTGGCTTGTCAGGGCAGCAAGGCATCCATCTTCTGTGATCCTCAGCAAAGTTCTCAGGAATCTCCATGGAAGGGAATACGAAAGTTTCTGACGGTGAAGAAGAAATCTCTATAACAGCATCTGGCTCCTTCGGCGAGTCCTCAGGCTCGTCGTTGTCACTCCAGGAGTCAACATACTGAAGGAAATACTCCTCTTCTGTCATCACATATCGTTCCTCCTCAGACTCAGGCTCGGAAGCTTGATCTATCAAAATCGGGGGTGAAACCTCCAATGCAATATCTCGAACCTCCACTTGCTCCAAACCATCCAGGAATTCACTAAATATCGCCCAATCTTCTTCTTCTGGGGTCTCGTCATCCTGAGTGGACCCATCTTGCCATATGAACTCGAGCATGGGGAGTCCCTCGGGCATTGAGAAAGGATAATTGAGCTTTACAACCCGACACGGAACATTGTCGGTGAAGACAAGATCGCCATGAAAAACCGGTGGACCGATCTCCTCGAGGGCCGCGGGCGCGGTTTGTGGGCCGCGGTCGCGGTTTTCCTCCAGGGAGAAATCCTCCGTTTCTGCATCCGAACCGCGGGCGCGGTCCAGGGGGCGCGGTCGCGGTTCTTGCTCAGAATGCTTTCCGACATTAAGCTCGTCCCGCAACGACAAACTTTCGTCGAACATGGCCCAGAAAATTTCAAATAATTCCGTCTCAGGTCTCAATTTGGCATATCCTTTCTCAGTCCTGCGATACACCTCATCCTGCATCTCCAATGTCATGCCACGACGGATTTCTAGGCTCAAATCATATGCACAGACATAGACTCCACGATCACTTAGGTCAATTGCCTCATCTAGAACTCTCTCAAAATAGTCACAGAATGGTTCACCCTGCAACTGCTTAAACTCATAGAAAGGCATCAGAATATACAAGTGTGGACCGTAAGATAGGTCCACACAAAGTCAATAAAAATATTAATACTAGAACGAAACCAAAGTTCCCCGGCAACGGCGCCAAAATTTGACTCGGCTAAAGTCGTCGTGCCAAGATCAAAGATAAATAACCCAAACAAACAAACTAGTATAGCATGCAAGTAAGGGGTCGAACCCAAGAGAACTTAAGGCTTCTAGTATTAATATAATTATCAACCAAAGATATGGGGGATTAAAGAGAAGGGATCTAAACTAATCTAAACTAGGAAACAAAACAAACAAATAAAATATGGGGAAACAATTGATAAGGAGACAAGTTCATTCAAAAGATCCACTCATGATATAATCCCTCAATCATAGATTCATCCATTGATTTCATTCACACCTATGGTTAATTCCTATCCTGATCATTAACAATCGCAAGTCCACGGTCCAAGCAATTCTATAACCCTAGGCAAGGACGCTTAACCTAGAATTAGCATAGAGAACAAGGATATTAGGAAATCAAATCATGCAATCAAACTACGAGTCTCATGCACAATTAAACCATTGATTACTCTTCCCTAAACTAGTCCACGGTCCTAGAATAGAGTTGTTTCGAGAAATAGGAAAGATGCATAGACAACAACCAATCCTAAATCAAACAATAGAACATAAATCAATTCAATAGGTTCATGACTCCTAAAGAAACAATAAACATTCATAAGATTAAGCACAAGAGAATCAATATCAACCAAAGGATAGAAATCAATTACCAAAACCTCACGAGTTCATACATCAGAGCTTCTCCCTTGAACAAACCCAAGGAGACTAGCTCTCCATAACTAAACTAAAAACCTAATTGATTGAATAAGAGGTAGAAGGTAGAATGTAGAAGATCCCCAAAACCCTAAGGCTGGCTCCTCTTTATATAGCCCAAGGAACATGCTCCTCGAGATAGATAAGGTAAGAGGCAAAAGATAGAAAAGGAAATAAGATAGAATGGAAAAGATTTCGTCCGTCTAGAAGTCGGCCCGCACCGCGGCCGCGTCGCCATCACCGCGTCCGCGCTATCGCAACAGAGAAGAGTAACTCGGTCTCGCCAGCCGCCGCGGGCGCGTCGCTCAGGCCGCGGACGCGGAATCCCGACAGAACCTCTGGCGTCACTTCGGAGGCTGTTTTGACCATCTTCCGCTTGGAATCTGACTTCGGTGTAAAAACATGAATTGAAGCCCTTGAAGTTAGCTTTCCAATGGCACTGGAATCAGCTCAATCCGACCACCGTAGCTCAAGATATGGCCTTCACAAGCAAGTGGTGTCGCGCAGACAGCACAAAACGCCTTAAAACTCTTGATTCTTGACTTCTTGTGTCTTCGGTCTTCGTATTACAATTCCGCTCAAATCTAACCTAAACACACTCAATATATCCCTAAAATACAAGAGTTAACCTATACAAAATAGCCCGAATCAGTCCATCAAGGCAACAAATGTCAGTCTTGTTGAAGGACTTGGCTTCAATCTTCTTAGCGTCTCTCAAATGTGTGATCAAGGTGAAAATCTAGTCACATTTGACTCAAAGGAGTGCCTTGTCATCAACAAGAAGTCCAACAAAGTTGTTCTCAAAGGAGTACGCCAGAACAATGTCTACATCTTCAACCAGGAGTTCAAGCCTAAATCAGAATTATGCCTATCTGTTTCAAAGGAGGATGCTGACCTTTGGCATCGCCGTCTTGGCCATGCTGGACTAAGCACAATCCTTAAGCTACACCAAAGAAATCTTGTGAAAGGACTTCCCCGAATTGATCTTGAGAAAGTTGAACAGTGCGAAGCCTGTATCAAAGGGAAGCAAACAAGAACGTCCTTCAAGTCCAAGAACGAAGTCAATACGAAGAAGCCTTTGGAACTTCTCCATATGGATCTATGTGGACCAATGAAGACGCTGAGCTACGGTGGAAAGAGGTACATTTACGTTCTCGTAGATGATTTTTCTCGATTCACTTGGGTTCTTTTCTTGGTGTCAAAAGCAGATTGTTTCAATGCATTCAAAGTCTTCATCAAACAAGTGCAAGTTTCCCTTGAGACGCCTCTCAAAACCATACGATCAGACCATGGGACGGAGTTCCAAAACTCAGAGTTCCTGGCCTACTGTGATCAACATGGTGTCTCGCACAACTTCTCAGCTCCAAGGACTCCTCAACAAAATGGTGTTGTGGAAAGAAAGAATAGGACGCTGGAGGACATGGCAAGGACTATGCTCTTGGCAAATAGCGTCCCCAAGTACTTCTGGACGGAAGCTATTGCTACAGCTTGCTACATTCTCAATCGTGCCATGATCCGTCCTCTGCTGAAGAAAACGTCCTGCGAGTTGTTGAATGGAAGGAAGCCTCGCATTGACTATCTCAGAGTTTTTGGATGCAAGTGCTTTGTTCACAACAACGAAAAAGAAAGACTTGGAAAGTTTGATGCAAGGAGTGATGAAGCCATATTCCTTGGGTACTCTCTCACCAGCAAAGCATATAGAGTTTTCAACAAAAGGACTCTAAAGCTTAAGGACAGTATTCATGTTGTGTTCAAGGAGAGTTCTTCTCACAAAGAAAAACAAAGTAAGAAAGGACGCTCTTCTTCACAACAGCAGGACGACTCTGAAGACGAAGTTGAAGATTGGTCTTCTGGAAAATACTATGTTCCTAAGGACGCTACTCCAAATCCTGAAGAAGTCCCAGTGGACGCTCCTAGTGTTGTTCAGGGAGTTCCCTCTCAGAGTGAATCTCCAGTTCAACAAGATGTGGCTGAATCAAGTCAACAAGGCGAGCAACACCAAGGTGTGGACGCTCTCTCTGAGGGGGAACACACTGAGGACGATGTTCAAAATGATAGTGATGATTCTGATGGAGATATTGATCCAAGATTTGTTCAATTATTCCAAAGGGATTCCCGCTTCTCTAGGGACCACCCAACTTCTCAGATTGTCTCAAATCCTTCTCAAGGAGTTCAAACAAGGTCAACAGCAAGCAAGTCCCAGAGTGCAAATTTAGCTTTCTGTGGGTTCAATGCCTTTGTCTCGATGGTGGAACCAAAGAACATCAGAGAAGCACTTCAGGACGCTGACTAGATTCAAGCAATGCAAGACGAACTCAACCAGTTTGAAAGGAACAAAGTTTGGACCCTCGGCCCTCGTCCCAAAGGCAAAAACATCGTAGGGACGCGCTGGGTGTTCAGAAACAAACTTGATGAAAGTGGACGTGTGTCAAGGAACAAGGCAAGACTGGTGACTCAAGGATTCAAGCAAGAGGAAGGCATAAACTATGATGAAACCTTTGCTCCTGTTGCTAGAATTGAAGTCGTTCGTCTCCTTATTGCCTTTGCCGCACACAAGGGATTCAAGTTATTTCAGATGGACGTCAAGACTGCCTTCCTAAATGGCAAACTCAAGGAGGAAGTATATGTTGCTCACCCCCTGGCTTCGAGGATGCCTCTCACCCAGATCATGTGTACTACTTGGACAAAGCGCTCTATGGACTCAAGCAAGCACCTCGTGCATGGTACGACAGGTTTGCGTCCTTTCTTTTGTCTCATGGGTACACAAGAGGTTCAATTGATAAAACTTTGTTCATTAAGAAAGTTCACAAGGACATTTTAATTGCCCAAGTCTATGTTGATGATATAGTCTTTGGTAGTACTAACATGAAACGTGTAGATGAGTTCAAGTCCTTAATGAGTAGCGAGTTTGAGATGTCCCTCATTGGAGAACTCAATTTCTTCTTGGGACTTCAAATCAACCAACTCAAGAAAGGGACGCGTATTCACCAACAAAAATATGTCCGTGAAATGCTTGAGAAGTACGGAATGAACACGTCCAAGCCTGTTGCAACTCCTTCTTCTCCAAATTCGCGTCTCTACGCAGATGAACAAGGAAAGGACGTTGATCAAAAGCTTTACAGAGGAATTTCTTGTTCTTTGCTCTATTTGACCGCAAGCCATCCCGATATCATGTTTGCCGTTAGCTTGTGTGCACGTTTCCAAGCGAATCCAAAGGAGTCCCACATGCAAGAAGTCAAGAGGATCTTTCGCTACCCCAAAGGACGCGATGATCTTTGCCTTTGGTACCCTAGGAAGACGTCCTTCAAACTTGTTGGCTATTCGGACGCTGATTATGCTGGTCATGTGATTGATAGAAAAAGCACTTCAGGAATGGCACAGTTCCTTGGTTCATGCTTAGTCTCTTGGGGATCTAAGAAACAGAACTCTGTGGCACTTTCAACTGTGGAAGCAGAGTACGTTGCTCCTGCCTCGTGTTGTTCACAAGTCATCTGGATCAAATATCAACTTGAGGACTACGGTATCAATCTTGAAACTATTCCCATTCGCTGTGATCATACAAGTGTGACTCGGCTAAAGTCGTTGTGCCAAGATCAAAGATAAATAACCCAAACTACAAACTAAGTATAGTAAGCAAGTAAGGGGTCGAACCCAAGAGAACCATGGCTTCTAGTATTAATATTATTATCAACCAAGGATAGGGGGATTGAAGAGAGAAATCTATACTAAACTATCCTAGAAACAAAGAACAAACAAATAAACAAACATACAAATATGGGAAACAAGTGATATGGAGACAAGTTCATTCAAAAGATCCACTCATGATATAATCCCTCGATCATAGATTTATCCATTGATTTCATTCACACCTATGGTTAATTCCTATCCTGATCATTAACAATCGCAAGTCTACGGTCCAAGCAATTCTATAACCCTAGGCAAGGACGCTTAAACCTAGAATTAGCATAGAGAACAAGGATATGCAGGATATAATATCAAACAATCAAGCTACGAGTCAATTGCAAGATAAAACAATCAATTCTCTTCTTAATCCTAGTTGCATAGACAACAGGTCTAGGTTAAGTTGTTTTCACAGATTAGTTTTGTCCACGGTCCAAACCTAATCAAACAGTAGAAAGCTAATCAATTCAATAGGGTCGCGAATCCTAGAGAAACAATCAACAATCATAAGATGAAGCACAAGAGAATGAATATCAACCAAAGGATAGAAATCAATTACCAAAACCTCACGAGTTCATACATCAGAGTTTCTCCCTTGAACAAACCCGAGGAGACTAGCTCTCCATAACTAAACTAAAAGAGAAGAATTGGTAGAAGGTAGAATATAGAAGATACTAAAAACCTATGGCTGACTCCTCCTTATATAGCCCAAGGAACAATCTCCCCGAGATAGATAAGGAAAGAGGCAAAAGATAGAAAAGGAAACAAGATAGAAAGATTTCGTCCCGCTTCGGATTCGGCATCACCGCGGTCGCGTGGCTCACACCGCGCCCGCGCTTTCACAACAGAGAGGAACAAGTCAGTCTCGGCAAGCACCGCGGTCGCATCGGCCAGGCCGCGCACGCGGAATCTCGACAGAATCGTGGGTGTCACTTCGGATGCTGTTGTGACCATCTTCCGCTTGGAATATGACTTCGGTGTAAAAACATGAATTGAAGCCCTTGAAGTTAGCTTTCCAATGGCACCCGAATCAGCTCAATCCGACCTTTGTAGCTCAGGATATAGCCTTCGCAAGCAAGTAGTGTCGGGAAGATAGCTCAAAACGCCTTAAAACTCTTGATTCTTGCATCCTTGTGTCTTCGGCCTAGATATTACAATTACGCACAACTCTAACCTAAACACACTCATTGTAGCCCTAAAATACAAGAGTTAACCTATACAAAATAGAGCGAATCAAATTCCCCCATACTTAGATCATGCTCGTCCTCGAGTAAGCTCAAACAAATATATCAAAGTAGCACATCTAAGTTCTCAGGAAATACAAGGGAAAACAAAAACACTCAGCTCACAACCCGAACCCAAAATAATAGAGAAATCATGAGCATAAAACAATGAAGCTCAAACACACATCTCACAACAAGATATATCACTCAAGCTCTAAAAAATGTAGAGCAACCTAGGATCTACCCAAATCTAACATGTAAGGCCCAAAGTCCCCAAGCAAGAATGATCCTAAAACATTCGAATTTTACCGCTCAATTCTGCTTAGGCGCCCTTTCGGGTTTTCACCTAACCGCTCTTTTCATTTTTCTCAAGGTGTGCTCACAAAAACTCACAACTCTCATAAACCTCATATTACCCCAGCCTAATGCTGGTCCGGGTTACCTGCTTATTACCTGAGCCGCCCTTTCGGGTTTTCGACTCATCCCAGGATTTCATATGCCTTTTTTCAATTTTTATGGCTTTTTCTATCTTTTTTTTCTTTTTCTTTCTTTCTTTATTATTCAAAAAGTATGGTGCAAGTGCTCCATGAAAAGAAGAAAATCAAAAATCTGAAGCAAATCTCTAACTAAGCTAACTAGGATAAGCGAATGCGAGTACTCCTTCCCCCATACTTAAATCCTTCATTGTCCTCAATGAAGCAAAGAGAAAGGATAGAAGCAAGGAAGAAGGGTATATCAGAAGACTCACAAACGAATGAAGAGAGGTGGAATGGAAGAACTCTTCATAGGTGGTAGAAGACTGGAAGAAAGCTTTGGAATCACCATTCTGCAGGCAAACCGCGGGCGCGGGTGATCAAGCTGCGGTCGCGGAATCAACACAGCGAGGAAAGTCGACTTCTAGAGGGGAACCGCAGGCGCGGGCGGTGTGGCGCGGTCGCGGCCATGGCGCAGTCTCGTGCACTTGATTTCTCTCGAACCGGATGATGTGCAATAAACCGTCGTATCTTGGCTCGCCTCTTGGAAGATGGATGAATGCTTGAACTCGAGCCGTGGAGAAGAGAACTCTCAGGGAAACAAAGCTCCCCCATACTTAGGCTTTTACACATAGCCACAAGAATGGAAATACAAAGGTGGATGGAAAGAAAATATAGAAGGGATGGAAAGATAGAAGATGGAAAAGAATGGATATAGATAGGTGGAAGATATAGAGATAGAATGGGACCAAAAAGTCCTTTTTTTATTCTTTTTTATTCTTTTTTCTTTTACCAATAAAAACGAGCTAAAACCGAGACGCAGTATGGTTGCCGCGAACACGGGCTAGTACCTATTCGTCGGGGCGCACTGACGGTCCACCGCGGGCGCGGCCAAGGTGGCGCGGGCGCGGTTTCACGCCAGGCGTGTCCTTTCGGACCTAGTACCTGCATGTTAGCTAGAAAAACAAATAAATCCTAAGCTAGGAATGGAAAAACAATCTATCTAAGTCTTGGGTTGCCTCCCAAGCAGCGCTGTTGTTTAACGTCGTTAGCTCGACGTCTTCATGATCGGACATCATCAATGCCCTGAGCATCAAATCAAAGTCCTGCACAGCTATCTTATAACAGGACAAATTGCATATTGACAAATTATCAAGAAATAAGAAATAATTCAAACTCCTTTTTAACCTATCAAACATGCTTGAGCAATTAGGGTGAGATTTCCTAGAGTGAAACCAATTAGGTGATTTATGTGATTTTTCAAAGAATTCAGCAAAGCATGCAAATCCCCTAGTTGAATTGTCACTATCATCAAATAAAATATAGAACTCATCATCTACCCTAGCATGCTCAAAGATAGAATCTTTAATGAAAGATTGACATGCACGCACAAAGCAAGGATCAAGAGAGAGGGAAGAGGTGGAATAAAGGATATAGGGATCGTCAAGGCTGACTTCAGGAATATCGGAGTCGATACCTTGAATGTTGGAATTCGAGACACCATCGACAATACCCTCATGGCTGGAAAGCGGCGGACTAACTTCCTCAGGGGCCGCGGGCGCGGTTTGTGGGCCGCGGTCGCGGTTCTCCTCCAGGGGGAGCTCCTCCGTTTCTACGTCGGAAACGCGGTCGCGGTATGCATCCCGCGGGCGCGGTTCTTGGTCAGAAAGCATTTTGGCCTTCAGCTCGTGATGCCTCAGCTGACTCCATGTGGCCATGGTGACAAAAACCTTCAATTGTTCCTTAGGTGTCATACTCAAAAACTTTTCCCCAACCTCACGGTCCAACTGAACCAACGTCTTGATTGTCATTCCATTGGTGATTGCTTGACATAGTTGCTCATGAGACGTGAGAACGCCACGAGCAATCAGGTCAAATGACTCGTCTTGACATCTTGTGAAATACTCACAGAATGGTTCGTCCTGAAACTGCTTAAACTTGAAAGAAGACATTAGAATATACAAGTGTGGACCGTAAGATAGGTCCACACAAAGCCAATTAAAATATTAATACTAGAAAGAAACCAAAGTTCCCCGGCAACGGCGCCAAAATTTGACTCGGCTAAAGTCGTTGTGCCAAGATCATAGATAAATAACCCAAACTACAAACTAAGTATAGTAAGCAAGTAAGGGGTCGAATCCAAGAGAACCATGGCTTCTAGTATTAATATTATTATCAACCAAGGATAGGGGGATTGAAGAGAGAAATCTATACTAAACTATCCTAGAAACAAAGAACAAACAAATAAACAAACATACAAATATGGGAAACAAGTGATATGGAGACAAGTTCATTCAAAAGATCCACTCATGATATAATCCCTCGATCATAGATTTATCCATTGATTTCATTAACACCTATGGTTAATTCCTATCCTGATCATTAACAATCGCAAGTCCACGGTCCAAGCAATTCTATAACCCTAGGCAAGGACGCTTAAACCTAGAATTAGCATAGAGAACAAGGATATGCAGGATATAATATCAAACAATCAAGCTACGAGTCAATTGCAAGATAAAACAATCAATTCTCTTCTTAATCCTAGTTGCATAGACAACAGGTCTAGGTTAAGTTGTTTTCACAGATTAGTTTTGTCCACGTTCCAAACCTAATCAAACAGTAGAAATCTAATCAATTAAATAGGGTCGCGAATCCTAGAGAAACAATCAACAATCATAAGATGAAGCACAAGAGAATCAATATCAACCAAAGGATAGAAATCAATTACCAAAACCTCACGAGTTCATACATCAGAGCTTCTCCCTTGAACAAACCCGAGGAGACTAGCTCTCCATAACTAAACTAAAAGAGAAGAATTGGTAGAAGGTAGAATGTAGAAGATACTAAAAACCTAAGGCTGGCTCCTCCTTATATAGCCCAAGGAACAATCTTCTCGAGATAGATAAGGAAAGAGGCAAAAGATAGAAAAGGAAACAAGATAGAAAGATTTCGTCCCGCTTCGGATTCGGCATCACCGCGGTCGCGTCGCTCACACCACGCCCGCACTTTCACAGCAGAGAGGAACAAGTTAGTCTCGGCAAGCACCGCGGTCGCGTCGGCCAGGCCGCGCACGCGGAATCTCGACAAAATCGCTGGTGTCACTTCGGAGGCTGTTGTGATCATCTTCCGCTTGGAATCTGACTTCGGTGTAAAAACATGAATTGAAGACCTTGAAGTTAGCTTTCCAATGGCACCAGAATCAGCTCAATCCGACCTTTTTATCTCAAGATATAGTCTTCGCAAGCAAGTGGTGTCGGGAAGACAGCTCAAAACGCCTTAAAACTCTTGATTCTTGCATCCTTGTGTCTTCGGCCTAGATATTACAATTACGCACAACTCTAACCTAAACACACTCAATGTAGCCCTAAAATACAAGAGTTAACCTATACAAAATAGAGCGAATCAAAGTGCTATTGAAATTTCTAAGAATCCTGTTTTTCATTCACGCACAAAGCATTTTCATATAAGGCATCATTTCTTGCGTGATAATGTTGAACTAGGACTCATTAGTATGGAGCATGTAAGGACTGAAGACCAAATAGCTGATATTTTCACTAAGGCGCTTGATAGACGTCCCTTTGAGCATCTCAGGTTGCTCTTGGGGATGATAACCTTTAAGTAGCAGGTCCCGTTCTACTATTCCCTCGATGATTGGCTATGTTTAATAGATTCTAAGTGTTTAAGGACTGTTATGCATTGAATTCATATTTGCAAGGACGCTAGTCTAAAACTTCATGTGTTTGCTACTTTGGAACGCCATTCAAATTTTCTTTATTTGTCTTGAAAAGAGTATCCCTGATCACCCAACCCTCAATATAAGCCGAAATTATGGGAACTCTAAGCTTAACCTAGCCGAGAACTCTGCAAAAGCGTCCTATGAGCTTCATATTTTCTTTTACGGGACGTACTTGCTTTGTTCTCAAATGGTTCGCAAGGTGATCACAGGGATGGTTGTCCAGGTTATTGGTTTGCTTGAAGAGGTAAATTTCTGCTAAGTTTGAAAGGACGCTAGTGGTTTGTAAGGGAGGACACCAGTACAGTTTTGAGAAGAATTTGAAGAGTCAGAAATTTGAACATTTGAAAGTTTGAACAGTGACCGTTGTGTTTGCTCAGATCTTAAGAGGGAAGTTATGCCACGTGTCGCACAGAAAATTAGTGGTAATTACAGTTTGTGCCACCGCTTCCTCTATATAAGGCCAGAACAGTCGTTGTTTCTCATTTATTGCTCTCACCAACTTCCTTGCTCTCAAATCGCTCTGCCCTCTCTCTAGCATTCCGTCGACTTTCTCTCTCTAAAAGTTATCAGAAAATGTCTCACCTACTAGGGAACGTGGCCGGATCTTCTGCCGGCGGCAAGAGACGAAAGCTTGTGAAGTCCCACACAATTGAGAAGCCAAAGCCTTTGGTTCTCAATGAATCACTTGTGGACTTCATCAACAAGAAGCCCAGGACGCTTTACATGCTTATAAGGGAACGCATGGAGAAACCCGATGTGAAGCAGGACGCTGAGAAAAAAAGGAACTATGAGAAGTTCATGGAACGCTTTGTCATCCATGGCCTTCAAAAAAATAATTACAAGGACTTGTCTGGCCGTATGGAGGACGTTCTTTTCTTCTCTCAGTTCGGAGGAGAACATCTGGGTAATCTTCTTGACCTTATACCCGATCTTCACAACCAAGTACTTCCCGACTTTCCCATGTACCCAAGGGACTCCCCCGCTTTTCAAATGTTAAAGAATCGCTTGCCGAGTCCTTCTCCTCCACCTCCTTAAATTCCAACTATAACCACAAAGAAACTTTTGCCCTCCAAGCATCCAACACCTTCTTCCCCTCTCTCAAAATCAACCAAGCCAACCTCCTCCAAACCCACAGAGATTGTGGACAAGTTTCCACCTCATTTAAAGGAGGGACGCTCCAAAAAGATTCATGACCCAAGGCCCCTCAAAAAGGCCAAGTCATCTTCCGTCCCCTCCTCCAAAAGGCCAAGCTCCACAAAAGGCCCTTCCAAACCTTCCAAACTCTCAAAGCAATCCACCCCTCCTCCCCAACAAGCTCTCAAAATTGTTCAACTACCAACTCCTCCTCTATCCCCCAAGCCTTCAAAGACAAACGCAGTTATTCCCTTCCAACCAAACCCTCATTTGTCTCCTCTTAATCTTGCCAACTTCCCATCCGCCCCTGCCCACATTTCCCCACCAAACCCTCATTTCCTTCATCTGAAAGTGGCCCAGAGGATGTTGAGCAGCGTTCCACTCTTGAGCACACTTTTCGCCGCCGCAAAACTAGTGAAAAGCCTAAGGTGCTGCTGGCCAAGGAAGCTGCAGAGCCGGAGCACATCTCCACCTCCAGTTCCTCCTCTTCTAGCTCTTCTGAGAAAAGTAACCAGGGAACTCCTGCCGGTGAGTCCTCCCCATTCGTTGATATCATAGGGGACTCTAACGACGAGGCAAATGGTGTTGAGAATGCTTCTGCGGCAAAAGAGGCAGAAATTGTTGAAGTTGTTGAGGACGCTAGTGAGCAACAGGTCGCTCCAAGGGATGTTGAGCTTAGTCTAGATGATGAGCTTGAGCGTGATGCTAACGAAGTCCCCCCCTATGACCAATCCCTTCCAATCCTCAATCCCCTCCCACCTCCACTAGAAAACCCCTCCCCCTCAATCCAAACAGCATCCCACCAAGTCCCTGCGGACGCTGAGCATGCCTCTGAACGACAAACAGAAGCTCAGGACGCAGAGGAAATGTCCCAAGGCAGAGCTCCCTCTGAATCTGATCAGGCCGCAACTGGTGGCAATGATGAATCAGCGTAAGGCACTAAGAACGCTCCTGCTAAGAACGATGCTGAAAATGAGTCCGAGGATGATGCTGATGAAGAAAGTTCTGATGATGAGGACTCCGAGTCCCCAAGAGGCATGAAAAAGCGCAAGGATGATGGCGCGCCTGTGAACGTTCTTGGCCCCTTGGTCTACTCAGAGGTATGGCTTGCCTCCTTCTCCGAAGAAAAAGAAGTTCTAGAGTTCCTTGAGCTTCTAAGGTTTCAAGGCTGGTTGAACATTGGGCCTGCACCTACAGAAGTTGATAAAGAACAAGTCCGAGCGTTCTACAAAAGCCTGCGCTACAAGTCCAAGGACGGCTCTCTACACTTTAAGATAGACGATGAGAAAGCATCAGTCACAGAATGTCAAGTCCGTGCCTTCATGGGACTTAGCACTCAAAAGCCACCGTCCAACGCACTAAGTTCTCTTCAAGAGAATGGTTTTGAAATGACGGACGATGAAGAAGTTGCTATGATTGAAAGAGTCTTTCAAGGAAAGAGACCATATGGGACGGACCGGGTAGTTCATGTCTTGAGCAAATTTGGCGCTATTGCACATTACTTTATCTGCCGCGCCGTCCTTCCTCGGCAAGAAAAGCGTTCTGTAGTTCAAACGCATGACATCATCTTGATAGACACTTTTCTTAATCGCCGACCCATAAATCTTGCCAGAATTGCAATGCAACATATATCTAAGTGTGGGAGGAAGCGACATGCTTTGCCGTACCCTGGTCTGGTCAAGCTGATCCTCAAGTCCCAGAACGCCTATGATGACAGTGCTCCCACAGAACTGCTAGGGTTGAACTGGAAAACAAAGAAGGGACTTGTTGAAATAAGGCACAATGAGGAACTGCCTTCAATCAAGAAGTAGTTGGAAGTTGAAGCTGAGGAAGCCAAGAAGAAAGCTGAGCAAGAACGCCTCGCCCAGGAAGCTGAACAAGAGCGTCTTGCCTCAATGCATTCAGAGACAGCCTTTGAAGAAGAACCTGCTGTAAACTTTGCTGCTCTTGATCAAATGCTGATGGCGTCGTCTTCTCCTTCAGAACTCATGGCAGCTATCTTGAACAATCAGTGTCTAATTCTTTCATCTCTCAAGGACTTGTCTTCGGCCTTCACCAAGTCGGCAGAACTTCATGAGAAGCTTCTTAAGTTCTACCAAGATCAAAGCCGCCGTCCTCAATGATCGCCGTTCTCCACCACTTTATCCCTCATTATTTTGCCTTTGCTTCTTTTATTTTCAAAACACTATGCTCTGGGTTTGTAATAACCATACTCTACTTTTGTTTGAATGGCAATTCAATAGTTTGCTTGCATGTGTTTGTTTAAGCGTTCCACTGCTTCTAGTTATGTTTTTGTACTAACGTCCTTATCACTTGGTATCCTTTTCGATGATGCCAAAAGGGGGAACTGTAGTTTTGCAGAGATGCGCTATAAAATAGTTATCTAGAATAAGCAAGTGTTAAGGGGGAACTATTAAGTGAAAGGTCTAAGGAACGCTATGCTAGAATAAAAGAGGACGCTTAGAAAATTTTCTAGGACGCAACTCTCTCCTTAAAATCCACATGTTAAGAGAATCAAAGAATGAAAACTTGTGCTTTCTGAAAATTTCTCTAAGTGTTAGAGGACGCTTCTAAGTTTTCTAGGACGCTTCTAAGTTTTCATGCATGCTAAGTTCCAATGCCAAAACTATTTTTCTACAAAGTTTGTCATCATCAAAAAGGGGGAAATTGTTGGGACACTATCAAGGACGCTTGCGTACTTGGTAGTGTGCCCACACAACCGTCCATTAGTTTTGATATGACAAACTCACTTTGATTCTAATAAATTTGTCCAAGTGTTCAGGAACGCCAAATGACAAAGGACAACAAGTGTGTGAGCGTTCCCTAGGCTTAGGGACGCTAGCTAACAGGAAGTAAGGACCAACTAGAGACTACTTGAGCAAGGACGGAGTCCCAAGCAAGTAGGAACGCAAGCAGAGCGTCCTTACTCACTAGCCGACAGGATGACATCACTCGACAACATTTGATCATCCAAGGACACATGGAGACCGATCCTATAGCAGAGTTCAACAGTACGTGGCGGACGATCCTGTAGCAGAGTTCATCAACACGTGGCGGCAGATCCTGTAGCGGAGTTCATCACACAAAGTTGGATACAGGAAGCTTCCTCATCACCGCCATACTACGTGGACGAAGATCCTGTAGCCACGTCCATGAAGGGCATGATCGTCAGAAGTGGAATGACGCCCTTCCCCAAGTCCTATAAATAGCCCAAGGCATTTATTGTGACGCTAACGCTTTCAGAGAATATTCAGAGAGAATCAGAGGAAAGCGACTCACTCAAGAACACGAAGAACAAGCTCAAGAACTCTCAAGAACTGTTCTAGGCTTGTGATAGATCGAGTGAGAATTGTAACCCAAAACACAAAACTGTTTGTACTTAGAAAAACCCAAAAAGAAAGAGAGAGTCCTACGAAGTACTGTACGACGTAGGGATAGAGTCCTTTATAAGATTGAACTCGCTTAAGTTGTAGGCTTAGAGGAGTCCTTTACTAGTGGACTTAGGAAGAAAAGCTAAGTGCCAAAGAACTGTAAAGACTCGCCAGTACAACTGTAAGGACGTTCAATATAAAGGAAAAGCTATTCAAAAATCCTCCAAGAAGGTAGAGGTTTACACTCAAGGACTACTTGGTCTTGAGTGGTTCCTCTATAATTCACTGCGTTCACTTTTACTTGTTTAGTATTTTATTCCGCTGCATAACCAAAGTTACTCACGATCCAACACATGTCGTTGAGGTCGTTTGGTTTCCTCTACTGTGACGGGAGACTACGGAGGTTCTAGCTAGTATCAAGGATTTCGCCCAAGCATGAATAGGTCAAGTTGAATATTGATGGTTCAGTCAGAGATGGAGGGATGACAACAACAAGAGAAGTCATTAGAGATGAGTATGGCGATTGGCAAGCTACATTACTGACTTATAACGGCGGTCAAATCCGCTGCTAAAAAGTCAAAACTGTTGCTAAAGACCTATTGGGGCGGTTATTCACATCCACGTTTAGTGGTGTTGCGGTAGCTCTATCCCGACCGATTTTTGACCTATTGTGGCGGTTTACAAGGACAGTGAAAAAACCGTCAGGAAAAACAAAGAACCGCCGCTAATACCTACTTATGCCGGCGGTTTTTAGGCAATTTATGATGACACTTTTCCAACCTATCCCAGTAGTTTATTAGTTTTCCCCAACATCTTTTAAATTCTATTGTGGCATTTTTTATATTTAAAAATAATATACATTTCATAAAATTAGCAGTTGTACATAGGCATTGAAAATTATAAATCTATATTGTAATGAATTATTCTAATAGTTTATTTTTATAATTCATACTTAACACGTGATTAATCTCATAAAAAACATATTATAAATAACCAAAAAATGCAATTCATTAGTAAATACAATTAATAATCCTATATTGATCAAAACAAGTACATAGTAACTAGTTATAATACATATATCATAGGTCAATCTAGCAAATCTAAACTAATTAATAGTTCCCAAATGTATCAGTTGTCATCCTAAATATTAATCCACCTACATACATAAAAAAAACAATATCAAGTTTAGCTATAAGAAAAGTCATAGCTGAAAAAAGCAGGTTAAATTCAATTTTAAGAGAACTGAGATTTTCATTCTATTGATGTATAACAGGACAATTATAAGAGCATATTGTATGAACATAGTGTATGAAATCAATAATAGTCGCATTATAAGTAACAGGATGAACACAGACAGAGCCAACTCAAGTTGAGGGTTTATCATGTTCTAGACGAATGCACAACAAAGCCAAAAGCTGATATATATATATACGGGGCGCTCAGGAGAACTAGTTATAGAGGAGTACTAGAGAGCCTTAATATTGATTGTTAGATCAAAATAAATCAATTGATGATTAGCAGGGTCTATAATAAGAAAAATTAGAGTGGACCATCCTATAATTTCAATTTGAAACTATAAATTTCGAAGTTCCTAAATTTAAGGAAGTGTTAATTATTAATAATTAAATTAAAATATAAGAAAAATATGGAGGATGAAATCTGATTGGTTTTAAGTTCAATTTCAAATTCAAAATTTGAATTTAACTAGCCAATTTTTTTAATACGTGTTTTCCGATTTTACTAAGAATGTATGACAATTTGAATAAGTGTGTATAATTGTTTGCTTACTAACACCTATATGCTCATTTGAAAATTGATAGGGTCATAATTCTTCATTTTGATGTGAATAACGTTTGATCATTATATGCATAATTACACATTAAGATGGCGATGAATAGGAAAAATAATTATTGTATATAAACATTGCATATATTAATGTAATACATTGCATATGAAAAAAATGAGGATACTTAGATATCAAGTACATACTACAATGAATGTGCATAACTACATTTATCTATTTGCATAAGTACACATAAATGGAAATAAATTGATCATTGTCATGGTCTTCAACCTCTGCCTATCTATACATCTTTGATCGTCAGTCTTGAATAACTGCATAACAGAACGAAAGTGCATGAGTAACAATTTTCGCATGTATTAATAACAAAACACACACAAATGAGTAACTAAACATGCATAATTGAATAACAATTCTCGCAACTATTAATAACACAACAATCATAAGTAAATAACTAAACATGCATAAGTGAATAACAATTCTCACAGTTAGTAATAACAGAGCACACATAAGTGAATAACTAAACATGCATAAGTGAATAACAATTCTCGCAACTATATATGATTCATACACCAATGAATAGGTCAATTGACGATGATAAATAACAATAAAATCAATCCATATTTACCCTATCTAATTTATGGTGCATAAGTAGAAGAACTTACTACATAAGTCAATTGCCATTTATACATTTTCATACGCCAATTAATTTGTAGTCTATATTGCATATTATTTAACTTGTTTAATTTGTAGTCTATATTGCATAATATTACAAGGTATAATTGACTCGGGCAAAGTCGTTGTTCCCTTATCAAAAATAAATCCCAAACATCCAAACAACAGTATAGTAGGCAAGCAAGGGGTCGAACCCAAAAGAATCAGTTTTATTCAAATTTTATGGTTTTCATGCAAGTAATCAAAGGGGGGGTTTGAAAGTCAGTTTCAATCAAAGGTTGTCAAGTAGAGTTCATTCAATCAATTCCACTTTATTAATCCGTTGATCATGAATTCATCCACCTCTTTATATGCCTAGGTCAATTCCAATCCCAATCATTAGCAATCGCAAGTCCACGGTCCAAGCAATTCTATAACCCTAGGCAAGGACGCTTAACCTAGAATTAGCATAGAGCATAGGGATATTAGGAAATCAAATCATGCAATCAAGCTACGAGTCTCATGCATAATTTAACCATTGAATACTCTTCCCTAAACTAGTCCCCGGTCCTAGAATAGAGTTGTTTCGAGAATAGGAAAGATGCATAGACAACAACCAATCCTAAATCACACGATAGATCTAAGTCAATCAAACAAGTTGATCAGGCTCATAAAATCAAACATAGATCATGGGATGAAGCACAAGAGTATCAATAAAGACCTAGGGATAAAGAGATTACCAGAATTTCACAACTTCATAATAAAGCTTCCTTGATTGAATAAACTCAAGAGGAGAGTTAGTTCTCCATTACAAAGAAAACTCTAATCTTTATTGAAAGAACAATTGATTGACAAATAAGTTGGATCTCCTAAAAACCTAGAAAGGTTCCCCTTAAATAGCCCCAAGGATCAACCTTTTCGGACTAAATAAGATAGGAAACCAAAAGATAAGAAAGGAAACAAGATAGAAACGGTGAAATCTCGTCCGCGTGAAAGTCGGCCATCACCGCGACCGCGGCATCACCACCGCGCCCGCGGCGGTCCTCAATCGGTCAAATGCTGAGTCGGCTTCTACCGCGACCGCTCCACAGACAGCGCGACCGCGGCCTTCATGGTTCTTCATGGATCGTCTCTTCACGCCACCGCGCCCGCGTCATAGACAACGCGACCGCGATATCCATGCAGTGGCGAATCTTCGTCTTTAAGCTCTTTAACTCTTGATTCTTCACAACTTGTGTCTTCGGTCTTCATATTACAATAACGCTCAAAACTAACCTAAACACTCTCTAAATAACTAAAAATACAAGAGTTATCCTATACAAAATAGCCTGAATCAAATTCCCCCATACTTAGATCTTGCTCGTCCTCGAGTAAGCTCAAAAGAAACACATCATGTAAGCACATCTAAGATCTCAGGAAATACAAGGGAAGATAAAATAAATACTCAGCTCACAACCCGAACCCAAAAATATAGAGAAATCATGAGCATAACACAATGAAGCTCAAACACACACCTCACAACAAGATATAACACTCAAGGTCTAAAAAAATGAAATAGAGCAACCTAGGATCTACCCAAATCTAACATGTAAGCCCCAAAGTCCCCAAGCAAGAATGATCCTAAAACACTCATATTTTACCGCTCAATTCTACTTAGGCGCCCTTTCGGGTTTTCACCTAACCGTTCTTTTCATTTTTCAATAGGTGTGCTCACAAAAACTCACAATCACTCATGAACCTCATATTACCCCAGCCTAATGCTGGTCCGGGTTACCTGCTTATTACCTGAGCCGCCCTTCCGGGTTTTCGACTCATCCCAGGATTTATATGCCTTTTTTCACTTTTTATGGCTCTTTCTATTTTTTTCTTTTTCTTTCTTTCTTTATTATGCAAAAAGTATGGTGCAAGTGCTCCATTAAAACAAGAAAATCAAAAATCTAAAGCAAATCTCTAACTACACTAACTAGGATAAGCGAATGCGAGTACTCCTTCCCCCATACTTAAATCCTTCATTGTCCTCAATGAAGCAAAGAGAAAGGATAGAAGCAAGGAAGAAGGTGTATTAGAAGACTCATAATCGATGAAGAGGGGTGGAATGGAAGAACTCTTCATAAGTGGTAGAATAGACAGCTTCGTAATTCCAATCTAATGGCAAACCGCTGGCGCGGCCAAGACGGCGCGGGCGCGGAATCTCGACAGAGAGCAGAGTCGTCCTCGGGTGGTGACCGCGGGCGTGGCCAAGGAGGCGCGGGCGCGGATCTTGTGCAGGGACATGGTCAGACTTCGTTTTCGAACAACGTGATGTATAGACAACGCGACCACGATATCCATGCAGTGGCGAATCTTCGTCTTTAAGCTCTTTAACTTTTGATTCTTCACAACTGGCGAATCTTCATTGTCCTCAATGAAGCAAAGAGAAAGGATAGAAGCAAGGAAGAAGGTGTATCAGAAGACTCACAATCGATGAAGAGGGGTGGAATGGAAGAACTCTTCATAAGTGGTAGAATAGACAGCTTCGTAATTCCAATCTGGTGGCAAACCGCGGGGGTGGCCAAGACAGCGCGGGCGCGGAATCTCGACAGAGAGCAGAGTCGTCCTCGGGTGGTGACCGCGGGCGTGGCCAAGGAGGCGCGGGCGCGGATCTTGTGCAGGGACATGGTCAGACTTCGTTTTCGAACAACGTGATGTACAAGCAACCGTCGTATCTTGGCTCGTCTCTCGAGATATAGAAGAATACTTGAACTCGAGCCGTGGAGATGAAATCTCGGGGAAACAAAACTCCCCCATACATAGGCTTTACACATAGCCAAAGAATGGAAAGTAAAAAGATGAATGGAAAGAAGAAATCGAAGATGGAAAGATAGAAGATGGATAGAATGGATATAGATGGATGGAAAATATAGAGGTAGAACGGGACCACAAAGTCCACTTTTTGTTTTTTTTCTTTTTTTTTTAAATAAAAACGAGCTAAAATCGAGACGAAGTATGGTTGCCGCGAGCACGGGCTAGAACCTGTTCGTCGGGGCGCACTGACGGTCCACCGCGGGCGCGGCCAAAGAGGCGCGGGCGCGGTTTCACGCCAGGCACGTCCTTTCGGACCTACTACCTGCATGTTAGCTAGAAAAACAAACAAATCCTAAGCTAGGAATGGAAAAACAATCTAAACTAATCCTTGGGTTGCCTCCCAAGCAACGCTTTTGTTTAACGTCGTTGACTCGACGTGGATACGATCAATATGGGTCCTCATCAACATCAATTCGGACCGTGTTGCCACCATGAGATATGGAAAGAGATCCATTGGCAACGTCGATGACCGTATTGGCGGTTTTCATGAATGGACGACCTAGTAAGAGAACCGGGTCATACCGCCCTTCGCCTATCTCCATCACATAAAAATCTGCAGGAAAGATCAAACCCTGCACCTGTACTAGAACATCCTCAACTAACCCTTTCGGGCGCACATTAGAGTGGTCAGACAATTCAATAACAATATCGGACTCCTTTAAAGGACCAAGGCCTAACCTATCATACATGCAAGCTGGAAGAACATTAATGGAGGCACCTAAATCTAGCATAGCACGCTCAATTTTAGTTTCTCCAATAGTGACAGGGACGGTGAATCTTCCTTGGTCAGAGCATTTTTTAGGTAATTGCTTTTGGATTAGGGAATTGCAAGTCTCAATTTTGCTATCCTGCGTCTTTTCAACTAGAGCTACCTTTTCAATCTTAGGACTAGTCCTATTCTTTCTTTTTATGGTGCATAGCTCTTTCATAAACTTAGTAAAATGAGGGACACTTTGGATGAGATTAATGAGAGGAACATTTACCCGACAATTGGCAAAGGTCTCGAAGAGTTCCTTGTCATGCGCCGGCTTCCTTGTGTCCTTGAGAGCATCAGGGAATGGGGGAGAGGGCTTGAAAGAGCTCAATGGTGGAATTGGTTGAGCCACATAGCCATCGTCCTCCTCTGCTACTGGGGTGCGGGTCCGTCTAGGAGAGCTCGGGCGCGGGGGCGAATAGTTCTTGAAAGCATAATTGAGTAAAGCTTCGAAGTTCCGCTCGGCCTCCTTACCGCGGGCGCGGTCCGGACTCCGCGGTCGCGGCTCGCTACGCCTCCCTTGGTCCGAGTCCTCTGTTGGAATTTCGCGGGCGCGGAGGGGAGAGCGCGGGCGCGGTATTCCAACAAAGACTTGGTCTTCACGTTCTGCTGCCCCGGCGCGGTCGCGGCCAGGGGAACGTGGTCGCGGATCATCACTAGGGGGTGATTCGTGACTCGCCAATACTCTACCGCTCCTCAAATTTATGGCACTCACATTTTCCTTGTGATTGAGCGGTTGAGAGGGAAGTTTCCCGGAATCCTTAGACTCGAGCCTATTGATCATGGTAGTAAGTTGGCTCAGCTGAGTCTCAAGATTCTTTACAGCCGCTCTCGTCTCTTGGTTCTCCTTCAAGAGGGCGGTAATGGCATCATTCTGAGACGGAGCAGGTGCTCTCTGGGCATAGTTGTTGGACCGAAATTGCTGTTGCTGGCCCTGAGGAGCGTACTGCTGCTGCTGTTGTGGTGGGTCTTGTTGCTGCTGATTGCTCCACCTTAAGTTAGGATGGTTCGCCCACCCTGGATTGTAGGTGTTAGAGTAAGGATCATTCCGGGGTCGGGGCGCACCATAATTGCCAATAGCATTGACCGACTGCTCGGTCTCCTGAATAGTAGGGCACTGATCTGTGTGGTGGCTCGCGTCATAGCAAAGAC
This sequence comes from Polygonum aviculare, assembly GCA_934048045.1. Lineage (NCBI taxonomy): Eukaryota > Viridiplantae > Streptophyta > Magnoliopsida > Caryophyllales > Polygonaceae > Polygonum > Polygonum aviculare. The sequence goes on along the minus strand of OW204025.1, from coordinate 11,494,510 downwards.
CGCAAGCATTGACTTGCTGAGCTGTCCTTTTCGTGAGCAGCTGCTTCATAAGATCCTTGAGTTCCCTTACTTTAGCATTCAGGGACTCATTCACCACATTAACGGACCTCACATTGGTCCTGGACCTTTGATTGCGGGCTTGTTCCGCCAAGATCTCCACTTTCTGAAAAGCTGCAGCGGGGGTCAAGTTCTCATAACTACCCCCACAAGATGCATTCACGAGCCTCTTGTCATTCTCGCAGAGTCCCTCAATAATGTAGCAAATAAGATCCTTGGCCTGGTAGCAATGGTAGGCACAACTTGCGATGAGCCTCTTGTAGCGCTCATAATAGTCATAGAGGTTCTCGTCTTCCCCTTGCTCCAAACTGCTGAGCTGCTTCTTAATAGATGTTTGTTTGGAAGCGGGGAAATACTTTTCAAGAAACGCCTTCTTCATATCCGCCCAAGTAGTGATAGAACCCGGCACCAAATAAAGGAGCCAGTCCTTGGCGGTGTCCTCAAGAGAGAAGGGAAAAGCCCGGAGCTTGATTTGATCCTCCGTCACATCAGTGGGCTTCATACTTACGCACACCGCGTGGAATTCAGTGAGATGCTTGTTCGGGTCCTCACCACTCAACCCGTGAAATTTGGGCAAGTGGTGGATGAGACCAGACTTCAGTTCAAACTTCACACCCTCCCCGAGTTCGGGGAATTGAACAGCGAGCTGCTGTTGCTTGAGATCGGGCGCTGTGAGTTGGCGAATAGTTTGTTCCGCCATGGCGCCTTCTGGTCCAGAGTCAGAGAGAGAGAAAGATTCAAGAAGATTGTAGGATGTAGAAGGTCTGGGGGCACTCCTTATCCTCCGAAGAGTCCTATCAATTTCTGGATCAAAGCGAACAGGAGAAGTATTAGTAGACCGGGTACGGACCATGTGTTAGGTCCGAAACCGAAGGATGGTTCTGCACACGAACCGCGGGCGCGCCGAGGGGGCCGCGGGCGCGGTTTGAGCGCAGAGCACGAAAACGCAGACAATCAGAATAAGAAAAAGGATTCCCCGGCAACGGCGCCAAAATTTGACTCGGGCAAAGTCGTTGTTCCCTTATCAAAAATAAAACCCAAACATGCAAACAACAGTATAGTAGGCAAGCAAGGGGTCGAACCCAAAGGAATCAGTTTTATTCAGATTTTATGGTTTTCATGTAAGTAATCAAAGGGGGGGGGGTTGAAAGTCGGTTTCAATCAAAGGTTGTCAAGTAGAGTTCATTCAATCAATTCCACTTTATTAATCCGTTGATCATGAATTCATCCACCTCTTTATATGCCTAGGTCAATTTCAATCCCAATCATTAGCAATCGCAAGTCCACGGTCCAAGCAATTCTATAACCCTAGGCAAGGACGCTTAACCTAGAATTAGCATAGAGCACAAGGATATTAGGAAATCAAATCATGCAATCAAGCTACGAGTCTCATGCATAATTTAACCATTGAATACTCTTCCCTAAACTAGTCCACGGTCCTAGAATAGAGTTGTTTCGAGAATGGGAAAGATGCATAGACAACAACCAATCCTAAATCAAACGATAGATCTAAGTCAATCAAACAAGTTGATCAGGCTCATAAAATCAAACATAGATCATGGGATGAAGCACAAGAGTATCAATAAAGACCTAGGGATAAAGAGATTACCAAAATTTCACAACTTCATAATAAAGCTTCCTTGATTGAATAAACTCAAGAGGAGAGTTAGTTCTCCATTACAAAGAATACTCTAATCTTTATTGAAAGAACAATTGATTGACAAATAAGTTGGATCTCCTAAAAACCTAGAAAGGTTCCCCTTAAATAGCCCCAAGGATCAACCTTTTCGGACTAAATAAGATAGGAAACCGAAAGATAAGAAAGGAAACAAGATAGAAATGGTGAAATCTCGTCCGCGTGAAAGTCGGCCATCACCGCGACCGCAGCATCACTACCGCGCCCGCGGCGGTCCTCAATCGTTCAAATGCTGAGTCGGCTTCTACCGTGACCGCGCCACAGACAGCGCGACCGCGGCCTTCATGGTTCTTCATGGATCGTCTCTTCACGCCACCGCGCCCGCGTCATAGACAACGCGACCGCGATATCCATGCAGTGGAGAATCTTCGTCTTTAAGCTCTTTAACTCTTGTCTCTTCACAACTTGTGTCTTCGGTCTTCATATTACAATAACGCTCAAAACTAACCTAAACACTCTCTAAATCATCTCAAAATACAAGAGTTATCCTATACAAAATAGACTGAATCAATAATACATAACAAATTAACATACTCAGTGTTACATAATATTACAAAGTATACTGCATGAGAAATTAACCTAAAAACGTGTATTTATGTATCATTTAATAAGTTTACTAAACAAGTTGCATAACAATATAGGGGGTTGTCAAAAGTTTTTAGTCTATATTGCATAATATTACCAGGTATAATGCATAAGAAATTAACATACTCAGTGTTACATAATATTACAAGGTATAATGCATAAGAAATTAACATACTCAGTGTTACATAATGTTACAAGGTATAATGCATAAGAAATTAACCTAAAACACGTGTATTTATGTATCATTTAATAAGTTTACTAAACAAGTTGCATAACAGTATAGGGGGTTGTCAATAGTTTTTAGTATATATTGCGTAATATTACAAGGTATAATGCATAAGAAATAACTCGGAATAAAACTACTACCTTTGACAAACCGACGTTTGTTCTTGCTTTTCATCTTGAGAGAATTTGCCATCTGCTCTTACTTTAAAATATTGTATCAATGAAATTCATGTCAAACTCAATCGAAACACAAACAAGTCCCAACAATCATTCACTAACCTTGTAGCTCATTCATACTTGTTTGCTGCATCAAAAGAAAAAGAAGACACCAAATAGACATCATCAACATCTATTATGAAAAATTGACTTAAAATCAATTCATATCGAGAAAACAAAACAAAAAAAGAGAGCAAGTGCTTGGGAAATTCTTTAAGGAGAAAAACAAGAAAACGTTGATTGCTCTTTGATCATATTAATCGTCCCTCTTAATTAATTAAGAAGAAAGAAATCCAAAACCAAGCTCGAGTCTTAATGGAACCAAGATCTACTGAAATTCCCACGAATGAGGAGACATAAAAATACGTTACGATCTTCATGGGCACGATTTCAGAAGAAACGCAACCAATTCAAAACGATGGAATCAAAACTAGCGGCTTGAACAAAACATGGACAAAGATGCCGTTTCTAACAGAGAAGACGAAATCGATTTTCCAAATCAAATTAGGAACAAAAGAAGAGTTGAAAGTGCAAACCAAGGATGATTTCGCCAAAAGATCCACCGCCGATCGATTTTCGCTAAATGATTGCTCAGAGGATCGGAGTGTTTGTTAACGAGAAGTTGAATGGAGGAAGAAGGGAAAAGGGAGAAATTGAAAAATGGATGAAGAAGGGAGAAATTGAATGGAGAGAGTTTGTTAGCGAGATTTAGGGGATTTGATTAATGGGATATTGGAAGCGGGTTGTGGCCAGGGTCGTGTGACCCGGCCGGGTCATGGGCCGGGTCACAGTCGGGGTCGACCTCTTTTGCCCGCGGCCGCGTTATCCAGACCCGGACCCGACCGGGTCACGGCCCGGGTCGTGGCCCGGGTCACTTCATTTCCTCCCATTTACGCGTGTGTTCGGTTTCCAGCCTCGGACCCAGCCGGGTCACGGGCTGGGTCGGCCCCCGGGTCACGCGACGGCGCCCCTCTTTTCCTCTATTATCCCTCTTTTCCTTTTAGGGTTGTATAAATACCTCTCCTTCACCTTGGGAGTTCAATCTTCTTTCCCCCTTTGGGGACTTTTTCCCATTTTAGAACTTTGGTCACTTGTGAAGAATTGGAGAAAGTGTTGGAGATTCTTCCCTCTTTTCAATCAATTGAATGAAGTTTGGTATGGATTTCCTTCTCTCTTCTTCTTTTCTCTTGTTCTCCATGGATTGCTAAATTCCCAAATCCTAGGGTTTGGAGAAAACCTTATGGATTTTAGGTAGCCTTGAAATGCTTGCTTGAATTGAGATTGGAATTGTGGTTTGTGTCAATCCTATATGCTTAATGCCAAATTGATTGTTATTTGAGACTTGTTGTTGATTAGAACCGAGAGGTTAGGTTGTCAATAGGGAGATAGGTTAGGGACTTGTGTTGAGAGACCTCCTCTCTAACTTGAACTATAGGATTGATTGATTGAGGTCCCTTAGAAATGAGAATTGATTTGGGAACTCTTGAGAGGTTGACCTACCGATAGAGGGTTGAGTTAGACGGGCTCACTCAAGCCACGACGGTGGATGAGGGCTTGAACCGATTGAGCCGCTATTGAGCCTAAAGGGCCTAGTCTTGGATCAAGCCACGAAAGTGGATGATTATCATATTCTAGGTACGATTTGTTTGATTCGATAAGATTAGACAATGATTCTAGGTAGACACCTCCAAACCATGATTTGATCTAGATTCTTGTATGCTTTCAAAGTGTTGCTTAGATCCATAGTGTGAGTACTTAGACTCTAGGATTTCTTTTTCCCTTATTCATATTTGCATCATCTTGTTGCTTGTTATCTTTGTTTGCTAGTTGATTAGTTTAAGTTTCTTCCATCCTTAGTTGCCTCATATTTGCCTAGCTACTTTGATTGTCGGTTCACCAACTCTACTAAAGTCCTAGAGATCGACACCTTGGTACTACGCGACCCGTACACTTGCGGTATTGGTCTAGTAGCCTATCAAGTTTTTTGGCGCCGTTGCCGGGGACTTTTGCTAGTTTTGGTTGTTTCCGATATCCGGTAGTCTAGATCCTTTTGCTTTTGATTTTGGTTCTTTTTGTTTTTGATTGTAGGTTTCTTAGACCATGAGTATGTTGAGACTTGAGCAATGGGAATATGAACACTTTCATGAGTACTTCTCTAGATTTCTACAAGTGGTGCAAGAACATGATGCTTGGGGTTATCAATACCACAAGTTTGAGTTGTGCAAGTGCATAGTTGAGGGTATGAATCCCGCAACTTTTGATTTGGCAATGTACATGAGTAAGGGGAGATTATGGGATATGGGAAGTGATGAGTGTTGGGACTTCTTTTGCTTCATGAGCGATGAGTGTATGCAAGTTGAATCTCCACCGACACCTCAACCGGATGAAACTTCTTATGCTTATCTTGAGAGTTTGGTAGAGGATCTTGCCAACAAAGTCAATAGCTTGGTTGTGGAGCATTGTGAAAGGTGTGATTCTTCTCTCCACTCAACAACCACTTGCCCATTCTATGAGTATGAGAAAGCGGGAGACATCACATTGGAATCCAATGACCATGAGTTATATGTGCCAAATGAAGACATTGTCGTCATGGATGAGCCCTTAGAACTCAACGAGCTTGATGGATCCCGGGGTGATGAGATGGAGAGTTCCGATGCTTTGAAAGAGATGGGTGATCTATGTGACGATGAGAGGTTCTCTTATTATGAATTAGAGGATGAGAGGTTCTTTGATGATGGATTAGAGGATGATGAAAGAAATGAGCAAGATTCCGTCATTGAGGTGTGTCCTTCACCAATGGGCCCTCCTCCTATTCTCTCTACTTGGGAATCTCCTCTCTCGGTCTTCGATAACCCTTGTAAGTTCTTCCCTAACTTCTCTCCCATTGTCATTCAAGATGTGCATGAGGAAAAACCATGTTTAGAGCCTAAAGTGGAATCTAGAGTTTACTATGAGGTTGCTGTTGGGACGCTATCAAGAACGCTTGCGTACTTGTTAGTGTACCACACAACCGTCCCTTAGTTTTGATATGACAAACTCACTTTGGTTTTAATAAAGTTGTCCAAGTGTTCAGGAACGCCAGTGATCAAAAGGACAACAAGTGTGTATGGGCGTCCCATAAGCTTAGGGACGCTAGCTAACAGGAAGTAAGGACCAGCCAGAGACTACTTGAGCAAGGACGGAGTTCCAAAGCAAGTAGGAACGCAAGAAAGGAGTCCTTACTCACTAGCCGACAGGATGACATCACTCGACAATGTTTGATCATCCAAGGAGACGTGGAGACCGATCCTGTAGCGGAGTCCAACACTACGTGGCGGACGATCCTGTTGCAGAGTTCATCAACACGTGGCGGCCGATCCTGTAGCGGAGTTCATCATACACAGCTGGATACAGGAAGCTTACTCATCACCGCCCTACTACGTGGAGGAAGATCTTGTAGCCACGTCCATGAAGGGCATGATCGTCCCAGAGAAAAGACACCCTTCCCCAAGTCCTATAAATAGCCCCAAGGCATTTATTGTGACGCTAACGTTTTCAGGAATATTCAGAGAGAATCAGAGGAAAGCAACTCACTCAAGAACACGAAGAACTAACTCAAGAAATCAAGAACAGTGCTAGAACTTGTGTTAGATCGAGTGAGACTTGTAACCAAATCACAAAATCATTTTGTAACAGAAAACCCAAAAGAGAGAGAGAGAGTTCTGCGAAGTACTGCAGAACGTAGGAATAGAGTCCTTTGGTAGATTGAACTAGCTTAAGTTGTAGGCTTAAAGGAGTTCTTTACAAGTGAACTTAGGGAAAAGCTAAGTATTAGAGAACTGTAAAGGCTCGCCAGTACAACTGTAAGATCGTTCAATAGAAAGGAAAGAACTATTCAAAAATCCTCCAAGGAGGTAGAGGTTTACACTCAAGGACTACTTGGCCTTGAGTGGTTCCTCTATAATTCACTGCGTTCATCTATTATCTGTTTAGTACTTAATTTCCGCTGCATTACTCAAGGACGCCCTTAATCCTCGTAGGGACGCCTAACCTAAGGACGCCTTTACCAAAGTAAAGGACGTCCCTCAGTACTAACGATCCAACAATTGGTATCAGAGCAGGCGCTCTAGATTCTTATTGAGTTGCAGGTAAAGATGGACATGGAACCCATTGGAATTTCTTTTGTGAAGCCTCCACGCCTGACGGACGGCAACTTCAACCGCTGGAAGACAAGGTTTGAAAATTTCTGCAGAAGTCAAAATTATCAATGTTGGAAGGTCATTATGAACGGAGATCTCAAAGTTCCCGCTGACAAAGCTGATAAGGAGGACGAGTGGAGTCCTGACGAGTTCAAGCTGATGGAAACCAACGCAAAAGATATTTGCTTCCTTCAAGCGTCCTTATGCGAAAGGGACGCCACTCGAGTTAGCAACTTGCCAACAGCGAAACAACAGTGGGAAGCTCTTGAGAAGTTCCATGTAGGAACCGCTGAAATGAAGGAGGACGTTCAGCTGAAAATCAAGAAGGAGTTCTATGCTTTTAGTATGCTGCCAAATGAAACGGTGAATGACTACTCATACCGTTTTGAGGCCCTTGTCACCAAGATGAGGAACTTGGGCATCCCAGAAACAGAAATCTCCATGAGGAATAGAGTTCAAGTGGTCATTGATGGTTTGACCGGAGTCTGGAACTTTGACAGGACAACGTGCAAAGAGAATACAACCAACAAAACTCTAGATATGGAAGAAATCTATGGGAAGCTCAGGCAGTACGAAGAAAGAAGGATCTCTGACATGGCTAAACTTGGACAGAATCCTCAAACTGATCTTGCTTTGGCGTCCACAACACCAGAGTACGCTGAGTATCTTCGTCGTCAAAGAGAAATTTCCTTAATGGTGGAAGCTAACAAGAACGAGAATCGCGAAAAGATGCGCGTTCAAGCCTTAAAAGAGAAAGAAAGCAAGACTAAGGAACAGCTTGATGAAGAGGAAGAAGTTGCTCTCTTTAACAAAGTTCTCCGTGTCTTTGGCAAAAGGAATAAATACTTCAACAAACACAAGATGCCCAAGAAAGAAAGTCCCAAGTACACTGAGGCAGAGATGAAAGAACTTACCTATTACAAATGCAACAAGAAAGGACACTTTGCTAAAAAATGTACAACGGGAATGACCTCAAAGGAGATGAAGACAAAAGCTCTCATTGGAGCGTTCGCATCTGCATGGGACAATGTCAGTTCTGATGATGAAGAACCGGATGAGCAAGAGGCGTACGTAGCTATTGCGGACGCTTCTGATAATGAACAAGTAGCGTTCATGGCTATGGAGGACGCCACAGTTATTGAGGAGGACGCTCCGAAATCTTAAAATGAGATAACTCGTGAATCTATGATGAGTTCTTTAGAAAATTGTTCCAAATCCAAGCTCATTAAACTCATTGGTAAAATCATGGAAGAAAGTGAAAATGAAAATATTGTGGCTGAATGTGAGAACTGCTCTACAGTGTCTTTGAAATTGGAATCCTCATATGAAGAAAACAAATCTCTAAAAACTGAAGTGATGTGCCTTAAACTAGAGAACGCCAAGCTTAGGAAAGAAGTGAAGGTGTTAGGAAAGAGTCCTATCATTGAGGAAGTTAGACCAATGGTCTTCGTCCCAGCCAAGAGAGGACTAGGATACGAGTCTGACTCTAGGAACTCTCTCCCTAGCGATTTTGAGGCTAGCAAAACTTCATAACTTGAACTTGAAAAGGAGAAAACAAAGAATCTTCTTGAAAGAATTAGAGTCCTAGAAAGTGGAGAAAAAGGTCAAGAGGACTACTATACTAATTCCACCAGTCATAAAATTTACAAGAAAATTGCTAGAGGGGACGGCTCAAAGGTGTGCAATCCCCAAAAGATGAAGCAAAACAAAATTCAATGTCCCAATAAGAAGTACTATCTTGGTACTTACTATAGGACGTGCTGGTACTGTGGACAAGGAGATCACTTCAAATATGATTGTTTAAAACTGAAGGAAGATGTTGAAAATGGAAAAGTTGCTAGGACTAACAATGAAAATGCTAAGTCCGTTCCAAAAGCTAATTCTAGGCGTCCTAGACGTTCTAGAAGTTCTTTCCGCAAGCATGCCAATTCTAATGATGTTAACATAAATGACTATATGCCAGAACCAGAGTTCTATTATTGTAATGAGCCAGGTAAGGAACACCTTGCCTGGGTCGCCAAGAACTAATCTTGTTTTGGCAGGTGGAAGTGAGGGGACGCCCATGGATCATTGATAGTGGCGCCTCAAATCATATGACAAGAAGCCAGATCCATCTCACTTCTATCCAAAGTAGTGCCATGGGAGGAACTGTCTCGTTTGGCAACAAGGGCAAGGGAAAGATCAAGGGGACGGGAACTGCCATTCTTAATCCGTCCATCAAAGCAACAAATGTCAGTCTTGTTGAAGGACTTGGCTTCAATCTCCTTAGCGTTTCTCAAATGTGTGATCAAGGTGAAAACCTAGTCACATTTGACTCAAAGGAGTGCCTTGTTATCAACAAGAAGTCCAACAAAGTTGTTCTCAAAGGAGTACGCCAAAACAATGTCTACATCTTCAACCAGGAGTTCAAGCCTAAGTCAGAATTATGTCTATCTGCTTCAATGAAGGACGCTGATCTCTGGCATCGCCGACTTGGCCATGCTGGACCAAGCACGATCTTCAAGCTTCACCAAAGAAATCTTGTGAAGGGACTTCCCCGAATTGATCCTGAGACTGTTAAACAGTGCGAAGCCTGTATCAAAGGGAAGCAAACAAGAACGTCTTTCAAGTCCAAGAACGAAGTCAACACAAAGAAGCCTTTGGAACTTCTCCATATGGATCTTTGTGGACCAATGAAAACGTTGAGCTACGGTGGAAATAGGTACATTTACGTTCTTGTAGATGATTTTTCTCGATTCACTTGGGTTCTTTTCTTAGTGTCAAAAGCAGATTGTTTCAATGCGTTCAAAGTCTTCATCAAACAAGTGGAAGTTGCCCTCGAGACGCCTCTCAAAGCCATAAGATCAGACCATGGAATGGAGTTCCAAAATTCAGAGTTCCTGGCCTACTGTGATCAACATGGAGTCTCGCACAACTTCTCAACACCAAGGACTCCTCAACAAAATGGAGTTGTGGAATAAAGGATAGGACGCTAGAGGATATGGCAAGAACTATGCTCTTGGCTAATAGCGTTCCCAAGTACTTCTGGGCAGAAGCTATTGCTACAACATGTTACATCATCAATCGTGCCATGATACGTCCTTTGCTAAAGAAGACGTCTTATGAGTTGGTGCATGGAAGGAAGCCTCGCATTGACTATCTCAGAGCTTTTGGATGCAAGTGTTTCGTTCACAACAGTGATAAAGAAAAACTTGGAAAATTTCATGCAAGGAGTGATGAAGCCATATTCCTTGGATACTCTCTTACCAGCAAAGCATATAGAGTTTTCAACAAAAGGACTCTAAAGCTTGAGGAGAGTATTCATGTTCTGTTCAAAGAAAGTTCTTCTCACAAAGAAAAACCAAGTAAGAAAGACCGCTCTTCTTCACAACAGCAGGACGACTCTGAAGACGAAGTTGAAGGTTGGTCCTCTGAAAAATACTATGTTCCTAAGGACGCTGCTCCAAATCCTGAAGAAGTCTCAGTAGACGTTCCCAGTATCATCCAGGGAGTTCCCTCTCGTAGTGAATCCCCAGTTCAACAGGATGTGGCTGAATCAAGTCAACATGGTGAGCAACGTCAAGGTGTGGACGCTTTCTCTGAGGGGGAACGCACCGAAGACGATGCTCAAAGTGATAGTGATGATTCTGATGAAGAGGTTGATCCAAGATTTGCTCAATTATTTCAAAGAGAGTCCCGCTTCTCTAGGGACCACCCAACATCTCAAATTGTTTCTGATCCTTCTCAAGGAGTTCAAACAAGGTCAGCCGCAAGCAAGTCCCAGAGTAAAAATTTAGCGTTTTGTGCTTTCAATGCCTTTGTCTCTATGGTGGAACCAAAGAACATCGAATAAGCACTTCAGGACGCTGACTGGATTCAAGCAATGCAAGAAGAACTAAATCAGTTCGAAAGGAACAAAGTTTGGAATCTCGTCCCACGTCCCAAAGGCAAAAATATCATAGGGACGCGATGGGTGTTCAGAAATAAGCTTGATGAGAGTGGTCGTGTATCAAGGAACAAGGCAAGACTGGTGGCTCAAGGATTCAAGCAAGAGGAAGGCATAGACTATGATGAAACCTTTGCTCCTGTTGCTAGAATTGAGGCCGTTCGTCTTCTTATTGCCTTCGCCGCTCACAGAGGATTCAAGTTATTCCAGATGGACGTCAAGACTGCCTTTCTCAATGGAAAGCTAAAGGAGGAAGTGTACGTTGCTCAGCCGCCTGGCTTCGAGGACGCCGATCACCCAGATCATGTGTACTACTTGGACAAAGCGCTTTATGGACTCTAGCAAGCCCCTCGTGCATGGTACGACAGGTTTGCGTCCTTTCTTTTGTCTAATGGTTATACAAGAGGTTCAATTGATAAAACTTTGTTCATAAAGAAATTTCACAAGGACATTTTAATTGCCCAAGTCTATGTTGATGATATAGTCTTTGATAGTACTAACATGAACCTTGTAGATGAGTTCAAGTCCTAAATGAGTAGTGAGTTTGAGATGTCCCTCATTGGAGAACTCAATTTCTTCTTGGGACTTCAAATCAATCAACTCAAAGAAGGGACGCGCATTCACCAATAAAAATATGTCCGTGAAATGCTTGAGAAGTATGGGATGAACACGTCCAAACCTGTTGCAACACCTTGTTCTCCCAACTCGCGTCTTTACGCAGATGAACAAGGGAAGGACGTTGATCAAAAGCTTTACAGAGGAATGATTGGCTCTTTGCTATACTTGACCGCAAGCCGTCCCGATATCATGTTTGCCGTTTGCTTGTGTGCACGCTTCCAGGCAAATCCAAAGGAGTCCCACATGCAAGAAGTTAAGAGGATCTTTCGCTACCTCAAAGGACACGACGATCTTTGTCTTTGGTACCCTAGGAAGACGTCCTTCAAGCTAGTTGGGTACTCGGACGCTGATTATGCTGGTCATGTGATTGATAGAAAAAGCACTTCAGGAATGGCACAGTTCCTTGGTTCATGCCTAGTCTCTTGGGGATCTAAGAAACAGAACTCTGTGGCGCTTTCAACTGCGGAAGCCGAGTACGTTGCTGCTGCCTCTGTGGCCTAGTTAATATCCATTGCCAACTTGATTATTGATCATTGATTATCAAAATTCTCTTTTTACCTTGACTAATCTATTGCGGAATGCTAATAACCCAACTTCATGGCATTATTAATCCTACTTCAATTCTAGTTATTAGCCCGACCGGTACTAACAACCCTAATTATCAAATAACCTAGGAGACCTCCTAGATTCAGTTCGCCAACAGCATTAAGATTCAAGTTTCAATAGAAACATGCATGCAGAGTAACCAGAGATCCAAATAACATGCAATTGAATTCTCTTCTTTAATCAATTAGTCCTACCAGTCCTAGATTGATTAAAGGTTCTACTTATGATCTAATTAACACCAACCGGTAATTAGAAAGATCTAGTTGTAATTCATCCTAGAAATCATATTACGCGATCAAGCTAATAAAACCCTAGGCTGAAATTAAGCAATCAAGCACAGAGAAAACAATCTAGTGAAGGGAAATTAAGAACAATCAAACCTCACAATAATACTTTGTTCACAACTTCAATTAACTAGTTAAGCAAAAAGTGTTTAGTTGTTCAAAGACATTGAAAAGCTTACAATTCGTCCAAAGGATTCTTGTTCTTCTTAAAGCTCCAACAACAATTCAAAGTCAAGCGTTATGAGATAATAAAACCTAGAAACTAATATCCAAAAATATATCTAAGAGGTTTCTAAAAATATTATCCAAAATAAGTTTCAACCCAAAAGGCCAAGCCCATACAAAAATATCATTCTTCTCGCGGACGCGGGTGAAAGCGCGGGCGAAGCCATGAAAACTCGGGCGCGTTTCTGTGGCTGTGCCCGAGTTTTCAAGCCAGAAGCTCTGCTGTGGAAACGCGGGGTACGCCTCTAAAGCGCGGGCGCGCTTTCGTGTTTGTGCCCGAGTTTCCAAGCCTGTACCAACGAGACTTTCAATAACTTCGGGTATTTGATTTCTTCTTTAGCTTTCATCCATGCACACTCCTTTGGCACCTTCAAGCTCACTTCCAAGTCCACCATCACAATGAATCCGGCACTCGATCAATCATATCTGCAAATATCAACCAAACGAGTGTAGATTCCGAATCTTCCAACACTAGAGCTAAACTACAAAATAAGGGAAAATCTACCTAAAAATGCATGGAAAACTAATCAAAACATGTCCTAAACACTACAACCTATATGCTCTATCAGACGTTGTCTTACACAACAAAATACTTAAACGAAATAAACGATACAAGAAAACACAAGTAAGGAAACGATTTATAGAGGAATCCCACTTAGATCAACTAGTCTAGATGGGTAATCCTCTACCTCTAAGGAGGATTTTGAATGACTTCCTTATAATTGTATTACGTGAGTCCTTACAACAATTACACAAGTGAATTTCACACTTCCCGAAACTATAGGATTCGTTTCCTACAGTTTACTACTTAAATTTCTGTAAGCCCTAGCTATCTTTGCCTAACACAACAAACATAGAGTACAAAGGAAATCCAACCTTCCTGTGTTCACTAGTCCCTAGGAAACACACAGTTCTCTTGATTACAAATAGGTTTGATCTTTAGTGGACTTCTTCTTCCCGATCTGGTTGTTGTTGATATGAGGAACTGTCACCGCGTTAAGTGATGGAAGTAAGGCCAACTCTACAAACAAAATCTACCAAGTGTCAAGGCCTCGGGTGATGTCGTCATCGCGCTGGGAGTAGGTGCAAGTGGGCGACGTCTAATCCAAGTGGGAGACGTCCCATCCAAGCAAGTGGATGGGCGGCACCGCGGCCACCCCCCCCCCCAGCACGCCAATAAGGGTGTGACACGTGCATGGGAAACTCCTATCCCACATCGACACTTTACTAGACCCCAGCCTCGAGCTCGACTATACATTGCGAGCTCCACACACTAAATAAGGGATCCGAGACCTCGCGAATCAATACTAGGTCTCGAGTAAAAGATCCTTGTTGTAATTCGATACAATGAGCGCGCAAACAGAGTTAGATCATGCATACTTGTAACCCTTCATCCCTCACTTCTTAACCAATTACACTTATCGCGTTAGCTTGCTCTAAACACCAACTTGTATCTTTGTCGTTGTCTCGGCTATCTTTGTCACTCTCAATGCATTCACCTACTTGTGTTTCCGGGTTTCCACATTGGCACCGTACGTGGGGAAATACTTCACTCTAAGTAAGCACCACGTCAACTTTAAAGGATCATTGGATGCCAACAACAACAACGCTTACTACACGGACAAGGCAGCCTTCGGGATGTAGCCGTCTCCATGGTAGTACTATGAGTAACCTCCCGCGATGCCCTAGGTTGTGCCAATGCCAGGCTAAAACCCCACGATGCCCCAGGCTGCGCCCATGCCAAGCTAGAACCCCGTGATACCCCAGGCTGCGACCATGCCAGGCTGAAACCCCGTGATGGCCCAGGCTGCGCCCATGCTAGGTTGGAACCCTACGATGCCCCAAGCAGTGCCCATGCCAGGCTAGAACCACGCGATGCCTCGGGCAGCGCTCGTTCCAAGCTGAAATCCCGCCTACCACCAACACACACCCTTTCAAGGGTACATGCATGTGGAGTACTACCACGAGTACGTGCCAGCGCGAGAGCCATATGTGGAGGAATACTCCATCAACAAAAGCTCCACAAGTCAAGAGGTTGACTAGGAGGGCCCCCACGCGCTGCCCCTTTCCAACCAGTATTTCCCAGAGCACGTCCCGACTCACCATCAAGGCTAGGGGGCTTACCCCGTGCACCATCCACCGTACGTCCTTGATTATGCCGTAGGATATGGCCCCAGGCCGGTGTATCATGGCCAGGTCCAATCAAGCACCTACGATCAGTCCTCCAGCAATGACATGAGCGTAGCGCGGGGCCGCTCCAACCGTTCTAACCGCTCTAGCCATCATCTAGGAGGAGCCCATATGGGAGTCCATTCTCCACCTTCATCCAGGAGAAGCCCATGCCAAAGGATTTTCAGAAGCCTTCCATGCAACAATTCGACGGCACCAGAGACCCTAGCGACCATGTCAAGCAGTTCCTCGCTCATATTACGTTCAACACCTACAATGACGCCATGTATTGTTGGGTCTTACACTCCAGCCTTCGCACTGCGGGAATGATGTGGTTCATGAACCTCCCAATGGGCTCCATCAATTCTTTCCAGCAGCAATTGCGGCAGGTCACCTCCCATTTCAACGGGTCGAGGAAGCGCATGAAGACGGCAAAGGACGTCATGAGTGTGATTCAAGGAGAAAATGAGGCCCTTTCCACCTTCTTCACCCGGTTCGTCAACGCGACGTCTGAAATACAACACCTTGAGGACACTTCCGCCCGCGATATGCTCATCCACAACCTTCGGGAAGATGACTTCCATGTCAAAATGTGCGGGAAGGTCCTCCACAGTTATGAGGATGCCTGCAACTCCGTCACAAAACGAATCTTCACGGAGGACGCTGTAGGCAAGCCTACTCAATATCGCGGGAAGGGCAAGGCCAAGGCCACTCGGGAGGCCCTCACGGTGTCCACGACCCCGTCAAATCGTCAAGAGAGGCAGCTACGTGGTCGGAGAACCCGCGGTGGCGGTGGACGTGGTCATCGTCGCGGTAACAATTCCGGTAATAATCGCAACCGTTACAACAACAACGATCACTTCACCGGAGCCAACAAAGTGGAGCTCGGCCCAAGGGCCGACGACCATCCGCCTGCATAGGCTAACACTTTGGCCCAAACCGCGCCAATTTGGGAGCGGGGAAACCCCAACAACCTTAAAGTCTACGTTAATACCATCGAGGGAGGATCCACTCTGGGGGGATCCAGTGCGGGGAGAGAAAGCTATACATTCGTGCCTTAACGTCCGGCGGCTCCATCAATAATCTTGGGGAAACTGCCAACCCGCATGTAGATATCACCTTCCAGCCCATAGACTCCCACGAACTGATCACCCCCCACTCTGAAGCAATGGTGGTTCACGAGGTGATCGCCACAAAGATCGTGAAATGAATCATGGTGGACACGGGGGCCTCGATGGACATCCTATACTATGATGTATTCGCCCAGCTCAGGATCTCGACGTCGATGCTCATGCCCTACGGAAGGAAGCTCACTTGCTTCTCCAGAAATGAGGTCGACGTTGCAAGCTTGGTCACCCTATAGATGACCTTAGGGGACAACCCACACGCCCGCCGAACCGAGCCCATCGAGTTCACCATCGTTCGGCTTCCCTCCATCTACAACACGATCATGGGACACACCTTGATGATGTTTCAGGCCGTGGTTTCCATCTACCAGCTGGTGTTGAAATTCCCGGTGGAAGGCAGGGTGGGGGTAGCTCATGGTCAACAAATCAAGGCCCGCAAATGCTATGAGGCCTCCACTCGTACCAGACCGTCCGCGTACACAATCACAGGGGGTCGAAGCGCGGAGCTTAATGTGTGGAAAGAAAGGGAGCGCGAGCCCCTCGGGGAGTATGAGAAGGTGACGATCTCCCCCTTTCGCAATTCGTTGGAACATTTCTTTGTGGGGGACTACATGACCGGATCGGACGCGGTGGACCCTCCAGGACCTTTTAGTCCATTCCCGCGATGTCTTCACTTGGACCGCGGCAGACTTAAAGGGCATCCTACCAGAGCTCGCACTCAATTCACTCTGAATAAGCTTAGACGCGAGGCCCGTTTGCTAAATGCGTCGCAAGACAAACGAGGAGCGCGCTAGTGCCGGCAACACGGAGGTGGAAAAGTTGTTGTGCAAGATGTCAAATACCGCACTTGACTCTCAAACGTGGTGTGGTGAAGAAGTCCAACGGCAAGTGGCGCATGTCCGTCGACTTCAAAGACCTCAACAAGGCTTGTCCCAATGATAGCTACCCACTCCCGTCTACCGACTATCTGGTTGACTCCACTGCCGGTCACAACGCGTTGAGTTTTTTTGACGAGTACACTGGCTACAACCAGATTGCCATGGAACCTTGGGATCAAGAGGCAACCGTGTTCATTACTCAACGCGGGATGTTTTGTTACAAGGTGATGCCGTTTGGCCTAAAGAACGCGGGCGCCACCTTCCAGCGCCTGATAGACCACGTCTTCAGTAAGCTGATGAAGCGAAGAGTCTCGGAGTATGTCGACAACATAGTGGTCAAGAGCCACACCGCGTAGGAGCACATGGTTGACTTAGTTGAGGTATTCCAAACCCTGCGCGCTCACTAGATGCGCTTAAACCTAGAGAAGTGCACCTTCGGGGTAACCTTGAAGAAATTCCTCGAGTTCATGATCAATGCTCGCGGGATAGACGTCAACCCCACCAAGGTGGCTGCAATCTTGGAGCTGTGTTGGCCCACCTCGTGGAATGAGGTCCAATGGCTGGCTAGCGTGATCAATTATTTCGGTCGTTTCTAATCCAGACTGTCCGACCACGCACTTCCTTTCTTCCCTTGCCTCAAGAGCACCACCACGTTCATCTGGACCGAGGAGATGGAGACCGTGTTCCAGACACTGAAGGTCTATCTTGCTGGTCTCCCAACGCTCTCACCGCCTATATGAGGGGAGGACCTCCAACTATATATCACTGTCGGTCAGCACACTATTAGCGCGGTGCTCACTCGTAATTACAACTACCCTGTTTAGTTCACCGAACAGGGTGCTCCAGCCTACGGAGCATCAGTACTCACCAGCGGAGAAGATGTCCCTAGCGGTTGTTGTGGCCACTAGAAAGCTTTGTCCTTACCTCTACGCGCACCCCATCCAGCTCCTGTCCGACCTCCCTCTGCTGCAAACATGGCATCGACCCACATTATCAAGAAGGATGATGAAGTCGGCCCTGAAGTTGTCCAAGTTCAATATCTCATACCATCCGCGGACCGCGATCAAGGCGCAGGCCCTTGCAAACTTCGTGGTCGAGGTCACCTGCCTTGACACTAACGAGAGCCCCGACGAGTGGAAGGTTTTTGTGGACGGCTCGCATTTTGACTTTTGGACTAAGATTTTAGGCAATGAAGCGTCAACACGTAGCCAGAGAATCGCCTGCGCATCTTGGGTCAGTGGCAAATCATTGGGAAACTCAAAGTCAGTTGAACATGGAAGGATCTGAGGTTATCTCCGATACAAGATAGATTCTTTTACGATTATGCCGTTAGAAGATAGAATTTGGTAGATGATTTGTTGGTTTTAGATAAGATTGTATCTTTGGGAGAATTTTGGCTCAAACATTTTGGCGCCCACCGCGGGGCTGTGATCGATACAACCACTAGTAGAACCACCATTCGAACATCTTCTCAGATCAAAGAGCGCGATGTCATGAAACGGGACCAAGAGCGTTAAAACTCCAGTCTCCAATGACGATCAAAACTTTGGAGACCAAGGAAACCGATCTCAGGACGAGGAGATGTCCGATCTTCATCAACGCATGCAACTTCTCCAGAAGGAGTTGAGTGATCAAAAAAGCTTCTATGATTCTCACGTAGAACGCCTCACAAAGGAGAACAACCAACTCAAGCAACAATATGAGGTTTTGGCCACCGGGCGTCGGTCATTCCGCGTCACCCGACGCACCGACGGTATAGTGAGGAGGCTCGATTTCAATGCTGGAGAAGGAACGTGAGGGGAAAACGTGGATCTGGACGCGCGAGAAAAAACACCCGTGTTACGAGAAGAAGCTACAGAGCCCACCGATCAAACCCGCCGCGAGGAAGTCTTC
Organism: Polygonum aviculare; assembly: GCA_934048045.1. Taxonomy (NCBI): domain Eukaryota; kingdom Viridiplantae; phylum Streptophyta; class Magnoliopsida; order Caryophyllales; family Polygonaceae; genus Polygonum; species Polygonum aviculare. The sequence continues at coordinate 11,475,828 of OW204025.1, read as the reverse complement.
CACGACGATGATCCTCTAATAAATCTCTGGTCAGCGGCTAGGCCACGCCGATCACCATCACGAGATTTTTGGTTTGACGATGAGGACACTAATGAAGAAGATCACGAGAGGCGTATGCCGGTCAACCTCGACGCGGCCATACGAAAGAAGGTGACTGAACAAATTGGCGTCATCGCCGATCAGTTCAGAATGGGTCAAAGGGGTTTCTAGCCTTTGGAGCTTAAGGCACCCGACGTTTTTGAAGAATCTCCATTCTCTTGTCGAATCACTCAGGTAGAAATCCAAAAGAAATTCACTGACCCTAACGAAAGATGATGACCACGTACAACGGGGCAACTGACCCCAACGAGCACGTGGCTCTTTATTGACAAAAGATGATGACGAGCGCAGTTCCTTCCCATTCAAAAGAAGCAGTAATGTGCAAAGGGTTCGGCACAACCCTAACAAGTCCAACCCTAACCTAGTTCATTAATCTCCCACGTGGGAGTATCGGTTCCTTTGCTGATCTTTCGGACGCTTTCCGTTCTTAATTCGCAAGCGGTCGCAAGTTTGAGAAGCAGTCCAGCAACCTTTACCGGATCAGCCAAAAGTATCAAGAAACTACTAAAGAATTTTTGGATCGTTTCAACCGCGAGAAGGTCTCCATCCCATGATGCGACGTTACTATCATAGTTGAAGCATTCCAACAAGGGGCTACTCACGATGGTGGCTTATACAAGGAACTCACTAAACACCCTTTCTTTACCTTTGAGGAAGTACAAGCCAGGGCCTTGGCGCATGTCCAATTAGAGGAAGAAAGGTCTCTATGGCAGAGATCTTCAGAAGTAGAAAGGGCTGAAAAGAGGTGTCTTGTCGATGGTCGCAAAGGGTCAGCCGATCAAAGAAAGGAATGGTGCATCCATCCTTACTCATGTCCTAACCGCGGAGAGATCAACATGACCAAGATTCGAGCCACAAACGACAGAAGCCGAGAGGCCCCACCACCTTCGCTGGATATCTAGGTACAAGCTGCTACGAAACATGACCAGGCTAGGATAACATGTGAGGTGGCCAAGAAAAGACAAATCCCCCAGCCCGACAGAGATACCTTCAAGTGGTGCGATTACCACAAATATCATGGGCATTGGACTCACGACTGCATAATGCTCCGAAAGGAATTGGCTCGCCTGATTGCTGAAGGGAGAATCAAAGATGTGGCACCAGATGCCCGGGTACCCAAAGAGATGTTGGAGAATCTCCAATCCGAGCCGTAAGGGAGAAGAGATCCCCCAACACCAGACAGAGTTTTCAAAGTGATATCTAGGGGATCGAACATTTGTGGGCTAACATACTCGGCCGCAAAGCGCTAGGCGAGAGAGAGCAATTCTATCCGACCCCATTCATCGGGACATGGAACTGGAGAATCTCTAGGACATGCCATCGTTTTTAATGATGCCGATGTTGAGCACACCTCCGAGCCGCACCATGACGGCCTGGTGATGTCCCTTCACATCGGGAACGTATTGATGAAATGAGTCTTGATCGACACCGGGAGCTCCACAAATCTTATGACACTAGCTACCTTGAAAGAGATGGGACTATCCGAGAGCGACATCCACAAACACCCGCTGCCATTGGTAGGGTTCAGCGGCGAGGTCAAACACACCGTTGGAGACATCACCATCCCTACCTTCGCCAAAGGAGTCAACAAGAAATTCAACTTTCTCGTGATGGACTGCCCTTCATGCTATAATGTAATCTTAGGACGACCATGGTTACATGACATGAAAGCCGTCACGTCCACCTACCATCAAACCGTGAAGTTCCCAACACCATGGGGAGTGGATGAAATCCGCGGAGATCAAATATTGGCTAGGGAGTGTTATTGATACGGGGTTAGCCGTGTGGATGCCCGATCTTCGACGTTCATTCCACTTTGTAGATTCTTAGCTCGGGATCTAGTGATTGGCCCCTCAAAGAGTGTTGGGGCGCTTGGAGGTGGCTGACTGGATGATCCTTCATCAGTTATAAAGCAGCCCTTAAGCCAACAACTCTAAGACCAGAAGCATAGAAATTACAGAGCGTCACCCCGTTGCCGGCGCAAATCTAAACTGAAGAAAAAGCGGAGGAGGTGACCCTAGAGGAGGGGAAGATCGTCAAGATCGGAGAAAATCTAGAACCCTCAGTCAGAGAAGAGGTGATACTTTTCCTGAGAAGTCACAAGAAGTGCTTCGCTTGGAGCCATGAGACATGACTGGAATAGACCCTTCCATCATCACGCACAAACTGAACTTCGATCCCGAGCACCCGCTAGTTAAGAAAAAGAGACGGAGGTTGGCGTAAGATCGGGTGCAAGCGGTCGATGAAGAGGTCAAGAAATTATTAGGAACTGGGAAGATCAGGGAAGTAAAGTACCCCGATTTGCTCTCCAATGTAGTCATGGTACCCAAGAAGAACAGGAAGTTTAGGGTGTACGTGGACTTCACCGACCTCAACAAAGCTTACTCTAAGGATTCCTTCCCTCTCCCACACATCAATACAATGGTGGACGCAACCGCCGGTCATGAACTCCTCACCTTCAAGGACACCTTTAGCGGTTACCACCAGATCCAAATAGAACCACAAGATCAAGAGATGACCTCCATCATGGGGTTGGGCCATTACTGTTACCCCGTGATGCCCTTCGGCTTGAGAAACGCCGGGGCCGCGTACCGAAGATTAGTCATGCGCATGTTCAAAGATCACATTGGCAAGACAATGGAGGTCATCTAGAGGAAGCATTCAAAATCCTTGAAGAATACAACTTGAAGCTAAATCCCCAAAATTGCATCTTCGGGATACAATCTAGTACCTTTCTAGGGCCCGTAGTGACCAAGCGAGGGATTGAGGCTGATTCGGCCTATTTTTTATAGGTTAACTCTTGTATTTTAGGGCTTTATTGAGTGTTTTAGGTTAGAGTTGGGCGTAATTGTAATATCTAGGCCGAAGACACAAGAATCAAGAATAAAGAGTTCTAAGGTGTTTCGAGTTGTCTGCGCGACACCACTTGCTTGCGAAGGCCATATCTTGAGCTACGGTGGTCTGATTGATCTGATTCCGGTGCCATTGGAAAGCTAACTTCAAGGGCGTAAATTCATGTTTGTACACAGAAGTCAGATTCCAAGCCGAAGATGGTCAAAACGGCCTCCGAAGTGACACCAGCGATTCTGTCGAGATTCCGCGACCGCGGCCTGGCCGACGCGACCGCGGTGGCTGCCGAGACCGACTTGCTCTTCTCTGTCGTAAAAGCGCGGGCGCGGTGTGAGCGACGTGACCGCGGTGATGCCGAATCCGAAGCGGGCCGATATCCTTCTATCTTGTTTCCTTTTCTATCTTTTGCCTCTTTCCTTATCTATCTCGTGGATCTTGTTCCTTGGGCTATATAAGGAGGAGCCAGCCTTAGGTTTTGAATACCTCATATCTTCTACATTCTACCTTCTACCTTCTTCCACAAGTTAGGTTTTTAGTTTAGTTATGGAGAGCTAGTCTCCTTGGGTTTGTTCAAGGGAGAAGCTCTGATGTATGAACTCGTGAGATTTTGGTAATTGATTTCTATCCTTTGGTTAATATTGATTCTCTTGTGCTTCATCTTATGATTGTTGATTGTTTCTCTAGGACTCGCGACCCTATTGAATTGATTAGCTTTCTACTGTTTGATTAGGTTTGGACCGTGGACAAAACTAATCTGTGAAAACAACTTAACCTAGACCTGTTGTCTATGCAACTAGGATTAAGAAGAGAATTGATTGTTTTATCTTGCAATTGACTCGTAGCTTGATTGTTTGATATTATATCCTGCATATCCTTGTTCTCTATGCTAATTCTAGGTTAAGCGTCCTTGCCTAGGGTTATAGAATTGCTTGGACCGTGGACTTGTGATTGTTAATGATCAGGATAGGAATTAATCATAGGTGTGAATGAAATCAATGGATGAATCTATGATCGAGGGATTATATCATGAGTGGATCTTTTGAATGAACTTGTCTTCTTATCAATTGTTTCCCCATATTTGTATGTTTGTTTATTTGTTTGTTCTTTGTTTCTTAGATTAGTTTAGTATAGATTTCTCTCTTCAACCCCCATATCTTTGGTTGATAATTGTATTAATACTAGAAGTCATAGTTCTCTTGGGTTCGACCCCTTACTTGCATGCTATACTTAGTTTGTAGTTTGGGTTATTTATCTTTGATCTTGGCACGACGACTTTAGCCGAGTCAAATTTTGGCGCCGTTGCCGGGGAACTTTGGTTTCTTTCTAGTATTAATATTTTTATTGACTTTGTGTGGACCTATCTTACGGTCCACACTTGTATATTCTGATGCCTTTCTATGAGTTTAAGCAATTTCAGGGTGAACCATTCTGTGACTATTTTGAGAGAGTTCTAGATGAGGCAACTGACCTAATTGCTCTTGGAGTCTATGTCTGTGCATATGATCTGAGCCTAGAAATCCGTAGTGGCATGACATTGGAGATGCAGGAAAAGGTGTATCGCAGGACTGAGAAAGGATATGCCAAACTGAGACCTGAGAAGGAACTATTTGAAATTTTCATGGCCATGTTCGACGAAAGTTTGTCGCTGCAGGACAAGCTTAATGCCGGAAAGCTTTCTGACCAAGAACCGCGACCGCGCCCCTTGAACCGCGCTCGCGGTTCCGATGCAGAAATGGAGGATTTCTCCCTGGAGGAAAACCGCGCCCGTGGCCCACAAACCACGCCCGCGGCCGCCGAGGAGTTCGGTCCACCGGTTCTCAATGGCGATCCTGTCTTCACCGACGATGTTCCGTGTCCGGTTGTAAAGCTCGATTACCCTTTCTCAATGCCCGAGGGACTCCCCATGCTCGAGTTCATATGGCAGAAAGCGTCCACCCAGAATGACGAGACCACAGAAGAAGAAGATTGGGCGATATTTAGTGAATTCCTGGATGGTTTGGAGCAAGTGGAGGTTCGAGATATTGCATTGGAGGTTTCGCCCCTAATTTTGATAGATCAAGCTTCTGAGCCTGAGCCTGAGGAGGAACGATATGTAATGACAGAAGAGGAGTATTTCCTTCAGTATGGTGACCCCTGGAGTGACAACGACGAGCCTGATGACTCGCCGAAGGAGCCAGATGCTGTTATGGAGATTTCTTCTTCACCGTCAGAAACTTCCGTATTCCCTTCCATGGAGATTCCTGAGAACTTTGCTGAGGATCACAGAAGATGGATGCCTTGCTGCCCTGACAAGCAACCAACTGAAGAACAACTTTCTACGAAACTGAAGGACCTGAATGAGCTATTTGATAGGAAACTCCGAGATATGAACTTGGCAATCGAGTTGAAAATGAGGGAGATTTCCGAGAAGATCAATATTACTCCTCAAGCACTGGTGACTGTAAGTGATGTGTCACTGGAGAGTGGACGAGAGTTGGGCATAACGAATGACGCTCCTGTTGCTATTCTGCGACCGCGTCAGGCAGACCGCGACCGCGGAATCCCTACAGAAACTCACGACGATCTCTCAGCGGATGATCCGCGACCGCGGCCACCATACCGCGACCGCGGTTCCGACGCAGGAACAGAGGAGTTGCCCCTGGACGAGTGCCGCGACCGCGGGTCACAGACCGCGCCCGCGGCCCCTAAAGAAGTTGTTCCGCCACCTTCCATCCACAAGGGTTTTGTCAATGATGTCCCGAATTCCAACATTCAAGGTGTCGACTCCTAGATTCCGGAAATCAGTTTGAATGATCCCTATATCCTTTATTTTACTTCTTCTCTCTCCTTTGATCCTTGCTTTGTTTTGGCATGTCAATCTTTTGTTAAGGATTCAATTTTGAGCATGATAGGGTAGTTGATGAATTCTCTTATTTTTTATTTGATAAAAGTGATAACCTAATTAGGAGATTTGCATGCTTTTACTTTGAAAAATCACATAAATCACCTAATTGGTTTCAATCTAGAAAATCTCACCCTAACTGCTCAAGCATGTTTGATAGGTTAAAAAGAAGTTTGAATTATTTCTTATTTCTTGATAATTTGTCACCATGTTACTTGTCCTGTTGTAAGATAGCTGTGCAGGACTTTGATTTGATGCTCAGGGCATTGACGATGTCCGATCATGAAGACGTCGAGCCAACGACGTTAACCATAGGCGCTGCTTGGGAGGCAACCCAAGGCTTAGACAGATTGTTTTTCCATTCCTAGCTTAGGTTTATTTTCGTTTTCGGACTAACGTGTAGGTACTAGGTCCGAAAGGACATTCTGGTGCAAAACCGCGCTCGCAGCAACCACACCGCGCCCGTGGTGGAGCACCAGAACCCATCCCGGCGTACAGGTACTAGACCGCCGCGGTCGCGTCACTCGTGCCGCGCCCGCGTCGGCCCTTGGTTCGATTAAAAAAAAAAGAGAAAAAAAAATAGAAAAAAAAGAAAAAAAAAGAGAGAAAAAAAAAAAGAAAAAAAAAGGAAAGAGGACTTCTTGGTCCCACTCTATCTCTATATCTTCCATCTATCTATATCCATTCTACTCCATCTTCTATCTTTCCATCTCTTCTATATTCTTTCCATCCACCTTTGTAATTCCATTCTTTTGGCTATGTGTCAAAGCCTAAGTATGGGGGAGCTTTGTTCCCCCGAGAGTTCTCTTCTCCACGGCTCGAGTTCAAGTATTATTCCATCTTCCAAGAGACGAGCCAAGATACGAAGGTTTATTGCACATCATCTGGTTCGAGAGAAGTCAAGTGCACGAGACTGCGCCAAGGCCGCGCCCGCGCCATACCAACCCGCGCCCGCGGTTCCCCTTCAGAAGTTGACTTTCCTCGTTGTGTTGATTCCACGACCGCGCCACTCTCAACGCGCTCGCGGTTAGCCATCAGAACGGTATTCCGAAGTCCTTTTCTTCCATTCTTCTACCACCTTTAAAGAGTTTTTCCATTCCAACTGTTGGGACGCTATCAAGAACGCCTGCGTCCTTGGTAGTGTATCCACAACCGTCCCTTAGTTTTGATATGACAAACTCACTATGATTCTAATAAAGTTGTCCAAGTGTTCAGGAACGCCCATCTAACAAAGGACAACAAGTGTGTATGGGCGTCCCATAGGCTTTGGGACGCTAGCTAACAGGAAGTAAGGACCGATCAGAGACTACTTGAGCAAGGACGTAGTCCCAAGCAAGTAGGAACGCAAGCAGAGCGTCCTTACTCTCTAGCCGACAGGATGACATCACCAGACAACATTTGATCATCCAAGGACACGTGGAGACCGATCCTGTAGCAGAGTCCAACACTACGTGGCGGACGATCCTGTTGCAGAGTACATCCATACGTGGCGGCCGATCCTGTAGCGGAGTCCATCACACACAGCTGGATACAGGAAGCTTCCTCACCACCGTCATCATACGTGGAGGAAGATCCTGTAGCCACGTCCGCGAAGGGCATGATCGTCCCAGGAGAAAGACGCCCTTCCCCAAGTCCTATAAATACCCCAAGGCATTTATAGTGACTTTAACGCTTTCAAGAATACTTAGAGAAAATCATAGGAAAGCGGCTCACTCAAGAACACGAAGAACAAACTCAAGAACTCAAGAACAGTGCTAAGTCTTTGAGTTAGATCGAGTGAGACTTGTAACCCAAATCACAAATCTGTTTGTAATCAAAAGAAAAGAAAGAGTTCTACGAAGTACTGTAGGACGCAGGGATAGGAGTCCTTTAGTAGATTGAACTTGCTTAAGTTGTCGGCTTAGAGGAGTCCTTTACTAGTGGACTTAGGGAAAAGCTAAGTGCCAGAGAACTGTAAAGACTCGCCAGTACATCTGTAAGAACGTTCAATATAAAGGAAGAACTATTCAAAAATCCTCCAAGGAGGTAGAGGTTTACACTCAAGGACTACTTGGTCTTGAGTGGTTCCTCTATAATTATCTGCGTTCATTACTTACCTGTTTAGTACTTAATTTCCGCTGCATTACTCAAGGACGCCCCCTACTCCTCGTAGGGACGCCTAACCTGAGGACGCCTTTACCAAAGTAAAGGCAGTCCCATAGTACTAACGATCCAACAATTGGTATCAGAGCCAGGTTCTCTAGATTCTTACTGAGTTGCAGGTAAAAATGGACATGGAGCAGGTTGGAATCTCGTTCGTGAGAACTTCTGCAGAAGCACAAATTATCAATGCTGGAATGTTATCAGAAAAGGTGATCTTAAAATTCCTGCTGACAAAGTTGACAAAGAGGACGATTGGGGTCCTGATGAGTTCAAACTGATGGAAACCAATGCAAAAGCTATTTGCTTTCTTCAAGCGTCCCTCTGTGAGAGAGATGCTACAAGAGTTACCAATCTCCCCACCGCAAAACAACAGTGGGAAGCTCTTGAAAAATTTCATGTGGGAACTGCAGAGATGAAAGAGGACGTCCAGCTAAAGATCAAAAAAGAGTTCTATGCCTTTACTATGCTACCAAATGAAACAGTGAATGACTACTCGTACCGTTTTGAGTCCCTCGTCACCAAGATGAGGAACTTGGGCGTTCCAGAAACAGAAATTTCCATGAGGAACAGAGTTCAAGTAGTTATTGATGGGTTGACTGGTGTTTGGAACTTTGATAGGACAACCTTCAAAGAAAACACAGCCAACAAAACTCTAGATATGGAAGAGATTTATGGGAAGCTCAGGGGGTACGAAGAACGTAGAATCACTGACATGGCTCAGCTAGGAAAGAACCCTCAAACTGATCTTGCCTTGGCGTCCACAACACCAGAGTACGCTGAATACCTGCGTGGACAAAGAGACCTGGCATTAATGATGCAAAACAAAGAAAAGCTTGAGAGCTTGCGTCCCAAAGAGAAAGAAAGAAAGTCAAAGGAAGAAATTGACTCAGATGAGGAACTCTCTCTTATTCACAAGGCTCTCAAATACTACAACAAGAAAAACAAGCATAGTAGCAAGAACAAGTCTTACAAAAAGGAGAGTCCCAAATACACAGAAGATGAAATGAAGGAACTCACATGCTACAAATGCAACAAGAAAGGACATTTTGCCAAAAAATGTACTGTGGAAACGTCCTCCAAGGAAAAGAAGAAAGAAAAGAAGAAAGCTCTCATTGGAGCATGTACAGCTGCTTGGGATGATCTCAGTTCAAGTGATGAAGAACGTGATGATCAAGTGGCGTACATGACAGTAGAGGACGCCCCAGCTGTTGAAGAGAACGCCTCCGATAATGAACAAGAGGTAACTCATGACTCCATGATGCGTTCTTTAGAAAAATGTTCAAAACCAAAACTCCTTAAGCTTATTGGTAAAATCATGGAGGAAAGTCTTGTCATGAAAAGAAGAATGGATGAACTAGAAGATGAAAACATTGTAGTTGAATGTGAGAACTGTAATTCTATGACTATTCAACTAGAGTCCTCATGTGAAGAAACTAAGTCCCTAAAAACTGAACTTGTGTGTCTTAAACTTGAGAACGCCAAGCTTAGGGAAGAAGTGAAAGTTTTAGGAAAGAGTCCCATAGTTGAGGAAGTAAAACCAATAGTTTTTGTCCCAGCCAAAAAGGGGCTAGGATATGAATCTGACTCTAGGAACTCCCTCCCTAGTGACTTTAAGGCTAGCAAAACTTCGGAACTTGAACTTGAAAAAGAGAGAACTAAAAATCTCCTTGAAAGAATTAGAGTTCTAGAAAGTGGAGAAATAGGTCAAGAGGACTACTACACCAACTCCACCAGTCATAAAATCTACAAGAAAATTGCTAAAGGGGACGGCTCAAAGGTGTGCGATCCCCAAAAGATGAAGCAAAACAAAATCCAACGTCCCAACAAGAAGTACTACCTCGGTACTTACTATAGGACGTGCTGGTACTGTGGACAAGGTGACCACTTCAAACATGACTGTGTAAAACTAAAGGAAGACATTGAGAGTGGGAAAGTTGCTAGGACTAATAATGAAAATGCTAAGTCCGTTCCAAAAGCTAATTCTAGGCGTCCTAGACGTTCTAGAAGTTCTTTCCACAGAAATGCCACTTCTAATGATGTGAACATTAATGACTACTTGCCAGAACCGGAGTTCTACTGTTGTAACGAACCAGGTAAGGGACACCTTGCCTGGGTCGCCAAGAACTAACCTTATTTTGGCAGGTGGAAGTGAGGGGACGCCCATGGATCATAGATAGTGGCGCCTCAAATCACATGACAGGAAGCCAGATCCATCTCACTTCTATCCAAAGTAGTGCCACGGGAGGAACTGTCTCGTTTGGCAACAAGGGCAAAGGAAAGATCAAGGGAACGGGAACTGCTACTCTTAACCCGTCCATCAAAGCAACCAACGTGAGTCTTGTTGAAGGACTTGGGTTCAATCTTCTTAGCGTCTCTCAGATGTGTGATCAAGGTGAAAACCTAGTCACATTTGACTCAAAGGAGTGTCTCGTCATCAACAAGAAGTCCAACAAAGTTGTTCTGAAAGGAGTTCGCAAGAACAATATCTACATTTTCAATCAAGAGTTCAAACCCAAATCAGAACTATGTCTATCTGCTTCAAAGAAGGACGCTGATCTCTGGCATTGTCGTCTTGGCCATGCTGGACCTAGCACAATTCTCAAGTTGCACCAAAGGAATCTTGTGAAAGGTCTTCCCCGGATTGATCCTGAGACGGTTGAACAGTGCGAAGCCTGTATCAAAGGGAAGCAAACAAGAACGTCTTTCAAGTCCAAGAATGAAGTAAGCACAAAGAAGCCGTTGGAACTCCTCCATATGGATCTTTGTGGACCAATGAAGACGTTGAGCCATGGTGGAAAGAGGTACATTTACGTTCTTGTAGATGATTTTTCTCGTTTTACTTGGGTTCTTTTCTTGGCGTCCAAAGCAGATTGTTTCAAGGCATTCAAAGTCTTCATCAAACAAGTGGAAGTTGCCCTGGAGACGCCTCTCAAAGCCATAAGATCAGACCATGGGACGGAATTCCAGAATTCAGAGTTCCTGACCTACTGTGATCAACATGGTGTCTCGCACAACTTCTCAGCTCCAAGGACTCCACAACAAAATGGAGTTGTAGAAAGAAAGAACAGGACGCTAGAGGATATGGCAAGAACTATGCTTTTGGCTAATAGCGTTCCCAAGTACTTTTGGGCGGAAGCTATTGCCACAGCATGCTACATCATCAATCGCGCCATGATCCGTCCTCTACTGAAGAAGACGTCCTATGAGTTGTTGAACAGAAGGAAGCCTCGCATCGATTATCTCAGAGTTTTTGGTTGCAAGTGTTTCGTTCACAACAATGATAAAGAAAAACTGGGAAAGTTTGATGCAAGGAGCGATGAAGCCATATTTCTTGGGTACTCCCTCACCAGCAAAGCATATAGAGTTTTCAACAAAAGGACTCTAAAGCTTGAGGAAAGTGTTCATGTTGTGTTCAAGGAGAGCTCTTCTCACAAAGAAAAATCAAGTAAGAAAGAACGCTCCTCGTCACAACAGCAGGACGACTCTGAAGATGAAGTAGAAGATTGGTCCTCAGGAAAATACTATGTCTCTAAGGACGCGTTTCCAAATCCTGAAGAAGTCTCTGTGGACGCTCCTAGTTTTGTTCAAGGAGTTCCATCTCATAGTGAATCTCTAGTTCAGCAAGAGGTGGGTGAATCAAGTTTGCAAGGTCAAGGTGTGGACGCTCCCTCTGAGGGGGAACATACTGAGGACGCTTCTTCAGATGATGAAATTGATCCAAGGTTTGCTCAACTATTTCAAAGGGAGTCCCGCTTCTCTAGGGACCACCCAACTTCTCAGATTGTCTCAGATCCTGCTCAAGGAGTTCAGACAAGGTCTGCTGCAAGCAAGTCCCAGAGTGCAAATTTGGCTTTTTGTGCGTTCAATGCCTTTGTATCTTTGGTGGAACCAAAGAATATCAAAGAAGCACTTCAGGACGCTGACTGGATTCAAGCAATGCAAGAAGAACTCAACCAGTTTGAAAGGAACAAAGTTTGGACCCTCGTTCCACGTCCCAAAGGCAAGAATATCATAGGGACGCGCTGGGTGTTCAGAAATAAGCTTGATGAGAGTGGACGTGTGTCAAGGAACAAGGCAAGACTTGTGGCTCAAGGATTCAAGCAAGAGGAAGGCATAGACTATGATGAGACCTTTGCCCCTGTTGCTAGAATTGAAGCCGTTCGTCTTCTTATTGCCTTTGCCGCACACAAAGGATTCAAGTTATTTCAGATGGACGTCAAGACTGCCTTTCTCAATGGAAAGCTCAAAGAGGAAGTATATGTTGCTCAGCCCCCTGGCTTCGAGGACGCCTCTCATCCAGATCATGTGTACTACTTGGACAAAGCACTTTATGGACTCAAGCAAGCCCCTCGTGCCTGGTACGACAGGTTTGCGTCCTTCCTTTTGTCTCATGGGTATAATAGAGGTTCAATTGATAAAACTTTGTTCATAAAGAAAGTTCACAAGGACATTTTGATTGCTCAAGTTTATGTTGATGATATTGTCTTTGGTAGCACTAACATGAAGCTTGTAGACGAGTTCAAGTCCCTCATGAGTAGTGAATTTGAGATGTCCCTCATTGGAGAACTCAACTTCTTTTTGGGACTTCAAATTAACCAACTCAAGGAAGGGACGCGCATTCACCAACAAAAGTATGTCCGTGAAATGCTTGAGAAGTACGGGATGAACACGTCCAAGCCTATGGCAACACCCTGTTCTCCAAATTCGCGTCTTTACGCAGATGAACTAGGGAAGGACGTTGATCAAAAGCTGTACAGAGGAATGATTGGCTCTTTGCTTTACTTAACAGCAAGCCGTCCAGATATTATGTTTGCCGTTTGCTTGTGTGCACGCTTTCAGGCTAATCCAAAGGAGTCTCACATGCAAGAAGTCAAGAGGATCTTTCGCTACCTCAAAGGACGCGACGATCTTTGCCTTTGGTATCCCAGGAAGACGTCCTTCAAGCTTATTGGCTACTCGGACGCTGATTACGCTGGTCATGTCATTGATCGAAAAAGCACTTCAGGAATGGCACAGTTCCTTGGTTCATGCCTAGTTTCATGGGGATCAAAGAAACAGAACTCTGTGGCGCTTTCAACTGCGGAAGCCGAGTACGTTGCTGCTGCTTCGTGCTGTTCACAAGTCCTCTGGATCAAATATCAACTTGAGGACTACGGTATCAATCTTGAAACTATTCCTATTCTCTGTGACAACACAAGTGCTATAGAAATTGCTAAAAATCCTGTTTTTCATTCACGCACAAAGCATATTCACATAAGGCATCACTTCCTGCGTGACAATGTAGAACTAGGACTCATTAGCATGGGACACGTTAGGACGGAGGATCAAATAGCTGATATTTTCACTAAAGCACTTGATAGACGTCCCTTTGAGCATCTCAGATTGCTCTTGGGGATGATAACTTTTAAGTAGCAAGTCCCGTTCTACTATTCTCTCAATGATTGGCTATGTTTGGTAGATTCTAAGTAGTTAAGAACTGTTAAGCATTGAACTCATATTTGCAAGAACGCTAGTCTAGAACTTCATGTGTTTGCTACTTTGGAACGCCATTCAAATTTTCTCTATTTGTCTTGAAAAGAGTATCCCTGATCACCCAACCCGCATCATAAGCCGAAATGATGGGAACTCTAAACTTACCCTAGCCGAGAACTCTGCAAAAGCGTCCTATGAGCTTCATATTTTTTTTTCGGGACGTACTTGCTTTGTTCTCAAATGGTTCTCAAGGTGATCACAAGAACGGTAAGTTGGTTGTTGGTTTGCTCAAAGAGGTCAAAGATTTGCTAAGTATGTGAGAACGCCAGAGGTTGTAGTTGAGAACGCCAGTTCAGATTTTGAGAAGGAAGTTGAAGAGTCAGAAATTTGAATTTTGAACTTTTGAAAGTGTGAACAGTGACAGCTGATCAAATCTTAAGGGGGAAGCTTTGCCACGTGTCGCACAGTAAAACAGTGTTAATTACCATTTGTGCCACCGCTTCCTCTATATAAGGCCAAAACAGTCGCTCTCGTTCATTTATTGCTCTCAACCACTTTTCAACTCAGTTCAAGCTCTGACTTCTCTCTAAAACTCCGGCGACTTTCTCTCACTAAAATCTCACCGAAAAATGTCTCAAAAGCTCATGAACGTGGCCGGAACTTCAGCCGGTGGGAAGAGGCGAAAGCTGATAAAGTCCCACACTATTGAGAAGCAAAAGCAACCCGTCCTTGATGAATCCCTTGTGGATTTCATTAACAAGAAGCCAAAAACGCTGTATAGGCTGATCAGAGAACGTATGGCCAAGCCGGATGTGAAGAACGATGATGTGAAAACTCAAAACTACGAGAAGTTCCTCGACCGGTTTGTGAGGCACGGACTGATAAAGAACGACTACAAAGACCTGCCGGGCAGCCTGGAGGACGTCTTGTTCTTCACAATTTATGGAGGTCAGAATCTTGATAGTCTCCTTGATTTAATCCCTGACCTAACCAAATGCGTCCTTCCGGACTTCCCCATGTACCCAAGCCAAAGACGGGTGCCTAGTACTTCTCCCCCACCTCAAATTCAAACCATCCAATCTTACAAAACCCTGCCCGCCAAGCGTCCCGCTCCCTCATCCTCCTCAAAACAAACTGAGATCGTGGACAAGTTCCCGTCTCATATTAAAGAGGGACGCTCCAAAAAGATACACGACCCAAGGCCCCTCAAAAAGGCCAAGTCCTCAAACGTCCCTCCATCCAAAAACACCTCAAAACGGCCAAGCTCCTCAAAAAGGCCGTCCACACCTCCCCCCCAACCCCTCAAAATCACAACTCCCAACTCCTCCTCGCTCCCCTCAACCCTCAAAGAAGAACGCTCTCATCCCCTTCCCTCCCCAAACCCTCTCTCCCCTTAACCTGGCCGACTTCCCATCCGCCCCAGCCCATATCTCCCCGCCTAAGGACCCTGAGACTCCCAAGTCCCGTCGTCCTTCCTCCTCCAGTGGCCCGGATGAGACCGAGCGGACGTTTGAGCACACGTTCCGCCGAAGGAAGGCTGGTGAGCGACCCACAGTGCTGCTCGCAAAGGACGCTCCTGCGCAGGTTGAGCACGTTCCTTCTTCCTCCTCCTCCTCCAGCTCGTCTGAAAACAAAGAAGGGACGCCTCAGGATGTCGACGTGATTGGCGACTCCAATGATGAGGTAGAAGAAGTTGAGAGTGCTCCTGCTTAGCACCAAGTACAAGAGAACGCTGGCGAGCACCAGGTTTCTCCAAAGGACGCCGAGCCAACTCTCTCTGAAGAGCTCGAGCGTGACAACCAGGAAATCCCTCCCTACAACCAATTCCTCCCCGTCCTCAATCCCACCCCAGCACCACAAGAAAACCCCTCCCCCACAATCCAAACAGAGTCCCGTGACGTCCCAGCGGACGCTGAGCCAACAACAGAACAGCAATCAGAGGCTCAGGACGCTGAAGGCACGTCCCAAGGTCAGACCTCTGCTGGTGCCGATCAAGTCACAACTGGTGACAATGCTGGAACAGATCAAGGCACAGAGGACGCTCCCTCCAAGGACGCTTCTGACAGTGACTCTGAGCGGGCAGAGGACGAGTCTGATGAGGATGATGAGGACTCTGAGTCCCCTAAGGGCAAGCGTAGAAGGAAGAACGCTGATGTGCCCGTTAAAGTCCTAAGCCCTCTCATCTACTCCGAAGAATGGCTGGCTTCCTATGCTGAAAATGATGTAGCCGTTCAGGAGTTCATCGAGCTCATTCAAGTCCAAGGCTGGCAGAACGTCGGTCCAGCGCCAACAACTGTCGACATTGAACAGGTGAAGGCGTTCTACAAGGACTTGCGCTACAAGGCAAGGGATGGCTCCCTACACTTCAAGATTGACGGAGAGAAAGCCTCCGTTACAGAACGCCAGATGCGCTCCTTCCTTGGTCTGGGTTCCCGCAAGTCACCAAATGACGCTCTCAGCTCCCTTCCCGAAGGTGGTTTTGAGACAACTGACGAAGAACTGCCTCTATTGGAGCACATCTTCCAAGGTAAAAGGCCGATAGGACTGGACAGGGTAGCTCATGTTCTGAGCAAAGTTGGCGCAATCGTTCACTACTTCATATGCCGCGCCATTCTTCCAAGGCAGGAAAAGCGTTCTATTGTGCAAACATCAGATATCATACTCATAGACGCCATCCTTGAACGCCGTCCAATCAACTTAGCCAGAATTGCAATGCAACATATGGCCAAGTGTGGAAGGAAGAGGCACGCCTTGCCTTACCCTGGAGTTGTGAAAGCGATCTTGCAGTCCCAAGATGCATATGATGAGAACGCTCCGTCAAAGGAACTCGGGTTGAAGTGGAACGCTAAATCAGGTCTTATTGAGATAAGGCACAATGAAGAGCTGCCGTCTGTGTTGAAACAGTTAGCGGCTGAAGCTGAGGAAGCGAGACAAAAAGCTGAAGAAGAACGCCTGGCTGCTGAAGCAGAACGCCAGGCGAATCCGTCTCAGGAAGGTGTACACGAAGAAGAGCCTGCTATGGACTTCTCTGCTCTTGATCAGATGTTGCTGGCTCCTTCTCCTCCTCAAGACCCTCCTATGGACGCTCCTCCTTCAAGCTCTGGCCCAGTTCCCCGTCCTGCTCCAGCAAATATCACTGAGCATCCTCCTGCGGAACTCTTAGGTGCAATCATGGACAATCAGTGCCTCATTTTCTCTGCACTTAAGGACTTGACCTCCGCGTTCTCTAAGGCTGCTGAACTTCAAGAAGAACTCCTCACGTTCTATCAAGCCCAGCGCCGTTCTCAGTGATTGCCACCACCCCTTCTATCCCCTATCATTTTGCTTTCGCTTCTTTTGAACTTTAAACACTATGTGCTCATTGTCTGTAATAACTCTACATTTGGTTTGAATGGCAATTACATGGTTTGCTTGCATTGTGTTTGTTTACGCGTTCCTCTGCCTTTAGTTATGTTTTTGTGCTTAACGTTCTTATCACTTGTTATCCTTTTCGATGATGCCAAAAGGGGGAAGTGTAGTTTTGCAGAGATGCGCTATAAATTAGTTATCTAGAATAAGCAAGTGTTAAGGGGGAACTATTAAGTGAAAGGTCTAAAGAACGCCATTCTAGAATAAACTAGAGAACGCCTAGATAATTCTAGGAAGCTTTTCTCTCCTTAAAATCCAAAAGCTAGAAAATCAAAGAATGAAAACTTGTGCTAAATGATACTTCTTAAGTTTTCATGCATGCTAAGTTCCAATGTCAAAACTTTTTGCTGAAGAGTTTGTCATCATCAAAAAGGGGGAAACTGTTGGGACGCTATCAAGAACGCCTGCGTCCTTGGTAGTGTATCCACAACCGTCCCTTAGTTTTGATATGACAAACTCACTATGATTCTAATAAAGTTGTCCAAGTGTTCAGGAACGCCCATCTAACAAAGGACAACAAGTGTGTATGGGCGTCCCATAGGCTTTGGGACGCTAGCTAACAGGAAGTAAGGACCGATCAGAGACTACTTGAGCAAGGACGTAGTCCCAAGCAAGTAGGAACGCAAGCAGAGCGTCCTTACTCTCTAGCCGACAGGATGACATCACCAGACAACATTTGATCATCCAAGGACACGTGGAGACCGATCCTGTAGCAGAGTCCAACACTACGTGGCGGACGATCCTGTTGCAGAGTACATCCATACGTGGCGGCCGATCCTGTAACGGAGTCCATCACACACAGCTGGATACAGGAAGCTTCCTCACCACCGTCATCATACGTGGAGGAAGATCCTGTAGCCACGTCCGCGAAGGGCATGATCGTCCCAGGAGAAAGACGCCCTTCCCCAAGTCCTATAAATACCCCAAGGCATTTATAGTGACTTTAACGCTTTCAAGAATACTTAGAGAAAATCATAGGAAAGCGGCTCACTCAAGAACACGAAGAACAAACTCAAGAACTCAAGAACAGTGCTAAGTCTTTGAGTTAGATCGAGTGAGACTTGTAACCCAAATCACAAATCTGTTTGTAATCAAAAGAAAAGAAAGAGTTCTACGAAGTACTGTAGGACGCAGGGATAGGAGTCCTTTAGTAGATTGAACTTGCTTAAGTTGTCGGCTTAGAGGAGTCCTTTACTAGTGGACTTAGGGAAAAGCTAAGTGCCAGAGAACTGTAAAGACTCGCCAGTACATCTGTAAGAACGTTCAATATAAAGGAAGAACTATTCAAAAATCCTCCAAGGAGGTAGAGGTTTACACTCAAGGACTACTTGGTCTTGAGTGGTTCCTCTATAATTATCTGCGTTCATTACTTACCTGTTTAGTACTTAATTTCCGCTGCATTACTCAAGGACGCCCCCTACTCCTCGTAGGGACGCCTAACCTGAGGACGCCTTTACCAAAGTAAAGGCAGTCCCATAGTACTAACGATCCAACACCACCTCTCTTCAATCGATTGTGAGTCTTCTGATATACCTTCTTCCTTGCTTCTATCCTTTCTCTTTGCTTCATTGAGGACAATGAAGGATTTAAGTATGGGGGAAGGAGTACTCACATTCGCTTATCCTAGTTAGCTTAGTTAGAGATTTGCTTCAGATTTTTGATTTTCTTCTTTTCATGGAGCACTTGCACCATACTTTTTGCATAATAAAGAAAGAAAGAAAAAGAAAAAAAGATAGAAAGAGCCATAAAAAGTGAAAAAAGGCATATGAAATCCTGGGATGAGTCGAAAACCCGAAAGGGCGGCTCAGGTAATAAGCAGGTAACCCGGACCAGCATTAGGCTGGGGTAATATGAGGTTTATGAGAGTTGTGAGTATTTGTGAGCACACCCTTGAGAAAAATGAAAAGAGTGGTTAGGTGAAAACCCGAAAGGGCGCCTAAGCAGAATTGAGCGGTAAAATTCGAGTGTTTTAAGGATCATTCTTGCTTGGGGACTTTGGGGCTTACATTATAGATTTGGGTAGATCCTAGGTTGCTCTACACTTTTTAGAGCTTAAGTGTCTTATCATGTTGTGAGGTGTGTGTTTGAGCTTCATTGTTTTATGCTCATGATTTCTCTATATTTTGGGTTTGGGTTGTGAGTTGAGTGTTTTTATCTTCCCTTCTATTTCCTGAGATCTTAGATGTGCTTCTTTGTTATATTTGTTTTGAGCTTACTCGAGGACGAGCAAGATCTAAGTATGGGGGAATTGCAATATCTAGGCCGAAGACACAAGAATCAAGAATAAAGAGTTCTAAGGTGTTTTGAGCTGTCTGCGCGACACCACTTTCTTGCGAAGGCCATAGCTTGAGCTACGGTGCTCGGATTGATCTGATTCCGGTCCCATTGGAAAGCTAACTTCAAGGGCTTCAATTCATGTGTTTACACCGAAGTCAGATTCCAAGCCGAAGATGGTCAAAACAGCCTCCGAAGTGACACCAGCGATTCTGTCGAGATTCCGCGACCGCGGCCTAGCCGACGCGACCGCGGTGGCTGCCGAGACCGACTTGCTCTTCTCTGTCGTAAAAGCGCGGGCGCGGTGTGAGCGACGCGACCGCGGTGATGCCAAATCCGAAGCGGGCCGAAATCCTTCTATCTTGTTTCCTTTTCTATCTTTTGCCTCTTTCCTTATCTATCTCGTGGATCTTGTTCCTTGGACTATATAAGGAGGAGCCAGCCTTAGGTTTTGAATACCTCATATCTTCTACATTCTACCTTCTACCTTCTTCAACAAGTTAGGTTTTTAGTTTAGTTATAGAGAGCTAGTCTCCTTGGGTTTGTTCAAGGGAGAAGCTCTGATGTATGAACTCGTGAGATTTTGGTAATTGATTTCTATCCTTTGGTTAATATTGATTCTCTTGTGCTTCATCTTATGATTGTTGATTGTTTCTCTAGGACTCGCGACCCTATTGAATTGATTAGCTTTCTACTGTTTGATTAGGTTTGGACTGTGGACAAAACTAATCTTTGAAAACAACTTAACCTAGACCTGTTGTCTATGCAACTAGGATTAAGAAGAGAATTGATTGTTTTATCTTGCAATTGACTTGTAGCTTGATTGTTTGATATTATATCCTGCATATCCTTGTTCTCTATGCTAATTCTAGGTTAAGCGTCCTTGCCTAGGGTTATAGAATTGCTTGGACCGTGGACTTGTGATTGTTAATGATCAGGATAGGAATTAATCATAGGTGTGAATGAAATGAATGGATGAATCTATGATCGAGGGATTATATCATGAGTGGATCTTTTGAATGAACTTGTCTTCTTATCAATTGTTTCCCCATATTTGTATGTTTGTTTATTTGTTTGTTCTTTGTTTCTTAGATTAGTTTAGTATAGATTTCTCTCTTCAACCTCCATATCTTTGGTTGATAATTGTATTAATACTAGAAGTCATAGTTCTCTTGGGTTCGACCCCTTACTTGCATGCTATACTTAGTTTGTAGTTTGGGTTATTTATCTTTGATCTTGGCACGACGACTTTAGCCGAGTCAGAGGCTAACCTTTCCCATGTTCGGGCGATTGCCTCCTTGAAATCCCTTCAAAGCATAAAAGATGTGCAAAAGTTAACTGGAAAATTAGTTGCATTAAATCGGTTCATCTCCAAGTCCTCAAACAAGTGTTAACTATTCTACGAAGTATTTTTGAAGAACAAGAGCTTCTAGTGGACAGAGAAGCATGAGGCTGCTTTCCATGAACTGAAGAAGTACTTCGTCAATCCGTCGCTGTTGGCCAAGCCGACACCCGGGGAGGTATTACACCTTTACTTGGCCGTGTACGATAGCGCCTTAAGCGGAGTTCTTGTCAAAGATGAAGATGGCCAACCGGTTCCAGTTTACTTCGTAAGCAAAACAATGGTGTCCGACGAAACCCGCTATTCACCAACGGAAAAGCTAGTCGTCGCGGTAGTCATGTGCTCGAATAAACTCCGATCATACTTAAAGTCAGACACCATCGTTGTCCTGACGAATTACCCACTCCGACAGATCATGCAGAAGCTAGAATTTTCGGGAAGAATGGCAAAATGGGGAATTCACCTAAGTGGGTATGACATCAGGTATGAGCCCCAAAAAGAAATCAAGTCACAAGTATTAACCGGCTTCATTGCCGTCTTCACCCCAACTCTCGAAGAAAGTGCTAAAGAGGAAGTCCTAGTGTCGTCCCTCGGCGACGCTCAAGAAGAATGGCTGTTATACACCGATGGAGCCTCGAACGAAAGGGCAGCAGGTCTCGTCGTCGTTCTAATGTCAGAAAAGGGGGACAAAATAGCTCAAGTAGTAAGATGCGACTTTGAGGCCACTAACAACAAATCAAAATATGAAGCCCTAATCTTTGGACTAGAATTGGCCAAAGACCTGTCCATCAAGAGAATTAAGGTACGTGTTGATTCTCTACTCATCATCAATCAAATTTTAGGCATCTTCGAACCCAAAGATGATAGGATGGCCAGTTACCTTGGCGTGGTTGTCACTCCAAGAATCGTCAAACTAAAGGAAATACTCCTCCTCCGTCATAACATACCGATGATCATCCGTCTTTTCATCACAAGTAGGGTCTTTGAGTGTCTCTAGAAAGGGAGGAACTGGCTTGTACGAGCTGAGAGGAGGGAAGTACGGCCGAACATAGTCATCTTCAGGTTCTGGAGTGATACCACGGGTGCGGTCGCGGCGCATCAGAATTCTCGGAATTTCTGAGATCTCCGTAAACGCGGGCGCGGTGAGTTGTGGCGCGGCCGTGGTCTGACTCTAAAGAGTCGGATTTAGTTTCTGGTGGATTTCCGCGGTCGCGGTCCATCGGGGGCGGTTGTGGTTCACCACGGAATTCTCAACATTAGCTAGTGGAGGAATTTCGTGGTCGCAATCGGTCGAGCATGGGCGCGGTGTTTGCTCCGGAGAGCTATTTTCTGTCGCCAGCTCTCGTCCACTCCTCAATGAAATGGCACTAACATTCACTAGTGTCGGAGAAGGTTCATTGAGTCTTTCCGTAAGATCCTTGATCATGGAGTTCAAGTCCTGTAATTGATCTTGGACCATTTCCATCACCATCTATTTCACTCTCTTGGAGAGACTTTCCTCCACCGATTGCATGTGACGGTCAGGAGGTCTACAATTTCTAGTTCCTTCTGCAAGATTCTCCATTATATGAAGGGCTTCATGAGATGTTTTATTCAAGTAGGTGCCTCCACATGAAGCGTTCACTATTCTATTATGCTCATAGCACATGCCAAACATGATGAACTCAATAAGATCTTGATCTGTGAACCCATGGTCTGGATAACTGGAAACGAGCCTTTTGTAGCGATTAAGGTAATCGTACATGCTCCCCCCATCATGTTGTTGAAGATTGGCGATGTTCCTCTTAATAACTGCCCTTACTGGTGTGGGGAAGTACATGTCCAAGAATGCGGCCCTCAACTGACCCCATGTTGTGATCCGATGAGAGAGATAATTGATTACTATGGAGAAATATCAATCCTTGGCTGATCCAGACAGAGAGAACAGAAAAGCTCGCAATTTGATTTGATCCTCAATGACCTCAGCAGGCTTCATGCTCAGACAGACATAATCGAACTCTGCAAGGTGTTTACTTGCATCTTCATCAACGGCCCACAGAACTGAGGTAAAATATTAATCAACCTGGCCATCAACACAAAGTTTACCCCTTCAGCTAGTGTGGGGTACTCAACAACCATCCTGTCTCCTGAAACTAGCGACAACACTTGGAATTTGATTAGTAGCAGCGGTGTGGACCGTAATATAGGTCGACACAATAGTCAATACAAATACTAGCACTAGAAAGAAACCTAAGTTCCCCGGCAACGGCGCCAAAATTTGACTTGGCTAATGTCGTCGTGCCAAGATCAAAGATAAATAACCCAAACAACAAACTAGTATAACATGCAAGTAAGAGGTCCAACACAAGAGAACTATGGCTTCTAGTATTAATATAATTATCAACCAAAGAGAAGGGGGGATTTAAGAGAAGAATCTAACTAAACTAATCTAAGAAACAAAGAACAACCAAACAAACAAATATGGAAAACAAGTTCATTCAAAAGATCCACTTTGAAATAATTACTCGATCATAGATTCATTTATTGATTTCATTCACACCTATGGTTAATTCCTATCCTAATCATTAGCAATCGCAAGTCCACGGTCCAAGCAATTCTATAACCCTAGGCAATGACGCTTAACCTAGAATTAGCATAGAGAACAAGGTCTCGAAGATAGTCCTATTCTTTCTTTTTATGGTGCATAGCTCTTTCATAAACTTAGCAAAACGAGGGACACTTTGGATGAGATTGATGAGAGGAACATTTACCCGACAATTGGCGAAAGTCTCGAAGAGTTCCTTGTCATGCGCCGGCTTCCTTGTGTCCTTGAGAGCATCGGGGAATGGAGGAGAGGGCTTGAAAGAATTTAATGGTGGAAGGGGTTGAGCCACATAGCCATCGTCCTCCTATGCTGTTGGGGTGCGGTCTCGTCTAGGAGACCTCGGGCGTGGGGGCGAATAGTTCTTGAAAGCATAGTCGAGCAACGCCTCAAAGTTTCGTTCGGCCTCCTTACCGCGAGCGCGGTCCGGGCTCCGCGGTCGCGGCGCCTCTCGCCTTTCAAAGTCCGAGTCCTCTGTTGGATTTTCGCGGGTGCGAAGGGGAGAGTGCGGGCGCGGAATTTGAACAGAGACTTGGTCTTGACGTTCTGCTGCCCCGGCGCGGTCGCGGCCAGGGGAACACGGTCGCGGATCATCACCAGCGGGTGATTCCCGACTCGCCAATGCTCTACCGCTCCTCAAATTCATGGCACTCACATTCTCCTTGTGATTGAGCAGTTGAGAGGGGAGTTTCCCGGAATCCTTAGACTCGAGCTTTTTAATCATAGTGGCAAGTTGACTCAGCTGAATCTCAAGATTCTTTACAGCAGCTCTCGTCTCTTGGTTCTCCTTCAAGAGGGCGGTAATAGCATCACTCTGAGATGGAGCAGGCGCTCTCGGGGCATAGTTGTTGGACCGAAACTGTTGTTGCTGGCCCTGACGAGCGTACTGCTGCTGCTGTTGTGGTGGGTCTTGTTGCTGCTGATTGCTCCACCTTAGGTTAGGATGATTCGCCCACCCCGGATTGTATGTATTAGAGTAAGGATCATTCCGGGGCCGGGGCGCACCATAATTGCCGATAGCATTGACCGACTCCTCGGTCTCCTGAATAGTAGGGCACTGATCCGTGTGGTGGCTCGCATCATAGCAAAGACTGCAAGCATTGACTTGCTGAGCCGTCTTCTTCGTGAGCAGCTGCTTCATAAGATCCTTGAGCTCCCTTACTTCAGCATTCAGGGACTCATTCACCACACTAACGGACCTCACATTGGTCCTAAACCTCTGATTACGGGCTTGTTCCGCCAAGATTTCAACTTTCTGAAAAGCTGCAGCGGGGGTTAAGTTCTCGTAACTACCCCACAAGATGCATTCACGAGCCTCTTGTCATTGTCGCAGAGTCCCTCGATGATGTAGCAAATAAGATCCTTGGCCTGGTAGCCATGGTAGGGACAACTCGCGATGAGCCTCTTGTAGCGCTCATAATAGTCATAGAGGTTCTCGTCTTCCCCTTGCTCCAAACTGCTGAGCTGCTTCTTAATAGATGTTTGTTTGGAAGCGGGGAAGTACTTTTCAAGAAACGCCTTCTTCATATCCGCCCAAGTAGTGATAGAACCCGGCACCAAATAAAGGAGCCAGTCCTTGGCGGTGTCCTCAAAAGAGAAGGGAAAAGCCCGGAGCTTGATTTGATCCTCCGTCACATCAATGGGCTTCATACTCACGCACACCGCGTGGAATTCAATGAGGTGCTTGTTTGGGTCCTCACCGCTCAACCCGTGAAATTTGGGCAAGTGGTGGATGAGGCCAGACTTTAGTTCGAACTTCACACCCTCCCCTAGTTCGGGGAATTGAACAGCGAGCTGCTGTTGCTGGAGATCGGGCGCCGTGAGTTGGCGAATAGTTTGCTCCGCCATGACGTCCTCAAGTTCAAAGTCAGAGAGAGAGAAAGATTCAAGAAGATTGTAGGATGTAGAAGGTCTGGGGGCACTCCTTATCTTCCGAAGAGTCCGTTCAATTTCTGGATCAAAGCGAACAGGAGAAGTATTAGTAGACCGGGTACGGACCCTGTGTTAGGTCCGAACCCAAGGGATGGTTCTGCGCATGAACCGCGGACGCGCCGAGGGGGCCGCGGGCGCAGGTTTGAGCACAGAGCACGAAAACACACAAAATCAGAACCCAAGAGAACTCGGCTAAAGTCGTCGTGCCAAGATCAAAGATAAATAACCCAAACAAACAAACTAGTATAACATGCAAGTAAGGGGTCGAACCCAAGAGAACTATGACTTCTAGTATTAATATATTTATCAACTACAGAAAAAGGGTGGTTTAGGAGAGAAATCTATACTAAACTAATCTAAGAAACAAATAAACAAACATGCAAATAGGGAGAGACAATTGATAAGGAAACCAGTTTATTCAAAAGATCCACTCATGATATAATCCCTCGATCATAGATTTATCCATTGATTTCATTCACACCTATGGTTAATTCCTATTCTGATCATTAATAATCGCAAGTCCACGGTCCAAGCAATTCTATAACCCTAGGCAAGGACGCTTAACCTAGAATTAGCATAGAGAACAAGGATATTAGGAAATCAAATCATGCAATCAAGCTACGAGTCTCATGCACAATTAAACCATTGAATACTCTTCCCTAAACTAGCCCACGGTCCTAGAATAGAGTTGTTTCGAGAAATAGGAAAGATGCATAGACAACAAGCAATCCTAAATCAAACAATAGATCTAAGTCAATCAAACAAGTTGATCAGGCTCATAAAATCAAACATTGATCATGGGATGAAGCACAAAAGTATCAATAAAGACCTAGGGATAAAGAGATTACCAGAATTTCACAGCTTCATAATAAAGCTTCATTGATTGAATAAACTCAAGAGGAGAGTTAGTTCTCCATTACAAAGAAAACTCTAAACTTTATTGAAAGAACAATTGATTGACAAGTTAGTTCTCTTCTTCTAAAACCTAGAAAGGTTCCCCTTAAATATCCCCAAAGATCAACCTTTTCGGACTAAATAAGAAAGGAAACCGAAAGATAAGAAAGGAAACAAGATAGAAACGATAGAATTTCGTCCGCGTGAAAGTCGGCCGCACCGCGACCGCGGCGACAGCACCGCGCCCGCGGCGGTCTTCCTTGGTCAACTTGCTGAGTCGGCTTCTACCGCGACCGCGGCCTTTATAGGTCTTCATGGTTCGTCTCTTCACGCCACCGCGCCCGCGTCATAGACAACGTGACCGCGATATCCATGCAGTGGCGATTCTTCGTCTTTAAGCTCTTTAACTCTTGATTCTTCACACTTTGTGTTTTCGGTCTTCATATTACAATAACGCTCAAAACTAACCTTAACACTCTCTAAATCATCTCAAAATACAAGAGTTATCCTATACAAAATAGCCTGAATCAAGTCCCAAGAAGAAATTGAGTTCTCTGATAAGGGACATCTCAAACTCACTACTCATTAAGGACTTGAACTCATCTACAAGTTTCATGTTGGTACTACCAAAGACAATATCATCAACATAGACTTGGGCATTTTAAATGTCCTTGTGAACTTTCTTAATGAACAAAGTTTTATCAATTGAACCTCTTGTGTATCCATGAGACAAAATAAAGGACGCAAACCTGTCGTACCATGCTCGAGGGGGCTTGCTTGAGTCCATAGAGTGCTTTGTCCAAGTAGTACACATGATCTGGGTGAGAGGCGTCCTCGAAGCAAGGGGGGCTGAGCAACATACACTTCCTCCTTGAGTTTTCCATTGAGAAAGGCAGTCTTGACATCCATCTGAAATAATTTGAATCCCTTGTGCGCGGCAAAGGCAATAAGGAGACGGACGGCCTCAATTTTATCAACAGGAGCAAAAGTTTCATCGTAGTCTATGCCTTCCTCTTTCTTGAATCCTGGAGCCACAAGTCTTGCCTTGTTCCTTGACACGCGTCCACTTTCATCAAGTTTGTTTCTGAAAACCCAGCGCGTCCCTATGATGTTTTTGCCTTTTGGACGAGGGACGAGGGTCCAAACTTTGTTCCTTTCAAACTGGTTGAGTTCTTCTTGCATAGCTTGAATCCAGTCAGCGTCCTGGAGTGCTTCCTTGATGTTCTTTGGTTCGACCATAGACACAAAGGCATTGAAAGCACAGAAAGCCAAATTTGCACTTTGGGACTTGCTTGCAGCTGACCTGGTTTGAACTCCTTGAGAGATATCTGATACAATCTGAGTAGTTGGGTGATCCCTAGAGAAGCGGGACTCCCTTTGGAATAATTGAACAAATCTTGGATCAATATCTCCATCAGAATCATCACTATCATCTTGAGCATCGTCCTCAGTGTGTTCCCCCTCAGAGAGAGCGTCCACACTTTGGCGTTGCTCAGCTTGTTGACTTGATTCAACCACATCTTGTTGAACTGGGGATTCACTACGAGAGGGAACTCCCTGAGCAGCACTAGGTGCATCCACTAAGACTTTCTAGGACTCTTATACGCTCAAGAAGGTTCTTAGTTTTCTCCCTTTCTAGCTCAAGTTCTAAAGTTTTGCTAGCCTCAAAGTCACTTGGGAGAGAATTCCTAGAGTCAGACTGATAACCCAGTCCTCTTTTGGTTGGGATAAAAACTATTGGTTTGACTTCTTCTATCATAGGACTCTTTCCTAACACCTTAACTTCTTCCCTAAGCTTGGCGTTCTCAAGTTTGAGACACATTACTTCAGTTTTTAGGGACTTAGTTTCTTCAACTGAGGACTCTAGTTGAAAGGTCATAGTACTACAGTTTTCACATTCAACCACAATGTTTTCAGTTTCAAGTTCAAGTTCATCCATTCTTTGTTTCATTGCAAGACTTTCTTCCATGATTTTACCAATGAGTATGATAAGTTTTGATTTTGAACATCTTTCTAAGGAATTCATCATAGATTCATGTGTTACCTTTGGTTCCTTTTCGGAGGCGTCCTCTTCAACAGTTAGGGCGTCCTCTATTGCCATGTATGCAACTTGATCTTCTTGTTCTTCATCATCAGAACTAAGATCGTCCCATGCAGCTGCATACGCTCCAATGAGAGCTTTTTTCTTCATTTCCTTAGAGGACATTCCCGTGGTACACTTCTTGGCAAAATGTCCTTTCTTGTTACATTTGTAGCAAGTGAATTCCTTCATTTCTGCCTTTGTGTACTTGGGACTTTCCTTCTTGTGTTTCTTAAATTCCTTGTGCCTTTTACCATAGATATTGAGAGCGTTGTGCATGAGAGCAAGTTCTTCCTCTTCATCAACCACTTCCTTTGACTTGTTTTCTTTCTCCTTTAATGCTTGGACACGCATCTTCTCACGGTTCTCATTCTTATTAGCTACCACCATCAATGCTAGTTCTCTTTGGCGACGTAAGTACTCAGCGTACTTTGGTGTTGTTGTTGCCAAAGCAAGATCTGGTTGTGGGTTCCGTCCTAGCTCAGCCATGTCAGAGTTCCTCCTTGCTTCATACTGCCTCAGCTTCCCATAGATCTCCTCCATATCAAGCGTCTAGTTAGCTTGATTCTCCTTGAAGGTAGTTCTATCGAAATTCCAGATTCCTGTAAGTCCATCAATGACTACTTGAACTTTGTTCCTCATTGAGACTTCAGCTTCTGGTATTCCCAAGTTCTTCATCTTGGTGACAAGAGCTTCAAAACTGTAAGAGTAGTCCTTGACCGTTTCATTTGGCAGCATTGTGAAGGCATAGAATTCTTTCTTGATTTCCAGCTGAACGTCCTCCTTCATTTCAGCAGTTCCCACGTGGAACTTCTTGAGGGCTTCCCACTGTTGCTTGGCAGTTGCCAAATTACTAACTCTGGTAGCGTCCCTTTCGCAGAGGGACACTTGAAGGAAGCAAATTGTCGTAGCATTGGTTTCCATTAGCTTGACTTCCTCTGGAACCCACTCGTCCTCTTTATCAGCTTTGTCAGGATGGACATTGAGGTCACCCTTCACGATAACTTTCCAGCATTGATAGTTCTGACTTCTGCAGAAGTTTTCAAATCTAATCTTCCAACGGTTGAAGTTGCCGTCCGTCAGGCGCGAAGGCTTCACAAAAGAGATTCCAATAGGTTCCATGTCCATCTTTCACCTGCAACTCAACAAAATCTAGAGCGCCCGCTTTGATACCAATTGTTGGATCATTAGTATAACAGAGGGACGTCCTTTAATTAGGTAAAGGCGTCCTTGGTCAGGCGTCCTTACGAGGTGTAAGGGCATCCTTTAGTTGTGCAGCGGAATTTAATACTAAACAGGTGAATAAAGTGAACACAATGATTTATAGAGGAACCACTCAAGACCAAGTAGTCCTTGAATGTAAACCTCTACCTCCTTGGAGGATTTTTGAATAGCTTCTTCCTTTATATTAAACGTCCTTACAGTTGTACTGGCGAGTCTTTACAGTTCTCTAGTACTTAGCGTTCTTCCTAAGTCCACTAGTAAAGCACTACTCTAAGCCTACAACTTAAGCGAGTTTAATCTTCTAAAGGACTTCTATCCCTACGTCCTACAGTGCGTTGTAGGACTCTCTCTCTTTCTTTTTGGGTTTTCTGAGTTACAAACAAGTAGTGGTTTGGGTTACTGTTGGGACCAGATTTTTTTCACAAAAGCATCAAGACCAGATTGTTAGTTCTTCATTACTTCTTCAGAGCACAGCGAGAGACGGCGAGAAGCGAAGTCGGTTAAACAGGATAGAATTGAAGAATTAGGATAGATCTCTTAAAGATATTTCGTTAGGATTACGATTAGTTAGAATCTTGTATTTTCATATCTTTTCTCACAAGATAGATCAATCCTCAAGGGTGCTATATAAATCGATTGTAAACCCTAGAGCAGGATTACGCTTTTTTACACATTCAATCATACTTTGAATACAATTCATGAGCTTTTACATCAAACGCGTTCTTCGTGATTCACCTCGATCAGGCCCGATCTAGTTCAAGGTTCCCTTGGGTGAATTTTGGCTCAAACAGTTTGGCGCCCACCCCTGTAACACCCCGATTTCACAAGCATAAGGGTATTACCGCCAACGTCCTCGGATTTCACGGTCCGAAGCCGTTTAAGGCTTTTGGGTAACACAAAACGATAATAACAAAACCAAATCATATATTTATAACAAAAGATGAATTCGGTTACAAAGGCTCATACTTCCTTAATTGTTTAATGATGCAAGAGTAAAGAGTTTTGCAGCGGAAATACAAGTCTCGGAGAGAGACGAAAGCATGTGGAAACCATAAAGTAAACAAAAAATTTTAAAACGTCTTGCATCCTTCCTTCCTTCCTTCCATCCTAAGTCTTCGGTTACTCCTGGATAGAGCAAGGAATACCAGCCAACAAAGTTCGAAAAGAAAGAAGGGATGTTAGTCTAACGCGAGACTAAACAAGTGGGAGAATAATATTTCGGTTCTGAAGAAAGGTCGGACATAATGGCAATCCTTAACCATATGATAACTGGTAGGTGCACGGTTGTCGAGGTTCAACATGACGATAGCGAAGCAGCAATCTGAGCGAGAGGCTTTCAGGTGTTTGGTACGATGTACGAAGAGAAGATAGAGTTTTCTCGGGAATAGGACGTTATTAGGAGATAACGCCTAGGAAAGAAATGTGTTTATTGATTTGTTGGGAACTTTAATCATTCAAGAGTTTGAAAAGCATCCAACATAAATCAAATCGTATCAACCTCATCACAACTCGATGATGCCGACAGGGAGGTGGCCACAAGGACGCTTAAACACCTGAACCCATCTTACCATTTTATAGGCGTTTTAACAACTCGAGTCATGCATTTAGATTGGATAGGCGATTGTCAATAATGTGGACCCGAAGTGATTTTCCACGTTGTACTAATCACCCTGTATTCATTGATTACTATGCACGATGCACTAATCTTTCATTGGTGATAAATCATTTCACTTCACTTAGTGACTTTTTAGAGATAGGCAAGCCCTACGGAGGGACGAACCAAAGTGAGGAACCTAATCCTCAACACTTTGCAAGAGTGTTCACCTCTCTATTCGGAGAGAGGCAGAGTCATGACCCAGTATCAGGAGCCGATAACGAGATATACCTCCTAAGACGTTATAAAGAGACAGCGGATCACTAAACCGGCAACCCTAACTTAAGCTAATCCAGAGCAAAGTCTCGAAAAGAGACTTGAAACAATCAAAGGCCACACATCATCGGAGTCCTAAGTCCAAGTCTAATATTCGATAAATAGTAATAATAACAACAGTGGTCATTATTTCTAAGCATAATAATCCTAATCAAATTATTAGCAAACAAGTTTGTTCCCAACGATTATTTTGATAACGGAAAGCAATTTCACGATTATCGAGTAATGAAAAAGGAGAATCATCCACTTGCCTTAAAATGAGATTAAGAACGCTAATCGAGGCGAGAAGACGAGGCTAGCAAGGCACAAGACAAGGCTTAAGGCAAGGCAAAACACAAGGCACGAGCAAGGAACGGCCCGGGCAATGGTTTAGGACGACGCTCGAACACAAAGTGCAAGATATGCACTGGCGGCGGTCGCTGCCCCTGTTGGCGGCGGTCGCTGCCTCCTGTAGTGACGACGGCGCGATTTCGCAAGCTTCCTCCGATCAACTCCGGCCCCCTTTCGACGAGCTTTTGCCAACAGTAGCAAGAAGAACACTAGCTCTTTATAGTGGAAGAGGTTTCAGAGGGAGAGAAGAGAGTTTTGTGTGTGATTTTCCTTCATCAACATAGCTCTATTTATAGAGTTTCTCAAGCTGACTTTCAACTGAAAGTGATGATGATTTTGGTGCTAATGATGCCCAACATTGATGGTGAAGTGAGGTAAAGCTGAGGAGAAGTAACCCAAAGTGAAACTTGAGCAGAAGGTGAAACCACGGCGCCCACAATGAAAGTGTCCCGTCGCGCAACTTGCGTCTGCAGCAGGCGGTGGTCGCTGCCTCTGTTGGCGGCGCCCGCTGCCCCCCTAGGACTGCATAATGCGTCGGAAATTTGGCATAACTTCCTCGATACTTATCGGAATGGCCTCAAATTTTGAGGGATGAAAGTAGACTTCTTTATCTACCATTTGGATTTGGAATCACTCTATTCCGAGCTCTAACGAAGGTTTTATGAATTTTTGAATTTAAAGGTTCCGTTTAACGTTATCCAGCGTTAAACGGTTAATCGGTAACCTTTGCCCTTTTTCATGTCGTTCCAAAGACGAAGTTGATTTATAAAACTAAGGAGAATTTCATAATCCATTTTATAAAATTTGCGGATATTACAACAGTAACCCCTTAAAAATAGTTTCGACCCCGAAACTAGCCAAGGCCTGCTTTCAAAAGGAAAGAGTACATCTTTAGAATATCCGGAAATGACTAAGGAATACAACCGTTAGTACCCCCTTAAAGAAATTTCCTTTTCTTTAGTCATTTGCTAACAAGTCAGGAAAACGCTTCTGCATATCTAGCTCGGTTTCCCAAGTCTCCCACGTAGTCTCTTCACCACCATTTCTAGACCAAAGTACCTTGACCAATGGTACATCCTTGTTGCGTAATCTCTTCACTCGTCGTTCGAGAATCCTTGCTGGTCCTTCTTCATAGGTACCATTTGCTTGCATCTCGATGTCTCCATAATCGAGAATATGAGATTCATCCGGCACATACTGCCTAAAGAGTGACACATGAAAGACGTTGTGGATAGGGTGAGCCGATGGCGGTAGAGCAAGACGATACGGGAGCTTGCCTACTTTCTCAAGAATCTCGAAAGGGCCCACATATCGAGGATTGAGCTTTCCCCGCTTCCCAAAGCGAAAAACTCCCTTAGACGGTGACACCTTTACGAAGACCTTATTGTCAACGGTGAACTCAACCTCTCGTCTCTTCAGGTCAGCGTAGGACTTTTGTCGACTCTGAGCAGTCAACATCCTTTGGCGGATGAGAGCGATATCGGCGGCAATTCTCTCTACTAATTCTGGTCCAAGAAGAATTTTATCCGCGTTATCGTCCCAACAGATAGGTGAACGACACCTACGGCCATATAAAGCCTCAAACGGAGCCATCTTGATAGTAGCATGCCAGCTGTTGTTATATGTGAATTCTATGAAGCTCAAGTTGACATCCCAACTAGTCGTGCGATCCAATACTCAAGCTCGGAGCATGTCCTCCAATGTTTGGATTGTCCTTTCAGACTGCCCATCAGTCTGAGGATGAAAAGCGGTACTGAACCTTAACTCTGTCCCGAGTGCTTTGTGCAATTCCTCCCAAAATCTCGATGTGAACCGGCCGTCCCGGTCAGAGACAATGATCTTTGGAGTGCCATGCAAACGGACGATTTCATGGATGAAAACCTCAGCCAACTTTTGGACTCCCCAATTCATCTTGATGGCAATGAAATGGGCACTCTTGGTGAGTCGGTCCACGACCACCCAGATTGTATCCTTCTGCCCTTGAGTCTTAGGCAAACCAGTTACAAAGTCCATGGCGATGTCTTCCCATTTCCATTCTGGTACAGGCAGAGACTGCAACATTCCTCCAGGTCGCCCATGCTCTATCTTGACCTTTTGGCACACTAGGCATTTTGAGACGAACTCAACTACCTCTTGTTTCATGCCTGGCCACCTGAAGTTCCTTCGTAAGTCCTTGTACATCTTACTTGATCCAGGATGTACAGAATAAGCAGACGAATGTGCCTCCTTAAGGATAATCCTTCGGAGTTCATCCACTGCCGGCACACATATGCGGTCCCTATACCACAATGATCCATCATCCTGTATGATGAATCCTGGTGCCTTTCCAGACAAAACTTCTCCTCTGATTTTGATCAACATGACATTATCCGGTTGTTTTCCTCTGATCTGTTGCAACAGGTCGGAATGGATTTCCAAAGTACACAATCCACCCTGTTGCCTTCCAAACCAGACTTCGATCCCTTCACGGACTAAGTCTTGTTGTAAAGTCGGAAGTTCCGACTCAAGGCATCTGCAACAACATTAGCTTTACCCGGGTGGTACTGTAGCTCAATGTCGTAGTCCTTGATCAACTCCAACCATCTCCTTTGTCTCATATTGAGTTCCTTTTGGGTGAAGACATAATTCAAAATTTTGTGGTCGGTGAAGATCTGACACTTCACGCCGTAAAGATAATGTCGCCATATCTTTAGAGCAAAGACCACAGCGGCTAACTCAACATCATGGGTCGGGTAGTTGACTTCGTATGACTTGAGTTGGCGGGATGCGTAGGCTATGACCTTGCCGTTTTGCATCAACACGCAACCAAGACCCATTTTAGAAGCGTCACTATATACCACATAACCGTCATGACCATCCGGTAGAGTCAACACAGGTGCGCTGGTCAAGCGCTTCTTCAGCTCTTGAAAACTGTCCTCAAATTTTTCGTCCCAAACGAATTTCTTGTGAACCTTGCGGAGTAACTTGGTCATGAGGAGGGCAATCTTCGAGAATCCCTCCACGAACCTCCTGTAGTACCCAGCTAATCCTAGGAAGCTTCGAACTTCCTTGACGTTGCGAGGCTGTTCCCATTCAGATACTGCCTGAATTTTCTAGGGATCCACCATCACTCCGTCTTTGTTGATGACGTGCCCTAAGAAGGCAACTTCTTTCAGCCATAGCTCACACTTCGATAGCTTGGCATACAATTGGTTATGTCTCAGAATCTGCAACACGATCCTTAGGTGTTCCTCATGTTCTTCCCGATTTCTTGAGTAAATCAGGATGTCATCAATGAAGACAACAACGAACTGATCGAGGTATTCATGAAAACATCGGTGCATTAGGTCCATGCAGACTGCATGGGCATTCGTCAACCCGAATGGCATTACTACAAACTCGTAGTGACCATAGCGAGTTCGGAAAGCCGTCTTTGCGATGTCCT
This sequence comes from Polygonum aviculare, assembly GCA_934048045.1. Lineage (NCBI taxonomy): Eukaryota > Viridiplantae > Streptophyta > Magnoliopsida > Caryophyllales > Polygonaceae > Polygonum > Polygonum aviculare. The sequence continues at coordinate 11,440,965 of OW204025.1, read as the reverse complement.
CATCACGGATCCCTAACTGGTGATAGCCTGACCTTAAGTCAATCTTGGAAAATATCTTAGCACCACGTAGTTGATCTAACAAGTCGTCGATCCTTGGAAGAGGGTACTTGTTTTTGATGGTGACCTTGTTTAACTCTCTATAATCGATTCACAGACGAAAGGTACTATCCTTCTTTTTCACAAATAGCACAGGAGCTCCCCACGGTGACGCACTCGGTCTGATGAAACCTTTTTCCAACAGTTCCTCGAGCTGACTCTTAAGTTCCTGCATCTCCACAGGCGCCATTCTGTATGGGGCTTTAGAGATCGGAGCAGTCCCTGGCTCTAAGCTGATAGTGAACTCCACATCACGCTGAGGTGGAAGTCCAGGTAAGTCCTTTGGAAAGACCTCGGGAAATTCACACGCTACGGGAATTTCGCGAATGTCAACCATTTCCTTATCCGTTGTTTCTAGATAACACAGGTACCCCGTACAACCTTGACGTAGAAGTCGACTTGCTTTCATCGCATTGATCAAACTCCCATTTTCCTCGTCTCGAGACCCCTTGAACTTGCACACATGCTTCCCTCCGGAATTGATGGTGACTGTTCGGGTATTGAAATTAATCTCGGCCCCATGTCGTGATAACCAATCCCTTCCCAGGATGATATCGTAGGGCGACATCGGAATGCATATCAAGTTGGAAACGAATTTTCCGCCTTGAATGCCTATGGGGAAATTAGTGAGTTGCTTGGTACCGACTATCTTATTCCCGTTGGGTAGGTTAACTATGAAGGGTTCGCAAATATCTAAGCATTTCAGATCTAGCAGTTCTACGCAACTTTCAGATATAAACGAATGCGATGCTCCAGAATCAAATAACAGGAAAGCAGCAGTGGAGCGAACGTATAAAGTACCTTGACAGATCGGAGCTTCTGGTTCATCAATCGCACGCATCTCATACAGGCGCTGGCCCTGACTCGGAGCAGTAGCTGGCCCTTTGCCCTTGTTTTGTGCCGTCGACTGAACTGAAGCAGACACTGTCGACTTTGCTGGTGCCTGATTGCTTTGTGAGACAGAAGAGGCCCTAGATTGTCCGAGACCACCCTTGTTCTGTTGGCAGTAGGTCCGGACATGACTGATGTCTCTCATTTTGGTAGTGTTTTAAGTGTGTTTTCCTTGGTAGTTTTAGTTCTTTTTCCTTCTTTTCTTGTGTGTTTAGTCCATTTTTAGCTTAGTTCCCGCATTTCTATGAGATTCGGAGACTATGCGCGTTTTGTGCGTTTTGTAGGCATTTTAGAGCAAGAATCATGGAGATTGGAGCATGGAGTGATGGAGGAATTCAAGGATGGAAAAGGAGCCAAAATGGATCTAACAATGCATAGGAAGAAGCCTCAAGTGAAGACGAAGAGAATGGCGAAAGAATCGAGTCAATCGGAGCTAAAACGAGAGAGAACGGAGCGAAACAAGCTGAAATTTGCCTTAGGACCGAGGTACCCAGCATGTCGGGCCCGAGGTACTATGTTGGCCCGAGGTGGTGGACCGAGGTGTGGCATGTCGGGCCCGAGGTACCCAGAACGTATGCCCTTGGACCGAGGTTGAAGCAAGTCGGGCCCGAGGTTCCTCCGTGTCGATCCATGTCGGTCGTAGCTTTGGATTCCTTTCTTTTTGGGATTTTCTTATTAATTCCCATAATTATATTTGTTTCCTTGGGGATCAAGGAGTTCTAGAAGCCTTGGAGGTCAAGGACTTGCCTTGGAGCCCAAGGAGTTTAGAGGGGTAATCTAGTCTTTGTAATAAGGGGAAAAATCTCTATTTAAACCCTTGTAATCTCTCATTCTAGGGGAGGAATTTGAGAAGAACAACTTTGGGGAGAGAATTGAGAGTGAGGTTTGAGAGTAGAAGGAAGAAGGGGGTGGACTCTTCTCCAAGGGAGGGAAAGAACCCAAGATCTAGAGGAGGATTTGGGTGAATTCCTTTCCTTGGAGAGGAAAGAAACCCTTAAGCTTGGAGCGGGAGTAGAGATTGTAAGAATTCCTCTTCTTAGTTTAATTCAAGTTTGATTTGGCTTTGATTTGGTGTTTGAATCGTTGATTGTGGAATTGACTTGCATGATTCATGATTTGCTTAGGGTGTTTGATGATTGCTATCTTGAATTCCATGATTAGCGAGTAGTTATCTTGATCTTAGGGTAGGGGGCGAAAACCCCAACTCAATTGCATGTGCTTGAACCAATTTCATGACTTGATTGCCTTGATCCATGTCTATTTACCCTATGATTCTTAGATTGACAACCTAGGAGTAGGAGTAGATAGAGAGTCAATTGGCTTGAATGAATGCGAGAGCCTAGTTCCTTGTGATTAATGGCATGATTTGATTGGATTTGTTGATCTATGTCTAAGGCGAAAGTCTCTAGCTCATTGATCTATATGATAGCATGTGAAGTTGATGTTGGCATGAACCCCTAGCCCTAGGATCCCCTTAGCCTAGCTTGTTTCTTCCTTTGATTGTTGAGTCGTGCCCGAGTCCCCTAGCCTCGAGTCCGACTTTGTTTGTGCCTAGCAACCTCGGTCCCGAGATTGACAACCTCGGTCCCGAGTTGCTTCGTGTGTTCTCTCTCCCATTGTGTTTGTGTTAGACAAATCGACCGTTCAAACGCGCATGAAATAATTCCCTGTGATCGACCTCGACCACCGTACTACAACGGGGTCTTGATACAAATTTTTCTTGTTGATTGACCCGGGGCCCTATCCTTAGAATTGGTATAGCACATCGGGCCTGTCATCAGAATGGCGCCGTTGCCGGGGAATTATTGTGATTGTGCGTTTGTTTGGTTGATTTGATTTGGGTAAGGGACTAGCCCGAACCCTCTTGTGTTATTTGATTTGTTTCTTTTTGTCTTTTTTGTAGGTTATTCTATCAAAAACAAAAAAATGGATTTTTATGATAGTGATGATGAGTGGGAGTTTTTCTACCTTCAAGTGAAGACGTCAAGTCTAAAAAGAAAACTCCACGAGTTAGATGAGCAATTGGAAACAGAAAGGAGAGGTAGAGTTCGAGCTCAAGAGGAACTTGATGCCCGGATTAGAATGCAACAAGAGATAGAGGAGAGAGCCTATGACGAGGAGTGTTACATGAGAGAGGTGTATGGGAACCTAGACCACTATGATGGACGAGGTGGTGCTCAATCTTATTGGGGAAATCCCACTTACACTCAAATGCAAAGAGTACCTCCATACCAACCTCCGAGCTACGAAGAAACTCCTCCATGGGAACATATGTTGCAAGAGGAAATTGATGAGGAACCACCATGGGCTCATGATTTGAAAAACCAAGTTACCAACATGGAGAGGAAGTTTGATGACCAATTCAATGAGTTTGGTGCGTGGAGGAGGCAAGTCGATGCCCAACTCGTCTATTATTGGGCATCTCTCTCGAGTTCTCAAGAGCAACTCCCGAGCTATTATGAAGAAGAGAGCTATGATGAGGTCCGAGTCGAGCCACCACAAGTCGAGAGGAGTGAGCAAGCCTGGACCGACGTACCCAGTGTGTCGGGCCCGAGTTGCTCGCAAGACGGACCAACTCTTCAAACCAGGACCAAGTTGGAGGTTGTGTCGGGCCCGAGGTGCCCAGACATCGAACCACCTCCCCTGCCTCTACTCTGCCCCAGGACCGATGCACACCAACTCGGGACCGACTTGCATCCACTTCGATCGGTGACGATGGAGGAAAATTATCTCATGGCTCTTGACCGTGCAAGGATTGAAGTGAAGGAAAGCTCTCCCTCTCTTGTGATTGAAGAAGAAAGAGTCGAGTCTCGGTTCAAACAAGCTTTGGAGGAGACGCAACAAGTCGGGTCCGATGTAGCTCCTATGTCGGTCCAAGCCGAAAATCAAGCCTCCAAGATCATGTGTGAGACTCGTTTGCCCTATCTCCTTTGCTCTTTTGTGACGGTTTCTTGTGAGTCATATGGTGGAGATGGACCATACCCGGTGGATTTGATTTCCGACTATTCTTGGTCTAAGTATGGGGTCCCCCGCCATTATGACGAGGCCGAGGCGCATGTTTGGTTGAACTATAGAGAATGGCCTCAATTCTTCTTGAGTGATGAGATGGTGATTGGAGTGTTCATGGACCCCGAGCCTTATTTTCCACCCTAACCGAGATTAGGTGGCCGGCACGTCAAGCTAATGACGTTAAAAAAGCGCTTTTCGGGAGGCAACCCGACGTATCCTTCGTATCCTTTGTTTTCTTTTGATTTGTTTTCTTATTTTTAGGATTTGAGCTTAATGTGTTAACCCTTTCTCTAAACCCCTTGAATGCAAGTATTTTGGGATATATCTTTGGTGTGATCTTGTAGGTGCTTCTTAGTGCAAATGATGAGCTTGAAAGGAGAAGGTGTATGATGCAAATGGACGAGCAACTAGGATGTGAGACGAGCAAGCGGTCTCGACCACCCCTCAAGTAGTTCGAGCCTCAAGTGCTCCACCTTCCCCTCCCCATGTGCCGATGTCAACAATTCACCATTCTTCCTAGCTTCAAAAGCCTTGTCTAGTGAGTTTCCCTTTTCATTTTCCCTTTTGGTCTTATTTGGATGCAATGAGGACATTGCATATTTTAAGTATGGGGTATGGGAAAAGGAAACTCTAATGTGTCTAGTGTTTGTACATATGTGTGTTTGTGTGTCTTTTGTTTTGTGAGAAAATTTTTGCAAAAAATCCATAAAAATTTGAAAAATTGTGTTGAAAACAACAAAAAATTTTTGTTTTAGACTAAGAAATCCCCATCTTAAGTGTCCTATGAAATGGCTTGTGTTCATGTAATTCCTTTGCATGTTTTGGATGGTTAAGCCTAGTCTTATGATGTTGCTTTTATACATGATCCATGATTTGCACTCTATATTGAGCATGTGTGCTAAAAGATGACTTGTTTGCTACCTAGTATTGAGCGTACCTTGTGAGATTTGATTTTGGCCTTTTGGGATTTTTCTTTGCATATCCCTCTCTTGTTTTGTGAGTGTACTCTCTTGTGTCATAATCTCTTTGTTATTGAGGTTTATATTTATTTCTTGAAGCCGCTATGAGAATTAGTCATGCATGCTAGTATTAAGATTGAACTTGTATGTTTTTAGCCACATAAATATCCTTATTCCTACCTTGCATTAATCCTTGATTTGTAGCCCCGTTCTAGCCTATTAGCCTTTGTTTGTAGCTCCTCAAAAACATATTCCTAGCCGATGAAAGCTTGACCCTTATGGGATTCGAACATAGTTGAGTGGTTGTGGAAATGATTTTGTGGAAATACTTTGGGTGAAGGCAAGAGTGTGGAAAACACATTTTGGTAGTGCATCTCCTAAGGAGAAAGTTGATGGATTTTTTGGGAAATTTGCAAAAGGCAAAAGTGTGAAGAAAAAGTGAGCAAAATGCAAGTATGGGGTCAATTGAGCCGTGATCGAGTCTAGTAGACTCGGGCCCGACCTTCATAAAAAATAAAAGAGAGTAAAAAAAAGAAAGAAAGAGAAAGAAAGAAGAAAAAGAAAGTGCAATCAAAAATCCAAGTGTAGAGATGTAAAATAAGGAAAGTGTGGGTGAAATGTTGGGTATAGTACCTTTGATTGTTGAGAGTTGTTTGGAGGAGTAGTGAGATGTGGAATCTTTGGAGATGTTGGTGAGTATTTTAGGTTGTTCGAGTCCCATTGTGAGCACCACATAGCCAAACGAATCCTTCCCTTATGAAACACCAAAAGCCCCATTACAACCCGGCCGAATAGAATTCTCTATGAGGATTTCCATTGAGCCCAAGTTCATCTTGTATTGGTATTGTTTTGACATCTCTAGGTAGAGAGATTGGTAATATTATCTTCAATGGTAAAAGTAGACTTTGCACAAGGCATGAGTAGAGAGATGCATCACTTTTATGCATTAAGCCATACATACTTGAGAGTTGTGCTTTGATTACATTTCCCTAAAGTGAGGCTAGGTGGTAGCATTTCATACTTGAAGCATGCATACACATGTGATGACGTTTGATTGCTTATCTTTGGATTCATACGTGCTTGAAAATGGTTTTGACTTAGAGCTTTACTTGAAGATCATGTTGAGGTTTTGAATCCAAGTTATTGCTTGAGGACAAGCAAGTTTAAGTATGGGGTATTCTGATGTCTCTCATTTTGGTAGTGTTTTAAGTGTGTTTTCCTTGGTAGTTTTAGTTCTTTTTCCTTCTTTTCTTGTGTGTTTAGTCCATTTTTAGCTTAGTTCCCGCATTTCTATGAGATTCGGAGACTATGCGCGTTTTGTGCGTTTTGTAGGCATTTTAGAGCAAGAATCATGGAGATTGGAGCATGGAGTGATGGAGGAATTCAAGGATGGAAAAGGAGCCAAAATGGATCTAACAATGCATAGGAAGAAGCCTCAAGTGAAGACGAAGAGAATGGCGAAAGAATCGAGTCAATCGGAGCTAAAACGAGAGAGAACGGAGCGAAACAAGCTGAAATTTGCCTTAGGACCGAGGTACCCAGCATGTCGGGCCCGAGGTACTATGTTGGCCCGAGGTGGTGGACCGAGGTGTGGCATGTCGGGCCCGAGGTACCCAGAACGTATGCCCTTGGACCGAGGTTGAAGCAAGTCGGGCCCGAGGTTCCTCCGTGTCGATCCATGTCGGTCGTAGCTTTGGATTCCTTTCTTTTTGGGATTTTCTTATTAATTCCCATAATTATATTTGTTTCCTTGGGGATCAAGGAGTTCTAGAAGCCTTGGAGGTCAAGGACTTGCCTTGGAGCCCAAGGAGTTTAGAGGGGTAATCTAGTCTTTGTAATAAGGGGAAAAATCTCTATTTAAACCCTTGTAATCTCTCATTCTAGGGGGGGAACTTGAGGAGAACAACTTTGGGGAGAGAATTGAGAGTGAGGTTTGAGAGTAGAAGGAAGAAGGGGGTGGACTCTTCTCCAAGGGAGGGAAAGAACCCAAGATCTAGAGGAGGATTTGGGTGAATTCCTTTCCTTGGAGAGGAAAGAAACCCTTAAGCTTGGAGCGGGAGTAGAGATTGTAAGAATTCCTCTTCTTAGTTTAATTCAAGTTTGATTTGGCTTTGATTTGGTGTTTGAATCGTTGATTGTGGAATTGACTTGCATGATTCATGATTTGCTTAGGGTGTTTGATGATTGCTATCTTGAATTCCATGATTAGCGAGTAGTTATCTTGATCTTAGGGTAGGGGGCGAAAACCCCAACTCAATTGCATGTGCTTGAACCAATTTCATGACTTGATTGCCTTGATCCATGTCTATTTACCCTATGATTCTTAGATTGACAACCTAGGAGTAGGAGTAGATAGAGAGTCAATTGGCTTGAATGAATGCGAGAGCCTAGTTCCTTGTGATTAATGGCATGATTTGATTGGATTTGTTGATCTATGTCTAAGGCGAAAGTCTCTAGCTCATTGATCTATATGATAGCATGTGAAGTTGATGTTGGCATGAACCCCTAGCCCTAGGATCCCCTTAGCCTAGCTTGTTTCTTCCTTTGATTGTTGAGTCGTGCCCGAGTCCCCTAGCCTCGAGTCCGACTTTGTTTGTGCCTAGCTACCTCGGTCCCGAGATTGACAACCTCGGTCCCGAGTTGCTTCGTGTGTTCTCTCTCCCATTGTGTTTGTGTTAGACAAATCGACCGTTCAAACGCGCATGAAATAATTCCCTGTGATCGACCTCGACCACCGTACTACAACGGGGTCTTGATACAAATTTTTCTTGTTGATTGACCCGGGGCCCTATCCTTAGAATTGGTATAGCACATCGGGCCTGTCATCAATGACCTTCCTTCCCACAACCGAAGCAGGTCTTCTTGGGTTTTGTGCACTTCCGATTGACGTTCCCGGGTTCACCGCAGTTGTAGCACAGCAACGGACCCTTAGTGCGTTCTGACCCTCTTGAGGAAGTAGTCATAGAAGACTCTGACTTCCCCTTCTTTGGCCAACCCGACTTCTTAGGTGAAGCAGGTCTCTTGAAGCCTCCATTACCCGGTGGGTTAGACTTCCCATCACCAGGTTTCTTTTGATCAGCCCCATTCAGAGTGACTTCCATTAGGGCTGGGCACCGGTCCAGGACCAGACCGGACCGGACCGGACTGGGACCGGACCGGAACGGACCGGGACCGGACCGGACCGGGACCGGGAACTTGAAAAGTTGTGGACCGGGGACCGGACCGGGAAAATCCGGTCCGGTCCGGTCCCGGTCCCGGTCCCGGACCGGATAGGACCGGATTGGACCGGGAACTCCCATTTTAAAAAAAAAATTTTTTTAAAAATAAAATATACTTTTTATATATAAAAAATTATAATATAATTAAAGAAATCACATATAATTAATGAAAAATAAAATATTATTAAGCATATGATATAAATATAAAGCTTAAATATTAAAAATAAACTATATAGTATTAAAATTAACACAATTCATATTAATTTTTTTTTTAAATTCCCGGTCCGGTCCCGGACCGGACCGGGACCGGGAACTCCCATTTTCGTGGACCGGATCCCGGTCCGGTCCCGGTCCATGCCGGTCCGGTCCGGTCCAAAAATCCGGTCCGGACCGGATTTCGCCCACCCCTAACTTCCATACTATAGGCATGGTCGACATACTCTTCAAGGGTTGCAAAAACGCGATTCATCATCCAGGGCTTGATGCTATCACTCATCCACTTATGGAAACGTCGGATCTTTTGCTCCTCGGTGGTAAATTCAGTGCCAGCGTATCTCAGCAGCTGGTTGAATTTCTTTGCCCTCTCCAGGACAGTGAGTCCTTTCACTTGAGGATTGTACAGCTCATCCTTCTTTTCTTCAAGCATAGCAGGCGAGAAGAAACGCCTCAGCATCTTACTTTTGAACATATCCCAAGTTAGCTCAGGATGTTCAGCAAGCCCGGATGTTTCCCACCAGTCGTTTGCCTCATCCCTTAGTTGGATGACGGCAATATGCACTCTAGCTCTCTGCTTCCGAGCAGTGCACATTCCTTAAAAGCTTCTCCATGTTAGAAAACCAGTGGTAGGCACCTGAAGGCTCTCCAACACCTTCAAATGTTTCCGGCCTTGGCGACAGGAAAGTCTTCAATGCCTTAGCATAGTCAGACCCCTCATCGCGTTCTGGGCCCCTAGAGGCTCTTGGGTTCCCTGCAGGAACAGCCTCAGTTGGGTCAACTTGGCCCGGTATAACAGGCGGCATTGCCTCTCTTACCAACTGACTGACCATGTTGCGAAAGATGGTCATCATGGCTTCATCCAAGATCATAGTCGGTTGTGCGGCGTTGCCTGGCGCATTTCCCCTGACTCCCGAGTTATCAGCTACTCGGTCACCCCCAGCTGGAGTGGCGTTAGGGTCATTTCTAGTAGTGTTCCTAGTGTTAACCATCTGTATAATTTATTCACAAATGTTTCCATTATAACAAGTGTGATAAAGTCATACGAACACGTCTTTTGAAACAAATGCAATACTTATATTAAACATTGTTACTTCGGTCGTATTTTACAGAGGAACTGAACAACAACTAGAATACTGAAAAGCTTTACGCACGACCTAACTATCCATGCTACTGATGGCTTGCATTTAGTTCATCTTTAGGATGTGCATTAGGTCATGTTTCGTAGATTTCGGTTTGCGTTCCTCTCGTTTAAGTTAGATTTTTACTTGTTTTCGGTTTAGTTGTTCGGTTCGGACTCTACGCTTTGTTCTTTGTGAATTTCAGGTGATTTGGAGGTGAATGGAGCGTTAGAGATCAAGAGGACTCAAGGAGGCGTCGAGAGCTCGAAGACTGAGTCAAGAAGAGACCGAGAAGACGCTCGAGGAGCAAGCCGAAGACCGCCCAAGGCGAAGCCCGAAGAACCGAAGGCAAAGGGACCAAACCCAAGGGCCACAGCCCCTGACCCGGCCGGGTCACGGGCCGGGTCGTGGCCCGGGTCGGTCCCCTGCCCCAGCGAGAAGCCAAACGCGAGGACAGTCTCGGACCCGGCCGGGTCACGGGCCGGGTCAGCCTATTTCCAAGCGTTTGAGTGTGGCCGCGTTTCTAGTGCTGGACCCGGCCGGGTCGGACCCCGGGTCACACCGCCGCGTTCCCTTTTTCCCATTTTAGCCTTGTTTCCTTTAGGGTTGTATATATAGCCGTTTTCCTCCTTTTAGAAAGCAGCTTTTACCCAATTTAGGAGCTCTAGAATTCTCATAAAAACTCTTTGGTGTTCTTGAGAGATTGAAGGATTTTGTTGGAGATTTGTGCCTTTTCAATCAATACAATGTTTATTGGTATGGATTTCCTCATCTCTCCCTCTTTTATCTTGTTCTCCATGGAGTGCTAAACTCCCAAATCCTAGGGTTTGGGGAAAACCCTATGGATTCTAGGTAGCCTTGAAATGCTTTCTTGAATTGAGATTGGAATTGTGGTTTGTGTCAATCTTACATGCTTAATGCCAAATTGCTTGCGATTTGAGGCTTGTTGATGATTAGAACCGAAAGGTTAGATTGTCAATAGGGATATAGGCTAGGGACTTGTGTTGAGAGACCTCCTCTCTAGTTTGAACATTAGGATTGATTGATTGATTTCCCTTTGAAATGAGAATTGATTTGGGAATTCTTTAGAGGTTGACCTACCGATAGAGGTTTGATTTGGACGGGCTCACTCAAGCCACGACGGTGGATGAGAGGCTTGAACTTATTGAGCCACTATTGAGCCTAAAGGGCCTAGTTTGCTTGTCAAGCCACGAAAGTGGATGATTGTCGTAATCTAGGTACAGTTTGTTTGATTCGATAGGATTAGACATTGATTCTAGGTAGATGCCTCCAAACCATGATTTGATCTTGATTCATGTATGCTTGCAAAGTGCTACTTTGGTCCATAGTGTGAGTACCTAGATCCTAGGATTGCCTTTCTCATAGTAAACTTGCATCGATTTGTTGGTTGTTTTCTCCTTTTACTTAGTTGTTATTTGAGTTCTTTAATTTCAATCCCAAATTGCCTCATATAAGCCTAGCTACTTTGATTGTCGGTTCACCAACTCTACTAAAGTCCTTGAGATTCGACACCTTGGTACTACGCGATCCGTGCACTTGCGGTATTGGTCTAGTAGCCTATCAAGTTTTTTGGCGCCGTTGCCGGGGACTTTAGTTAGTTTTGGTTGTTTCCTACAACCGGTAGTCTAGGTCCTTTTTGTTATTTGATTTTGTTTTCTTTTGTTTGTGATTTCAGAGGTGTTCGGTTGTTTATGCGAAGAGTCCTGAGCGCTCCTATTGTTGATTTTGATCCTGAAATTGAGCGTACTTTTCGTAAGAAACTCCGTGCACAAAGATCTCTAGATATGGCGGACGAGGTTCAACAAGCTCAAGCTTTGCAAAATGCCTTTGTTGCTCTTCAGAATCAGTTGGCCGCCGCTAATGCTCAGATTGCTCAGTTGACTCAGAATCAGAACCAAGCTGCTCAAGTCAATGGGCAACTTCCTCAAACTCTAGCCGATTATATGAGACCCGCTCAGTTTGGTCCAGTGTCCGGTGTTGTCTTTCCCGAGGTCCGTGCTCGAAACTTTGAGTTGAAGCCCTCTTTGATCAATATGGTCCAACAAAATCAGTTTGGGGGTCTTCCTTCCGAGAATCCTCATCAACACCTCACCACTTTTCTAGAGTTGATGGACACCGTCAAAATTCATGATGTTTCTCAAGATGCTCTTAGAATGAGGGCCTTCTCTTTCTCTCTTAGAGACAAGGCTAAAACTTGGTTAAAAACTCTTCCCCAAAATTCTATCTCTACTTGGGATGAGTTGGCATCCGCTTTCTTGAACAAGTATTTCCCGCCAAAGAAGACTTCCGAGATGAGACAACAAATATGCAACTTCAAAATGAAAGATGGGGAGTCCTTCTTTGAGGCTTGGGAGAGATTCAAAGAATTGCTAGTGTTGTGTCCACACCATGGGCAATCCAAGATATCTCTCATTGATGTCTTCTACAATGCTATTGATTGCTCAACGAGATTGCTATTAGATGCCTCGTCGGGAGGTGGCCTTTCCAACCTTCAAGAGGATGATGCTTGGGATTTGATTGAGAAAACCGCCTTGCATTCGCACAATTACTCCGATGTGCGAGCCACTCCTAGTGTGAAGAAGCATGCCGGTATTTATGAGGTTGATGAGACTACTCAATTGAAGGCTCAAGTTGACATGCTCACTCAAAAGATGAAGCAACTTGAGACCGCTTCCGTTGTGAAACCGACTTCCAAGGCTAATTGTCAATTTTGTGGGTCGGGGAATCACACCATCTCGGCTTGCCAACTTTACCTAGCTCAAGGGGAAGAGATTGAAGGTGAAGTGAGTTACATGGGCAATTACAACCGGGGACCGAAGAATGATCCTTACTCCAACACCTACAATCCCGGTTGGGCCAAACACCCAAACTTCTCTTACAACAACTACACCAACCCCTCTTCCTCTTCCTATAACCCAAACTAAGCCCAACCTAGAGGTTCACCGGGGTTCAACCCACAAGCTCCACAACTCCCTCAAGCCCCTCAACCCAAATCCTCATTTGAAGCGCTTGTAGAGAACATGGCAAAAACGGTGAACCAACTTGCCGAGGACGTTCGAACTCAAGGAAAGAGTTTGAAAATGCTCGAGACTCAAGTTGCTCAACAAGCATCAAATGCTCCTAGGCCTCAAGGTCAACTTCCGGGGCATCCCGAGGTCAATCCTAAAGAGCAATGCCGAGCGGTTACTCTTAGGAGTGGCAAAGAACTTCAAGAGCCTATACCGGAAAAGCATCAAGTTGTAGAAGAGTCGGGAAGCAAGCCAATTGAAGAGGAAAGGCCCGAGCCTAGGTATGTTGCTCCACCTCCCTACAAACCACCTCTACCTTTCCCACAAAGGAGGGTTCAAGTTGGAAAAGAACATCAATTTGGGAAGTTTGTAGAGATGATCAAGAAACTTCACATAGATATCCCTTTTGTTGATGTGCTCACCAAGATGCCTACCTATGCTAAGTTCTTGAAGGACATACTTTTCAAGAAAAGAAAGTTTGATGACTTTGAGACCGTAGCTCTGGCGGTTAATCAAGTTGATAAGATGCCAAGCAAGTTGAAAGATCCCGGTGAGTTCTCAATCCCGGCCGATTTTGGTTCATTTGCATATGATTGCCTTTGTGATCTTGGCTCTAGTGTGAACATCATGCCCTTGTCGATTTGTAAGAAGCTGAATTTGGGTGAGCCTATTCCTACTAAGATGCGTCTCATCATGGCCGACAATTCGGTTGCTCAACCCGTGGGCATTATTGAGGATTTTCCGGTAAAAGTGGGCAAATTCTTGATACCGGGAGACTTTGTGATTCTTGATATGGAGGTGAAAGACAAGACTCCCATCATCTTTGGGAGACCTTTCTTAGCTACCGCGGGGGCAAGCATTGATTTGAGGGATGGGAAGATTTCCTTTCTCATTGGAGATGAGAAGATGGAATTTGAACGTCGTAAGGAGAACTCTATTGAGCCGAGCATGAATCTTCCTCAAAAAGTGGTTCAAGTGGCTAGTTGTAGTGTTGAAATTGAGCCTCCTAAGAGTGAGACTTTGGCAAGTACCGTTCAAATCCACCAAGAAGAGGTCACCGAGCTTAGAGACCACAAGAAAAAGAAGAAAAAGGGTCGAGCCGAAGTTGAGCTTAAGAGTGGAGATTCCGTAATGCTTTTTCATGAGAAATCTAGCATGTTCTCGGGGAGTAAAGGAACGAGATGGTCCGGACCGTATAGAGTTTCAAGGGTCTTGCACGGTGGAAGAGCTGAGATTTGGCATAAAAATTCGGGGAATTTCAAAGTCCAAGACCGCCGTTTGAAGCTAGTGATAGCCCTTGATGCAATAGAGGTCGGGTCCGACAATCACAAAGACCCGAGTACTTGAAAGGCGACATGGTCAAGCTAAAGACCTTAAACAAGCGCTTCTTGGGAGGCAACCCAAGCTTTTCTTCTCATTTTTCGTTGTTTTGTAGGTTAATTTCAATAAAGGCTAAAATTTGGAGATGGAATTCCAGAGGTGGACCCGCCCGGGTCGTTGGTGGGGTCGAAAACGGGGTTGAAAACGAAAGTCAGGGCAAGAGAACAGACCCGAGCCCGGTCGAGTATCAAACGGGGTCGCGGGCCGGGTTAGACGGTGAGCCAAAAATGTGAAACAGGGGAGGGACGCCAGACCCGGACCCGGTCGGGTCATAGCCCGGGTCGCGGGGCGGGTCGCCACTTTCTCCAAATTCTTCGTTCTTCTCATCCTTCCACCTCTTTCTTCATTCATACCCGACCGAGACCAACACCCTCTTCCAGCCCCTTGCTTCTCCTGTCGTCTCGAGCCACCGCACCGACCAGCCGCTCGCGACCTCCATCCTGCCCGCTCTCGTCGCCGCCTGCTCACCTCTCGTCGTCTCTCATCTTCCAGCTCGCCCGAGTCAACCAGCCCGAGCTGCCTGCTCGTCTCCGCCGGAGCTCCACCCAGTCCGGTCGCCGTCATCCTCCACCAGCCCAGCCGAACCTTCTCTTCAATTCCCTTGGTGATTTTTGGTAACCTCTTGTTCCCTTAACTTGAAAATTTTTAGACCTAGGTTTAGGATTTTGGGTATAAATTGTTCAAATTTGTGGGATTTAGGTAGAGATTCATGCTTCTCTTAGACTAAATTGTGCAAATTGTTGATGACAATTGAAGACCTAGGTTGAATTTGGGGATTTTCATGCTAAAATTCAAGTTTGGGGGATTTGAGTAAAATTTGGCGATTTTTGTGAATCGGGTGTTTGATTTGCTTGTGGGTGATGATGATGGCTTGATTGTTGCTACTTGATTGAGCTTCATTGAAATTTGCCTAGATTGAAAGTTGAACTTGCTTGAAATTTCTTGAAATTTCTTGCATTTGGAGGCATTTGTGCTTGGTGTTGCTAGGTAGTGGCTTTGTCGTGTTGCTTGATTGCTTGGTTGTTGCTTGTGGTTGTCCTTGCCGGGACAACATTTGGCTATTTGTGCTTGTGGTGGTTGCTTGTCTTGTGGTGTGAAGGTACCTAGCTTAACTTCATGCCTCCCAAAGAGAAAAAGCTAAAGAGAGCTCGTGAGTCTAGCCGCCCCCTATTGCTTAAGGATGCTTCTCCGGAGGATTTGCGTATCGATCTTGAGAGTAGTGAACACAAGGCGCGTTTTGATGTTCTTAAGAAGCGGGAATTTGATGGAACCCGGTTTTTGGATGTTGATTGCCTCAAGAGTTTGGGATTTTGGGATGATGTCGTTTACTTGGCTTCGCGGTTAGGATGGGACCGATTCATACATTTGGATGAGCCTACATATCCCGCCCTCACCCTAGAATTCCTAAGTACCTTGGAATTTCATGCAACTCCTCATACTAGGTACGGGATAGCCGAGTTCCAACTCCGAAACAAATCCTTTGAGCTCAACTTAGAGACCTTGAGTGCTATTTTTGGATTCCCGGCAATTACCACACCCTCTCATGAAAACCAAGTTAGTGGTTTCGATGCCCAAGACTTATTTGAAATAATTGGAAATGATGATAAAAATTACCGCCCCGCCAAAACCAAGGCCACCGGAATTTACAATCCAAGCTTCCGGGTCTTTCAAAGATTCATGGCTAACACAATTTTCGGCCGTGGTGATGGTGGTAATGGCCTCTCTTTCAAGGAGCTCCTTTTCCTATGGAGTGCAACTTCCGGAAATGCTCTCTCCTCCGCCGGATTCCTCTTCGGGCATTTGAAGAATGTTAGTGGAAAAGACAAAGGGAGCATTGTGATTGGGGGTTTGGTTACTCATTTGGCCAAAGAACTTGGAGTAAGCTTGAAGGACATTCCTCTTGGTCTCTCGTCTTCCGGGCAACCTCTTAGCTATGCCACTCTTGTGAGTATGAAGGTTATTGAAAAGCATGGAGATCGCTATTTCTATGCCGGTGCCCACTTCGCTCCTCACCTAGCCCCACTTCCTTGCCCACATAGAACAAATGTGCAAAATCGAGCTAATTGGAAGTTTCCGAAGAGAGCTTGTGACTATTCAAAGAAAGCTATTAAGCACGATGCTAGCCATAGTCAAACCTTGGATTTTGAGGATGATAGCGATGAAGAGCTTGATGGTGATGTCCCAATGCAACCCTCCCAAGTCCCTCTTTCCATAACCTTTCCCATGGGTAGTACTCACTTTGAGCAAGGTGGCTCTTCTCACTCTCATGGCCATTATGGACCTAAACCTCCACCAAACCATAACCTTTACAATGAGATTGAGGGCATGAACACCCGAATTGATGGTGTTTCCAACCGCTTAGATGGATTGAGCACAAAATTTGATAGCTTTGAGCAAAGTTTGGGAGCGTTGAACACCACTATGTCCACCCTCTCCACCCGACTTGAGCGTCTTCCTCCTCTATCATGGTGGGACACCCACTTCCCTCCACCTCCTCCTCCACAATGAACACTAAGTGAGTCTTCTTTGTCTCCTTTCTTGCTTTTATTTTCACATTGAGGACAATGTGATGTTTAAGTTTGGGGGAGGGATTTCATGCTAGTTAGATGCATTCATGTTTCATTTCTTTTCTTGCATTCATGTTTAGTTTTGTCTTGCTCTTTATTTGCATGCTAAAAATCCAAAAAAATTGAAACATTTGTCAAAATCCAAAAATTTCATGCATTATAGGATGCCATCAAATTTCTTAAATGAGAATCCCTTGTCTTCAACATAGTTAAATCCATGACTTGGAAAATTCCATATCTTTGCTTGGATAGATGAAACCCGTATTTTCTTGCATGATCATGGCTTGTTTGCTTGACTTATGTTTGGATGAGCATATGGACTCTTAAGGTTGTAGACTAATGTTGACATTCTAGGTAATGAGCACCTAGTGAGATTTCATTTTTAGCCTCTTTTTCTAGTACTTTGTCCTCTCTTTTCTCTATGTGTGTGATTTCTCTATGCATCTCTAACTCTAGAACTTGAGATTGTATCTTTGTCAAGACCGCATTCATGACATTTTGCTTGTGACATTAAAGTGATAGAGGCATTGTTTCGTTAGCCGTACTATTTCCCCTATCCACCCTATATTAGTGCCAATTTTTCTTGAAGCCCAAATTTTTTGAGCCTAAAAGCCTATTCTTTAAAACTCCACAAAAATTGTTTCCTTAGCCCAAATGGCTTGACCTTCCTAGAGAATAGGAGTCATGGGAGATGTAATTTTAGTGAGTTTGGGTTTGAGAGAAGATACCATTTGGTGGAAGAGAACTTCAAAAGAAAGAAATGCAAAAGAGTGGGAAATGTTTGGAAGAAAAGAAAGTGTTGAAAAATAGTATTTGAAAGTGAGTTGGTGACTTGAAAATAAATGTGCAAAAGTTGAGAAGTCACAAAAGTTTTGTGAGAAAAGAAAAGTAAGTGCAAAAAGGGTTGAGTTCAAAATGAAAGAAAAGAAAAAGTGGGAAAGTGAACTCCAAAGTTTATCATGTGTTGAAGTTGTGAAGTTTTCGGGTTTGAGTGAGTGTGCAAAATGCTTGAATTGGTTGCTTTGTTGTGAAGTGAAAGCTTTGACTCTTATTCTCTAGCTTAGCACCACATGACCAAAAACTTTCCTCACCCAATTCTTCTCACCTAGCCCCACTACAACCCTTTAAAAAGCCCTCTTGATTAGTGTCACTTGCATTGTCTTTAGCGGTGGAGATTGAGATCTCTTTCAAGCCTATGGTAGCTTAGAGATCATAGATGAATTTGAGTGATAACTTTGAAGCCTAAACACATGAAAGAGAGTAAAACACATACCCCCTAGTGAGGCCTAGGATTGATTCATTTGTCTTCATCTTTTCGAGTCATAAAACATGTGCAATGATTCCGGTTTGTCAAGTTTCAAGTTCTTTGATTTTTGCTTGTTTTATTTTGTGGTGAACTCTTGAATTGCATTTGATGTGGGATGAAGAGTCCAAATTGCTTGCTTGAGGACAAGCAAGGTTCAAGTTTGGGGGATTTTGATGGCTTGCATTTAGTTCATGTTTAGGATGTGCATTAGGTCATGTTTCGTAGATTTCGGTTTGCGTTCCTCTCGTTTAAGTTAGATTTTTACTTGTTTTCGGTTTAGTTGTTCGGTTCGGACTCTACGCTTTGTTCTTTGTGAATTTCAGGTGATTTGGAGGTGAATGGAGCGTTAGAGATCAAGAGGACTCAAGGAGGCGTCGAGAGCTCGAAGACGGAGTCAATAAGAGACCGAGAAGACGCCCGAGGAGCAAGCCGAAGACCGCCCAAGGCGAAGCCCGAAGAACCGAAGGCAAAGGGACCAAACCCAAGGGCCACAGCCCCTGACCCGGCCGGGTCACGGGCCGGGTCGTGGCCCGGGTCGGTCCCCTGCCCCAGCGAGAAGCCAAACGCGAGGACAGTCTCGGACCCGGCCGGGTCACGGGCCGGGTCAGCCTATTTCCAAGCGTTTGAGTGTGGCCGCGTTTCTAGTGCTGGACCCGGCCGGGTCGGACCCCGGGTCACACCGCTGCGTTCCCTTTTTCCCATTTTAGCCTTGTTTCCTTTAGGGTTGTATATATAGCTGTTTTCCTCCTTTTAGAAAGCAGCTTTTACCCAATTTAGGAGCTCTAGAATTCTCATAAAAACTCTTTGATGTTCTTGAGAGATTGAAGGATTTTGTTGGAGATTTGTGCCTTTTCAATCAATACAATGTTTATTGGTATGGATTTCCTCATCTCTCCCTCTTTTATCTTGTTCTCCATGGAGTGCTAAACTCCCAAATCCTAGGGTTTGGGGAAAACCCTATGGATTCTAGGTAGCCTTGAAATGCTTGCTTGAATTGAGATTGGAATTGTGGTTTGTGTCAATCTTACATGCTTAATGCCAAATTGCTTGCGATTTGAGGCTTGTTGTTGATTAGAATCGAAAGGTTAGATTGTCAATAGGGAGATAGGCTAGGGACTTGTGTTGAGAGACCTCCTCTCTAGTTTGAAGATTAGGATTGATTGATTGATTTCCCTTTGAAATGAGAATTGATTTGGGAATTCTTTAGAGGTTGACCTACCGATAGAGGTTTGATTTGGACGGGCTCACTCAAGCCACGACGGTGGATGAGAGGCTTGAACTTATTGAGCCACTATTGAGCCTAAAGGGCCTAGTTTGCTTGTCAAGCCACGAAAGTGGATGATTGTCGTAATCTAGGTACGGTTTGTTTGATTCGATAGGATTAGACATTGATTCTAGGTAGATGCCTCCAAACCATGATTTGATCTTGATTCATGTATGCTTGCAAAGTGCTACTTTGGTCCATAGTGTGAGTACCTAGATCCTAGGATTGCCTTTCTCATAGTAAACTTGCACCGATTTGTTGGTTGTTTTCTCCTTTTACTTAGTTGTTATTTGAGTTCTTTAATTTCAATCCCAAATTGCCTCATATAAGGCTAGCTACTTTGATTGTCGGTTCACCAACTCTACTAAAGTCCTTGAGATTCGACACCTTGGTACTACGCGATCCGTGCACTTGCGGTATTGGTCTAGTAGCCTATCAGCTACAAAATGGGATAGTCAAGTTACATCTAGAGTGGGCCACCTTGGGCTATGCACTCAACTACTCTAACTACTGTCTAAGAAGACGTTGAAGGCGGGTAGTAGTAGCGGTCAAGGAATCCTGGACGGAACTCATCAGCATGCACGTCCTCCTTATCATCGTCCAATAACCATTCTGCCTGCTGAATATCACGGTCAAGGAGCTCTATGCGCCTCCGCTCATTGATAGCAGCAATCTCATACATGGCGAGTGACTCTTGGCGATGCTGACGTGTCGAACGCCAAACGGAATCATGCCACTCAAGTTTATCCTTCCTCACAAAAAGGCCCACAGGCGGAATAGGAATAGACGTGTCACGTTGTTCTCCTGGGTGTTCTTGAGCAAAGCGTTGCTCCACATAGTCAGCCACTGACTCAAACATACTTGATAGGGGAGGACTCGGCGGAGGAGCCTGGTTAAGGTCTGGAACCCTAGGACGGTAACAGATAGGCTCACAGTCGAGATCCAAAGGTGCGGCCTGATACTCTCCAACAGGTAGTGACGAGTACGGCACCTCGTTCATAATCTGATCAGGATCCTCTTCGGGATCCTCCTCCTCTGAACTGATCAGGACGAAAGCAGAGGGGTTATTGGCGGGATATTGACCATCAGATGCCTCAACCTCATCGGAATTATCAAAGTTCTCGAGGCCATACTCCTCCAGCTCAGACTGTGTATAACCCATGTCCTCATACCAGACCGTCGGGTGCATATCCTCGGGCTCTTCCACTATGGCTGGTTGTAAAGGCTCATCCCAAGTTGGCCACTCGGCAAGCCCTTCCTCAGAAGGCACCACGTCTCTGACGATGTTGCGAGTCTGGTGGGGCGCAGTCTGGTGATCATAACACATGTTCCTGCAGAGGAGTAGAAGGTTAGATACAACAGTGCAAGTCTATAGCATATGAAGACGATGTGATGGAAGTACATTAAGGAAAACATAAATTCACTACTCGAAGTCTGTTACGAGAAGGTTTGAAAATGATTGGTTCTCGAGGTCTGTTACAAGGAACCAATATGTAAAACGTTGGTCTCTTGAGGTCTGTTACAAGAAACCTTCGGAAGCAAGAATTTTATTTCAGAAGTCTTCAATATTGAGAAAGGAATTCTTCAGTGCCAATATCCAAATTGGAATTAGTCCTTAGAGAAACTTGGTTCTAAAGGCCTTAAAAATACTTTAAATTTCGTAAAAGTAAACCTTTAGATGAAATTGATTTCTAAGGTATAAAAGAAAGTTTTTGAGTTTAAAGAAAAACCATTAGCTTTGATAAACTCAATTCAAAAGATTGAAAACAAAACCTGGCTCTGATACCACTACTGTAACACCCCGATTTCACAAGCATAAGGGTATTACCGCCAACGTCCTCGGATTTCACCGTCCGAAGCCGTTTAAGGCTTTTGGGTAACACAACACGATAATAACAAAACCAAATCATATATTTATAACAAAAGATGAATTCAGTTACAAAGGCTCATACGTCCTTAATTGTTTAATGATGCAAGAGTAAAGAGTTTTGCAGCGGAAATACAAGTCTCGGAGAGAGACGAAAGCATGTGGAAACCATAAAGTAAACAAAATATTTTAAAACGTCTTGCATCCTTCCTTCCTTCCTTCCTTCCTTCCTTCCATCCTAAGTCTTCGGTTACTCTTGGATAGAGCAAGGAATACCAGCCAACAGAGTTGGAAAAGAAAGAAGGGATGTTAGTCTAACGCGAGACTAAACGAGTGGGAGAATAATATTTCGGTTCTGAGGAAAGGTCGGACATAATGGCAATCCTTAACCATATGATAACTTGTAGGTGCACGGTTGTCGAGGTTCAGCATGACGATAGCGAAGCAGCAATCTGAGCGAGAGGCTTTCAGGTGTTTGGTACGATGTACGAAGAGAAGATAGAGTTTTCTCGGGAATAGGACGTTATTAGGAGATAACGCCTAGGAAAGAAATGTGTTTATTGATTTGTTGGGAACTTTAATCATTCAAGAGTTTGAAAAGCATCCAACATAAATCAAATCATATCAACCTCATCACAACTCGATGATGCCGACAGGGAGGTGGCCACAAGGACGCTTAAACACCTGAACCCATCTTACCATTTTATAGGCGTTTTAACAACTCGAGTCATGCATTCAGATTGGATAGGCGATTGTCAATAATGTGGACCCGAAGTGATTTTCCACGTTGTACTAATCACCCCGTATTCATTGATTACTATGCACGATGCACTAATCTTTCATTGGTGATAAATCATTGCACTTCACTTAGTGACTTTTTAGAGATAGGCAAGCCCTACGGAGGGACGAACCAAAGTGAGGAACCTAATCCTCAACACTTTGCAAGAGTGTTCACCTCTCTATTCGGAGAGGGGCAGAGTCATGACCCAGTATCAGGAGCCGATAACGAGATATACCTCCTAATACGTTATAAAGAGACAACAGATCACTAAATCGGCAATCCCTAACTTAAGCTAATCCAGAGCAAAGTGTCGAAAAGAGACTTGAAACAATCAAAGGCCACACATCATCGGAGTCCTAAGTCCAATTCTAATATTCGATAAATAATAATAATAATACCAGTGGTCATTATTTCTAAGTATAATAATCCTAATCAAATTATTAGCAAACAAGTTTGTTCCCAACGATTATTTTGATAACGGAAAGCAATTTCACGATTATCGAGTAATGAAAAAGGAGAACCATCCACTTGCCTTAAAACGAGATTAAGAACTCTAATCGAGGCGAGAAGACGAGGCTAGCAAGGTACTAGACAAGGCTTAAGGCAAGGCAAAACACAAGGCACGAGCAAGGAACGGCCCGGGCAATGGCTTAGGATGACGCTCGAACACAAAGTGCAAGATATGCACTGGCGGCGGTCGCTGCCCCTGGCAGCGGTCGCTGCCCCTGGCAGCGGTCGCTGCCCCTGTTGGCGGCGGTGGCTTCCCCTGTTGGCGGCGGTGGTTGCCCCTGTTGGCGGCGGTCGCTGCCTCCTGCAGTGACGACGGCGTGATTTCGCAAGCTTCCTCCGATCAACTCCGGCCACCTTTCGACGAGCTTTTACCAACAGTAGCAAGAACACTAGCTCTTTACAGTGGAAGAGGTTTCAGAGGGAGAGAAGAGAGTTTTGTGTGTGATTTTCCTTCATCAACACAGCTCTATTTATAGAGTTTCTCAAGCTGACTTTCAGCTGAAAGTGATGATGATTTTGGTGCTAATGATGCCCAACATTAATGGTGAAGTGAGGTAAAGGTGAGGAGAAGTGACCCAAAGTGAAACTTGAGAAGAAGGTAAAACCACGGCACCCACAATGAAAGTGTCCTGTCGCGCAACTTGCGTCTGCAGCAGGCGGCGGTCGCTGCATTTGTTGGCGGCGCCCGCAGCCCCCTAGGACTGCGTAGTGCGTCGGTAAATTTGGCATAACTGCCTGGATACTTATCGGAATGGCCTCACATTTTGAGGGATGAAACTAGACTCCTTTATCTACCATTTGGATTTGGAATCACTCGATTCCGAGCTCTAACGAAGGTTTTATGAATTTTTGAAGTTAAAGGTTCCGTTTAATGTTATCCAGCGTTAAACGGTTAATCGGGTAACCTTTGGTTTTCAATGCCGTTCCAAAGACGAAGTTGATTCATAAAACTAAGGAGAATTTCATAATCCATTTTATAAAATTTGCGGATATTACAATGGCGCCGTGATCGGAACAATCACGCAAAGACGTACCGTTCAAAATACCAACTTGAATTTCCCTATCGCAATGTCAGGCGACGGAAACGAGACTCCCAAAACTCCCCTTGCCGACCATGGCAAGGATCCCGAACTCCCTGGAAACCGGTCGCAAGACGAGGAGATGACTGACCTCAGGGAGCGGATGCAACTACTCCAAAAGGAGCTGAGCGACCAAAAGAGCTTCTACGACGCCCATGTAGAGCGCCTCACACGAGAGAACAGCCAGTTGAAGCAACAATATGAGGTCATGGCCACGGGTCGCCGGTCTCTTCGTGTTAATCGCCGCACTGAGGGCATAGTTAGAAGACTCGACTTTGGTGGGGGAGAAGGAACTTACAAGGAGGGCGAGGCTCTGGACACGCGTGACAAAACATCGGTGCTACAAGAAGACGCCCCCGGAAGCTTTCGCCCGGCACCTTGGCAAAGATGCACCAAGGTATCCCCGGTCAGAGGCTAGGAGACGCCAAACACCACCTCGGGATACTTGGCCAGATGGGGGGGAGACCGACGAGGAAGATTTTGAAAGTCGGAGGCCCACGAACCTTGACGCAACTATACGGAGAAAGGTAACAGAGCAGATCGGGGTCATCGCTGATCAACTCCGAATCGGTCGAAAAATTTTCCAACCTTTGGAACCTGAAGCCCCCGATGGCTTCGACGAATCTCCTTTCTCCCGCCGCATCACCAGCGTGGAGATACCAAAGAAATTCACCGTGCCAAACATGACTCCATACAATGGCACCTCCGACCCCGATGAGTACGTCACGATCTATAAACAAAAGATGATGACGAGTGCAGTCCCGTCATACTCCAAGGAAGCGGTGATGTGCAAGGGGTTCGGCACAACTTTAACGGGTCCAGCACTGACTTGGTTCATAAAATTACCACGCGGTAGCATTGGTTCTTTCGCCGAACTGTCGGATTACTTTCTCACCCAGTTTGCCAGCAGCCGCAAATTCGAGAAGCAGTCCAGCGACCTCTACCAGATCCGTCAGAAACAACACGAGACTACCAGAGAATTTCTAGAACGGTTCAACCGCGAAAAAGTCTCGATACAGTCTTGTGATGTTACTACCGCAGTGGAGGCATTTAGGCAGGGGATCATCCTCGATGGTGGCCTATACAAAGAACTTACCAAACACCCATGCTACACCTTTGAAGAGGTTCAAGCCAGGGCCCTAGCTCACGTCAGGCTAGAGGAAGACAGGACCTTACGAAAAAGAACTTCAAAAGTTGAGAAGTACGAGAAAAGGGGCCTAGCCGACGGCCGTAAAGGCTCAGCTGATCAGAGAAAAGATCGTCGAGCACACCCGTATTCACGCCCTAGCCACGGGCAGGTGAATACAACCAGGGGGCGACATGCGGACGATCAATACCGCGACCCACCACCACCTTCGTTGGATAAACTTCTGCGAAACATGGCAAAACAAGGGGAGTACGTGAGGTGGCCACGAAGGGACAAGGCCCCGAAGGCCGACAGAGACACCACCAAGTGGTGCGACTACCACGAGTACCACGGCCACTGGACCCGAGATTGCATCATGCTCAGGAAGGAACTATCTCGCCTTGTCATAGAAGGAAGAATCATGGATGTAGCACCTGATGCCCAAGTACCCAAAGAAGTAGTAGAGAGCCTGTAGTCCGAACCAAGAAGAAGAAGGGATCCCCCGACACCCGACAAAGTTGTCAATGTAATCTCAGGGGGTTCGAACATTTGCGGTCTCACTTACTCGGCAACAAAGCGTCACGCACGCGAGGGCAGCTTCAATCGCCCACGTGAGTCCGGACGCACTGGCGCGGGATCGTCGGGACCCCCTATTGTCTTCGACGACAGCGACGCGGACTTTTCCGCCGAACCTCACCACGATGGCCTGGTGATATCCCTGCACATGGGGAACGTGCTAATGAAAAGAGTCCTAATCGATACCAGGAGCTCCACCAACCTGATGACGCTCGATGCTTTGAAGGAAATGGGGTTGTCCGAGAGCGACATCCACCAACACCCGGTGCCACTAGTAGGTTTCAGCGGCGAGGTCAAACACACAGTAGGGGACATTGCCCTCACCACCTTTGCCAAAGGGGTCAACAAGCAGGTCGACTTCCTCGTGATGGATTGCCCTTCCTGCTATAACGTCATCCTAGGACGTCCGTGGCTACACGACATGAAAGCCGTCGCGTCCACTTACCACCAAACTGTGAAGTTCCCAACGCCATGGGGAATAGAGGAAATCCGTGAGGATCAAAGGTTGGCTAGGGAGTGCTACAAAGCGGCCCTCAAGCCAACCACCCTAAGACCGGAAGCATAGCAATTACAGAGCGTCACCCCTCCACCAGCACAGATCGAAACTGAAGAAAAAGCGGGGGAGGTGACTCTTGAAGAAGGCAAGGTGGTGAAGATTGGAGAAAAATTGGAACCCACCATCAAAGAAGAATTAGTAAGGTTCCTGAAAAGTCACAAAGATTGCTTCGCTTGGAGCCATGAAGATATGACAGGGATCGATCCCTCCATCATCACGCACAAGCTCAATGTCAACCCCGAACACCCACCAGTCAAGCAGAAAAGGCGGAGGTTCACACCAGATCGGGTCCAAGCGATCGAAGAAGAAGTAAAGAAGTTGTTAGGAACAGGAAAGATCAAGGAGGTGAAGTACCCAGACTGGCTAGCCAACGTAGTGGTGGTACCAAAGAAAAATGGAAAGTGGCGGGTATGTGTAGACTTCACCGACCTCAACAAAGCCTGTCCCAAGGACTCGTTCCCTCTGCCCCACATCGACACTATGGTAGACGCCACGGCTGGGTACGAACTCTTAACCTTCATGGACTCTTTTAGCGGTTATCACCAAATTCAGATGGAGCCACAGGACCAAGAGAAGACCTCCTTTATTACAGGGCAGGGCACCTACTGCTACCGGGTGATGCCCTTCGGTCTCAGGAACGCCGGGGCGACATACCAACGACTGGTCAACCAGACGTTCAAGGACCAAATTGGTAAAACCATGGAAGCATACATTGATGATATGGTGGTAAAGAGCGCAGAAAGTTCCCTGCACAGGGGCCATCTCGAAGAGACCTTCAAAATCCTGGAGAAATACAACATGAAACTAAATCCGCAGAAATGCATCTTCGGAGTACAGTCTGGTACCTTCCTAGGGCATGTTGTGACCAAACGGGGGATTGAGGCTAGCCCAGATCAGGTACGAGCAATCGCCTCCCTGAAATCCCCCCGAAGTGTGAAAGACGTACAGAAGTTAGCTGGAAAGATAGCCGCTCTGAACCGGTTCATCTCCAAATCCTCAGACAAGTGCCGGCTGTTCTACGAAGTCCTAAAGAAGAACAAGAGTTTCCAGTGGACCGAAAAACACGAAGTTGCCTTCGAGGAATTAAAGAAGTATTTTGCTAACCCCTTGTTGTTGGCCAAACCGATCCCTGGAGAAGTTTTACAGCTCTACATATCAGTATCAGAGAACGCCTTGAGCGGGGTACTCGTCAACAAGTTCCAGTCTACTTTGTGAGCAGAACCATGGTGCCGGCGGAAACACGCTACTCTCCCACAGAGAAGTTGGTGCTGGCGGTGGTAATGTGTTCGAACAAACTGCGGCCCTACTTCGAGTCCCACACCATCGTAGTTCTGACAAACTACCCGCTCCGGCAGATCATCAAAAGCCTGAATTCTCAGGAAGGATGGAAAAATGGGCAATCCAGCTGAGCGGATACGACGTCAGGTACGAACCCAGGAGAGCGATCAAATCACAAGTTCTGGCCGACTTCGGTACCGACTTCACCCCAACCCCCGAAGAAGGTGCAATCGAAGAAGTCTTAGCTGCCTCCAGCAACGGTACCGAGGAAGAGTGGCTGCTACACACTGACGGAGCCTCGAACGTAAGGGGAGCAAGACTCGGGGTTGTGCTAAAGTCGACAAAGGGGGATATGATAGCCCAGGTAGTAAGATGCGATTTCGAAGCAACCAACAATGAAGCTGAGTACGAAGCCCTCATATTCGGCCTGGAGCTAGCTGCCGACTTGTCTATAAAGAGAATCAAGGTACGTGCCGATTCCCTGCTCATCATCAACCAGATCCTAGGAGTCTTCGAAGCCAAGGACGACAGGATGATCAGCTACCTCGGAATAGTCAAAACACTATCCGAGAAGTTTGACCAAATTGAATTCGAGCAGATCCCTCATGAGCAAAACGCTTCGGCCGACACCCTGGCAGGGCTAGGATCGACCTTGGACCCTCGAGAGTTCAAAGCGTGCCACTGGTCCACTTGCTACAATCATCCATCACCGAGGTATCAACAGCACAAACCAAAGATTCTCCCCCGAAGACTGGGGTATCAAAGAAGTATCATAATCCCGACGAGGCAAGAGAAGAAACCGAATCAAGCTGGACAAAGCCATACCTCGATTGGCTCGTCAAGGGAGAAGTTCCTAAAGATAAAGACGAGGCCAAGGCCTTGAGGTCAAAAGCAACGCGTTTTGCTGTCGTCGACGGGATCTTGTTTCACAAATCGGCTGCGGGCTTCCTACAACGATGCATAGAGAAAGAAGACGCTGAAGAGGTCATGAGAGAAGTCCACAGCGGAGATTGCGGCAACCACACTGGGGGTCGGAGCTTGGCCAATAAAATTCTTAGGCAGGGGTGGTATTGGCCCACCATCCATCAAGACGCTAACAAGTACGCACAGTCTTGCGACGCGTGCCAGCGCCACGCCCCAGTACCTCACCAGCCACCAGAACTCCTCCACCCGTCAATTACCCCCTGGCCTTTCATGAGATGGGGAATGGACATAGTAGGGAAACTACCCCCTTCCACGGGGCAGAAAGTATTCTTCCTAGCGATGACGGACTATTTCTCTAAATGGATCGAGGCAGAGGCCTTCCGGGAAATAAAAGACAAGCAGGTCATCTCCTTTATAAAGAGAAACATCTTGAGCAGATTCGGAGTTCCACCAGAGATCACTTGCGACAACGGCTCCCAATTCATAAGCAAAAGGATGCGCGATTTCTACAAGGCATGGAACATTGACTTGGTCACTTCCACACCCAGATTCCCTCAGGCTAATGGCCAGGCCGAGGCAAGCAATAAAGTCATCATCAACAACTTGAAGAAGCGGTTGGCGAAAGCCAAAGGAAAGTGGGCGGAAGAGCTACCCTTCGTCCTATGGGCCGACCGCACTACACCCAAAGGCGCGACCGGCCAAACACCTTTCTCCTTGGTGCACGGTTGCGAAGCCGTCATACCAGCTGAGGTCACGGTGCCTACCGCTCGGTACGGGCTCACCACATCCACAAGAAGCAAAGAAGAACTGGAAGCCGACCTAGATACGGTCCAAGATCTCAGAGAAGTAGCACATGCGCGCATCTCAAAATACCAGCAGCAGGTCGCAAGGAGCTACAACAAGAATGTTCGCGTTAAATGCTTCTAGGTGGGAGATTGGGTCTTACGTAAGGTGTTCCAAAACACCGCAGAAGCCAATGCCGGCAAATTGGGACCAACTTGGGAAGGGCCGTATAAAATCACCAAGATAGATGGAAATGGAGCATACCAGTTGGAATCCAGAGACGGCGAAGCAATCCCCCGAAGTTGGAACGCGACGCACTTAAAGAAGTATTACTTCTAAACTCAGTTGTTCTCGATAAAGTTTCAATCTTGTCTTTAACATTAGTTTTGAGACTTCTTTAGGACCTAGTTGTTTCCTTTTCAATAAAAGACTCAGGGGTCACCACCCCCAACGTCGATGCATCATTTTTTAATACACAATCTAGAATTTGTCTTTGTTAATAATTTGATATGTTTCGCGAGAGCACAACTCTCCCACAACTCAAAATCATCCCGTGTAAAACATCTTTTACGGTCAAAACTTACGCGCAACTAGAAGCACATTACTTAAACCAACCATTGTAGGATTGCATGGTTGTACCGTCTAAATATGACGATGTCGTCACGCATGCAACGTGATGAAGTAACCTATAAGTTGGTTACCCCCCATCTAAGTCCAATTAATGTAGTTACATTGGATTAGTACGGGAAGGGGAAAGCTATAACACCGATAACCCGAGGCCACATTCGCGGGACGCCGTGAAAACGATATATCCTAAGGACTAAACTTATGGATCCAAAGGATGCCTAATCATAAACAATTATGCACGGACCTTTGCAGTAAACTAAGCGCAATAACATTGAACCTATTTCATAACGATAATGCGTTGGGGAAAAGTCACATAACGCTTTCCCCGGATGCTGATCTACTAACGCATCCAAAAACCATCAAAAATTGCCGACCAAACGCAAATCAAAGTGATAAAAGAAAAACATCACAAGTAGATATCAAAAAGCGCCATACAGTGGGCGTCAAAACAATTGAGGCTAATATTTTTCGGCCTACGGCAAAAAATATTAGGAAAATATTGGATCACTAGCCAAAGAAGTAGCAAAGAAGTCTTAAACGATCAGATAGTTTACACACAAGCAAAGAATATAAAGTTTGCATAAGAAGAGGGCAGGGGTGGTCAGTGATCAGTCGGGCTCGCCTTCTCTTCGGTCTTTGCTTCGACATTTCCATCCTTGGCGTCCTCCACAACATCCTTGGCCGCAGCATCGACCTCGGTACCAGCATTCTCGGTGTCAGCTCCCGGAGTCCCGGCCTCCTTGGTCTTTTCAGAATCCTCTTCCTCGGCCACCTGCTCAGCGGTTCCTATAAACTCTTGACCTGGGGGAGGGGATTGCAGGATGGAAAATATTCTTCTAGGGACTCCTGCTCCGCGGCAAGCACCCAGTTCACACCTCTCCCTTCCGCCTGATCCTGAAGGAGTTCCACTCGCGCTTTCAGCGTGTAGTATCCGGCCACCTGAGTCACTACCTCCGAGAAGTGTTTGGATGACCTCTTCGCCTCATCCATCCAAGACTCCAGTGAGGCCTTCTCGGCTTGAAGGTCTTCCACTTGAACCGACAAAGTATCGATGGTCGATTGAAGCTTACGGACCTTTCTCTCGGATGCGTCGACAGCGTCTCTGGCACTCTTGATGTCGGCTTCCAACCTCGACAGCTCATCGTGAGAACGGCTGTTGGTCGCCATCAGTTCCTGGAAGGCCTGCAGTAAGCGCAACCCGATAAACAAAGAGAAAGCGCTGGAGTATGCACAGAAGAAACAAAGAAGTATTGGTAAAAATAATAAGGGAAATCAACTTACCAGCCTGAGAGTGATTCCCACACGACTAAAGGCGGCATTGAGGGATAAGGACTGGAACTCGGACTTGACGTTGGGCGACAACTTATCGCCGAAGATGCTTAGAAGATCCTTAGGCTCTCTCTTCTTCGTGGCAGGGGACGGGGTCTCTTCGGTCCTTTTTCGTTTCGGAGGTTGAGACTTCTTGGAGTCCACGGAAGGAGTCGGGGAAGTCAAAGCTTTGATGCCGCTTGACCTCAGTCTCTTAACCATCCCGGCGGCAGACATGTCGATCTTGGCACCTACATACGACTGACAATCAGCAAACCATGGCAAGACAAAGGACCTTGAGATACAGGATTTCGAATAAACAACCAAACCTGATTTCTTTCCGGAAGAGTTCGCCATGTCGGAAGATGCTGGGGTTTTGTCTGTCTCGGTCTCGTCCTCGTCGGGCTCCAATGCCTCCACTTCCTCTACGGGTTCTTCAGTTTCAGGTCGGATCTTTTTAGGCTTGCGCTTTTCGGCCTCAACCTTCAGTAGTCGCCGGCAAACACCTGTGTCAGTACTCCTGGAATTAATTCCCACCGGGACTACACAAAGAAGAAAATAAACCTAGATTAGAATTACTCACAACACAAAATCAAGGGGATAACAGCAAAAAGAGACACAGAGCCTTACGAGATGTGTTCCATCCATCTCGAAAGACCGCTAACACGTCGTCGTCTATGCCCCTTAAGGATTCTAATTTGATAAAAAAGAATCGAGCTTGCAGACTTCGTGAAGGCATTTTGGTCTTAGGGATTAAAGAATTCTTAACATTCCGGGCATGAAGGGTGATTCTACCAGCTCTCTAAGGGACGATTTTATAGGCAAGAAGGAGTTCTCCCATGGTCATTCTAAGGCCTCGTTGCGCAGCAAGCTCGTCGATTCTAGCAAGCGTACGCCATGTCGTGGGGAGGATTTGACAAGGGGAAACTTTCAAGGTGCTAATGAACTCTCGGATAAAGTCAGAGAAAGGAAATTTCAAACCTAAGGAAAACGGGTAATCTAGGAAACAGACCCAACCCTTACGCACCCAATCGATCTTCTCAATGGTTGGAGCGTGGAATAGGGTTCCCCTGGGGAAACCTCCAAACGCGACCCAATCCGCGATTTCGTCCCGGGTCATGGCGCAGGGAAGAAGGTCTTCCTCACTAAGGGATTTAGAAGAGGTAAAGGGGGACCTTGGAGCCATGATAAGCAAAAAAGAGAAGCGAGAAGCGGAGAAGAGAGATTACCTAAGGAGATCAGGAACGGAAAACAGAAGAGGAAGAAGAAGAGGCGGACAAGAGCGAAGGCGAAGATGGAAGGGAACACTGAAGAAAGGGGTTTAAGAAGGAAGTCTGCAAAATCCCGAAAATCGAGGTTGACCACAACGTCAAATCAAGTAAATGCACCATTCAAAATTTGAAAGAGTTCAAATTCCAAACGCTGCATTTAGGGGTATTGTTGGGACCAGATTTTCCTCACAAAAGTATCAAGACCCGATTGTTACTTCTTCGTTACTTCTTCATAGCATAGCGAGAGACGGCGAGAAGCGAAGTCGGTTAAACAAGATAGAATTGAAGAATTAGGATAGATCTCTTAAAGATATTTCGTTAGGATTACGATTAGTTAGAATCTTGTATTTTCATATCTTTTCTCACAAGATAGATCAATCCTCAAGGGTGCTATATAAATCGATTGTAAGCCCTAGAGCAGGATTACGCTTTTTTACACATTCAATCATACTTTGAATACAATTCACGAGCTTTTACATCAAACGCGTTCTTCGTGATTCACCTCGATCAGGCCCGATCTAGGTCAAGGTTCCCTTGGGTGAATTTTGGCTCAAACAGTTACAATTCTCACTCGATCTATCACAAGCCTAGAACTGTTCTTGAGTGTTCTTGAGCTTGTTCTTCGTGTTCTTGAGTGAGTCGCTTTCCTCTGATTCTCTCTGAATATTCTCTGAAAGCGTTGATGTCACAATAAATGCCTTGGGCTATTTATAGGACTTGGGGAAGGGCGTCTTTCCTCTTCGGACGATCATGCCCTTCATGGACGTGGCTACAGGATTTTCCTCCACGTAGTAGGGCGGTGATGAGGAAGCTTCTTGTATCCAGCTGTGTGTGATGGACTCTGCTACAGGATCAGCCGCCACGTGTTGATGAACTCTGCTACAGGATCATCCGCCACGTAGTGTTGGACTCTGCTACAGGATCGGTCTCCACGTGTCCTTGATGATCAAATGTTGTCGAGTGATGTCATCTTGTCGGCTAGTGAGTAAGGACGCTCTGCTTGCGTTCCTACTTGCTTGGGACTGCGTCCTTGCTCAAGTAGTCTCTTGCTAGTCCTTACTTCCTGGTAGCTAGCGTCCCTAAGCCTATGGAACGCTCACACACTTGTTGTCCTTTTTGTCAATTGGCGTTCCTGAACACTTGGACAACTTTTATTAGAATCAAAGTGAGTTTGTCATATCAAAACTAAGGGACGGTTTGTGTGGGCACACTACCAAGTACGCAAGCGTTCTTGATAGCGTCCCAACACCAAATGCATGCATCAATGTCATTCATCAAAGCACAATCCAAGAAACTATCATCCCAAAAACACAAGCTAAAAAACAAATATCCACAAAACACAAACTCAAACACAAACTTATCAAAATCATGAGCATTTCCCCATCAAACAAGGGAACCCAAACTAAAAGCAAGAGAAAAGAGTACAAAAAGCTCACAATTTCTTTATTCTTTAATGACATGTCTAGAATCACTCGTTGAACGGGTTGTCACGTCTATTTCCTCTTTGGAGCCTCATTTGCCGCTCCCTCTCGTACACTTGCTCTTGGTAGAAGTCTTGTGGTGGTGGTTAAAGTTGGGCATTCGGTCGAGCCCATTGATCCTCACGTGAAGGGAAGTTCCCGCTCATCCAAGTGCTGAAGTTATCTTGGACTCGCCACCTTTGCTCTTCCACTTCTCTAAGTTCCTCTACCTCTCGCCTAGTGTAGCCGAGGGTTGGGTTCATCTCTTCTTGACTCGCTTGAAAGGCACCTTGTTGCTGAAGCAATTGTTGTTTTTGTTGTTGGTACATGTGTTGTTGTTGAAGGTTCACTTGATGGACCTCATGAAGAACATTTTCTTGATGGAGTTGAAGGTGGGCCATTTGGTTGGCCAAGAAGGACATATCCACCGTTTGTTGCCTCTCGGGGAACACCATTCCCGGTGCATACCATTGGGC
Organism: Polygonum aviculare; assembly: GCA_934048045.1. NCBI lineage: Eukaryota > Viridiplantae > Streptophyta > Magnoliopsida > Caryophyllales > Polygonaceae > Polygonum > Polygonum aviculare. Next base: position 11,407,290 of record OW204025.1, on the reverse strand, counting down.
ATACCATTCGTAACCTCCGCTTGGAGCTTGCTCATGCCTCGCTCTACTCTCCTCTCCATGCTCAAAGTGCCTTGGGACGTCATCACCATAGAATGAGCCGTACCGACTTTGATAGAAGTCGGGCCCGACTTGCTGTGTACCTCGGTCCTCTGCTGTTGGGGGGTGGTGAATGGCTCGGTGGTTGGACACCAAGCTGTTGAAGCGCTCATCCTCTTTGGTTTTCTCTTGATCAATGTCCATGGCCTCTCCTCGAGGTGCTAGTGATGTCTCTCATTTTGGTAGTGTTTTTTAGGTGATTTTCCTTTGTAAATATGTGTCTTTCTTTCCTTTTCTTGTGTTTTTTGTCCCTTTATAGCTTGGATTCCGATTTTCTATGAGATTCGGAGACTATGCGCGTTTTGTGTGTTTTATAGGCATTTTGGAGCAAAAAGCATGGAGATTGGAGCATGGCATCATGGAGGAATTCAAGGATTAAAAAGGAGCCAAAATGGAGCTAACAATGCGTGGAAAGAAGCCTCAAGTGAAGACGAAGAGAATGGCGAAAGAATCGAGTCAATCGGAGCTAAAACGAGAGAGAACGGAGCGAAACAAGCTGAAAAATGCCTTAGGCCCGAGGTACCCAGCATGTCGGGCCCGAGGTACCATGGGGGCCCGTGGTGGTGTTCCGAGGTGTGGCAAGTCGGGCCCGAGGTTCATGAAAGACATGCCATTGGACCGAGGTTGAAGCAAGTCCGGCCCGAGTTCTCTCCGTGTCGATCCATGTCGGTTGTGGCTCCGGATTCCTTTCTTTTTGGGATTTTCTTGTTAATTCCAAAAATTATATCTGCTTCCTTGGAGGTCATGGAGTCTAGAAGCCTTGGAGATCAAGGAGTTCTAGAAGCCTTGGAGGTCAAGGACTTTCCTTGGGGATCAAGGAGTTTAGAGGGGTAATCTAGTCTTTGTAATAAGAGGGAAAATCTCTACTTAAACCCTTGTAATCTCTCATTAGGAGGATCATCATCTATACACATTTGGGGGGTGGACTCTTCTCCAAGGGAGGGAAGAAACCCAAGATCTAGAGGAGGATTTGGGTGAATTCCTTTCCTTGGAGAGGATAGAAACCCTTGCCTAGGATCCCATCCAAGTTTACTCACATCTAATCACTCTCAAAGGCTCAAGGAAGACTTGGAGAGCAAGGAGGAAGAAAGGAGAGGAGAAGAAGAGGAAATTCGGTGGAGGATAGCTAGATCTAGGAAGAATTTGTGAGTTTGAACTTGTTTTGATTTGAAATTTGTGGATTTGGATTTGGATCTTGTGATTTCCCTTTGATTTGAATGAAATTTGGCTTTGCTTTGATTTGGATGATTGAGATTTGCTTGCCTTGTGATTTGATTGCTTGTTACTCTAGCCTTATGGAGTAGATTCCATTGGTCTTGGGCTATGGGGGAAACCTCTAGCTAGGTTGGGTTTGAACCCCCAATTCCATAGCCTTGAGTGATTGATCTAGGAATCCACTCTATATAGAGCTACAATCTCTTGTGGAAGCAAGGGATCAAAGGCTTGTGATTGGCAAGAGTGAACGGAAACTATCTTTTGCCTTTCACTTGACCTTGCATCGAAAGGGAGGTAAAATTCCCTAGGGTCGATGTGTAGAGTGGCGGGATCGAAGGCGAACAACCTCGATTCTATGAGGATCAACATTGAGTGGCTGAATTGGGGTGGAATTACCCACATCTACCAGAGAAGGAACCCAAGAACCCAAGACCGATCTCTCCTATTTTGCCTAGTTCGACTTACCCAGACCTCGGGCCCGACGTTCATCAGTTTCGGTCCCGTACAAACCTTCGTCGATCCTTCTCGGGCCGAAGTGACCATGTCGGTCCCGAATGGTTTCCTTTGATTTCCCTTGTTTTTAACCTTTATTTTCTCTTTTTAAGTCTTTTCGGTGCACTCAACGAACGAACTCCCGAGTGTTCGACACCTTACCTTGTGCTTCAACTAGGTTCGGTATAAATTGTAATTTTGAGACCCTCCGATCCGGACCGATCAGAATTTTGGCGCCGTTGCCGGGGAGTTCTAATTGCTTGAGGTACCCAGTTTGTTGAGTCTTTGATTTTGTAGTGATTTGGGTGAGGGAATAGCCCAAACCCCTTGTTTGTTTTTGATTGGTTTTGGTTTGTATCTTTGTTTTGTAGGTGATTCCATCTCGTTCCTCCCAAAGCTTCGATTAAAAAAAAAAGAGAAAAAAATGGATTTCTATGAGAGTGATGACGATGACTTGAGGATTCTCTACCTTGAAATGGAGATCAAGTGTCTAAAGAGAGAACTCCACGTGGAAAAGGAGCGATGGGATAGAAGAGAGAGAGCTAGAGCTCGTGAGCGACTTGATGCCCGGATTAGAATGCAACAAGAGATAGAGGAGAGAGCCTATGAAGAGGAGTGTTACATGAGAGAGGTGTATGGGAACCGAAACCACTATGGTGGAAGAGGTGGTGCTCAATCCTATTAGGAAAGTCCCACTTACACTAAAATGCAAAGAGTACCACCCTACCAACCTCCGAGCTACGAGGAAACTCCTCCATGGGCACATGAGTTGCTAGAAGAGCTCAAGGAGATGAGAACTCAATTCAAGGAAGAGAGGACTCAATTCGAGGATCTTAATTCAGGGAGGATGAGCGACAACACCCAACTTGACAATTAGGCAGCCCAAAACCCGAGGTCTCAAGAGCAACTTCCGAGCTATCATGAAGAAGAGAGCTGTGATGTGGTCCGAGCGGAGCCACCACAAGTCGAGAGGAGTGAGCAAGCCTAGACCGACGTACCCACTGTGTCGGGCCCGAGTTGCTAGCAAGTCGGACCACTTCTGCAGCCCGGTACCGAGTTGGAGGGTGTGTCGGGCCCGAGTTGCCCAGACATCGGACCACCTCCCCTGCTTCCACTTTGCCCCAGGCCCGAGACGAAGGAAGTCGGGCCCGAAGCGGCACCAATATCGGTCCAGTCTGAAAAGGTTGCTAGTGAGATGGTGACAATGGAGGAAAACTATCTCATGGCTCTTAGGTGTGAAACGATTGAAGTAAAGAAAAGCTATCCCTCTCTTATGATTGGAGAAGAGAAAGTCGAGCCTCGGTTCAAACAAGCTTTGGAGGAGATGCTTGAAGTCGGGCCCGATGTAGCTCCTATGTCGGTCCAGCCCGAGAAGCAAGCCTCCAAGATCATGTGCGAGACTCCTTTGCCCTATCTCCTTTGCTCTTTTGTGACGGTTTCTTGTGAGTCATATGGTGGAGATGAACCGTACTTGGTGGATTTGATCTCCAATTATTCTTGGTCTAAGTATGGGGTCCCCCGCCATTATGACGAGGCCGAGGCGCATGTTTGGTTGAACTATAGAGAATGGCCTCAATTCTACTTGAGTGATGAGATGGTCCTTGGGGAATTCATGGACCCCGAGCCTTATTTTCCACCCTAACCGAGATTAGGTGGCACGTCAAGCTAATGACGTTAAAAGAGCGCTTCTCGGGAGGCAACCCGACGTATCCTTCGTATCCTTTGTTTCCTTTTGATTTGTTTTCTTATTTTTAGGATTTGAGCTTATTGTGCTAACCCTTTCTCTAAATCCCTTGAATGCAAGTATTTTGGGATGTATCTTTGGTGTGATCTTGTAGGTGCTTCTTGGTTCGAATGATGAGCTTGAAAGGAGAAGGTGTATGATGCAAATGGACAAACAACTAGGATGTGAGACGAGCAAACGGTCTCGACAACCTCTCAAGTAGTTCGAGCCTCAAGTGCTCCACCTTCCCCTCCCCATGTGCCGATTTCGACAATTCACCATTCTTCCTAAGCTTCAAACGCCTTGTCTAGTGAGTTTCCCTTTTCATTTTCCCTTTTGGTTTTATTTGGATGCAATGAGGACATTGCATCTATTAAGTATGGGGTATGGGAAAAGGAAACTCTCTTGTGCCTAGTGTCTTGTACATATGTGTGGTTTGTGTCTTTTGCTTTGTTTGAGAATGTTTTTGCAAAAATCCATAAAAATTTGAAAAATTGTGTTGAAAACAACAAAAAGATTTTGTGTTTTGTAGTTTTTGGACTAGAAACCCCCATCTTAAGTGTCCTATGAAATGGCTTGTGTTCATATAATTCCTTTGCATGTTTTGGATGGTTTAGCCTAGTCTTATGATGTTGCTTTTATACATGATCCATGATTTGCATTCTATATTGAGCATTTGTTCTAAAAGATGACTTGTTTGCTACCTATCATTGAGTGTACCTTGTGAGATTTGGTTTTGACCTTTTGGGATTTTTCTTTGGATATCCCTCTCTTGTTTTGTGAGTGTAATCTCTTGTGCCATAGTCTCCTTTGTTATTGAGGTGTATATTTATTTCTTGAAACCGCTATGAGAATTAATCATGCATGCTAGTATTAAGATTGAACTTGTATGTTTTTAGCCACATAAATATCCTTATTCCTACCTTGCATTAACCCTTGATATGTAGCCTCGTTCTAGCCTATTAGCCTTTGTTTGTAGCTCCTCAAAAACATATTCCTAGCCGATTAAAGCTTGACCCTTATGGGATTCGAACATAGATGAGTGGTTGTGGAGATGATTTTGTGGAATACTTTGGGTAAAGGCAAGAGTGTGGGAAACACATTTTGGTAGTACATCTCCTAAGGAGAAAGTTGATGGATTTTTGGGAATTTGGCACAAGGGCAAAAATGTGAAGTAAAAGTGAGCAAAATGCAAGTATGGGGTCAATCGAGCCGTGATCGAGTCTAGTAGACTCGGGCCCGACCTCCCTATAGCATATAAAAGAGAAAAAGAAAGAGAAAGGAAGAAGAAAATAAAGAAAGTGCAATAAAAAATCCAAGTGAAGAAATGTAAAATAAGGAAAGTGTGGGTGAAATGTTGGGTCAGTGCGTTTGATTGTTGAGAGTTGTTTGGAGAAATAGTAAGATGTGGAATCTTTGGTGATGATGGTGAGTATTTTAGGTTGTTCGAGCTCCATTGTGAGCACCACATAGCCAAACGAATCCTTCCCTTATGAAATACCAAAAGCCCCATTACAACCCGGCCGAATGGAATTCTTAATGAGGATCTCCATTTAGCCCAAGTTCATCTTGTATTGGTATTGTTTTGACATCTCTAGGTAGAGAGATTGGTAGTATTATCTTCAATGGTAAAAGTAGCCTTTGCACAAGGCATGAGTAGAGAGATGCATCACTTTTATGCATTAAGCCATACACACTTGAGAGTTGTGCTTTGATTACATTTCCCTAAAGTGAGGCTAGGTGGTAGCATTTCATACTTGAAGCATGCATACACATGTGATGACGTTTGATTGCTTATCTTTGGATTCATACGTGCTTGAAAATGGCTTTGACTTAGTGCTCTACTTGAAGATCATGTTGAGGTTTTGAATCCAAGTTATTGCTTGAGGACAAACAAGTTTAAGTATGGGGTATTCTGATGTCTCTCATTTTGGTAGTGTTTTTTAGGTGATTTTCCTTTGTAAATATGTGTCTTTCCTTTCCTTTTCTTGTGTGCTTTATAGGCATTTTGGAGCAAAAATCATGGAGATTGGAGCATGGCATCATGGAGGAATTCAAGGATGGAAAAGGAGCCAAAATGGAGCTAACAATGCGTGGAAAGAAGCCTCAAGTGAAGACGAAGAGAATGGCAAAAGAATCGAGTCAATCGGAGTTAAAACGAGAGAGAACGGAGCGAAACAAGCTGAAAAATGCCTTAGGCCCGAGGTACCCAGCATGTCGGGCCCGAGGTACCTTGGTGGCCTGAGGTGGTGGTCCGAGGTGTGGCAAGTCGGGCCCGAGGTTCATGAAAGACATGCCATTGGACCGAGGTTGAAGCAAGTCGGGCCCGAGTTCTCTCCGTGTCGATCCATGTCGGTCGTGGCTCCGGATTCCTTTCTTTTTGGGATTTTCTTGTTAATTCCAAAAATTATATTTGCTTCCTTGGACGTCATGGAGTCTAGAAGCCTTGGAGATCAAGGAGTTCTAGAAGCCTTGGTGTTGGATCGTTAGTATAACTTGGGGACATCATTTACTTTGGTAAAGGCGTCCTTTGGTCAGGCGTCCCTACGAGGTCTAGGGGCGTCCTTTGGTTGTGCAGCGGAATTAAGAGCTAAACAAGTAAAAGCGAACACAGTAATGTATAGAGGAACCACTCAAGACCAAGTAGTTCTTGAGTGTAAACCTCTACCTCCATGGAGGATTTTTGAATAGCTTTTCCTTTATATTAAACATCCTTACAGTTGTACTGGCGAGTCTTTACAGATCTCTGGCACTTAGCATTCTTCCTAAGTCCACTAGTAAAGGACTCCTCTAAGCCTACAACTTAAGCGAGTTTAACCTTATAAAGGACTTCTATCCCTACGTCCTACAGTACGTCGTAGGACTCTCTCTTTCTTTTTGGGTTTTTCTGAGTACAAACAAGTTGTGGTTTGGGTTACAATTCTCACTCGATCTATCACAAGCCTAGAATTGTTCTTGAGTGTTCTTGAGCTTGTTCTTCGTGCTCTTGAGTGAGTTGCTTTCCTCTGATTCTCTTTGAATATTCTCTGAAAGCGTTGATGTCACAATAAATGCCTTTGGCTATTTATAGGACTTGGGGAAGGGCGTCTTTCCTCTTCTGACGATCATGCCCTTCATGGACGTGGCTATAGGATCTTCCTCCACGAGTATGACGGTGATGAGGAAGCTTCCTGTATCCAGCTGTGTGTGATGAACTTTGCTACAGGATCGGCCGCCACGTGTTGATGATCTCTGCTACAGGATCGGTCTCCACGTGTCCTTGGATAATCAAATGTTGTCGAGTGATGTCATCCTGTCGGCTAGTGGGTAAGGACGCTCTGCTTGCGCTCCTACTTGATTGGGACTGCGTCCTTGCTCAAGTAGTCTCTTGACGGTCCTTACTTCCTGGTAGCTAGCATCCCTAAGCCTAGGGAACGCTCACACACTTGTTGTCCTTTTTTGTCATTTGGCGTTCCTAAACACTTGGACAAATTTATTAGAATCAAAGTGAGTTTGTCATATCAAAACTAAGGGACGGTTTGTGTGGGCACACTACCAAGTACGCAAGCGTTCTTGATAGCGTCCCAACAATTTCCCCCTTTTTGATGATGACAAACTCTTCAGCAAAATAGTTTTGGCATTGAAACATAGCATGCATGAAAACTTAGAAGTGTCCTCTAATACTTAGAAGAAGTTTCTGTAAGCACAAGTTTTCTGTTGGGACGATATTAAGGACGTCAATCGTTAATATCTAAACCCATAATAATCGTCCCTTGTTTTGATAATGACAAACTCACATGTATTTGATAAGTTGTCCAAGTGTTGATCTCAGGTAAAGTCCAGAGGACGTACATGAGCGAAAAGGACAACAAGTAAACAGCAGTCCCTAAGCTGTAGGGACGCACGTTACCTGAACTTCCAAAGCTAAACGTAATTGGCAGAGTCCCTGCGCAAGATAGGACGGAGTCCTCATCAAGAAGGGACGCGCGCCAAAATACGGACGAAGTTCAAATTCAAATCAAGGCCGCCCCAACATGATTACATCATCGTCCGGCCTTAGTCCTCAGAAGGAAGCTTCCTTTGTTTGGGCACGTGTAGACAATGCCAAAGACGTCGCTTTCCCAGCGATGGTCCCCTACCCACGCGGAGGCTTCCCAAGCGTCAATAGAGTTGACTTCCTCAAGGAGCTCATCGCACCGTCGATCAAAGACCAAGGCTCCTACCAAGTCTCAGAGGACGCTAGAGGACAAGAATCACTTGTGCTATAAATACCCTCCCAAGGGCATGCATAGCGGTGGTGGACTTTGAAGAATTTCTCTCAAGCTCTCCCGAAGCATTCAAGAACACGAACGAAGATCGAGAAGATCAAGTGAGCTTGAAGCAAGAGAAAGAAAGTCCAACCACATCAAATCCAAAACAAACCACAAATCAGTTAGTGCTGTAGTTTGTCTCTCACAACGAACCGTGAGAGACGTGAGTGATAGCTTCCTTATAGCTAGAGTGTTAGGTTACTTGTTAGGTTGAAAGGAGTGTTACTAATGAGGCTAAGGACGGACGCTTAGCTCAGAGAAGTATAACGACTCGCCTAAGTTGTAAGGACTCACTCTTAATAAGATAAGGGACGGCTATTGAAAATCCTCCAACGGAGGTAGAGGTTTACCCATAAGACTAGTTGGTCTTAGTGGGGTTCCTCTATAAATACTTGTGTCCACTTATCTTGTATTCTGTTAAGTCTATATTCCGCTGCACTAAAGGACGCCCTTAACTCAGTTAAGGACGCCCTCATTAACTGACTTACGATCCAACATTTTCATTCTTTGATTCTCTCACATTTGGATTTTAAGGAGAGAGTCGCGTCTTAGAAAACTTTCTAAGCGTCCTCTTGTTTATTCTAGCATGGCGTTCCTTAGACCATTCACTTAATAGTTACCCCTTAACACTTGCTTATTCTAGTTAACTATTTTATAGCACATCTCTGCAAAACTACACTTCCCCCTTTTGGCATCATCGAAAAGGATAACAAGTGATAAGGAGGTTAGCACAAAAACACAACTATAAGCAGTGGAACGCTTAAATAAACACATGCAAGCAAACTATTGAATTGCCATTCAAACAAAATTAGAGTACGGTTATTACAAACCCAGAGCAAAGTGTTTGAAATGAAAAGAAGCAAAGGCAAAATAATGAAGGATTAAAGAGTGAGGACGGTGATCATTCAGGACGTCTTTCAGAGGATTCTTGGAAGAACTTTAGAATCTTGGCATTGAGTTCTGCAGATTCCTTCAAAGTTTGTATCAGGACGCATTGATTGTGCATTATTGCGGCCATTCGCGCTTGGGGCGGATACAACTGCGGGTTTTCAGGAGGAGGAATGGGAACTTGAGCATTGCTTGAGGAAGGAGCATCCATAGGAGGAGGAGGAGGAGGAGGAGGAGGAGGAGGAGGAGAGTTCGTCATTAAAAGCTGATCAAGAGCGGCAACGTTAACGGCGGGCTCTTCAGCAGAAGCGGGCTCTTCATTCAAAGAGGCAAGGCGTTCTTGTTCGGCCTCTAGAGCTAGCCGTTCTTGCTCTTTCTTCTTGGCTTCTGCTTCCGCCTCTAACTGCTTCTTAACGGACGGCAGTTCCTCACTGCGCCTGATTTTGAGCAGTCCTCTTTTCTGATCCCAGTTAAGTCCCAACGTCTCAGTCGGAGCAAAGTCATCATAAGCATTTTGAGACTGGAGAATGAGCTTGACCAGACCTGGGTACGGCAAAGCGTGTCTCTTCCTCCCACACTTAGCCAAATGTTGCATAGCAATTCTAGCAAGATTGATGGGGCGGCGGTCGAGAAATGCGTCCAATAATATGCAGTCATGAGTTTGAACTACGAAACGCTTCTCTTGCCTAGGAAGGACGGCGCGACAGATGAAGTAATGTGCAATAGCTCCAACTTTGCTCAATACGTGAGCAACTCTGTCCGTCCCATAAGGTCTCTTTCCTTGGAAAATCCTCTCAAGAAGCGCAACTTCCTCATCATCAGTCATCTTGAAGCCGTTCTTAGGAAGGGAGCTTAAAGCATTTGATGGCGGCTTCTGAGTACTAAGTCCCATAAAGGAACGGACTTGACGTTCATTCATAGACGTCGGCTCATCATCAATTTTGAAGTGCAGCGTCCCAGACTTGGATTTGTAGCGAAGAGACTTGAAGAATGCCCGAATTTGATCAAAATCGACTTCAGGGAGCGCAGGACCTACTTGTAGCCATCCCTGAAAACGGAGCAGCTCAAGAAATTCTTTGACGTCCTCATCATTGAATGCAACAAGCCAATCTTCAGAATAGACCAAGGGGCCTATGACATTTGCTGGCTCACCATCATCCTTCTTCTTTTTCTTTGAACTCTTTGGGGACTCAGATTCCTCCTCATCATCATCATCAGAACTGTGCTCTGAGTCCTCAGCGTCCTCTTGTTATTTATCCTCGCCGTCCTGGGCACTAGCTTCCTTTGTGCCTTGAGCGGTTTCATCGTTGCCACCAGCTGCGGCCTTTTCAGTTTCAAAGGGAGCTCTGCCTTAGGACGTCTCTTCAGCGTCCTGAGCCTCTGTTTGTTTTTTAAAGGAAGGCTCAGCGTCCGCAGGGACTTGGGATTCTGTTTGGATTGAGGGGGAGGGGTTCTCTCGAGGGGTGGGTTAGGGGTTGAGGATGGGAAGGGATTGGTTGTAGGGTGGTATCTCAGCAGCATCACGCTCGAGCTCATCAGAGAGAGTAGGCTCGGCGTCCTTTTGAGCGACCTGGTGCTCACTAGCGTCCTCGAAAACTTCAACAATTTCTGCCTCCTTTGCACTGGGATAGTCTCAACACCTTCAGCCTCATCGTGGGAGTCCCTTGTTATATCGACAAAGGGGGAGGACTCACCGGCAGGAGTTCCTTGGTTACTCTTCTCAGAAGAGCTTGACGAGGAGAACTTGATGAGGGGATGTGTTCTGGCTCTGCCACTTCCTGGACCATCACCCTTGGAGTCTCACCGGATTTCCGGCGTTTAAAAGTATGTGCAAGGGCGGGACGTTGCTCAGTGTCCTCTTGGCCGGATTCAGAAGAAGGACGGAGGGACCTAGGAGTTTCGGGGTCCTTGGGTGGGGACATGTGGGCAGGGGCGGAAGGGAAGTTGGCAAAATTTAGAGGGGAGGAATGAGGATTGGGTTGGAAGGGAGTTAGGGCATTTGCCTTAGAAGGTTTAGGAGAACGGGGAGGTGTGGGAAGTTGAACAATTTTAAGAGCTGGTTGGGAAGGAGGAGGGTTGGATTGCTTTGAGAGTTTGGAAGGGCCTTTTGTGGAGCTTGGCCTTTTAGTGGTGGAGGGGATGATAGTTGACCTGGCCTTTTCGAGGGGCCTTGGTTCATGTTTCTTCTTGGAGCGTCCCTCCGACAAGTGTTTAGGGAACTTGTCCACTATTTCGGTTGGTTTGGAGGAGGTTGGTTTAGAGGATTTTGAGAGAGGGGACGATGGAGCTGGGCGTTTGGACGGCAGGAGCTTTTTAGTGGTGATGGTGGGAATTTGAGGAGGTGGGGGAGAAGGACTTGGCAACCTGTTTTTCAGCATTTGGAAGGCTGGGGAGTCTTTTGGATACATAGGAAAATCAGGAAGGACGGCATTGTGCAAATCGGGGATGAGGTCAATTAAGGGAGCAAGATTCTCACCACCGTATTGCGAGAAAAATAGCACGTCCTCCATTCTTCCGGGCAAGTCCTTGTAGTCATTTTTGTGAAGGCCATGGATGACGAAGCGTTCTATGAACCTTTCATAGTTCCTGGTCTTTACAGCGTCCTGCTTTACATTTGGCCTGTCCATGCGTTCCTATATGAGCGTGTATAGTGTTTTGGGCTTCCTGTTGATGAAGTCCACAAGAAATTCATTGAGAACAAGTTGTTTGGGCTTCTCTATGGTGTGGGACTTCACCAATTTCCTTTTCTTACTGCCGGTAGAAGATCCGGCCATGTTCCGTAGTCTTTGAGACATTTTCTGATAGCTTTTAGTGAGAGAAAGTCATCGGAATGCTAGAGAGAAGGCAAAGCGAATTAAGAGCAGGGAAGTTTGGTGAGAGCAATAAATGAGAGACAACGACTGTTCTGGCCTTATATAGAGTAATTGGTGGCACAAACCGTTTACAACTGATTTTCTGAGCGACACGTGGTAAAACTTCCCCCTTAAGAATTGAGCAAGTACAACGGTCACTGTTCAAACGTTCAAATTTTTCAAAATTCTGACTCTTCAACTTCTTCACAAAACTGAACTGGCGTCCTTTGTTACAAACAACAGGCGTCCTTTCAAACTTAGCGAAAATTACTTCTTCAAGCAAACTAATAACCTTGACAACCGTCCCTGTGATCACCTTGCGAACCATTTGAGAACAAAGCAAGTACGTCCCGTAAAAGAAAATATTAAGCTCATAGGACGCTTTTGCAAAGTTCTCGGCTAGGGTAAGCTTAGAGTTCCCATCATTTCGTCTTATATTGAGGGTTGGGTGATCAGGGATACTCTTTTCAAGACAAATAGAGAAATTTGAATGGCGTTCCAAAGTAGCAAACACATGAAGTTTTGGACTAGCGTCCTTGCAAATATGAATTCAATGCATAACAGTCCTTAAACACTTAGAATCTACTATACATAGCCAATCATCGAGAGAATAGTAGAACGGGACTTGCTACTTAAAAGTTATCATCCCCAAGAGCAACTTGAGATGCTCAAAGGGACGTCTATCAAGCGCCTTAGTGAAAATATCAGCTATTTGGTCTTCAGTCCTTACATGCTCCATACTAATAAGTCCTAGTTCAACATAATCACGCAAGAAATGATGCCTTATATGAATATGCTTTGTGCGTGAATGAAAAACAGGATTCTTAGAAATTTCAACAGCACTTGTATTATCACAACGAATGGGAATAGTTTCAAGATTGATACCGTAGTCCTCAAGTTGATATTTGATCAAGATGACTTGTGAACAGAACGAGGCAGCAGCAACGTACTCGGCTTCCGCATTTGAAAGCGCCACAGAGTTCTGTTTCTTAGATCCCCAAGAGACTAAGCATGAGCCAAAGAACTATGCCATTCCTGAAGTGCTTTTTCTATCAATCATAAGACCAGCATAATCAGCGTCCGAGTAGCCAACAAGCATGAAGGACGTCTTCCTAGGATACCAAAGACAAAGATCGTCGCGTCCCTTGAGATAGCGAAAGATCCTCTTGACTTCTTGCATGTGGGACTCCTTTGGATTCGCCTGGAAACGTGCACACAAGCAAACGGCAAACATGATATCTGGACGGCTTGCGGTCAAATAGAGCAAAGAGCCAATCATTCCTCTATAAAGCTTTTGATCAACGTCCTTCCCCTGTTCATCTGCGTAAAGACGCGAGTTGGGAGAACAAGGGGTTGCAACAGGTTTGGACGTGTTCATCCCGTACTTCTCAAGCATTTCACGGACATATTTTTGTTGGTGAATACGCGTCCCTTCCTTGAGTTGGTTGATTTGGAGTCCCAAGAAGAAATTGAGTTCTCCAATGAGGGACATCTCAAACTCACTACTCATTAAGGACTTGAACTCATCTACAAGTTTCATGTTAGTACTACCAAAGACTATATCATCAACATTGACTTGGGCAATTAAAATGTCCTTGTGAACTTTCTTAATGAACAAAGTTTTATCAATTGAACCTCTTGTGTATCCATGAGACAAAAGAAAGGACGCAAATCTGTCGTACCATGCACGAGGGGCTTGCTTTAGTCCATAGAGCGCTTTGTCCAAGTAAGACACATGGTCTGGGTGAGAGGCGTCCTCGAAGCCAGGCGGCTGAGCAACATACACTTCCTCCTTGAGTTTTCCATTTAGAAAGGCAGTTTTGACGTCCATCTGAAATAACTTGAATCCTTTGTGCGCGGCAAAGGCAATAAGGAGAGGAACGGCCTCAATTCTATCAACAGGAGCAAAGGTTTCATCGTAGTCAATGCCTTCCTCTTGCTTGAATCCTTGAGCCACCAGTCTTGCCTTGTTCCTTGACACACGTCCACTTTCATCAAGCTTATTTCTGAACACCCATCGTGTCCCTATGATATTTTTGCCTTTGGGACGAGGGACGAGAGTCCAAACTTTGTTCCTTTCAAACTGGTTGAGTTCTTCTTGCATTTCTTGAATCCAGTCAGCGTCCTGGAGTGCTTCCTTGATGTTCTTTGGTTCAACCATTGACACAAAGGCATTGAAAGCACGGAAAGCTAAATTTGCACTCTGGGACTTGCTTGCAGCTGACCTTGTTTGAACTCCTTGAGAGATATTTGATAGAATCTGAGTAGTTGGGTGGTCCCTAGAGAAGCGGGACTCCCTTTGAAACAATTGAGCAAATCTTGGATCAATCTCTCCATCAGAATCATCACTATCATCTGGAGCGTCGTCCTCAGTGTGTTTCCCCTCAAAGAGAGCGTCCACACTTTGGCGTTGCTCGCCTTGTTGACTTGATTCGGGCACATCTTGTTGAACTGAGGAGTCACTACGAGAGGGAACTCCCTGAGCAACACTAGGAGCGTCCACTGAGACTTCTTCAGGATTTGGAGTAGCGGCCTTAGGAACATAGTATTTTCCAGAGGATCAATCTTCAACGTCGTCTTCAGAGTCGTCCTGCTGTTGTGATGAAGAGCATTCTTTCTTACTTTGTCTTTCTTTGTGAGAAGAACTCTCTTTGAACACAACATGAATACTCTCCTCAAGCTTTAGAGTCCTTTTGTTGAAAACTCTATATGCTTTGCTGGTGAGAGAGTACCCAAGGAATATGGTTTCATCACTCCTTGCATCAAACTTTCCAAGTCTTTCTTTATCATTATTGTGGACGAAACACTTGCACCCAAAAACTCTGAGATAGTCAATGCGAGGCTTCCTTCCATTCAACAACTCCTAGGACATCTTCTTCAGCAAAAGACGGATCATGGCACGATTGATGATGTAGCAAGCTGTAGCAATAGCTTCCGCCCAGAAGTGCTTGGGGACGCTATTAGCTAAAAGCATAGTCCTTGCCATGTCCTCCAACGTCCTGTTCTTTCTTTCCACAACTCCATTTTGTTGAGGAGTCCTTGGAGCTGAGAAGTTGTGGGAGACGCCATGTTGATCACAGAAGGCCAGGAACTCTGAGTTTTGGAACTCCGTCCCATGGTCTGATCTTATGGCCTTGAGAGGCGTCTCAAGGGCAACTTTCACTTGTTTGATGAAGACTTTGAATGCATTGAAACAATCTGCTTTTGACACCAAGAAAAGAATCCAAGTAAAACGAGAAAAATCATCTACGACAACGTACATGTACCTCTTTCCACCGTAGCTCCGCGTCTTCATTGGTCCACAAAGATCCATATGGAGAAGTTCCAAAGGCTTCTTTGTACTGACTTCATTTTTGGACTTGAAGGACGTTCTTGTTTGCTTCCCTTTGATACAGGCTTCGCACTGTTCAACTTTCTCAGGATCAATTCGGGGAAGTCCTTTCACAAGATTTCTTTGGTGTAGCTTAAGGATTGTGTTTAGTCCAGCATGGCCAAGGCGGCGATGACAGAGGTCAGCGTCCTCCTTTGAAACAGAGAGACACAACTCAGATTTAGGCTTGAACTTCTGGTTGAAGATGTAGACGTTATTCTGGCGTACTCCTTTAAGAACAACTTTGTTTGACTTCTTATTGATGACAAGGCATTCCTTTGAGTCAAATGTGACTAGGTTTTCACCTTGATCACACATTTGAGAGACACTCAGGAGATTGAAGCCAAGTCCTTCAACGAGACAAACATTTGATGCTTTGATGGACGAATTAAGAATAGCAGTTGGCGTCCCTTTGATCTTTCCCTTGCCCTTGTTGCCAAAGGAGACCGTTCCTCCCGTGGCACTATTTTGGATAGAAGTGAGATGGATCTGGCTTCCTGTCATGTGATTTGAGGCGCCACTATCAATGATCCACGGGCGTCCCCTCACTTCTACTTGCCATAACACAGTTAGTTTTTGGCGACCCAGGCAAGGTGTTCCTTACCTAGTTCGTTATAGAAATAAAACTCCGGTTTTGGCATGTAATCATTTAGGTTAACATCATTGGACGTAGCATGCTTCCTGAAAGAGTTTCTAGAACGTCTAGGACGCCTAGCATTTTCTTTAGGATTAGACTAAACATTTTCATTACAAGTCCTAGCATCTTTTCCCTTTTTAAGATCCTCTTTCAACTTTGAGCAATCATATTTGTAATGACCACCTTGTCCACAGTGCCAACACGTCCTATAGTAATCACCGAGGTAATATTTTCTATTAGGACGTTGGATTCTATTTTTCTCCATCTTTTGGGGATCACAAACTTTTGAACCTTCTGACCTACCTTGGTTGGTATAGTAGTCCTTCTGACCTACCTTGGTCTCCACTTTCTAGGACTCTTATACGCTCAAGAAGGTTCTTGGTTTTCTCCCTTTCTAGCTCAAGTTCTGAAGTTTTGCTAGCCTCAAAGTCACTTGGAAGAGAGTTCCAAGAGTCAGACTTATAACCTAGTCCTCTTTTGGCTGGGACAAAAACTATTGGTTTGACTTCTTCAATGATAGGACTCTTTCCTAACACTTTCACCTCTTCCCTAAGCTTGGCGTTCTCAAGTTTGAGACACATCACTTCAGTTTTTAGAGACTTAGTTTCTTCACATGAGGACTCTAGTTGAAAGGTCATAGTACTACAGTTTTCACATTCAACCACAATGTTTTCATCATCAAGTTCATCCATTCTTCGTTTCATAGCAAGACTTTCTTCCATGATCTTACCGATAAGTTTAAGGAGTTTTGGTTTTGAACATTTCTAAGGAACGTATCATGGAATCGTGAGTTACCTCTTGTTCATTGTCGGAGGAGTTCTCTTCAACAACTGGTGCGTCCTCCATTGCCATGTACGCGACTTGATCTTCTTGTTCCTCATCACTTGAACTCAGATCATCCCATGCAGCTGTACAAGCTCCAATGAGAGCTTTCTTTTTATCCTTGGAGGACATTCCCGTGGTACACTTCATAGCAAAATGTCTTTTCCTGTTACATTTCTAATAGGTGAGTTCCCTCATTTCTGCCTCCATGTACTTGGGACTTTCCTTTTTGTAAGACACCTTGTTCTTGCTGCTGTTCTTGTTCCTCTTGTTATTGTAACGAAGAGCTTTGTGAATAAGAGAAAGTTCTTCATCTGAGTCAATTACTTCCTTTGACTTACTTTCTTTCTCCTTTGAGGTTTGAACACGCAAGTTCTCACGTTTTTCTGTTGTTTGACCTTGCATCATCAATGCTAGCTCTCTTTGGCGGCGTAACTACTCGGCGTACTCTGGTGTTGTGGACGCCAAAGCAAGATCAGTTTGAGGATTCTTTCCTAGCTCAGCCATGTCAGAGTTCCTTCTTGCTTCGTATTGCCTCAGCTTCCCATAAATCTCTTCCATATCAAGCGTCTTGTTGGCTTGATTCTCTTTGAAAGTAGTTCTATCGAAGTTCTAGATTCCTGTAAGTTCATCAATGACCACTTGGACTCTATTCCTCATGGAAATTTCAGCTTCTGGGATGCCCAAGTTCTTCATTGTGGTGACAAGAGCTTCAAAACGGTATGAATAGTCATTGACGGTTTCATTGGGCAGCATTCTAAAGAAATAGAACTCTCTTTTGATCTGCAGCTGGACGTCTTCCTTCATATCAGCCGTTCCTACATGAAACTTTTCAAGAGCTTCCCACTGTTGTTTTGCTGTGGGCAGATTACTAACTCTGGTAGCGTCCCTTTCGCAGAGAGACGGTTGAAGAAAACATATCGCCTTAGCGTTTGTTTCCATCAGCTTGAATTCATCAGGACCCCACTCGTCCTCTTTGTCAACTTTGTCAGTAGGAACTTTCAGGTCACCTTTCATGATAACCTTCCAACATTGATAGTTCTGACTTCTGCAGAAATTCTCAAACCTTGTTTTCCAACGATTGAAGTTGTCGTCCGTCAGTCGCGGAGGCTTCACAAAAGAGATTCCAATAGGTTCCATGTCCATCTTTTACCTACAACTCAACAAAATCTAGAGCGCCTGCTCTGATACCAATTGTTGGATCGTTAGTATAACTTGGGGACGTCCTTTACTTTTGTAAAGGCGTCCTTTGGTCAGGCGTCCCTACGAGGTGTAGGGGCGTCCTTTGGTTGTGCAGCGGAATTAAGAACTAAACAAGTAAAAGTGAACGCAGTGATGTATAGAGGAACAACTCAAGACCAAGTAGTCCTTGAGTGTAAACCTCTACCTCCTTGGAGGATTTTTGAATAGCTTTTCCTTTATATTAAACATCCTTACAATTGTACTGGCGAGTCTTTACAGTTCTCTGGCACTTAGCGTTCTTCCTAAGTCCACTAGTGAAGGACTCTTCTAAACCTACAACTTAAGCGAGTTTAACCTTATAAAGGACTTCTATCCCTACGTCCTACAGTACGTCGTAGGACTCTCTCTTTCTTTTTGGTTTTTTCTAAGTACAAATAGGTTGTGGTTTGGGTTACAATTCTCACTCGATCTATCACAAGCCTAGAACTGTTCTTGAGTGTTCTTGAGTGTTCTTGAGTTTGTTCTTCGTGTTCTTGAGTGAGTCGCTTTCCTCTGATTCTCTCAGAATATTCTCTTAAAGCGTTGATGTCACAATAAATGCCTTTGGATATTTATAGGACTTGGGGAAGGGCGTCTTTCCTCTTCTGACGATCATGCCCTTCATGGACGTGGCTACAAGATCTTCCTCCACGAGTATGACGGTGATGAGGAAGCTTCCCGTATCCAGCTGTGTGTGATGAACTCTGCTACAGGATCGGCCGCCACCTGTTGATGAACTCTGCTACAGGATCGGTCTCCATGTGTCCTTAGATGATCAAATGTTGTCGAGTAATGTCATCCTGTCGGCGAGTGAGTAAGGACGCTCTGCTTGCGCTCCTACTTGATTGGGACTGCGTCCTTGCTGAAGTAGTCTCTTACTGGTCCTTACTTCCTGGTAGCTAGCGTCCCTAAACCTAGGGAACACTCACACACTTGTTGTCCTTTTTTGTCATTTGGCGTTCCTGAACACTTGGACAAATTTATTAGAATCAAAGTGAGTTTGTCATATCAAAACTAAGGGACGGTTTGTGTGGGCACACTACCAAGTACGCAAGCGTTCTTGATAGCGTCCCAACACTTGGATGTCAAGGACTTTCCTTGGGGATCAAGGAGTTTAGAGGGGTAATTTAGTCTTTGTAATAAGAGGGAAAATCTCTACTTAAACCCTTGTAATCTCTCATTAGGAGGATCATCATCTATACACTTTGGGGGGGGGGGGTGGACTCTTCTCCAAGGGAGGGAAGAAACCCAAGATCTAGAGGAGGATTTGGGTGAATTCCTTTCCTTGGAGAGGAAAGAAACCCTTGCCTTGTGTTGGGACAATATCAAGGACGCCAGTCGTTAATATCTAAACCAATAATGATCGTCCCTTGTTTTGATAATGACAAACTCAAAGGTATTTGATAAGTTGTCCAAGTGTTGATCTCAGGTAAGTCCAGTGGACACACATGAGCGAAAAGGACAACAAGTGAACGGCAGTTCCTAAGCTGTAGGGACGCACGTCACCAGAACTTCCAAGGCTAAACGTAATTGGCGAAGTTCCTGCGCAGATAGGATTGCGTCCTCATCAAGAAGGGACGCGCGCCAAAATACGGACGAAGTTCAAATTCAAATCAAGGCCGCCCCAACATCATTACATCACGTCCGGCCGTAGTCCTCAGAAGGAAGCTTCCCTTGTCTGGGCACGTTTAGACAATTCCAAAGATGTCGCTTTCCCAGCAATGGTCCCCTACCCACGCGGAGGCTTTCCAAGCGTCAACAGAGTTGACTTCCTCAAGAGGCTCATCGCACCGTTGATCAAAGATCAAGGATCCTGCTAAGTCCCAGAGGACGCTAGAGGACAAGAACCACTTCCGCTATAAATACCCTCCTAAGGGTATGCATAGCGGTGTGGACTTTTGAAGACTTTCTCTCAAGCTCTCCCAAAGCATTCAAGAACATCAACGAAGATCGAGAAGATCAAGTGAGCTTGAAGCAAGAGAAAGAAAGTCCAACCACATCAAATCCAATACAAACCACAAAACAATTAGAGTTGTAGTTTGTCTCTCACAACGAACCGTGAGAGACATGAGTGACAGCTTCCTTATAGATAAGAGTGTTAGGTTACTTGTTAGGTTGAAAGGAGTGTTACTAGTGAGACTAAGGACGGACGCTTAGCTCAAAGAAGTGTAACGACTCGCCTAAGTTGTAAGGACTCACTCTCAATAAGATAAGGGACGGCTATTGAAAATCCTCCAACGGAGGTAGAGGTTTACCCATAAGACTAGTTGGTCTTAGTGGGGTTCCTCTATAAATACTCGTGTTTATTCTCTTATCTTGTTTCTTGTTAAGTCTATTTTCCGCTGCACTAAAGGACGTCCTTAACCCAGTTAAGGACGCCTTCATTAACGACTTACGATCCAACAATTGGTATCAGAGCGGGCACTCTAGATTTTGTTGAGTTGCAGGTACAAGATGGACATGGAACCTATTGGAATCTTCTTTGTGAAGCCTCCTCGCCTGACGGACGGCAACTTCAACCGCTGGAAGATCCGCTTCGAGAATTTTTGCAGAAGTCAGAATTATCAATGCTGGAGAGTGATCATGAAAGGTGACCTTGTCGTCCCTGATGACAAGAAAGATAAAGAGGATGAGTGGGGTCCTGACGAGTTCAAGCTTTTGGAAATAAACGCTAAGGCAATATGCTTCCTTCAAGCGTCCCTTTGCGAGAGGGACGCCACCCGAGTTAGCAATTTGGCAACGGCCAAACTACAATGGGAAGCTCTTGAGAAGTACCATGTGGGTACGGCGGAGATGAAGGAAGACGTTAAGCTTGAGATCAAACGAGAGTTCTATGCCTTCAGAATGCTGCCTAATGAAACTGTCAAGGACTATTCATACCGCTTTGAAGCTCTTGTGACCAAGATGCGAAATTTGGGCATCCCATAAGCTGAAATCTCAATGAGGAACAAAGTTGGAGTAGTCATTGATGGTCTTACAGGGAAATGGAATTTTGATAGGACTACATTCAAGGAGAATACAGCCAACAAGACCCTGGATATGGAAGAGATCTATGGAAAGCTGAGAGGCTATGAAGCAAGAAGGGAAGCTGATATGGCTGAATTAGCTAGGAACCCTCAGACAGATCTCGCCTTGATGTCATCAACCCCAGAGTACGCTGAGTATCTGCGTCACCAAAGAGAACTTGCTTTAATGGTGGAAGCAAACAAAAATGAGAATCGTGAAAGGATGCGTGCACAAGCTCTAAGAGAAAAGGAAAGCAAAACTAAGGAACAGCTCGAAGAAGAGGAAGAGCTTGCCCTTCTACACAAGGTTGCCCGCTTATGGGGTAAAAGGACCAGAGATTTCAAGAAATACAAGATGCCTTACAAAAAGGAGAGTCCCAAGTATACAGAGGTAGAAATGAAGGAACTTACTTGCTACAAGTGTAACAAGAAAGGACACTTTGCCAAAAAGTGTACTACAGGACTAAACTTAAAAGAAATGAAGATGAAGGCCCTCTTGGGAGCGTGCGACGCCGCATGGGATAATGTGAGTTCAGATGATGAAGAACCTGAAGGACCAGCGGCTTACATAGCCATCGAGGACGCCTCAGATAATGAACAAGTGGCGTACATGGCTGTGGAGGACGCCCCAGTTCTTGAAGAGGACGCTCCTGAAAGGGAACAAGAGGTAACTCGTGAATCCATGATGACTTCTTTAGAAAATTGTTCTAAGTCCAAACTTATTAAACTCATTGGCAAAATCATGGAAGAAAGTGTGATCATGCAACATAGAATGGATGAACTTGAACTTGAAAATGAAAATATTCTGGTTGAATGTGAGAACTGTGCTACAGTGTCTTTGCCACTAGAGTCCTCACGTGAAGAAACTAAGTCTCTGAAAACTGAAGTGATGTGCCTTAAACTAGAGAACGCCAAGCTTAGGGAAGAAGTGAAAGTGTTAGGAAAGAGTTTTGTAGTTGAGGAAGTTAGACCAATAGTGTTTGTCCCAGCCAAGAGAGGACTAGGCTATGAGTCTGACTCCAGGAACTCCCTCCCTAGCGACTTTGAGGCAAGCAAAACTTCAGAACTTGAATTGGAAAAGGAAAAGACCAAGAATCTCCTTGAAAGAATTAGAGTCCTAGAAAGTGGAGAGAAAGGTCAAAAGGACTACTACACTAACTCCACCAGTCATAGGATCTATAAGGAAATTGCTAAGGGGGAAGGTTCAAAAGTCTGTGACCCTCAAAAGATGAAAAAGAACAAAATCCAACGTCCTAACAAAAAGTACTACCTTGGTACTTACTACAGGACGTGTTGGTATTGTGGACAAGGAGATCACTTTAAATATGAATGTTTAAAACTGAAGAACGACATTGAAAATGGTAAAGCTGCTAGGACTAACATTGAAAATAATAAGTCCGTCCCTAAGGCTAACCCTAGACGTCCTAGACGTTCTAAGATTTCTTTCCGAAAGCATGCTATTTCAAATGATGTGAATATAAGTGACTACATGCCAGAATCAATGTTCTATTTTTGTAACGAACCAGGTAAGGAACACCTTGCCTGGGTCGCCAAACACTAACTTTGCTTTGGCAGGTGGAAGTGAGGGGACGCCCATGGATCATCGATAGTGGCGCCTCGAATCATATGACAGGAAGCCAGATCCATCTCACTTCTATCCAAAGTAGCGCCACGGGAGGAACTGTCTCGTTTGGCAATAAGGGCAAGGGAAAGATCAAAGGGATGGGAACTGCCATTCTCAATCCGTCCATCAAAGCAACAAACGTTAGCCTTGTTGAAGGACTTGGCTTCAACCTCCTAAGTGTCTCTCAAATGTGTGATCAAGGTGAAAACCTAGTCACATTTGACTCAAAGGAATGCCTTGTTATCAACAAGAAATCAAACAAAGTCGTTCTCAAAGGAGTCCGAAAGAACAATGTCTACATCTTCAACCAGGAGTTCAAGCCAAAATCTGAGTTGTGCCTATCTGTGTCAAAGGAGGACGCTGACCTCTGGCATCGCCGACTTGGCCATGCCGGACCAAGCACAATCCTTAAGCTACATCAAAGAAATCTTGTGAAAGGCCTTCCCCAAATTGATCTTGGAAAAATTGAACACTGCGAAGCTTGTATCAAGGGGAAGCAAACAAGAACGTCCTTTAAATCAAAGAATGATGTCAGCACAAAGAAACCTTTGGAACTTCTCCATATGGATCTTTGTGGGCCAATGAAGACGTTGAGCTATGGTGGAAAGAGGTACATTTACGTCCTTGTAGATGATTTTTCTCGATTCACCTGTGTTCTTTTCTTAGCTTCAAAATCAGATTGCTTCAACGCATTCAAAGTCTTCATCAAACAAGTGGAAGTTTCCCTTGAGACACCTCTCAAAGCCATAAGATCAGACCACGGGACGGAGTTTCAAAACTCAGAGTTCCTGTCCTACTGTGATCAACATGGTGTCTCACACAACTTCTCAGCTCCAAGGACTCCTCAACAAAATGGCGTTGTGGAAAGAAAGAATAGGACGCTTGAGGATATGGCGAGGACTATGCTTTTAGCTAATAGCGTCCCCAAGTACTTCTGGGCGGAAGCTATTGCTACAGCTTGCTACATTATCAATCGAGCCATGATCCGTCCTTTGCTGAAGAAGACGTCCTATGAATTGTTGAATGGAAGGAAGCCTCGCATCGACTATCTCAGACTCTTTGGATGCAAGTGCTTTGTTCACAACAATGATAAAGAAAGACTTGGCAAGTTTGATGCAAGGAGTGACGAAGCCATATTCCTTGGGTACTCCCTCACCAGCAAAGCATATAGAGTTTTCAACAAAAGGACTCTAAAGCTTGAGGAGAGTATTCATGTTGTGTTCAAAGAAAGTTCCTCTCACAAAGAAAAATCAAATGGGAAAGAACGCTCATGTTCACAACAGAAAGACGACTCCGACGATGAAGTTGATTTTGGGTCCTCTGGAAAATACTATGTTCCTAAGGACGCTACTTCAAACCATGAAGAAGTCTCAGTAGATGTTCCCAGTGTTGTTCAGGAGGTTCCCTCTCAAAGTGAATCTCCAGTTCAAAATGATGTGGCTGAATCAAGAACGTCTAGGACGCCTAGAACTAGCTTTAGGAACGGACTTAGCATTTTCATTGTTAGTCCTAGCAGCTTTACCACTCTCAATGTCTTCCTTAAGTTTTACACAGTCATATTTGAAATGATCACCTTGTCCACAGTACCAACACGTCCTATAGTAAGTACCGAGGTAGTACTTCTTGTTGGGACGTTGGATTTTGTTTTGCTTCATCTTTTGGGGATCACACACTTTTGAACCGTCCCCCTTAGCAATTTTCATGTAAATTTTATGACTGGTAGAATTAGTGTAGTAGTCCTCTTGACCTTTTTCTCCACTCTCTAGGACTCTAATTCTTTCAAGGAGATTCTTGGTTTTCTCTCTTTCTAGTTCAAGTTCTGAAGTTTTGCTGGCCTCAAAGTCACTAGGGAGAGAGTTCCTAGAGTCAGATTCATAACCTAGACCACGCTTAGCTGGGACAAAGACTATTGGTTTCACTTCCTCAACTATGGGACTTTTTCCCAAAACTTTCACTTCTTCCCTAAGCTTGGCGTTCTCAAGTTTAAGACACACAAGTTCAGTTTTTAGGGACTTAGTTTCTTCACATGAGGACTCTAGTTGAATAGCCATTGAATTACAGTTCTCACATTCAACTACAATATTTTCATCTTCGAGTTCATCCATTCTTCTTTTCATAACAAGACTTTCCTCCATGATTTTTCCAATGAGTTTAAGCAATTTTGGTTTTGAACACTTTTCTAAAGAACGCATCATGGAATCATGAGTTACCTCTTGTTCGTTGTCGGAGGCGTTCTCTTCAACAATTGGGGCGTCCTCCACTGCCATGTATGCAACTTGATCGTCACGTTCATCATCACTTGAACTAAGATCATCCCAGGCAGCTGTACATGCTCCAATGAGAGCTTTCTTCTTGTCCTTAGAAGACGTTCCCACAGTACATTTTTTGGCAAAATGTCCTTTCTTGTTGCATTTGTAGCATGTGAGTTCCTTCATTTCAGCCTCTGTGTACTTGGGACTCTCCTTTTTGTAGGGCTTACTCTGGCTACTATGCTTGTTCTTCTTGTTATAGTACTTGAGAGCCTTGTGAATAAGAGAGAGTTCCTCATCTGAGTCAATCTCTTCCTTTTGCTTTCTTTCTTTCTCTTTGGGACGCAAGTTCTCAAGTTTTTCTTTGTTTTGCATCATCAATGCTAGATCTCTTTGGCCACGTAGGTACTCGACGTACTCTGGTGTTGTGGACGCCAAAGCAAGATCAGTTTGAGGATTCTTTCCTAGCTGAGCCATGTCAGAGATTCTTCTTTCTTCGTACTGCCTGAGCTTCCCATAGATCTCTTCCATATCTAGAGTTTTGTTGGCTGTGTTTTCTTTGAAAGTCGTCCTATCAAAGTTCCAAACTCCAGTCAGCCCATCAATGACTACTTGAACTCTATTCCTCATGGAGATTTCTGATTCTGGGATGCCCAAGTTCCTCATCTTGGTGACAAGACCTTCAAAACGGTATGAGTAGTCGTTTACCGTTTCATTTGGCAACATACTGAACGCATAAAACTCCTTTTTGATCTTCAGCTGGACGTCCTCTTTCATTTCTGCAGTTCCCACATGAAATTTCTCAAGAGCTTCCCATTGTTGTTTTGCTGTGGGGAGATTGCTAACTCTTGTGGCGTCCCTTTCGCAGAGGGACGCTTGAAGAAAGCACACTCTTTAGCATTTGTTTCCATTAGCTTGAATTCGTCAGGACCCCACTCGTCCTCTTTGTCTTTCTTGTCATCGGGAACTTTGAGATCACCTTTTCTGATAACGTTCCAGCACTGATAGTTGGTGCTTCTACAGAAGTTCTCAAATCTGATTTTCCATCGGTTGAAGTTGCCGTCCGTCAGACGCGGAGGCTTCACGAAAGAGATTCCAATGGGTTCCATGTCCATCTTTACCTGCAACTCAGTAAGAATCTAGAGCGCCTGCTCTGATACCAATTGTTGGATCGTTAGTACTGAGGGACGTCCTTTACTTTGGTAAAGGCGTCCTTTGGTTAGGCGTTCCTACGAGGTGTAGGAGCGTCCTTGAGTAATGCAGCGGAATTAAAGTACTAAACAGGTAAGTAATGAACGCAATGAATTATAGAGGAACCACTCAAGACCAAGTAGTCCTTGAGTGTAAACCTCTACCTCCTTGGAGGATTTTTGAATAGTTCTTTCCTTTATATTGAACGTTCTTACAGTTGTACTGGCGAGTTCTTACAGTTCTCTGACACTTAGCTTTTCCCTAAGTTCACTTGTAAGGAACTCCTTTAAGCCTACAACTTAAGCTAGTTCAATCTACTAAAGGACTCTATTCCTACGTTCTGCAGTACTTCGTAGAACTCTCTTTCTCTTTTTGGGTTTTCTGATTACAAACTGTTTTGTGGTTTGGGTACAAAATCTCACTCAATCTAACTCAGGTCTAGACACTGTTCTTGAGTTCTTGAGTTAGTTCTTCGTGTTCTTGAGTGAGTCGCTTTCCTCTGATTCTCTCTGAATATTCCTGAAAGCGTTACGGTCACAATAAATGCCTTGGGGCTATTTATAGGACTTGGGGAAGGGCGTCTTTTCTCTGGGACGATCATGCCCTTCATGGACGTGGCTACAGGATTTTCCTCCACGTAGTAGGGCGGTGATGAGGAAGCTTTCTGTATCCAGCTGTGTATGATGAACTCCGCTACAGGATCGGCCGCCATGTGTTGATGAACTCTGTAATAGGATCGTCCGCCACGTAGTGTTGGACTCCGCTACAGGATCGGTCTTCACGTGTCCTTGGATGATCAAACATTGTCGAGTGATGTCATCCTGTCGGCTAGTGAGTAAGGACTCCTTTCGTGCGTTCCTACTTGCTTAGGACTCCGTCCTTGCTCAAGTAGTCTCTGGCTGGTCCTTACTTCCTGTTAGCTAGCGTCCCTAAGCTTGTGGGACGCCCATACACACTTGTTGTCCTTTTGGTCACTGGTGTTCCTGAACACTTGGACAACTTTATTAGAATCAAAGTGAGTTTGTCATATCAAAACTAAGTGACGGTTGTGTGGAACACTAACAAGTATGCAAGCGTTCTTGATAGCGTCCCAACACTTCTTATCTTTTCTCTTTCCTTTTCTATCTTTTCTCCTTTCCTAAATAGATTAGGGGAGCATGTTCCTTGGGACTAAATAAGGAGGAGTTTGCCTTAGGTTTTATTCACATTCCAAGTCATAATTCAATTCTTTTAGGTTTTTAGTTTAGTTATGGAGAGCTAGTCTCCTTGGGTTTGTTCAAGGGAGAAGCTCTGTTGTATGAACTCGTGATGTTTTGGTAATTGATTTCTATCCTTTGGTTAATATCTCTTCTCTCTGTGCTTAATTCCTTGAGCTTTGCATGATTCTTTGAGCCTCGCCAACTTGTTGAATTATCATTGTTCTATAGTCTGATTTTTGATTTGTTTCATTGTCTATGTGAGCATCTCTTTTCTAGAAGACAACTTGATTCTAGGACCGTGGACTAGGATTAAGAGAGAGAATTGATTGTTTTATCTTACAATTGACTCGTAGCTTGATTGTTTGATATTATATCCTGCATATCCTTGTTCTCTATCCTAATTCTAGGTTTAAGCGTCCTTGCCTAGGGTTATAGAATTGCTTGGACCGTGGACTTGCGATTGTTAATGATCAGGATAGGAATTAACCATAGGTGTGAATGAAATCAATGGATGAATCTATGATCGAGTAATTATTTCATGAGTGGATCTTTTGAATGAACCTACCACTTATCTATTTGTTTGTTCTTTGTTATCAAGGTTAGTTTAGTTTAGATTCTTCTCTTGAATCCCCCCTTTCTTTAGTTGATAACTATATTAATACTAGAAGCGTTTAGTTCTCTTGGGTTCGAACCCTTACTTGCATACTATACTTAGTTTGTTTGTTTGGGTTATTTATCTGTGATCTTGGCACGACGACTTTAGCCAAGTCAAATTTTGGCGCAGTTGCCGGGGAACTTTGGTTTCTTTCTAGTATTGATATGTTTATTGACTATAAAAAAAAATCAGGCTAACATGCAGGTACTAGGTTCGAAAGAACGTTCTATGCTTGAACCGCGCCCGCGGGTACGCAACCGCGGTCGCGTTTCGAATACAGAAACTCCCGACGTACAGGTACTAGACACCGCGGTCCACAAACCGCGCCGGCGGTGGTGATGCAGTGGTCTTGAAAAAAAATAGAGAAAAAAAAAGAAGAAAAAAAAAGAAAAAAAATTAAAAGAAAAAAAAAAAGAAATAAAAGAGGACTTTTTGGTCCGATCCTATTTATATATCTTTCATCTATCTATATCCATTCTCTTCCATCTTCTATCTTTTCCACCACCTTCTATATATTTTATTCATCCATCTTTAGATTTCCATTCTTTTGGCTATGTTCAAAGCCTATGTATGGGGGAGCTTTGTTCCCCCGAATAACATCATTGAGGTTTGAATTCAAGAGTCACACATGTCATGAGAAGACGAGCCCAATATCCGAGAGCCACATTAAGCATTCATGTTCGATGAGACGTCCGAGTTCGCATTCGCTCAAGGCCGCGCCCGCGCCACACCGGCTGCGCCCGCGGTTGGCTTCTAGATGTTGATGTTGCTTACGGTGTTGGATCCGCGACCGCGGCCCGTACTCCCGCGCCCGCGGTATGCCTGCAGAATGGTGATTCCAAAGCTTTCTTCCATTCATCTACCACCTTTGAAGAGTTCTTCCATTCCACCTCTCTTCATTCGTTTGTGAGTCTTCTAATATACCTTCTTCCTTGCTTCTATCCTTTCTCTTTGCTTCATTGAGGACAATGAAGGATTTAAGTATGGGGGAGGGAGTACTCGCATTCGCTTATCCTAGTTAGCTTAGTTAGTTATTTGCTTCAGGTTTTTGGTTTTCTTCTTTTCATGGAGCACTTGCACCATACTTTTTGCATAATAAAGAAAGAAAAAAGATAGAAAAATCCATAAAAAGTTGAAAAAAGGCATATAAATCCTGGGATGGGTCAAAAACCCGAAAGGAGGGCTCAGGTAATAAGAAGGTAACACGGACCAGCATTAGGCTGGGGTAATATGAGGTTCATGAGTGATTGTGAGTTTTTGTGAGCACACCTATTTGAAAAATAAAAAGAGCGGTTAGGTGAAAACCCGAAAGGGCGCCTAAGCAGAATTGAGCGGTAAAATTCGAGTGTTTTAGGATCATTCTTGTTTGGGGACTTTGGGGCTTACATGTTAGATTTGGGTAGATCCTAGGTTGCTCTTTCATGTTTTAGAGCTTGAGTGATATATCTTGTTGTGAGGTGTGTGTTTGAGATTTATTGTTTTATGCTCATTATTTCTCTATATTTTTGGGTTCAGGTTGTGAGTTGAATGTTTTGTTTTCCCTTGTATTTCCTGAGATCTTAGATGCGCTGCCTTGTTATATTTGTTTGAGCTTACTCGAGGATGAGCAAGATCTAAGTATGGGGGAATTTGATTCGGGCTACTTTGTATAGGTTAACTCTTAGATTTGAGAGCTTTATTGAGTGTGTTGAGGTTAGAGTTTGTGCGTAATTGTAATATCTAGGCCGAAGACACAAGAATTCAAGATTCAAGAGTTTTTAGGCGTTTTGAGTTGTTTATGTGACACCACTTGCTTATGAAGTCTATATCTTGAGGTACAGAAGTCAGATTGAGCTGATTTTGGTGCCATTTTAAAGCTAACTTCAAGGGCTTCAATTCATCTTTTTACACCGAAGTCAGATTCCAAGAGGAAGATTGTCAAAACAGCCTCCGAATTGACGCCAAAGGTTCTGTCGAGATACCGCGACCACGGTGGTTGCCGAGACGGACTTGTTCTTCTCTGTCGTAAAAGCGCGGGCGCGGTGGCGACGACGCGACCGCGGTGATGCCGGATACGAGACGGGCTGAAGATCTATCTTCTTATCTTTTCTCTTTCCTTTTCTATCTTTTCTCCTTTCCTAAATAGATTAGGGGAGCATGTTCCCTGGGTCTATATAAGGAGGAGTCTACCTTAGGTTTTATTGACATTCCAATTCATAATTCAATTCTTTTAGGTTTTTAGTTTAGTTATGGAGAGCTAGTCTCCTTGGGTTTGTTGAAGGGAGAAGCTCTGTTGTATGAACTCGTGAGCATCTCCTTGGGTGTGTTTAGGTCATCATTGTTCTATAGTCTGAATTGATTTGTTTCATTGTCTGTGTGAGCATCTCTTTTCTAGAAGACAACTTGATTCTATGACCGTGGACTAGGATTAAGAGAGAGAATTGATTGTCTTATCTTACAATTTACTCGTAGCTTGATTGTTTGATATTATATCCTACATATCCTTGTTCTCTATGCTAATTATAGGTTTAAGCGTCCTTGCCTAGGGTTATAGAATTGCTTGGACCGTGGACTTGCAATTGTTAATGATCAAGATAAGAATTAACCATAGGTGTGAATGAAATCAATGGATGAATCTATGATCGAGTAATTATTTCATGAGTGGTTCTTTTGAATGAACCTACCTCTTATCTATTTGTTTGTTGTTTGTTTTCTAGGTGAGTTTAGTTTAGATTCTTCTCTTCAATCCCCCCCTTTCTTTAGTTGATAACTATATTAATACTAGAAGCCTTTAGTTCTCTTGGGTTCGACCCCTTACTTGCATACTATAATTAGTTTGTCTGTTTGGGTTATTTATCTTTGATCTTGGCACGACGACTTTAGCCGATTCAGTAAGCACAAGTTTTCAATTTTTGATTCTCTAACTTTTGGATTTTAAGGAGAGAGTAGCGTCCTAGAATAATTTCTAAGCGTCCTCTTGTTTATTCTAGCATGGCGTTCCTTAGACCTTTCACGTAATAGTCCCCCCTTAACACTTGCTTATTCTAGATAACTAATTTATAGCGCATCTCTGCAAAACTACACTTCCCCCTTTTGGCATCATCGAAAAGGATAAGAAGTGATAAGGACGTTAGCACAAAAACACAACTATAGGCAGTGGAACGCTTAAACAAACACATGCAAGCAAACAGTGGAATTGCCATTCAATGAAAGCAGAATAAGAGTCATTACAGACCAACGATCAAAATGATCAAGTGTTTGCAAAATAAAAGAAGCAAAGGCAAAACATATGAGGGAAGAACGGGTAAGACGACGATCATTCGGGATGTCTGCTAGACTCTTGGAAGAACATTTGGAAGTCTGGCATTGAACTCTGCAGACTCCTTAAGAGTTTGTATCAGGACGCATTGATTGTGGCCATGAGCTCTTGCGGCGGATACAACTCAGGGTTTTCAGGAGGAGGAATTGGGGCTTGAGCAGTATTGGAGGAAGGAGCGTCCATAGGAGGAGGAGGAGGAGGAGAGTGCGCCATCAATAACTAATCAAGAGCGGCAAAGTTGACAGCGGGCTCTTCTTCAGAAATCGGCTCTTTACTCATCGAAGCAATGCGTTCTTGTTCGGCTTCTAGAGCGAGCCGTTCTTGCTCTTTCTGCTTAGCTTCAGCTTCTGCCTCTAACTTTTTCAAAATGGACGGAAGCTCCTCATTGAGACTAATCTTGAGCAGTCCTCTCTTTTGATCCCAGTTAAGTCCCAACAATTCAGCATCAGCAGAGTCATCATAAGTATTTTGGGACTTCAGAATGAGCTTTACAAGTCCGGGATAAGGGAGAGCATGCCTCTTCCTCCCACACTTAGCCATATGTTGCATAACAATTCTGGCAAGGTTGATGGGCGGCGGTTGAGAAAAGCGTCCAGTAGGATACAATCATGAGTTTGAACGATGGAACGCTTCTCTTGCCTAGGAATAACTGCTCTGCAGATGAAGTAATGCGCTATTGCTCCAACCTTTGAGAGTACATGAGATACTCTATCATTCCCGTAGGGACGTTTTCCTTGGAAGACTCTCTCCAGGAGTGCGACCTCTTCATCGTCTGTCATCTCAAATCCATTCTCAGGAAGAGAACTAAGGGCATTGGACGGCGGCTTTTGAGTGCTAAGTCCCATAAAGGCACGGACTTGGCGTTCATTCACAAAAGTAGGCTCATCATCAATCTTGAAGTGTAGCGTACCAGCCTTGGATTTGAATCGGAGATCCCTGAAGAACGCTCGGATCTGGTCTTTATCAACTTCAGTTGGCGCTGGACCAACATCCATCCATCCTTGGAAGCGCAAGAGTTCCAGAAATTCTTGGACTTTATCATCATCGAAGGACGCAAGCCATTGTTCAGAGTAGACCAAGGGGCCGAGAACATTGACAGGCTCACCATCGTCCTTCCTCTTTTTCTTTAAACGCTTCGGGGACTCAGAATCCTCCTCATCATCATCAGAACTTTCCTCAACGTCCTCAGTGTCCTCATTTTCTTTTTCTCCGCCGTCCTTGGCACCAGCTTCCTGTGTGCCTGAGCGGTTTCAACATTACCAGCAGTAGTGGCTTGTTCGGCTTGGGAGGGGGCTTTGGTTGGGGACGGCTCTCTTGTGTCTTGAGCTTCTGTTTCTTTTTCAAGAGAAGGCTTAGCGTCCGCAGGGGGGACTTGGGATTCTGTTTGGATTGTGGGGAAGGGGTTTTCTTGTGGGGTTGGTTGGGGTTGAGAATAGGAAGGGATTGGTCATAGGGTGGGATTTCAGCTTCATCATGCGCGAGCTCCTCACTAGGACTGGGCTCGGCGTCCATCTTTTGAGCGACCCGGTGCTCACCAGCGTCCTCAATTACTTCAACGTAATCATCCTCTTTTTCAACAGGAGCATTCTCAACACCTTCTGCCTCATCATTTGAGTCCCCTGTTATATCAACGAATGGGGAGGACTCACCGGCAGGCGTTCCTTGTTTACTCTTCTCAAACGAGCTTGAAGAGGAGGAACTTGAGGTGGAGATGTGCTCTGGCTCAGCAACTTCCTTTACCAACACCTCTGAGCTTCACAAGATTTCCTTCTTTTGAAGGTGTGCCCAAATGTAGGACGGTCAGCAACGTCCTCCGGTGCAGACTCTGATGAAGAAGCACGGAGGGACCTGGGAGTCTCGGGGTCCTTGGGTGGAGAAATATGAGCCGGGGTGGAAGGGAAGTTGGCTAGGTTTAGAGGAGAAGGACAAAAGGGAATAAGAGCATTATCTTTGGAGGGTTTTGGTGAAGGTGGGGGAGTTGGAAGTTGGACGATTTTGAGAGTGGGTTGGGGGGCAAGATTTGATTTCTTGGAAGGATGGGACGGGCCTTTTGAGGAGATAGGCCTTTTTGCGGAGCTTGGTTTAGTGGAGGAGGGCACGTTGGAAGACTTAACCTTTTTGAGAGGCCTTGGGTCATGCTTCCTTTTGGAGCGTCCCTCCGACAAGTCTTAGGGGAACTTGTCCACTATTTGTGTTGGTTTGGATGATTTGGGCTTTGTGGTTTTTGAGAGGGGGGACGGTGGAGCAGGGCGTTTGGAAGGCAAGAGCTTCTTTGTGGTTATTGTAGGAATTTGAGGAGGTGGGGGAGAAGGTCTTGGCAATCGGTTCTTTAGCATTTGGAAAGCCGGGGAGTCCTTAGAGTACATAGGAAAGTCTGGAAGGACTTGGTTATGAAGATCAGGGATAAGATCAAGAAGGTTACCCAGTTCTTCCCCGCCAAACTGAGAGAAGAAAAGAACGTCCTCAGTTCTTCCTGGCAAGTCCTTATAGTTGGTCTTGTGAAGACAATGAATGACAAAGCGTTCCAGGAACTTCTCATAGTTCCTTGTTCTCACGGTGTCCTGCTTGACGTCCTCTCGATCCATTCTTTCCCTGATAAGCATGTAGAGTGTTTTGGGCTTCTTGTTGATGAAGTCCACTCGTGATTCATTGAGAACGATCGGTTTGGGCTTCTTAATGGTATGGGACTTTACCAACTTTCTTCTCTTGCCGCCGGCAGAAGATCCGGCCACGTTCCTAAGTAATTGAGACATATTCTGGCTGTTTTCTTGAGAGAGAAAGTCGACGGAAAGCTAGAGAGAGGGCAGAGCGATTTGAGAGCAGGGAAGTTGGTGAGAGCAATAAATGAATGAGAGAGATTGTTGTTGCCTTATATAGAGGAAGCGGTGGCACAAACTGTAATTAACACTGATATTCTGTGCGACACGTGGCATAACTTCCCCCTTAAGAGTTGAGCAAGTACAACGATCACTGTTCAAAATTTCAAATTTTCAAATTTTTGACTCTTCAACTTCTTCTCAAAACTGAACTAGCGTCCTCTCATTGAAACAACTGGCGTTCTCATAAACTTAGCAAAAACAACCTCTTTTAGCAAACCAAGAGCCTTTGCAATCGTCCATGTGATCACCTTACGAACCATTTGAGAACAAAGCAAGTACGTCCCGTAAAAGAAAATATCAAGCTCATGGAACGCTTTTGCAGAGTTCTCGGCTAGGGTAAGCTTAGAGTTCCCATCATTTCGGCTTATGATGCGGGATGGGTGATCAGGGATACTCTTTTCAAGACAAATAGTGAAATTGAATGGCGTTCCAAAGTAGCAAACACATAAGTTTTAGACTAGCGTCCTTGCAAATTTGAATTCAATGCATGATAGTCCTTAAAAACTTAGAATCTACTAAACATAGCCAATCATCGAGAGAATAGCAGAACGAGACTTGCTACTTAAAATTTATCATCCCAAGAGCAACCTGAGATGCTCAAAGGGACGTCTATCAAGCGCCTTAGTGAAAATATCAGCTATTTGGTCTTTAGTCCTTACATGCTCCATACTAATGAGTCCTAGTTCAACATTATCATGCAAGAAATGATGCCTTATGTGAATATGCTTTGTGCGTGAATGAAAAACAAGATTCTTAGAAATTTCAATAGCACTTGTATTATCACAACGAATGGGAATAGTTTCAAGATTGATATCGTAGTCCTCAAGTTGATATTTGATCCAGATGACTTGTGAATAGCACGAAGCAGCAGCAACGTACTCGGCTTCCGCAGTTGAAAGCGCCACAGAGTCCAGTTTCTTAGATCCCCAAGAGACTAAGCATGAACCAAGGAACTGTGCCATTGTTGAAGTGATTTTTCTATCAATCACATGACTAGCATAATCAACGTCCAAGTAGCGAACAAGCTTGAAGGACGTCTTCCTAGCGTACCAAAGACAAAGATCACCGCGTCCCTTGAGGTAGCGAAAGATCCTCTTGACTTCTTGCATGTGGGACTCCTTTGGATTTGCCTGGAAGCGTGCACACAAGCACACGGAAAACATGATATCGGGTTGACTTGCGGTCAAATAGAGCAAAGATCCAATCATTCCTATGTAAAGCTTTTGATCAGCGTCTTTCCCTTGTTCATCTGCGTAAAGATGCAAATTGGGAGAATAAGGAGTAGCAACCGGCTTGGACGTGTTCATCCCGTACTTCTCAAGCATTTCACGAACATATTTTTGTTGATGAATACACGTCCCTTCCTTGAGTTGGTTGATTTGGAGTCCCAAGAAGAAATTGAGTTCTCCAATAAGGGACATCTCAAACTCACTACTCATTAAGGACTTGAACTCATCTACAAGTTTCATGTTAGTACTACCAAAAACTATATCATTAACATAGACTTGGGCAATTAAAATGTCCTTGTGAACTTTCTTAATGAACAAAGTTTTATCAATTGAACCTCTTGTATATCCATGAGACAAAAGAAAGGACGCAAACCTGTCGTACCATTGTTGGGACGCTATCAAGGACGCCTGTGTACTTGGTAGTGTGCCCACACAAACCGTCCCTCAGTTTTGATATGACAAACTCACTTTGATTCTAATAAAATTGTCCAAGTATTCAGGAACGCCAGTGACAAAAGGACAACAAGTGTGTGTGGGCGTCCCCTAGGATTAGGGACGCTGGCTAACAGGAAGTAAGGACCAGCAAGAGACTACTTGAGCAAGGACGGAATCCCAAGCAAGTAGGAACGCAAGAAAGGAGTCCTTACTCACTAGCCGACAGGATGACATCACACGACAATGTTTGATCATCCAAGGACACGTGGTGACCGATCCTGTAGCAGAGTCCAACACTACGTGGTGGACGATCCTGTAGCAGAGTTCATCAACACGTGGCGGCCGATCCTGTAGTGGAGTTCATCACACACAGCTGGATACAGGAAGCTTCCTCATCACCGCCATACTACGTGGAGGAAGATCCTGTAGCCACGTCCAAGAAGGGCATGATCGTCCCAGAGAAATGACGCCCTTCCCAAGTCCTATCAATAGCCTCAAGGCATTTAATGTGACGCTAACGCTTTAAGAGAATATTCAGAGAGAATCAGAGGAAAGTGACTCACTCAAGAACACGAAGAACTAACTTAAAAACTCAAGAACAATGTTTAGACCTGAGTTAGATCGAGTGAGATTTTGTAACCAAACCACAAAACAGTTTGTAATCAGAAAAACCAAAAAGAGAAAGAGAAGTTCTGCGAAGTACTGCAAAACGTAGGAATAGAGTCCTTTAGTAGATTGAACCATAGCTTAAGTTGTAGGCTTAAAGGAGTTCTTTACAAGTGAACTTAGGGAAAAGCTAAGTATAAGAGAACTGTAAAGACTCGCCAGTACAACTGTAAGAACGTTCAATATAAAGGAAAGAACTATTCAAAAATCCTCCAAGGAGGTAGAGGTTTACACTCAAGGACTACTTGGTCTTGAGTGGTTCCTCTATAATTCATTGCGTTCATTACTTACCTGTTTAGTACTTTATTTCCGCTGCATTACTTAAGGACGCCCCTACTCCTCGTAGGGACGCCTGACCTTAGGACGCCTTTACCCAAAGTAAAGGACGTCCCTTAGTACTAACGATCCAACAATTGGTATCAGAGCGGGTGCTCTAGATTCTTACTGAGTTGCAGGTAAAAATGGACATGGAACCTATTGGAATCTCTTTTGTGAAGCCTCTGCGTCTGACGGACGGCAACTTCAACCGCTGGAAAACTAGATTTGAGAACTTCTGTAGAAGCACAAATTATCAATGCTGGAACGTGATCAGGAAAGGTGACCTCAAAGTTCCCGATGACAAGAAAGACAAAGAGGACGAGTGGGGTCCTGATGAGTTCAAGCTAATGGAAACAAATGCTAAAGCAGTATGCTTTCTTCAAGCGTGCCTCTGCAAAAGGGATGCCATAAGAGTTAGCAATCTCCCCACAGCAAAACAACAGTGGGAAGCTCTTGAAAAATTCCATGTGGGAACTCCTGAAATGAAAGAGGACGTCCAACTGAAAATCAAAAAGGAGTTCTATGCTTTTAGTATGTTGCCAAATGAAACGGTCAATGTTTACTCGTACCGTTTTGAGGGCCTTGTCACCAAGATGAGGAACTTGGGAATCCCAGAAACAGAGATCTCCATGAGGAACAGAGTTCAAGTAGTTATTGATGGGTTGACTGGAGTCTGGAACTTCGATAGGACAACTTTCAAAGAAAACGCAGCCAACAAAACTCTAGATATGGAGGAGATCTATGGGAAGCTCAGGCAGTACGAAGAAAGAAGAATCTTTGACATGGCTCAGCTAGGAAAGAATCCTCAAACTGATCTTGCTTTGGCATCCACAACACCAGAGTACGCTGAGTACTTACGCGGCCAAAGAGATCTAGCATTGATGATGCAAAGTAAATCAAAAGAATAGCTTGAGAACTTGCGTCCCAAAGAGAAAGAAAGCAAGTCAAAGGAAGAGATTGACTCAGATGAGGAATTGTCTCTTATTCACAAAGCTCTCAAGTACTACAACAAGAAGAACAAGCATAGCAACAAGATCAAGTCTTACAAAAAGGAGAGTCCCAAGTACACAATGAAGGAATTTACTTGTTACAAATGCAACAAGAAAGGACATTTTGCCAAAAAATGTACTGTGGGAACGTCCTCCACAGACAAGAAGAAAGCTCTCATTGGAGCATGCACAGCTGCATGGGATGATCTTAGTTCGAGTGATGAACGTGAAGATCAAGTTGCATATATGGCAGTGGAGGACGCCCCAGTTGTTGAAGAGAACGCTTCTGACAATGAACAAGAGGTAACTCACGATTCCATGATGCGTTCCTTAGAAAAATGTTCAAAACCAAAACTTCTTAAACTTATTGGTAAAATCATGGAGGAAAGTCTTGCTATGAAAAGAAGAATGGATGAACTTGAAGATGAAAATATTGTAGTTGAATGTGAAAACTGTAGTTCAATGACTACTCAACTAAAGTCCTCATGTGAAGAAACTAAGTCCCTAAAAACTGAACTTATGTGTCTCAAACTTGAGAACGCCAAGCTTAGGGAAGAAGTGAAAGTTTTGGGAAAGAGTCCCATAGTTGAGGAAGTGAAACCAATAGTCTTTGTCCCAGCTAAGAGAGGACTAGGTTATGAATCTGATACTAGGAACTCTCTCCCTAGTGACTTTGAGGCTAGCAAAACTTCAGAACTTGAACTTGAAAGGGAGAAAACCAAGAATCTTCTTGAAAGAATTAGAGTCCTAGAAAGTGGAGAAAAAGGTCAAGAGGACTACTATACTAATTCCACCAGTCATAAAATTTACAAGAAAATAGCAAAAGGGGACGGTTCAAAAGTGTGTGATCCCCAAAAGATAAAGCAAAACAAAATCCAACGTCCCAACGAGAAGTACTACCTCGGTACTTACTATAGGACGTGTTGGTACTGTGGACAAGGAGACCACTTCAAATATGACTGTGTGAAACTAAAAGAAGATATTGCAAGTGGCAAATCTGCTAGGACTAAGAATGAGAACGCTAAGTCCGTTCCAAAAGCTAATACTAGGCGTCCTAGACGTTCTAGGAGTTCTTTCCGAAAGCATGCCATTTCTAATGATGTGGACATATATGATTACATGCCAGAACCAGAGTTCTATTGTTGTAATGAGCCAGGTAAGGAACACCTTGCCTGGGTCGCCAAAAACTAATCTTGTTTTGGCAGGTGGAAGTGAGGGGACGCCCATGGATCATTGATAGTGGCGCCTCAAACCATATGACGGGAAGCCAGATCCATCTCACTTCTATCCATTGTAGTGCCACGGGAGGAACTGTCTCGTTTGGCAATAAGGGCAAAGGAAAGATCAAAGGAATGGGAACTGTTATTCTAACCCGTCCATCAAAGCAACGAATGTAAGTCTTGTTGAAGGACTTGGCTTCAATCTTCTTAGCGTCTCTCAAATGTGTGATCAAGGTGAAAACCTAGTCACATTTGACTCAAAGGAGTGCCTTGTTATCAACAAGAAGTCCAATAAAGTTGTTCTCAAAGGAGTACGCAAGAACAATGTCTATATCTTCAATCAAGAGTTCAAGCCTAAATCAGAATTGTGTCTATCTGCTTCAAAGAAGGACGCTGATCTCTGGCATCACCGACTTGGCCATGCTGGACCAAGCACGATCGCCGACTTGGAAATGCTTGAGAAGTACGGGATGAACACGTCCAAGCCTGTTGCAACCCCTTGTTCTCCAAACTCGCGTCTTTACGCAGATGAACAGGGAAAGGACGTTGATCAAAAGCTCTACAGAGGAATGATTGGTTCTTTGCTCTATTTGACCGTAAGCCGTCCAGACATCATGTTCGTTGTTTGCTTGTGTGCACGCTTCCAGGCAAATCCAAAGGAGTCCCACATGCAAGAAATTAAGAGGATCTTTCGCTACCTTAAAGGACGCGACGATCTTTGTCTTTGGTACCCTAGGAAGACATCCTTCCACCTCGTTGGCTACTCGGACGCTGATTATGCTGGTCATGTGATTGATAGAAAAAGCACTTCAGGAATGGCACAGTTCCTTGGTTCATGCTTAGTCTCTTGGGTATCTAAGAAACAGAACTCTGTGGCGCTTTCTACTGTGGAAGCTGAGTACGTTGCTGCTGCCTCGTGCTGTTCACAAGTCATCTGGATCAAATATCAACTAGAGGACTACGGTATCAATCTTGAAACTATTCCCATTCGATGTGATAATACAAGTGCTATTGAAATTTCTAAGAATCCTGTTTTTCATTCACGCACAAAGCATATTCATATAAGACATCATTTCTTGCGTGATAATGTTGAACTAGGACTCATTAGTATGGAGCATGTAAGGACTGAAGACCAAATAGATGATATTTTCACTAAGGCGCTTGATAGACGTCCCTATGAGCATCTAAGGTTGCTCTTGGGGATGATAACTTTTAAGTAGCAAGTCCCGTTCTACTATTCTCTCAATGATTGGCTATGTTTTGTAGATTCTAAGTGTTTAAGGACTGTTATGCATTAAATTCATATTTGCAAGGATGCTAATCTAAAACTTCATGTGTTTGCTACTTTGGAACGCCATTCAAATTTCTCTATTTATCTTGAAAAGAGTATCCCTGATCACCCAACCCTCATTATAAGCCGAAATGATGGGAACTCTAAGCTTACCCTAGCCGAGAACTTTGCAAAAGCGTCCTATGAGCTTCATATTTTCTTTTACGGGACGTACTTGCTTTGTTCTCAAATGGTTCGAAAGGTGATCACAAGGACGGTTGAATTGGTATTGGTTTGCTTGAAGAGGTAAATTTTTGCTAAGTATGAGAGAACGCTCAGTGTTTGTAAGAGAGGACGCCAATTTACTTTTGAGGAGAAGTTGAAGAGTCAGAAATTTGAACTTTTGAAAGTGTACACAGTGACCGTTGCTTTGGCTCAAATCTTAAGGGGGAAGTTTTGACACGTGTTGCACAGTAAAACAGTAGTAATTACAGTTTGTGCCACCTTTTCCTCTATATAAGGCCAGAACAGTCGCTCTTGTTCATTTATTATTCTCAACCACTTCCTGCTTGAATCAGTGCTCTGACTTCTCTCTAGAACTCCGACGACTTTCTCTCACTAAAACTCAGTTTGAAAATGTCTCAACAACTAAAGAACGTGGCCGGATCCTCTACCGACGGGAAGAGAAGAAAGTTAGTGAAGTCCCACTACATTGAAAAGCCCAAGCCCATCGTCCTAAATGAATCGTTGGTGGACTTCATCAACAGGAAGCCGCGAACCCTGTACAATTTGATAAGGGAACGGATGGATAAACCTGATGTGAAGGAGGATGCAGTCAAGACGAGGAACTATGAAAAGTTCATAGAACGGTTCGTTATTCAAGGCCTACACAAGACGAACTACAAGGACTTGCCAGGACTGATGGACGACGTTCTCTTCTTTTCACAATTTGGAGGTGAGAACCTTGCTCCCTTGCTTGACCTTATCCCAGACCTCCACAACGCCGTCCTACCTGAATTTCCCATGTTTCCTAGGGACTCTTTGGCTTACAAAATGCTAAAGTCCCGTGTGCCAAGTCCCTCTCCCCCACCTCCTCAAGTCCCCAACATCACCACAAAAAATATCCTTCCATCAAAGCGTCCAACCCCTTCATCCCCTCTTTCAAAATCTTCCAAACCAACCTCTTCAAA
This sequence comes from Polygonum aviculare, assembly GCA_934048045.1. Classification (NCBI taxonomy): domain Eukaryota; kingdom Viridiplantae; phylum Streptophyta; class Magnoliopsida; order Caryophyllales; family Polygonaceae; genus Polygonum; species Polygonum aviculare. The sequence goes on along the minus strand of OW204025.1, from coordinate 11,366,268 downwards.
CCCTACCCAAATAATGGACAAGTTTCCACCCCATCTAAAGGAGGGACGCTCCAAGAAAACACATGACCCACGGCCCCTCAAAAAGGCCAAGACTTCCAGCGTCCCCTCCTTAAAAATCTCCACAAAAAAGCCCTCCAATCTTTCTAAGGAATCCACTCCTCCACCCCAACCCATCTCCATCTTCCAACTACCCACTCCCCCACCGTCCCCTCAACCTACAAGAACAAATGCCCTTATTCCTTTTCCTCCCAAACCCTACTCTCCTCTAAATTTAGCCAACTTCCCAACCGCTCCAGCTCACATCTCACCACCAAAGGACCCCGAGACCCCCAGATCTCGCCGTCCCTCATCAGAGAGTGGACCAGATGACGTTGAGCAGTGTCCCGCACTTGAGCACACGTTCAAACGCCGCAAATCTGGCGAAACTCCAAAAGTGCTCCTGATCCACACTCCTCTAGAGCCCGAGCACATCTCCTCCTCCTCCTCTAGCTCATCTGAGAGCCAACGAGGAACGCCTGCTGGTCAACCCTCCCCATTTATAGATGTTGTTGGGGACTAAAATGACGAGGCGGAAGGAGTTGAGAATGCTCCTGCTAAAGATCAAGTTGCTGAGGATGCTGGCGAGCACCAGGTCTCCCACAAGGACGCCGAGCCAACTCTTTCTGAAGAGCTCGCGCGTGATGCTCAAGAAGTCCCACCCTACAACCAATCCCTCCCAATCCTCAATCCCCTCCAAGCTCTACAAGAAAACCCCTCCCCCACAATCCAAATAGAATCTCACCAAGTCCCCGCGGACGCTGAGCCCCAAACTGAAATTCAATCAGAGGCTCGGGACGCCGAGGGCACGTCCCAAGGACAAGCTTCTTCTGGTGCTGATCAAGCCACAGCTGGTGGCAATGCTGAAACTGACCAAGGCAGAGAGGACGCTCCCTCCAAGGACGCTTCTAACAGTGACTCTGAGAACGCTAATGATGAGTCCGATGATGATGATGAGGACTCTGAATCCCCAAAGGGCAAGCGCAAAAGAAAGCCTGATGGCGCGCCTGTCAAAGTTCTTAGTCCCCTAATTTACTAAGAAGAGTGGCTCGCCTCCTTCGATGATGACGCAGTACAGGAGTTCCTCGAGCTTCTGAGATTCCAAGGATGGTTGACAGTTGGGCCTGTGCCAACTACAGTTGACAAAGCGCAGGTGAAGGCGTTCTACAGGGACTTGCGTTTCAAACCAAAAGATGGCTCCCTCCACTTCAAAATTGAAGGAGAGAAAGCCTCCATCACTGAATGCCAGATCCGTTCCTTCATGGACCTCAGTCCTCGTAAGCCCCCGTCCGATGCTTTAAGTTCACTTCCAGAAGGCGGGTTTGAGACAACTGATGAAGAACTGCCCCTGGTTGAACATGTCTTTCAAGGCAAAAGGCCAATGGGACTAGACAGGGTAGCTCACGTGTTGAGCAAGGTTGGCGCCATCGCGCACTACTTCATATGTCGAGCCATCCTTCCAAGGCAAGAGAAGCGTTCAATCGTACAAACTCATGACATTACTCTGATTGATGCTTTGTTAGAATGTCGCCCAATCAACCTTGCCAGAATCGCTATGCAACACATGGCCAAGTGTGGAAGGAAAAGGCATGCCTTGCCGTACCCAGGGCTAGTCAAGCTTATTCTACAGTCCCAGGATGCTTATGATGAAAGCGCTCCTTCTGAAGAACTTGGACTGAAATGGAACGCTAAGAAGGGACTGGTAGAGATCAGGCACAATGAAGAGTTGCCTTCCGTGCTAAAACAGTTAGAAGATGAGGCTGAGGAAGCCAGGAAGAAGGCTGAGGAAGAACGCCTAGCAGCTGAAGCTCAAGAAGAATGTCTCGCTTCAATGTCTCAGGAGTTCGTTCATGAAGAAGAGCCAGTTGTTGACTTTGCCACTCTTGATCAGATGCTAATGGCTCCTTCTCCTCCTATGGACGCTCCCTCTTCTAGTTCAGGTCCAGTGCCTCGTTCTGCCCCAGCTAACCCTGCCCAGCATCCTCCTGCAAAACTCATGGGCGCTATAATGGACAACCAGTGTCTTATCTTCTCGGCCCTCAAGGACTTGTCTACGGCCTTCACCAAGTCGGCAGAACTTCATGAGCAACTTCTAAAGTTTTATCAAGACCAGAGTCGTTCTCAGTGATTGCCGTCCTCCACTTTAAACCCTCATTGTTTTGCTTTTGCTTCTTTTATTTTCAAACACTAAGTTCTTGGTTTGTAATAACCGTACTCTCACTTTCGTTTGAATGGCTATTACATCGTTTTGCTTGCATTATGTGTGTTTAAGCGTTCCACTGCCTATAGTTATGCTTTTGTGCTAAACGTCCTTATCACTTGTTATCCTTTTCGATGATGCCAAAAGGGGGAAGTGTAGTTTTGCAGAGATGCGCTATAAAATAGTTATCTAGAATAAGCAAGTGTTAAGGGGGAACTATTAAGTGAAAGGTCTAAGGAACGCCATGCTAGAATAAACTAGAGGACGTCTAGAAAATTCTAGGACGCGACTCTCTCCTTAAAATCCAAATGCTAGAGAATCAAAGAATGAAAACTTGTGCTCACTGAAAGTTCTCTAAGTGTTAGAAGACGCTTCTAAGTTTTCATGCATGTTAAGCTCCAATGCCAAAACTATTTTGCTGAAGAGTTTGTCATCATCAAAAAGGGGGAAATTGTTGGGACGCTATCAAGGACGCCTATGTACTTGGTAGTGTGCCCACACAAACCGTCCCTCAGTTTTGATATGACAAACTCACTTTGATTCTAATAAAATTGTCCAAGTATTCAGGAACGCCAGTGACAAAAGGACAACAAGTGTGTGTGGGCGTCCCCTAGGATTAGGGACGCTGGCTAACAGGAAGTAAGGACCAGCAAGAGACTACTTGAGCAAGGACGGAGTCCCAAGCAAGTAGGAACGCAAGAAAGGAGTCCTTACTCACTAGCCGACAGGATGACATCACACGACAATGTTTGATCATCCAAGGACACGTGGAGACCGATCCTGTAGCAGAGTCCAACACTACGTGGCAGACGAACCTGTTGCAGAGTTCATCAACACGTGGCGGCCGATCCTGTAGCGGAGTTCATCACACACAGCTGGATACAGGAAGCTTCCTCATCACCGCCCTACTACGTGGAGGAAGATCTTGTAGCCACGTCCACGAAGGGCATGATCGTCCCAGAGAAATGACGCCCTTCCCAAGTCCTATAAATAGCCCCAAGGCATTTATTGTGACGCTAACGCTTTCAGAGAATATTCAGAGAGAATCAAAGGAAAGCGACTCACTCAAGAACACGAAGAACTAACTCAAGAACTCAAGAACAGTGTTTAGACCTGAGTTAGATCGAGTGAGATTTTGTAACCAAACCACAAAATAGTTTGTAATCAGAAAAACCAAAAAGAGAAAGAGAAGTTCTGCGAAGTACTGCAGAACGTAGGAATAGAGTCCTTTAGTAGATTGAACCATAGCTTAAGTTGTAGACTTAAAGGAGTTCTTTACAAGTGAACTTAGGGAAAAGCTAAGTATCAGAGAACTGTAAAGACTCGCCAGTACAACTGTAAGAACATTCAATATAAAGGAAAGAACTATTAAAAAATTCTCCAAGGAGGTAGAGATTTACACTCAAGGACTACTTGGTCTTGAGTGGTTCCTCTATAATTCATTGCGTTCATTACTTACCTGTTTAGTACTTTATTTCCGCTGCATTACTTAAGGACGCCCCTACTCCTCGTAGGGACGCCTGACCTTAGGACGCCTTTACCCAAAGTAAAGGACGTCCCTTAGTACTAACGATCCAACAACCATGCACGGGGGGCTTGCTTGAGTCCATAGAGTGCTTTGTCTAAGTAGTACACATGGTCTGGGTGAGAGGCGTCCTCGAAGCCAAGCAGCTGAGCAACATAACTTGAATCCTTTGTGCGCGGCAAAGGCAATAAGGAGACGGACGGCCTCAATTCTAGCAACAGGAGCAAAAGTCTCATCGTAGTCAATTCCTTCCTTTTGCTTGAATCCTTGAGCCACCAGTCTTGCCTTGTTTGTTGACACGCGTCCACTTTCATCAAGCTTATTTCTGAACACCCAGCGCGTCCCTATGATGTTTTTGCCTTTTGGACGAGGGACGAGGGTCCAAACTTTGTTTCTTTCAAACTGGTTGAGTTCTTCTTGCATTACTTGAATCCAGTCAGCGTCCTGGAGTGCTTCCTTGATGTTCTTTGGTTCCACCATAGACACAAAGGCATTGAAAGCACAAAAAGCTAAATTTTACACTTTGGGACTTGCTTGCAGCTGATCTTGTTTGAACTCCTTGTGAAATATCTGAGACAATATGAGAAGTTGGGTGGTCCCTAAAGAAGCGGGACTCCCGTTGGAATAATTGAACGAATCTTGGATCAATGTCTCCATCAGAATCATCACTATCATCTTGAGCAATTTCCTCAGTGTGTTACCCCTCAAAGAGAGCGTCCGCACCTTGGCGTTGCTCACCTTGTTGACTTGATTCAGCTACATCCTGTTGAACTGGGGATTCACTACGAGAGGGAACTCCCTGAGCTACACTGGGAGCGTCCACTGAGACTTCTTCAGGATTTGGAGTAGCGTCCTTAGGAACATAGTATTTTCCAAAGGACCAAACTTCATCTTCGTCTTTAGAGTCGTCCTGCTGTTGTGAGGGAGAGCGTTCTTTCTTACTTTGTTTTTCTTTGTGAGAAGAACTCTCTTTGAATACAACATGAATACACTCCTCAAGCTTTATAGTCCTTTTGTTGAAAACTCTGTATGCTTTGCTGGTGAGGGAGTACCCAATGAATATGGCTTCATCACTTCTTGCATCAAACTTTCCAAGTCTTTCTTTGTCGTTGTTGTGAACAAAGCACTTGCATCCAAAAACTCTGAGATAGTCAATGCGAGGCTTCCTTCCATTCAACAACTCATAGGACGTCTTCTTCAGCAGAGGACGGATCATGGCACGATTTATGATGTAGCAAGCTGTAGCCATAGCTTCCGCCCAAAAGTACTTGGGAATGCTATTCGCTAAAAGCATAGTCCTTGCCATATCCTCCAGCATCCTATTCTTTCTTTCCACAACTCCATTTTGTTGAGCAGTCCTTGGAGCTGAGAAGTTGTGCGAGACGCCATGTTGATCACAGTATGCCAGGAACTCTGAGTTTTGGAGCTCCGTCCCATGGTTTGATCTTATGGATTTTAGAGGCGTCTTAAGGGCAACTTACACTTGTTTGATGAAGACTTTAAATGCATTGAAACAATCTGCTTTTGACACCAAGAAAAGAACCCAAGTGAATCGAGAAAAATCATCTACGAGAACGTAAATGTACCTCTTTCAACCGTAGCTCAGCGTCTTCATAGGTTCACAAAGATCCATATGGAGAAGTTCCAAAGGCTTTTTCGTACTTACTTTATTTTTGGACTTGAAGGACGTTCGTGTATTCTTCCCTTTGATACAAACATCGCACTGTTCAACTTTCTCAGGATTAAGTCGGGGAAGTCCTTTCACAAGATTTCTTTGGTATAGCTTAAGGATTGTGCTTGGTCCAGCATGGCCAAGGCGGCGATGCCAGAGGTCTGCGTCCTCCTTTGAAACAGATAGACACAACTCAGATTGTGGCTTGAACTCTTGGTTGAAGATGTAGACATTATTTTGGCGTACTCCTTTGAGAACAACTTTGTTTGATTCCTTGTTGATAACAAGGTACTCCTTTGATTCAAATATGACTAGGTTTTCACCTTGATCACACATTTGAGAGACGCTAAGAAGATTGTAGCCAAGTCCTTCAACAAGACTGACATTTGATGCTTTGATGGACGAATTGAGAATAGCAGTTCTCGTCCCTTTGATCTTTCCCTTGCCCTTGTTACCAAACGAGACAGTTCCTCCTGTGGCACTACTTTTGATAGAAGTGAGATGGATCTGGCTTCCTGCCATATGATTTGAGACGCCGCTATCAATGATCCATTGGCGTCCCCTCACTTCCACCTGCCAAAACAACGTTAGTGTTTGGCAACCCGGGCAAGGTGTTCCTTACCTGGTTTGTTGCAATAATAGAACTCTGGTTCTGGCATGTAGTCATTTATATTAACATCATTTGAAATAGCATGCTTTCGGAAAGAACTTCTAGAACGTCTAGGACGCCTAGTGTTAGCCTTAGGGACGGACTTATCATTTTCAATGTTAGTCCTAGCAGTTTTTCCACTTTCAATGTCTTCCTTTAGTTTTACACAATCATATTTGAAGTGGTCTCCCTGTCCACAGTACCAGCACGTCCTATAGTAAGTACCAAGGTTGTACTTCTTACTAGGACGTTGGATTTTGTTCTCTTTCATCTTTTGAGGGTTACAGACTTTAGAACCTTCCCCCTTAGCAATTTTTTTATAGATCCTATGAATCGTGGAGTTAGTGTAGTAGTCCTCTTGACCTTTCTCTCCACTCTCTAGGACTCTAATCCGCTCAAGAAGGTTCTTAGTTTTCTCCCTTTCTAGTTCAAGTTCTGAAGTTTTGCTTGCCTCAAAGTCGCTAGGGAGAGAGTTCCTAGTGTCAGACTCATAGCCTAGTCCTCTTTTGGCTGGGACAAAAACTACTGGTTTGACTTCCTCAACGATAGGACTCTTTCCTAACACTTTCACTTCTTCTCTGAGCTTTGCGTTCTCAAGTTTAAGACACATCACTTCAGTTTTCAGGGATTTACTTTCCTCACAGGAAGACTCTAATTGTAAAGACACTGTAGCACAATTCTCACATTCAACTACTATGTTTTCATCTTCAAGTTCATCAATTCTTTGTTTCATAGCAAGACTTCCTTCCATGATTTTACCAATGAGTTTAAGGAATTTTGGTTTTGAACATTTCTCTAAGGAACGCATCATGGAATCATGAGTTACCTCTTGTTCGTTGTCGGAGGCGTTCTCTTCAGCAGCTGAGGCGTCCTCCATTGCCATGTACACAACTTGATCTTCTTGTTCCTCATCACTTGAACTAAGATCATCCCATGCAGCTGCACACGCTCCAGTGAGAGATTTCTTCTTATCCTTGGAGGACGTTGCCACGGTACACTTCTTAGCAAAATGTCCTTTCCTGTTACACTTGTAACAGGTGAGTTCCTTCGTTTCTGCCTCTGTGTACTTGGGACTCTCCTTTTTGTAAGGCACCTTGTTCTTGTTGTTGTATTTGTTCCTTTTACCCTAGAAACGGAGAGCTTTCTGAATAAGAGAAAGTTCTTCATCTTCATCAAGTTGTTCTTTTGACTTGCTTTCTTTCTCTTTCAAGGTTTGGATGCGCAAGTTCTCAAGTTGTTCTGTTGTTTGACCTTGCATCATCAATGCTAGTTCTCTTTGGCGACGTAGGTACTCGGCGTACTCTGGCGTTGTGGATGCCAAAGCAAGATCAGTTTGAGGATTCTTTCCTAGCTCAGCCATGTCAGAGTTCCTTCTTGCTTCATACTGTCTTAGCTTCCCATAGATTTCTTCCATGTCAAGCGTCTTGTTGGCTTGATTCTCCTTGAAAGTAGTTCTATCGAAGTTCCAGATTCCTGTAAGTCCGTCAATGACCACTTGAACTCTGTTCCTCATTGAGACTTCAGCTTCTGGAATACCCAAATTCTTCATCTTAGTAACAAGAGCTTCAAAACGGTAGGAGTAGTCATTAACCGTTTCATTTGGCAGCATTCTAAAAGCATAGAACTCTCTTTTGATTTGCAACTAGACGTCCTCCTTCATATCAGCCGTTCCTACATGAAATTTCTCAAGAGCTTCTCACTGTTGTTTCGCTGTGGGCAGATTGCTAACTCTGGTGGCGTCCCTTTCGCAGAGGGACGCTTGAAGAAAACAGATTGCCTTAACATTGGTTTCCATCAGCTTAAATTCATCGGGACCCCACTCGTCCTCTTTATCAACTTTGTCAGCGGGAACCTTGAGGTCACCTTTCCTAATCACGTTCCAGCATTGATAGTTCTGACTCCTACAAAAGTTCTCAAACCTTGTTTTCCAACGATTGAAGTTGCCGTCCGTCAGGCGCGGAGGCTTCACAAAAGATATTCCAATCGTTTCCATGTCCATTTTTCACCTACAACTCAACAAAATCTAGAGCGCCTACTCTTATACCAATTGTTGGATCATTAGTATAACTGAGAGACGTCCTTTACTCATGTAAAGGCGTCCTTTGGTCAGGCGTCCTTACGAGGTGTAAGGGCGTCCTTTAGTTGTGCAGCGGAATTTAAGACTAAACAGGTGAACAAAGTGAACACAATGATTTATAGAGGAACCACTCAAGACCAAGTAGTCCTTGAGTGTAAACCTCTACCTCCTTGGAGGATTTTTGAATATATTCTTCTTTTCTTATTAAACGTCTTTACGTTGTACTGGCGAGTCCTTTACACTTCTCTGGTACTTAGACAGCGTCCTAAGTCCACTAGTAAAGTCCTCATTTAAGCCTACAACCTAAGCGAGTTTAATCTTCTAAAGGACTTCTATCCCTACGTCCTACAGTGCGGTGTAGGACTCTCTCTCTTTAATACCTGAGTAAAGGACATCTCTCAGTTATACTAACGATCCAACAACGTCATTGTTGTTGGATCGTTAGTATCACTTGGAACGTCCTTTACTTTGGTAAAGGCGTCCTTTGGTCAGGCGTCCCTACGAGGTATAGGGGCGTCCTTTAGTTGTGCAGCGGAATTAAGTACTAAACAAGTAAAAGTGAACGCAGTGATTTTTAGAGGAACCACTCAAGACCAAGTAGTCCTTGAGTGTAAACCTCTACCTCCTTGGAGCATTTTTGAATAGTTTTTCCTTTATATTAAACGTCCTTACAGTTGTATTGGCGAGTCTTTACAATTATCTGACACTTAGTTTCTTCCTAAGTCCACTAGTAAAGGACTCCTCTAAGCCTACAACTTAAGCGAGTTTAATCTTATAAAGGACTTTTATCCCTACGTCCTACTGTACGTCGTAGGACTCTCTCTTTCTTTTTGGGTTTTTCTGAGTACAAACAGTTTGTGTTTTGGGTTACAATTCTCACTCGATCTATCACAAGCCTAGAACTGTTCTTGGGTGTTCTTGAGCTTGTTCTTCGTGTTCTTGAGTGAGGTCGCTTTCGCTCTGTATTCTCTGAATATTCTCTGAAAGCGTTGATGTCACAATAAATGCCTTGGGCTATTTATAGGACTTGGGGAAGGGCGTCTTTCCTCTTTTGACGATCATGCCCTTCATGGACGTGGCTATAGGATCTTCCTCCACGAGTATGGCTGTGATGATGAAGCTTCCTGTATCCAGCTGTGTGTGATGGACTCCGCTACAGGATCTGCCGCCACGTGTTGATGAACTCTACTACAGGATCGTCCGCCACGTAGTGTTGGACTCTGCTACAGGATCGGTCTCCACGTGTCCTTGGATGATCAAATGTTGTCGAGTGATGTCATCTTGTCGGCTAGTGAGTAAGGACGCTTTGATAATAAGCATTTTGAGATTTGAGAATGAGCTTGACCAGACCTGGGTACGGCAAGGCATGTCTCTTCCTCCCACACTTAGACAAATGTTGCATAGCAATTCTGGCAAGATTGATGGGGCGGCGGTTGAGGAATGCGTCCAATAATATGTTGTCATGAGTTTGTACTACGGAACACTTCTCTTGCCTAGGAAAGACTGCGCGACAGATAAAGTAGTGTGCGATGGCGCCCACTTTGGTCAATACGTGAGCAACACTGTCCGTCCCATAGGGTCTCTTTCCTCTGAAAATCCTTTCAAGTAGAGCAACCTCTGCTTCATCCGTCATCTCAAATACATTCTCAGGAAGGGAGCTAAGAGCATTTGATGGCGGCTTCTGAGTACTAAGTCCCATAAAGGAACGGACTTGATGTTCATTCACAGAAGTCGGCTCATCATCAATTTTGAAGTGCAGCATACCAGACTTGGATTTGTAGCGAAGAGACTTGAAGAACGCCCGAATTTGATCAGAATCTACTTCGGCGGGCGCAGAACCAACTTGTAGCCATCCTTGAAAACGGAGTAGCTCAAGAAATTTTTGACGTCCTCGTCATCAAATGAAGCAAGCCATTCTTCAGAGTAGAATAAGGGGCCTATAACATTTGCTGGCTCATCATTATCCTTCTTCTTTTTCTTAGAACACTTTGGGGACTCTGACTCATCATCATCAGAATCTTCCTCATTAGAATCGGCGTCCTCAGATTCATTGTCAGCATCATCCTGAGCAGGAGCATCCTCAGTGCCTTGTGCATTTTCTTCATTGCCACCAGTTGCGGCTTGTTCTATTTCTGAAGGAGCTCTGCCTTGGGACGTCTCATCTGCGTCCTGAGCCTCTGATTGATTTTCTTGAGTAGGCTCAACGTCCGCAGGGACTTGGGTTTATGTTTAGATTGTGGGGGAGGGGTTTTCTTGTGGAGTTAGTTGGGGATTGAGGATGGGAAGTGATTGGTCATATGGGGAAATCTCGGCAGCATCACGCTCGAGCTCATCGTCCAGACTGAGCTCAGCGTTCTTTTGAGCGACCTGGTGCTCACCAGCGTCCTCGCAATTTCAATTATTTCAGCCTCTTTTGCAGCAGGAGCATTCTCAACACCGTCTTCCTCATTGTTAGAGTCTCCAGTTACATCAATGTAGGGGGAGTTCTCAGCTATGGGAGTTCCTTGATTACTCTTAGCAGAAGAGCTTGAAGGGGAGGAACTGGAGGTGGAGATGTGCTCTGGCTCTGCAGCTTCTTGGACCAGAACCCTTGGAGTTTCACCGGACATGCGGCGTTTGAATGTATGCTCAAGGGCGGGACGTTGGCTAGCGTCCTCAGGACCACATTCGGAGGAAGGACGGCGGGACCTGGGAGTCTCGGGGTCCTTTGGTGTGGAGATGTGGGCCGGGGCTGAGGGAAAGTTGGCAAAGTTTATAGTAGAGGAATGAGGATTGGGTTGGAATGGAATAAGGGCATTTGCCTTTGAAGGTTTGGGGGACGGAGGAGGAGTTGGGAGTTGGACGATTTTGAGAGCTTGTTGGGGAGCAAGGTTGGATTTATTTGAAGATTTGGAAGGGCCTTTTGTGGAGCTTGGCCTTTTAGTGATGGATGGGACGCTAGAGGACTTGGCCTTTTTTAGGGTCCTTGGGTCGTGTTTCTTCTTGGAGCGTCCCTCCGACAAGTGTTTAGGAAACTTGTCCACTATCTCAGTTGGTTTGGAGGAGATTGGATTTGTGGATTTTGAGAGAGGGGACGATGGTGCTGGACGCTTTGAAGGTAAAAGCTTATTTGTGGTGATAGTTGGAATTTGAGGAGGTGGGGGAGAAGGACTGGGCAAACGATTTTGAAGCTGGTAGGCAGGGGAGTCTTTGGGGTACATTGGAAAGTCGTGTAGGATGGCATTGTGCAAGTCAGGTATGAGATCAAGTAAAGGAGCAAGATTCTCACCACCGAATTGCGAGAAGAAGAGCACGTCCTCCATTCTCCCGGGCAAGTCCTTGTAATTTGTCTTGTGGAGGCCATGAATGACAAACCTCTCCAAAAACTTCTCATATTTCCTGGTCTTTACTACATCCTGCTTCACATCTGGCCTGTCCATGCGTTCCCTTATGAGCATGTATAGCGTTTTGGGCTTCCTATTGACTCGGCTAAAGTCGTCGTGCCAAGATCAAAGATAAAATAACCCAAACTACAAACTAAGTATAGCATGCAAGTAAGGGGTCGAACCCAAGAGAACAAAGGCTTCTAGTACTAATATATTTATCAACTATAGAAAAGGGGGGTTAAAGAGAAAGATCTAAACTAAACTAGAAAATAAATAACAAACAAATAAACAAACATGCAAATATGGGGAACAATTGATAAGGAAACAAGTTCATTCAAAAGATCCACTCATGATATAATCCCTCGATCTTAGATTTATCCGTTGATTTCATTCACACCTATGGTTAATTCCTATCCTGATCATTAACAATCGCAAGTCCACGGTCCAAGCAATTCTATAACCCTAGGCAAGGACGCTTAACCTAGAATTATCATAGAGAACAAGGATATGCAGGATATAATATCAAACAATCAAGCTACGAGTCATTTGTAAGATAAAACAATCAATTCTTTTCTTAATCCTAGTTGCATAGATAACAGGTCTAGGTTAAGTTGTTTTCACATATTAGTTTTGTCCACGTTCCAAACCTAATCAAACAGTAGAAAGCTAATCAATTCAATAGGTTAATTACTCCTAGAGAAACAATCAACAATCATAAGATGAAGCACAAGAGAATCAATATTAACCAAAGGATAGAAATCAATTACCAAAACCTCACGAGTTCATACATCAGAGCTTCTCCCTTGAACAAACCCAAGGAGACTAGCTCTCCATAACTAAGCTAAAAACCTAACTTGTGGAAGAAGGTAGAAGGTACAATGTATATTGTGAATGAATAAAACCTAGGGAGGACTCCTCCTTATATAGCCCAAGGAACAAGCTCCACGAGATAGATAAGGAAAGAGGCAAAAGATAGAAAAGGAAACAAGATAGAAAGATTTCGGCCCGCTTCGGATTCGGCATCACCGCGATCGCGTCGCCATCACCGCGCCCGCTCTTTCGCAACAGAGAAGAATAGGTCGGTCTCGGGAAGCACCGCGGTCGCGTCGCCCAGGCCGCGGTCGCGGTATCTCGACAGAATCGCTGGTGTCACTGCGGAGGCTGTTTTGACCATCTTTGGCTTGAAATCTGACTTCGGTGTGAAAATTTGAATTGAATCCCTTGAAGTTAGCTTTCCAATGGCACTGGAATCAGGTCAATCCGACCTCTATAGCTCAAGATATGGCCCTCGCAAGCAAGTGATGTCGGGAAGACAACTCAAAACGCCTTAAAACTCTTGATTCTTGCATTCTTGTGTCTTCGGCCTAGATATTACAATTACGCACAACTCTAACCTAAACACACTCAATATAACCCTAAAATACAAGAGTTAACTTATACAAAATAGGCCGAATCAAATTCCCCCATACTTAGATCTTGCTCGTCCTCGAGTAAGCTCAAAAGAAATATAACAAGGCAGCACATCTAAGATCTCACGAAATACAAGGGAAGATAAAAACACTCAGCTCACAACCCGAACCCAAAAATATAGATAAATCATGAGCATAAAACAATAAAGCTCAAACACACACCTCACAACAAGATATAACACTCAAGCTCTAAAAAGATGAAAGAGAGCAACCTAGGATCTACCCAAATCTAACATGTAAGCCCCAAAGTCCCCAAGCAAGAATGATCCTAAAACACTCGAATTTTACCGCTCAATTCTGCTTAGGCGCCCTTTCGGGTTTTCACCTAACCGCTCTTTTCATTTTTCTCAAGGTGTGCTCACCAAAACTCACAACTCTCATGAACCTCATATTACCCCAGCCTAATGCTGGTCCGGGTTACCTGCTTATTACCTGAGCCGCCCTTTCGGGGTTTCGACTCATCCCAGGATTTATATGCCTTTTTTCATGATTTATGGCTTTTTCTATCTTTTTCTTTTTCTTTCTTTCTTTATTATGCAAAAAGATATGGTGCAAGTGCTCCATGAAAAGAAGAAAATCAAAAATCTGAAGCAAATAGCTAACTAAGCTAACTAGGATAAGTGAATGTGAGTACTCCTTCCCCCATACTTAAATCCTTCATTGTCCTCAATGAAGCAAAGAGAAAGGATAGAAGCAAGGAAGAAGGCATATCAGAAGACTCACAAACGATGAAGAGAGGTGTGGAATGGAAGAACTCTTCACAAGGTGGTAGAATAGACAGCTTCGTAATTCCAATTGGATGGCAAACCGCGGGCGCGGCACTAGGGGCGCGGGCGCGGTATCGGTGCAAAGGGCGGAGTCATCCTCGGTTGGTCACCGCGGGCGCGGCTGATGTGACGCGGGCGCGGTACTCGTGCAGGGACGAGGTTTTGACTTCGTCTTGAGAAACGTAATGTGCAAGCGACCTTCGTATCTTGGCTCGTCTCTTGGAAGATGGACAAATACTTGAACTCGAGCCGTGGAGAAGAAGTCCCGGGGAAACAAAGCTCCCCCATACTTAGGCTTTAACACATAGCCAAAGAATGGATGTACAAAGATGAATGGAAAGAAGAAATCGAAGATGGATAGAATGGATATAGATGGATGGAAAATATAGAGGTAGAATGGGACCAAGAAGTCCTCTTTTTTCTTTTCTTTTTTTTTTCCGATTTTTTTTTCCTTTTTTTTTCTCTTTTTTTTTTTTAACCGAACCAAGGGGCCTCCGCGGGCGCGGCGTGAGGACCGCGACCGCGGGGGTCTAGTACCTGTACATCGGGGGTCTGGGCTTGGCCGCGACCGCGGTGTGATTGCCGCGACCGCGGATTTTCACCAGAAACGTCCTTTCGGACCTAGTACCTGCACATTAGTCCGAAAAACGAGAATAAACATAAGCTAGGAATGGAAAAACAATCTATCTAAGCCTTGGGTTGCCTCCCAAGCAGCGCTATTGTTTAACGTCGTTAGCTCGACGTCTTCATGATCGGACATCGTCAATGCCCTGAGCATCAAATCAAAGTCCTGCACAGCTATCTTACAACAGGACAAATAAAATGTTGACAAATTATCAAGAAATAAGAAATAGTTCAAACTTCTTTTTAACCTATCAAACATGCTTGAGCAGTTAGGGTGAGATTTTCTAGAGTGAAACCAATTAGGTGATTTATGTGATTTTTCAAAGTATTTATCAAAGCATGCAAATCTCCTAATTAGGTTATCACTTTTATCAAATAAAAAATAAGAGAAGTCATCAACTACCCTATCATGCTCAAAAATTGAATCCTTAACAAAAGATTGACATGCCAGAACAAAGCAAGGATCAAAGGAGAGAGAAGAAGTAAAATAAAGGATATAGGGATCATCCAAACTGATTTCCGGAATCTCGGAGTCGACACCTTGAATGTTGAAATTCGGGACATCATTGACAAAACCCTCGTGGAGGGAAGGTGGCGGAACAACTTCTTCGGGGGCCGTGGGCGCGGTTTGTGGGCCGCGGTCGCGGCACTCGTCTAGGGGCAGCTCCTCCGTTCCTGCGTCGGAACCGCGGTCGCGGTATGGTGGCCGCGGTCGCGGATCATCCGCTGAGAGATCGTCGTGAGTTTCTGTAGGGATTCCGCGGTCGCGGTCTGCCTCACGCGGTCGCAGAATAGCAACAGGAGCGTCATTCGTTATGCCCAACTCTCGTCCACTCTCCAGTGACACAACACTTACAGTACCAGTGCTTGAGGAGTAACATTGATCTTCTCGGAAATCTCCCTCATTTTTAACTCGATTGCCAAGTGCATATCTCGGAGTTTCCTATCAAATAGCTCATTCAACTCCTCCAGTTTCGTAGAAGGTTGTTCTTCAGCTGGTGGCTTGTCAGGGCAGCGAGGCATCCATCTTCTGTGATCCTCAGCAAAGTTCTCAGGAATCTCCATGGAAGGGAATACGAAAATTTCTGACGGTGAAGAAGAAATCTCTAAAACAGCATCTGGCTCCTTCGGCGAGTCATCAGGCTCGTCGTTGTCACTCCAGGAGTCACCATACTGAAGGAAATACTCCTCTTCTGTCATTACATATCGTTCCTCCTCAGGCTCAAGCTCGGAAGCTTGATCTATCAAAATCGGGGGCGAAGCCTCCAATGCAATATCTCGAACCTCCACTTGCTCCAAACCATCTAGGAATTCACTAAATATTGCCCAATCCTCTTCTTCTGTGGTCTTGTCATCCTGAGTGGAATCTTTCTGCCATATGAACTCGAGCATGGGGAGCCCCTCAGGCATTGAGATAGGGTAATCGAGCTTTACAACCGGACACGGAACATTGTCGGTGAAGACAGGATCGCCATGAAGAACCGGTGGACCGATCTCCTCGGGGGCCGCGGGCGCGGTTTGTGGGCCGCGGTCGCGGTTCTCCTCCAGGGGGGGATCCTCCGTGTCTGTATCCGAACCGCGGGCGCGGTCCAGGGGGCGCGGTCGCGGTTCTTGGTAAGAAAGTTGTCCGGCATTAAGCTTGTCCTGCAGCAACCGACTCTCGTCGAACATGGCCATGAAAATTTCAAATAGTTCCTTCTCAGGTCTCAATTTGGCATATACTTTCTCAGTCCTGCGATACACCTCTTCTTGCATCTCCAATGTCATGCCACTACGGATTTCTAGGCTCAGATCATACGCACAGACATAGACTCCACGAGCAGTTAGGTCAATTGCCTCATCTAGAACTCTCTCAAAATAGTCACAGAATGGTTCACCCTGCAACTGCTTAAACTCATAGAAAGGCATCAGAATATACAAGTGCGGACCGTAAGATAGGCCCACACAAAGTCAATAAAAATATTAATACTAGAAAGAAACCAAAGTTCCCCGGCAACGGTGCCAAAATTTGACTCGGCTAAAGTCGTCGTGCCAAGATCAAAGATAAAATAACCCAAACTACAAACTAAGTATAGCATGCAAGTAAGGGGTCGAACCCAAGAGAACAAAGGCTTCTAGTACTAATATATTTATCAACTATAGAAAAGGGGGGTTAAAGAGAAAGATCTAAACTAAACTAGAAAATAAATAACAAACAAATAAACAAACAAATAAACAAACATGCAAATATGGGGAACAATTGATAAGGAAACAAGTTCATTCAAAAGATCTACTCATGATATAATCCCTCGATCATAGATTTATCCGTTGATTTCATTCACACCTATGGTTAATTCCTATCCTGATCATTAACATTCGCAAGTCCACGGTCCAAGCAATTCTATAACCCTAGGCAAGGACGCTTAACCTAGAATTAGTATAGAGAACAAGGATATGCAGGATATAATATCAAACAATCAAGCTACGAGTCAGTTGTAAGATAAAACAATCAATTCTCTTCTT
Source organism: Polygonum aviculare (assembly GCA_934048045.1). Lineage (NCBI taxonomy): Eukaryota > Viridiplantae > Streptophyta > Magnoliopsida > Caryophyllales > Polygonaceae > Polygonum > Polygonum aviculare. Next base: position 11,349,382 of record OW204025.1, on the reverse strand, counting down.
AATCCTAGTTGCATAGACAACAGGTCTAGGTTAAGTTGTTTTCACAGATTAGTTTTGTCCACGATCCAAACCTAATCAAACAGTAGAAAGCTAATCAATTCAATAGGTTAATTACTCCTAGAGAAACAATCAACAATCATAAGATGAAGCACAAGAGAATCAATATTAACCAAATGATAGAAATCAATTACCAAAACCTCACGAGTTCATACATCAGAGCTTCTCCCTTGAACAAACCCAAGGAGACTAGCTCTCCATAACTAAGCTAAAAACCTAACTTGTGAAAGAAGGTAGAAGGTACAATGTATATTGTGAATGAATAAAACCTAGGGAGGACTCCTCCTTATATAGCCCAAGGAACAAGCTCCACGAGATAGATAAGGAAAGAGGCAAAAGATAGAAAAGGAAACAAGATAGAAAGATTTCGGCCCGCTTCGGATTCGGCATCACCGCGGTCGCGTCGCCATCACCGCACCCGCGCTTTCGCAACAGAGAAGAATAGGTCGGTCTCGGGAAGCACCGCGGTCGCGGTATCTCGACAGAATCGCTGGTGTCACTTCGGAGGCTGTTTTGACCATCTTTGGCTTGGAATCTGACTTCGGTGTAAAAATATGAATTGAATCCCTTGAAGTTATCTTTCTAATGGCACCGGAATCAGGTCAATCCGACCTCTATAGCTCAAGATATGGCCCTCGCAAGCAAGTGATGTCGGGAAGACAGCTCAAAACGCCTTAAAACTCTTGATTCTTGCATTCTTGTGTCTTCGGCCTAGATATTACAATTACGTGATGTCTCTCATTTTGGTAGTGTTTTATAGGTCTTTTTCCTTTGTAAATATGTGTCTTTAGTCCCTTTTCTTGTGTGTTTTATCCCTTTTTAGCTTAGTTCCCGCATTTCTATGAGATTCGGAGACTATGCGTGTTTTGTGCGTTTTGTAGGCATTTTGGAGCAAGAATCATGGAGATTGGAGCATGGAATCATAGAGGAATTCAAGGATGGAAAAGGAGCCAAAATGGAGCTAAAGATGCATAGGAAGAAGCCTCAAGTGAAGACGAAGAGAACGGCGAAAGAATCGAGTCAATCGGAGCTAAAACGAGAGAGAACGGAGCGAAACAAGCTGAAAAATGCCTTAGGACCGAGGTACCCAGCATGTCGGGCCCGAGGTACAATGGTGGCCCGAGGTGGTGGACCGAGGTGTGGCATGTCGGGCCCGAGGTACCCAGAACGTATGCCCTTGGACCGAGGTTGAAGCAAGTCGGGCCCGAGGTTCCTCCGTGTCGATCCATGTCGGTCGTAGCTTTGGATTCCTTTCTTTTTGGGATTTTCTTGTTAATTCCCATAATTGTATTTGCCTTGGAGCCCAAGGAGTTCTAGAAGCCTTGGGGATCAAGGAGTTCTAGAAGCCTTGGAGGTCAAGGACTTGCCTTGGAGCCCAAGGAGTTTAGAGGGGTAATCTAGTCTTTGTAATAAGGGGAAAAATCTCTATTTAAACCCTTGTAATCTCTCATTCTAGGGGAACAACTTAAGGAGAACTTTGGGGAGAGAATTGAGAGTGAGGTTTGAGAGTAGAAGGAAGAAGGGGGTGGACTCTTCTCCAAGGGAGGGAAAGAACCCAAGATCTAGAGGAGGATTTGGGTGAATTCCTTTCCTTGGAGAGGAAAGAAACCCTTAAGCTTGGAGCGGGAGTAGAGATTGTAAGAATTCCTCTTCTTAGTTTAATTCAAGTTTGATTTGGCTTTGATTTGGTGTTTGAATCGTTGATTGTGGATTTGCTTGCATGATTCATGATTTGCTTAGGGTGTTTGATGATTGCTAGCTTGAATTCCATGATTAGCGAGTAGTTAGCTTGATCTTAGGGTAGAGGGCGAAAACCCCAACTCAATTGCATGTGCTTGAACCAATTTCATGAATTGATTGCCTTGATCCATGTCTATTTACCCTATGATTCTTAGATTGACAACCTAGGAGTAGGAGTAGATAGAGAGTCGTTTGGCTTGAATGAATGCGTGAGCCTAGTTCCATGAGATTAATGGCATGATTTGATTGGATTTGTTGATCTATGTCTAAGGCGAAAGTCTCTAGCTCATTGATCTATATGATAGCATGTGAAGTTGATGTTGGCATGAACCCCTAGCCCTAGGATCCCCTTAGCCTAGCTTGTTTCTTCCTTTGATTGTTGAGTCGTGCCCGAGTCCCCTAGCCTCGAGCCCGACTTTGTTTGTGCCTAGCTACCTCGGTCCCGAGATTGACAACCTCGGTCCCGAGTTGCTTCGTGTGTTCTCTCTCCCATTGTGTTTGTGTTAGACAAATCGACCGTTCAAACGCGCATGAAATAATTCCCTGTGATCGACCTCGACCACCGTACTACAACGGGGTCTTGATACAAATTTTTCTTGTTGATTGACCCGGGGCCCTATCCTTAGAATTGGTATAGCACATCGGGCCTGTCATCATTACGCACAACTCTAACCTAAACACACTCAATATAACCCTAAAATACAAGAGTTAACCTATACAAAATAGGCCGAATCACCTATTTATGAGGTCCACTAGAGATTCGTTGAGAACGATTTGTTTGGGCTTCTCTATTGTGTGGGACTTCACCAATTTCCTTCTCTTACCGCCGGTAGAAGGTCCGGCTACGTTCCCTAGTAGCTGAGACATTTTATGAGGACTTTTAGTGAGAGAAAGTCGTCGGAATGCTAGAGAGAGGGCAGAGCGAATTGAGAGCAAGGAAGTTTGGTGAGAGCAATAAATGAGAGACATCGACTGTTTCGGCCTTATATAGAGGAAGCGGTGGCACAAACTGTAATTACCACTGATTTTCTGTGTGACACGTGGTATAACTTCCCCCTTAAGATTTGAGCAAGTACAACGGTCACTGTTCAAACGTTCAAATTTTCAAAATTCTGACTCATCAACTTCTTCTCAAAACTGAACTGGCATTCTCCCTTACAAACGTCTGGCGTCCTCTCAAACTTAGCAAAAATTACTTCTTCAAGCAAACCAATAACCTTGACAACCGTCCCTGTGATCACCTTGTGAACCATTTGAGAACAAAGCAAGTACGTCCCGTAAAAGAAAATATGAAGCTCATAGGACGCTTTTGCAGAGTTCTCGGCTAGGGTAAGCTTAGAGTTCCCATCATTTCGGCTTATATTGAGGGTTGGGTGATCAGGGATACTCTTTTCAAGACAAATAGAGAAATTTGAATGGCGTTCCAAAGTAGCAAACACATGAAGTTTTAGACTAGCGTCCTTGCAAATATGAATTTAATGCATGATAGTCCTTAAACACTTAGAATCTACTAAACATAGCCAATCATTGAGGGAATAGTAGAACGGGACTTGCTACTTAAAAGTTATCATCCCCAAGAGCAACCTGAGATGCTCAAAGGGACGTCTATCAAGCCACTTAGTGAAAATATCAGCTATTTGGTCTTCAGTCCTTACATGCTCCATACTAATAAGTCCTAGTTCAACATTATCACGCAAGAAATGATGCCTTATATGAATATGCTTTGTGCGTGAATGAAAAAAGGATTCTTAGAAATTTCAATAGCACTTGTATTATCACAGCGAATGGGAATAGTTTCAAGATTGATACCATAGTCCTCAAGTTGATATTTGATCCAGATAACTTGTGAACAACACGAGGCAGCAACAACGTACTCGGCTTCCGCAGTTGAAAGCGCTACAGAGTTCTGTTTCTTAGATCCCCAATGACTTAGCATGAAACAAGGAACTGTGCCATTCCTGAAGTGCTTTTTCTATCAATCACATGACCAGCATAATCAGCGTCCGAGTAGCCAACAAGCTTGAAGGACGTCTTCCTAGGGTACCAAAGACAAAGATCATCGCGTCCCTTGAGATAGCGAAAGATCCTCTTGACTTCTTGCATGTGGGACTCCTTTGGATTCGTTTGGAAGCGTGCACACAAGCAAACAGCAAACATGATATCTGGACGGCTTGCGGTCAAATAGAGCAAAGAGCCAATCATTCCTCTGTAAAGCTCTTGATAAACGTCCTTTCCCTGTTCATCTGCGTAGAGACGCGAATTTGGAGAACAAGGAGCTGCAACAGGCTTGGACGTTTTCATCCCGTACTTCTCAAGCATTTCACGGACATATTTTTGTTGATGAATACGCGTCCCTTCCTTGAGTTGGTTGATTTGAAGTCTCAAGAAGAAATTGAGTTCTCCAATAAGAGACATCTCAAACTCACTACTCATTAAGGACTTGAACTCATCTACAAGTTTCATGTTAGTACTACCAAAGACTATATCATCAACATAGACTTGGGCAATTAAAATGTCCTTGTGAACTTTCTTAATGAACAAAGTTTTATCAATTGAACCTCTTTTTGTATCCATGAGACAAAAGAAAGGATGCAAACCTGTCGTACCATGCACGAGGGGCTTGCTTGAGTCCATAGAGTGCTTTGTCCAAGTAATACACATGGTCCGGGTGATAGACGTCCTCGAAGCCAAGCGGCTGAGCAACATACACTTCCTCCTTGAGTTTTCCATTGAGGAAGGGAGTCTTGACGTCCTTCTGAAATAACTTGAATCCTTTGTGAGCGGCAAAGGCAATGAGGAGAGGGACGGCCTCAATTCTAGCAACAGGAGCAAAGGTTTCATCGTAGTCTATGCCTTCCTCTTGCTTGAATCCTTGAGTCACCAATCTTGCCTTGTTCCTTGACACACGTCCACTTTCATCAAGCTTATTTCTGAACACCCAACGCGTCCCTATGATGTTTTTGCCTTTGGGACGAGCAGGGCCGTCCAATGGGTTTTGGAGGCCCTGTGCAAAAAAGTTATTAAGTTTTTATTAAATATAGTATAATTTAAAAACTAAATTACGATTAGTAAAACTTTTATGGTTATTCCCTCCATAAAATATATTTATTGATGTATGTTTTTTTAATAATACTTTTTATTTGACATTTTTATCAATTTTGACATTATCTTCATCACTTAAAAATAACTATACGATATAAAACAACAAGGGAAATAGATTAACAAAATAGATTGTATTTAAGTCAAATGATTTTTTAATTTTTTGTATCAATTTTCAAAACGACATAAATTTATTAATATAGGCATAATAAACCTCTAGAATCATAATCTTATTACTAACTTGTGATGGCATAACCAAAATAAAATTTAGTTTTGTTTATATTGGCTATAAATTTTGAAAGAAAAGTTAAAACATAATGTAAAGTAAAAAGTAAAGTTATACTATACATTTGGCAATACAACTAAAAATGACAAATAATAAAAGGATCTAAACATATCAAATTTACACTATTAAGTAACTAATTAGGAAAATAAATGTTACAATGAACTACTGATAGATAAATATTCTAAGTATAAAATTAACATCATTTGCTAAATCAAATTGCGAATTTAAGATTTCCAAAATCTAATTATTACTTAAGAGTAAACTTTAAAACTAGTAGACATAAATTGGTATAATTTGGAGTCCCACAAATATTTTAAGCTTGTACACAGTAGTAGTTGGAAGAAATAAAAATTTACTGTAAATATTAAAATGGAGGAGTGGGCCCTACTAATATAAGAAAGTACAAAAAAAAGGAAGAAAATGAAAATGGTAGCAAAGGGATTCGAACTTGTGCAAACGTGATGTATGAACTGGGCCTCACCATCTGTGCTAATTTTCAATGGTGTCTTAAGGACTAAATTTTTTAATATATTATATTTATGCACTTTTGGGGGCCCCTAAAAACGGGGGGCCCTGTCCCGTGGGGCTGTTTGCACAGCCCCATGGACGGGCCTGGGGACAAGGGACGAGGGTCCAAATTTTGTTCCTTTCAAACTGGTTGAGTTCTTCTTGCATTGCTTGAATCCAGTCAGCGTCCTGGAGTGCTTCCTTGATGTTCTTTGGTTCCACCATTGACACAATGGCATTGAAAGCACAAAAAGCTAAATTTGCACTCTCGGACTTGCTTGCAGCTGACCTTGCTTGAACTCCTTGAGAAATATCTGATACAATCTGAGTAGTTGGATGGTCCCTAGAGAAGCGGGACTCCCTTTGAAACAATTGAGCAAATCTTGGATCAATCTCTCCATCAGAATCACCACTATCATTTTGAGCATCGTCCTCAGTGTGTTCCCCCTTAGAGAGAGTGTCCACACCTTGGTGTTGCTCGCCTTGATGACTTGATTCGGCCACATCTTGTTGAACTGGGGATTCACTTCGAGAGGGAACTCCCTAAGCAACACTAGGAGCATCCACTGAAAATTCTTCAGGATTTGGAGTAGCGGCCTTAGGAACATAGTTGTTGGATCGTTAGTACTGAGGAATGCCCTTTACTTTGGTAAAGGCTCCTTTGGTCAGGCGTCCCTACGAGGAGTAGGGGCGTCCTTGAGTAATGCAGCGGAAATTAAGTATTAAACAAGTAAAGATGAACGCATGGAATTATAGAGGAACCACTCAAGACCAAGTAGTCCTTGAGTGTAAACCTCTACCTCCTTGGAGGATTTTTGAATAGCTTTTCCTTATATTGAACGTTCTTACAGTTGTACTGGCGAGTCTTTACAGTTCTCTGGCACTTAGCTTTTCCCTAAGTCCACTAGTAAAGAACTCCTCTAAGCCTACAACTAAAGCAAGTTCAATCTCTTAAAGGACTCTATTCCTACGTCCTACAGTACTTCATAGGACTCTCTTTCTCCTTTTTAGGTTTTCTGAATACAAACTGTTTTGTGGTTTTGGTTACAACTCTCACTCGATCTAGCACATGTCTTATCACTGTTCTTGAGTTCTTGAGCTAGTTCTTCGTGTTCTTGAGTGAGTCGCTTTCCTCTGATTCTCTCTGAATATTCTCTGAAAGTGTTAGTGTCACAATAAATGCCTTGGGGCTATTTATAGGACTTGGGGAAGGGCGTCATTCTTCTGGGACGATCATGCCCTTCGAGGACGTGGCTACAAGATCTTCCTCCACGTAGTATGGCGGTGATGAGGAAGCTTCCTGTATCCAGCTGTGTGTGATGGACTCCGCTACAGGTTCATCTGCCACGTGTTGATGAACTCTGCTACAGGATCGTCCTCCACGTAGTGTTGGACTCTGCTACAGGATCGGTCTCCACGTGTCCTTGGATGATCAAATATTGTCGAGTGATGTCATCCTGTCGGCTAGTGAGTAAGGACGCTCTTCTTGCGTTCCTACTTATTTGGGACTCCGTCCTCGCTCAAGTAGTCTCTTAATTGTCCTTACTTCCTGTTAGCTAGCGTCCCTAAGCCTAGTGGACGCCTATACACACTTGTTGTCCTTTTGTCACTGGCGTTCCTGAACACTTTGACAAATTTATTAGAATCAAAGTGAGTTTGTCATATCAAAACTAAGGGATGGTTGTGGGCACACTACCAAGTACGCAAGCGTCCTTGATAGCGTCCCAACAATTTCCCCCTTTTTGATGATGACAAACTCTTCAGCAAAATAGTTTTGACATTGGAACTTAAGCATGCATGAAAAATTAGAAGCGTCCTCTAACAATTAGAGAAATTTCAGTAAGCACAAGTTTTCATTCTTTGATTCTCTAACATTTGGATTTTAAGGAGAGAGTCGCGTCCTAGAAAACTTTCTAGGAGTCCTCTTTTATTCTAGCATGGCGTTCCTTAGACTTTTCACTTAATAGTTCCCCCTTAACACTTGCTTATTCTAGATAACTATTTCATAGCGCATCTCTGCAAAACTACACTTCCCCCTTTTGGCATCATCGAAAAGGATAACAAGTGATAAGGACGTTAGCACAAAAACACAACTACAAGCAGTGGAACGCTTAAACAATCACAATGCAAGCAAACAGTGAATTGCCATTCAAACAAAATGAGAATCATTGTCATTACAGACCAAGTGTTTGAAAAAATAAAAAGAAGCAAAAGCAAAACAATTGAGGGATAAAGGGGTGGAGAACGGCGATCACTGAGGACGGCTTTGGTCTTGATAGAACTTGAGAAGCTGTTCATGAAGTTCTGTCGATTTGGTGAAGGCCGCTGACAAGTCCCTTAGAGTTAAGAAGATGAGATACTGGTTGTCCATAATAGCACCCATAAGTTCTACAGGAGGATGATGATCAGGATTTGCTGGGGCGGGACGAGGCGCAGGACCATAACTGGAATATGGAGCGTCCATATGCGGTAAAGAGGCATGAGGGGACGATGCCATCATCAGCTGATCAAGAGCTGCAAAGTTAACTGCGGGCTCTTCCTCAAAAGCTGTCTCTTGATCCATGGAGGCAAGACGTTCCTGTTCAGCTTCAACGGCTAGGCGTTCTTGCTCAGCCTTTAGCCTTGCTTCCTCAGCTTCAGCTTCTAACTGCTTCTTGATCGAGGGCAGTTCCTCATTGTGCCTTATCTTTAGCAGTCCTCTCTTCTGATCCTAGTTGAGGCCTAACAGTTGAGTGGGAGCAGTGCCGTCATAAGCGTTCTGGGACTCGAGAATCAGCTTGACCAACCCAGGGTATGGCAAAGCATGTCGCTTCCTCCCACACTTAGCCATATGTTGCATAGCAATTCTGGCAAGATTTATGGGGCGGCGGTCGAGAAGAGCGTCAATCAAAATAATATCATGTGTTTGAACGATAGAACGCTTTTCTTGCCTGGGAACACGAAAAATGAAGTAATGTGCAATGGCGCCAACTTTGCTCAACACATGAGCCACCCTGTCAAGTCCATAAGGTCTTTTACCCTGGAACACTCTTTCAAGCACATGCAGTTCTTCATCAGTTGTTTCAAATCCATTTTCTGGGAGGGAGCTTAGAGCGTTGGACGGAGGCTTTTGAGTGCTCAGTCCCATGAAGGCACGGACTTTACGTTCAGTAATAGATGCTTTCTCATCGTCTATCTTGAAGTGGAGAGAGCCGTCCTTAGACTTGTAGCGCAGACTTCTGTAAAACGCTTTAACCTGCTCTTTATCAACTTCAGTAGGCGCAGGCCCAACGTTCAACCAGCCTTGAAACCTTAGAAGCTCAAGGAACTTCTGTACATCATCATCGTCGAAAGATGAGAGCCATTGTTCGGAGTAGATCAAGGGACTGAGAACTTTGACGGGCGCACCATCATGCTTGCGCTTTCTCTTGCCTTTTGGGGACTCAGAGTCCTCATCATCATCAGATTCATCCTCAGCGTCCTCGGACTCACTTTTAGCAGCGTCCTTGGAGGGAGCGTCCTCTGTACCTTGATCATTTGCTTCATTGCGACCAGCTGTGGCCTGTTCGGTTTCTGAGGGAGCTCTTCCTTGGGACGTCTCCTCTGCGTCCTGAACCTCTACTTGATTTTCAGTGGTAGGCTTAGCGTCCGCAGGGACTTGGTGGGATTCTATTTGGATTGAGGGGGAGGGGTTTTCTGGTGCTCGCCAGCGTCCTCAACTACTTCAACAATTTCTGCTGCTTTTGGAGTAGGAGCAGCCTCAACAGTTTCAGTCTGAGCAGTCTCAGCCTCATCTTGGGAGTCCCCTGTTATATCGACAAAGGGGGAGGACTCACCAGCAGGAGTTCCATGGTTACTCTTCTCTGAAGAGCTGGAGGACGAGGAACTAGATGAGGATATGTGCTCGGGCTGTGCAGCTTCCTTTTCTAGCAACACCTAAGGCTTTTCACCAACTTTGCGACGGCGAAAGGTGTGCTCAAGAGTGGAACGCTGCTCTACTTCTTCCGGGCCACTTTCAGAGGAAGGACGGCGGGACCTGGGGGTCTCGGGGTCCTTAAGTGGGGATATATGGGAAGGGGCAGAAGGGAAGTTGGCAAAATTGAGGGGAGACAAGTGTGGGTTGGGTTGGAACGGTATAAGGGCATTGTCTGTGGTTGCTGTGGGAGAACGGGGAGGAGTTGGGAGTTGGATGATTTTAAGTGCGGGAGGGGGAGCAAGGTTGGATTTCTTCTTGACTGGGCCTTTTGTGGAGCTTGGCCTTTTTGTTGTGGAGGGGACGCTTGAGGACTTGGCATTTTTGAGGGGCCGTGGGTCATGAAGCTTTTTGGAGGAAACTTGTCCACTATTTGTGTTGGGTTGGAGGAGGTTGGTTTAGAAGATTTTGAGAGGGGGGACGATGGGGCTGGACGCTTAAGAAGTTTCTTGGTTGTGGAGATGGGAATTTGAGGAGGTGAGGGAGAGGGACTCGGCAAGCGGTTCTTTAGCATTTGGTAAGCAGGGGAGTCCCTTAGGTACATAGGGAAGTCGGGAAGGACTTGGTTATGTAGGTCTGGGATAAGATCAAGTAAAGGACTCAGATTCTCACCTCCAAATTGTTGGAAGAAAAGCACGTCCTCCATTCGGCCAGGCAGATCAAGATAGTTGGTTTTGTGCAGGCCGTGGATGACAAAGCGTTCAATGAACTTCTCGTAATTCCTTGTCTTTTGAGCGTCCTGCTTGACGTCTGGTCTATCCATGCGTTCCCTGATTAGCATGTACAACGTTTTGGGCTTCTTGTTGATGAAGTCCACTAGAGATTCATTGAGAGCAATAGGCTTTGGCTTCTCAATAGTGTGGGACTTTACCAATCGCCTTCTCTTACCACCGGCAGAAGATCCGGCAGCGTTCCCTAGTAGTTGAGACATGTTTCAGATGACTTGTAGAGAGAGAAACTCGTCGGAAGTCTAGAGAGAGGGCAGAGCAAATTCTGAGAGCAGGGAGGAGGTTGAGAATAATAAATTATGAGAGCGACTGTTGCAGCATTATATAGAGGAAGCGGTGGCACAACTGTAATTAATATTGATTTCCTGTGCGACACGTGGCAAAACTTCCCCCTTAAGATTTGAGCAAAAGCAACGGTCACTGTTCAAACTTTCAAAAGTTCAAAATTCAAATTTCTGACTCTTCAACTTCTTCTCAGAACTGAACTAGCGTCCTCTCTTACAGACACTGAGCGTCCTCTCAAACTTAGCAAAAATTTACCTCTTCAAGCAAACCAATAACCTTGACAACCGTCCTTGTAATCACCTTACAAACCATTTGAGAACAAAGCAAGTACGTCCCGTAAAAGAAAATATGAAGCTCATAGGACGCTTTTGCAGAGTTCTCGGCTAGGGTAAGCTTAGAGTTCCCATCATTTCGGCTTATAATGCGGGTTGGGTGATCAGGGATACTCTTTTCAAGACAAATAGAGAAATTTGAATGGCGTTCCAAAGTAGCAAACACATGAAGTTTTAGACTAGCGTCCTTGCAAATATGAATTCAATACATAACAGTCCTTAAACACTTAGAATCGACAAAACATAGCCAATCATAGAGGGAATAGTAGAACGGGACTTGCTACTTAAAAGTTATCATCCCCAAGAGCAACCTTAGATGCTCATAGGGACGTCTATCAAGCGCCTTAGTGAAAATATCAGCTATTTGGTTTTCAGTCCTTACATGATCCATACTAATGAGTCCTAGTTCAACATTATCACGCAAGAAATGATGTCTTATATGAATATGCTTTGTTCGTGAATGAAAAAAAGGATTCTTAGAAATTTCAATAGCACTTGTGTTATCACAGCGAATGGGAATAGTTTCAAGATTGATACCGTAGTCCTCAAGTTGATATTTGATCCAGATGACTTGTGAACAACACGAGGCAGCAACAACGTACTCAGCTTCCGCAGTTGAAAGCGCCACAGAGTTCTGTTTCTTAAATCCCCAAGAGACTAGGCATGAACCAAGGAACTGTGCCATTCTTGAAGTGCTTTGTCTATCAATCACATGACCAGCATAATCAGCGTCCGAGTAACCAACAAGCTTGAAGCACGTCTTCCTAGGGTACCAAAGACAAAGATCGTCGCGTCCTTTGAGGTAGCGAAAGATCCTCTTGACTTCTTGCATGTGGGACTCCTTTGGATTCGCCTGGAAGCCTGCACACAAGCAAACGGAAAACATGATGTCGGGACGGCTTGCGGTCAAATAGAGCAAAGAGCCAATCATTCCTCTGTAAAGCTTTTGGTCAACGTCCTTTCTCTTTTCATCAGCGTAAAGACGCGAGTTGGTAGAACAAGGGGTTGCAACAGGCTTGGACGTGTTCATCCCGTACTTCTCAAGCATTTCACGGACATATGTTTGTTGGTGAATGCGCGTCCCTTCCTTGAGTTGATTGATTTGAAGTCCCAAAAAGAAATTGAGTTCTCCAATGAGGGACATCTCAAACTCACTACTCATTAGGGACTTGAACTCATCTACAAGTTTCATGTTAGTACAAACAAAGACTATATCATCAACATAGACTTGAGCAATTAAAATGTCCTTGTGAACTTTTTTTATGAACAAAGTTTTATCAATTGAACCTCTTGTGTACCCATGAGACAAAAGAAAGGACGCAAACCTGTCGTACCATGCACGAGGGGCTTGCTTGAGTCCATAGAGCGCTTTGTCCAAGTAGTACACATGATCTGGGTGAGAGGCGTCCTCGAAGCCAGGGGGCTGAGCAACATACACTTCCTCCTTCAATTTTCCGTTGAGAAAGGCAGTCTTGACGTCCATCTGAAATAACTTGAATCTCTTGTGCGCGGCGAAGGCAATAAGTAGACGGACGGCTTCAATTCTAGCAACAAGAGCAAAGGTTTCATCGTAGTCTATGCCTTCCTCTTGCTTGAATCCTTGAGCCACTAGTCGAGCCTTGTTCCTTGACACACGCCCACTTTCATCAAGCTTATTTCTGAACACCCAGCGCGTCCCTATGATGTTTTTGCCTTTGGGACGAGGGACGAGGGTCCAAACTTTGTTCCTTTCTAACTGGTTGAGTTCTTCTTGCATTGCTTGAATCCAGTCAGCGTCTTGAAGTGCTTCCTTGATGTTCTTTGGTTCAACCATAGAGACAAAGGCATTGAACGCACAAAAAGCTAGATTTGCACTTTGGGACTTGCTTGCAACTGACCTGGTTTGAACTCCTTGAGAAGGATCTGAGACAATCGGAGAAGTTAGGTGGTCCCTAGAGAAGCGGGACTCCCTTTGAAACAATTGAGCAAATCTTGGATCAATCTCTTCATCAGAATCATCACTATCATCTTGAGCATCATCCTCAGTGTGTTCCCCCTCAGACAGAGCGTCCACACCTTGACGTTGCTCGCCTTGTAAACTTGATTCAGCCATATCTTGTTGAACTGGGGATTCACTACGAGAGGGAACTCCCTGAACAATACTAGGAACGTACACTGAGACTTCTTCAGGATTTGGAGTAGCGTCCTTAGGAACATAGTATTTTCAAGAGGACCAATCTTCAACTTCGTCTTCAGAGTCGTCCTGTTGTTGTGACGAAGAGCGTTCTTTCTTACTTGGTTTTTCTCTGTGAGAAGAGCTCTCTTTGAACACAACATGAATACTCTCCTCAAGCTTTAGAGTCCTTTTGTTGAAAACTCTATATGCTTTGCTGGTGAGAGAGTACCCAAGGAATATGGCTTCATCACTCCTTGCATCAAACTTTCCAAGTCTTTCTTTGTCGTTGTTGTGGACGAAACACTTGCACCCAAAAACTCTGAGATAATCAATGCGAGGCTTCCTTCCATTCAACAACTCATAGGACGTCTTCTTCAGCAAAGGACGAATCATGGCACGATTGATGATGTAGCAAGCTGTAGCAATAGCTTCTGCCCAGAAGTACTTGGGGACGCTATTTGCCAAGAGCATAGTTCTTGCCATATCCTCCAACGTCCTGTTCTTTCTTTCCACAAATCCATTTTGTTGAGGAGTCCTTGGAGCTGAGAAGTTGTGAGAGACGCCATGTTGATCACAGTAGGCCAGGAACTTTGAGTTTTGGAACTCCGTCCCATGTTGATCAAGGGCAACTTCTACTTGTTTGATGAAGACTTTGAAGGCATTGAAACAATCTGCTTTTGACATCAAGAAAAGAACCCAAGTGAATCGAGAAAAATCATCTACGAGAACGTAAATGTACCTCTTTCCACCGTAGCTCAGCGTCTTCATTGGTCCACAAAGATCCATGTGAAGAAGTTCCAAAGGCTTCTTCGTACTGATTTCGTTCTTGGACTTGAAGGACGTTCTTGTTTGCTTCCCTTTGATACAGGCTTCACACTGTTCAACTTTCTCAGGATCAATTCGGGGCAGTCCTTTCACAAGATTTCTTTGGTGTAGCTTAAGGATTGTGCTTGGTCCAGCATGGCCAAGACGGCGATGCCAGAGATCAGCGTCCTCCTTTGAAGCAGATAGGCATAATTCTGATTTAGGCTTGAACTCTTGATTGAAGATATAGACATTGTTTTGGCGTACTCCTTTGAGAACAACTTTGTTGGACTTCTTGTTGATGACAAGGCATTCCGTTGAGTCAAATGTGACTAGATTTTCACCTTGGTCACACATTTGAGAGACGCTAAGGAGATTGAAGCCAAGTCCTTCAACAAGACTGACGATTGTTGCTTTGATGGACGGATTTAGAATGGCAGTTCCCGTCCCTTGGATATTTCCTTTCCCCTTGTTGCCAAACGAGACAGTTCCTCCCGTGGCACTACTTTGGATAGAAGTGAGATGGATCTGGCTTCCTGTCATATGGTTTGAGGCGCCACTATCAATGATCCACGGGCGTCCCCTCACTTCCACCTGCCATAACAAAGTTAGTGTTTGGCGACCCAGGCAAGGTGTTCCTTACCTGGTTCGTTACAGTAATAGAACTATGGTTCTGGCATGTAGTCATTTATATTCACATCATTTGAAATAGCATGCTTTCGGAAAGAACTTCTAGAAGAACGCCTAGGATTAGTGTTAGGGACGGACTCATCATTTTCAATGTTAGTCCTAGCAGCTTTTCCACTTTCAATGTCTTCCTTCAGTTTTAAACAATCATATTTGAAGTGATCTCCTTGTCCACAGTACCAACACGTCCTATAGTAAGTACCAAGGTAGTACTTCTTATTGGGACGTTGGATTTTGTTTTTCTTCATCTTTTGAGGATCACAAACTTTTGAACCTTCCCCTTTAGCAATTTTCTTATAGATCCTATGACTAGTGGAGTTAGTGTAGTAGTCCTCTTGACCTTTCTCTCCACTCTCTAGGACTCTAATTTTTTCAAGAAGATTCTTGGTTTTCTCTCTTTCAAGTTCAAGTTCTGAAGTTTTGTTTGCCTCAAAGTCGCTAGGGAGAGAGTTCCTAGTGTCAGACTCATAACCTAGTCCTCTCTTGGCTGGGACAAAGACCATTGGTCTAACTTCCTCAATGATAGGATTCTTTCCTAACACTTTCACTTCTTCCCTAAGCTTAGCGTTCTCTAGTTTAAGACACATCACTTCAGTTTTAAGGGATTTGCTTTCTTCACATGAGGATTCTAGTTGCATAGATACTGTAGCACAGTTCTCACATTCAACCAAAATATTTTCATTTTCAAGTTCAAGTTCATCCATTCTGTGTTGCATGACTACGCTTTCTTCCATGATTTTACCAATGAGTTTAATAAGCTTGGATTTAGAACAATTTTCTAAGGAACTCATCATAGATTCACGAGTTACCTCATTTTCAGATTTCGGAGCGTTCTCCTCAACAACTGTGGCATCCTCTATAGCCATGTACGCCACTTGTTCATCATCAGAGGCATCCTCAATAGCTATGTACGCCGCTTGTTCATCGGGTTCTTCATCATCAGAACTGACATTATCCCATGCAGATGCGAACGCTCCAATGAGGGCTTTTGTCTTCATTTCCTTTGAGGACATTCCCGTCGTACACTTTTTAGCAAAGTGTCCTTTCTTGTTACATTTGTAACAGGTAAGTTCTTTCATCTCTGGCTCAGTGTACTTGGGACTTTCTTTCTTGTAAGGCATCTTGTGTTTGTTGAAATATTTGTTCCTTTTGCCAAAAGAACGTAGAGCTTTGTGAATAAGAGCAAGTTCCTCTTCTTCATCAAGCTATTCTTTAGTCTTGCTTTCTTTCTCCTTTAAAACTTGAACGCGCATCTTCTCACGGTTCTCATTTTTATTGGCTTCCACCATTAAAGCAAGTTCTCTTTGGCGACGCAAATATTCAACGTACTCTGGTGTTGATGTCATGAAGGCTAGATCTGTCTGAGGATTCCATGCCAGCTCCGCCAAATCAGAGTCCCTTCTTGCTTCATATCCTCTCAGCTTCCCGTAGATCTCTTCCATATCTAGAGTCTTGTTGGCTGTATTTTCCTTGAACGTGGTTCTATCAAAGTTCCACTTTCCTGTTAGTCCATCAATGACCACTTGAACTCTGTTCCTCATTGAAATTTCAACTTCTGGGATACCCAAGTTCCTCATCTTGGTGACAAGAGCTTCAAAACGGTATGAGTAGTCCCTAACTGTTTCATTGGGCAACATTCTGAAAGCATCGAACTCTCTCTTGATTTCGAGCTGAACGTCTTCCTTCATCTCAGCCTTACCCACATGGTACTTCTCGAGAGCTTCCCATTATAGCTTGGTTGTTGCCAAATTACTGACTCGCGTGGCGTCCCTCTCGCAAAAGGACGGTTGAAGGAAGCATATTGCCTTAGCATTTGTTTCGATGAGCTTGAATTCATCAGGACCCCACTCGTCCTCTTTGTCTTTCTTGTCAGCAGGAACGGTAAGGTCACCTTTCATGATCACTCCCCAACATTGATAGTTCTGACTCCTGCAGAAGTTCTCAAACCTAATCTTCCAGCGGTTAAAATTGCCGTCCGTCAGGCGCGGAGGCTTCACGAAGGAGATTCCGGATGGTTCCATGTCCATCTTTTACCTGCAACTCAGTAAGAATCTAGAGCGCCTGCTCTGATACCAATTGTTGGATCGTTAGTACTGAGGAACGCCCTTTACTTTGGTAAAGGCGTCCTTTGGTCAGGTGTCCCTACGAGGAGTAGGGGCGTCCTTGAGTAATGCAGCGGAAATTAAGTATTAAACAAAAAAAGATGAACGCATGGAATTATAGAGGAACCACTCAAGACCAAGTAGTCCTTGAGTGTAAACCTCTACCTCCTTGGAGGATTTTTTAATAGCTTTTCCTTATATTGAACGTTCTTACAGTTGTACTGGCGAGTCTTTACAGTTCTCTGGCACTTAGCTTTTCCCTAAGTCCACTAGTAAAGAACTCCTCTAAGCCTACAACTAAAGCAAGTTCAATCTCTTAAAGGACTCTATTCCTACGTCCTACAGTACTTCGTAGGACTCTCTTTCTCCTTTTTAGGTTTACTAAATACAAACTAATTTGTGGTTTTGGGTACAACTCTCACTCGATCTAGCACAAGTCTTATCACTTTTCTTGAGTTCTTGAGCTAGTTCTTCGTGTTCTTGAGTGAGTCGCTTTCCTCTGATTCTCTCTGAATATTCTCTGAAAGCGTTAGCGTCACAATAAATGCCTTGGGGCTATTTATAGGACTTGGGGAAGGGCATCATTCTTCTGGGATGATCATGCCCTTCGAGGACGTGGCTACAGGATCTTCCTCCACGTAGTATGGCGGTGATGAGGAAGCTTCCTGTATCCAGTTGTGTATGATGGACTCCGCTACAGGATCTTCCGCCACGTGTTGATGAAATCTGCTACAGGATCGTCCTCCACGTAGTGTTGGACTCTGCTACAGGATCGGTCTCCACGTGTCCTTGGATGATCAAATATTATCGAGTGATGTCATCTTGTCGGCTAGTGAGTAAGGACGCTCTTCTTGCGTTCCTACTTGTTTGGGACTCCGTCCTCGCTCAAGAAGTCTCTTAATGGTCCTTACTTCCTGTTAGCTAGCGTCCCTAAGCCTAGTGGACGCCCATACACACTTGTTGTCCTTTTGTCACTGGCGTTCCTGAACACTTTTGTCAAAGTCGTCCTGCTTTTGTGAGGAAGAGCGTTCTTTCTTACTTTGTCTTTCTTTGTGAGAAGAACTCTCTTTGAACACAACATGAATACTCTCCTCAAGCTTAAGAGTCCTTTTGTTGAAAACTCTGTATGCTTTGCTGGTGAGGGAGTACCCAAGGAATATGGCTTCATCACTTCTTGCATCAAACTTTCCAAGTCTTTCTTTATCGTTGTTGTGGACGAAACACTTGCACCCAAAAACTTTGAGGTAGTCAATGCGAGGCTTCCTTCCATTCAACAACTCATAGGACGTCTTCTTCAGCAGAGGACGAATCATGGCACGATTGATGATGTAGCATGTTGTAGCAATAGCTTCCGCCCAGAAGTGCTTGGGAACGCTAATTCGCTAAAAGCATAGTCCTTGCCATGTCTTCCAACGTCCTATTCTTTCTTTCCACAACTCCATTTTGTTGAGGAGTCCAGGAACTCTGAGTTTTGGAACTCCGTCCCATGGTCTGATCGTATGGCTTTGAGAGGCGTCTCAAGAGCAACTTCCACTTGTTTGATGATGACTTTGAATGCATTGAAACAATCTGCTTTTGACACCAACAAAAGAACCCAAGTGAAACAAGAAAAATCATCTATGAGAACGTACATGTACCTCTTTCCACCGTAGCTCAGTGTCTTCATTGGTCCACAAAGATCCATATGGAGAAGTTCCAAAGGCTTCTTCATACTGACTTCATTTTTGAACTTGAAGGACGTTCTTGTTTGCTTCCATTTGATACAGGCTTCGCACTGTTCAACTTTCTCAAGATCAACTCGGGGAAGTCCTTTCACAAGATTTCTCTGGTGTAGCTTAAGGATTGTGCTTAGTCCAACATGGCCAAGGCGGCGATGCCAGAGGTCAGCATCCTCCTTTGAAACAGAGAGACACAACTCAGATTTAGGCTTGAACTCCTGGTTGAAGATGTAGACGTTGTTCTGGCGTACTCCTTTAAGAACAACTTTGTTTGACTTCTTGTTGATGACAAGGCACTCCTTTGAGTCAAATGTGACTAGGTTTTCACCTTGATCACACATTTGAGAGACACTTAGGAGATTGAAGCCAAGTCCTTCAACAAGACTAACATTTGATGCCTTGATGGACGAATTGAGAATAGCAGTTCCCGTCCCTTTGATCTTTCCCTTGTCCTTATTGCCAAACGAGACCGTTCCTCCCGTGGCACTACTTTGGATAGAAGTGAGATGGATCTGACATCCTGTCATGTGATTTGAGGCGCCACTATCAATGATCCACGGGCGTCCCCTCACTTCTACTTGCCATAACACAGTTAGTTTTTGGCGACCCATGCAAGGTGTTCCTTACCTGGTTCGTTACAGAAATAAAGCTCCGGTTCTGGCATGTAATCATTTAGGTTAACATCATTGGACGTAGCATGCTTCCTAAAAGAGTTTCTAGAACGTCTAGGAGGCCTAGCATTTTCTTTAGGATTAGACTCAGCATTTTCATTACAAGTCCTAGCATCTTTTCCCTTTTTAAGATCCTCTTTCAACTTCAAGCAATCATATTTGTAAAGACCACCTTGTCCACAGTGCCAACACGTTCTATAGTAATCACCGAGGTAATATTTTCTATTTGGACGCTGGATTCTATTTTTCTCCATCTTTTGGGGATCACAAACTTTTGAACCTTCCCCCTTTGTAATTTTCTTGTACATTTTATGACTTGTAGAGTTGGTATAGTAGTCCTTCTAACCTTGGTCTCCACTTTCTAGGACTCTTATACGCTCAAGAAGGTTCTTAGTCTTCTCCCTTTCTAGCTCAAGTTCTGAAGTTTTGCTAGCCTCAAAATAACATGGAAGAGAGTTCCTAGAGTCAGACTCATAACCTAGTCCCCTTTTGGCTGGGGCAAAAATTATTGGTTTGACTTCTTCTATCACAAGACTCTTTCCTAGTACCTTAACCTCTTCTCTAAGCTTAGCGTTCTCAAGTTTGAGACACATTACTTCAGTTTTTAGAGACTTAGTTTCTTCACATGAGGACTCTAGTTGAAGGGTCATAATACTACAATTTTCACATTCAACCACAATGTTTTCATCTTCAAGTTCATCCATTCTCCGTTTCATAGCAAGACTTTCTTCCATGATTTTACCGATAAGTTTAAGGAGTTTTGGTTTTGAACATTTTTCTAAGGAACGCATCATGGAATCGTGAGTTACCTCTTGTTCATTGTTGGAGGCATTCTCTTCAACAACTGGTGCGTCCTCCATTGCCATGTATGCGACCTGATCTTCTTGTTCCTCATCACTTGAACTAAGATCATCCGATGCAGTTGTGCAAGCTCCAATGAGAGTTTTTTTTATCCTTGGAGGACGTTCCCGCGGTACACTTCTTAGCAAAATGTCCTTTCCTGTTACATTTGTAACAAGTGAGTTCCTTCATTTCTGCCTCTGTGTACTTGGGACTTTCCTTTTTGTAAGGCACCTTGTTCTTGCTGCTGTTCTTGTTCCTCTTATTATAATAACGAAGAGCTTTGTGAATAAGAGAAAGTTCTTCATCTGTGTCAATTACTTCCTTTGACTTGCTTTCTTTCTCCTTTGAGGTTTGAACACGCAAGTTCTCAAGATTTTCTGTTGTTTGACCTTGCATCATCAATGCTATCTCTCTTTGGCGGCGCAAGTACTCGGCGTACTCTGGCGTTGTGGACGCCAAAGCAAGATCAGTTTGAGAGTTCTTTCCTAACTCAGCCATGTCAGAGTTCCTTCTTGCTTCGTACTGCCTTAGCTTCCCATAGATCTCTTCCATATCAAGCGTCTTGTTGGCTTGGTTCTCCTTGAAAGTAGTTCTATCGAAGTTCCAGATTCCTGTAAGTCCATCAATGACCACTTGAATTCTATTCCTCATGGAAACTTCAGCTTCTGGGATGCCCAAGTTCTTCATCTTGGTGACAAGAGCTTCACAGCGGTATGAATAGTCATTGACAGTTTCATTTGGCAGTATTCTAAAGGCATAGATCTCTCTTTTGATTTGCAGCTGGACGTCCTCCTTCATATCAGCCGTTCCTACATGAAATTTTTCAAGAGCTTCCCACTGTTGTTTTGCTGTGGCCAGATTACTAACTCTGGTAGCGTCCCTTTCGCACAGGGACGCTTGAAGAAAACATATTGCCTTAGCGTTTGTTTCCATCAGCTTAAATTCATCAGGACCCCACTCGTCCTCTTTGTCAACTTTGTCAGCGGGAACCTTGAGATCGCCTTTCCTAACTACATTCCAACATTGATAATTCTGACTTCAGCAGAAATTCTCAAACCTTGTTTTCCAGCCATTGATGTTGTCGTCCGTCAGGCGCGGAGGATTCACAAAAGAGATTCCAATAGGTTCCATCTCCATCTTTTACCTGCAACTCAACAAAATCTAGAGCGCCTGCTCTGATACCAATTGTTAGATCGTTAGTATAACTTGGAACGTCCTTTACTTTGGTAAAGGCGTCCTTTGGTCAGGCGTCCCTACGAGGTGTAGGGGCGTCCTTTAGTTGTGCAGCGGAATTAAGTACTAAACAAGTAAAAGTGAACGCAGTGATTTATAGAGGAACCACTCAAGACCAAGTAGTCCTTGAGTGTAAACCTCTACCTCCTTGGAGGATTTTTGAATAGCTTTTCCTTTATATTAAACGTCCTTACAGTTGTACTGGCGAGTCTTTACAGTTCTCTAGCACTTAGTGTTCTTCCTAAGTCCACTAGTAAAGGACTCCTCTAAGCCTACAACTTAAGCGAGTTTAATCTTTTAAAGGACTTCTATCCCTACGTTCTACAGTACGTCGTAGGACTCTCTCTTTCTTTTAGGGTTTTTCTGAGTACAAACAGTTTGTGTTTTGGGTTGCGATTCTTACTCGATCTATCACAAGCCTACAACTGTTCTTGGGTGTTCTTGAGCTTGTTCTTCGTGTTCTTGAGTGAGGTCGCTTTCGCTCTGTATTCTCTGAATATTCTCCGAAAGCGTTAATGTCACAATAAATGTCTTGGGCTATTTATAGGACTTGGGGAAGGGCATCTTTCCTCTTCTGACGATCATGCCCCTCATGGACGTGGCTACAGGATCTTCCTCCATGAGTATGGCGGTGATGATGAAGCTTTCTGTATCCAGTTGTGTGTGATGGACTCCGCTACAAGATCTGCCGCCACGTGTTGATGAACTCTGCAACAGGATCGTCCGCCACTTAGTGTTGGACTCTGCTACAGGATCGGTCTCCACGTGTCCTTGGATGATCAAATGTTGTCGAGTGATGTCATCCTGTCGGCTAGTGAGTAAGGACGCTTTGATTGCGTTCCTACTTGCTTGGGACTCCGTCCTTGCTCAAGTAGTCTCTTGCTGGTCCTTACTTCCTGTTAGCTAGTGTCCCTAAGCCTAGGGAACGTTCACACACTTGTTGTCCTTTGTCATTTGGTGTTCCTGAACACTTGGACAAATTTATTAGAATCAAAGTGAGTTTGTCATATAAAAACTAAGGGACGGTATGTGTGGGCACACTACCAAGTATGCAAGCGTCCTTGATAGCGTCCCAATATTTGTGACATAAGTGTTTACTAGAGGCGCGAACTCTATCGAACTCCTCAGCTATAGGCATAGACCTGACTGAAGCTTCTTACCGCCAGCGTTGGTGTGATCGAAGTTGTGTAGCCTTGGGCATGTTAACTTGATGATAACCTTGAGCATTGGGTGTTAGTCTGATCGAAGTTGTTAGCCCATAGCATAGACTCGATTGAAGTCACAAACCAAGGGCTTACACTCGTTGTCGTGCAAAGGTGATGCTTGAGAAATTGAAGATATATGTATCGGATGGAGAGCCTATGTCTTGGAAGCTACATCCTGAAGTGACTCTTAAGGTGGTACACTTGATCGGTTTTAAAGTCTACATCGGAGATTCTCCGCGTAAGATAGCGAATACTCGATGAGTTGAAGTGCGGTCGGGAAGTGAAGCTGTGAGAAGCTGTGAAGGTGACCCAGTGTTTGGTCAATGTGAAGGTTAGCATGGTTGCATTAGTATTTGATGAAGCTTCGCCTGGAGATTCTTCAAAACTTTTCTGTCGCCAAGGGTGATCATGGGGACTTATTGACGTAGTAAGATACCTTTGTCAAGTATTTCCTACTCGGTACCCCAGCATTAGGATCTTCTTTTCTGGTGAAAGTGGAACTTCTGGATGATGAGGATAAGGTGATTGATGTACCTGATGTTTAGGCTATAATAGACCCCAACATCCTTCGTCATGAAGGCTCTGATTCATGAGGTTGAGTTAACCCCATGATGATAGAATGATTCTTTGAACGCAGGATCTATGTGCAATCTTCGTACGCTGATCGATTATTAACTAGGCATGCCTATATTAAACTGTCATTTAACCAGACAATGGCTAGAGAAGTACTAACGCGTGATTAGCGGGTTCATCTGAGCCATTTCTGATGAATCTTTGGATCCATAAGTTTAGTCCTTAGGATATATTGTCCTCGCGCCGTTGATTTACGATTAGGTGCCCTTTGGATCCATAAGTTTAGTCCTTAGGATATATTGTCCTCGTGCCGTCCCGCGAATGTGGCCTCGGGTTTATCGTTGCTATAGCTTTCCCCTTTTTGTAGTAATCCAATGTGACTACGTTGATTGGACTTAGATGGGGGGTAACCAACTTATGGGTTACTTCACTACGTTGTATGTGTGACGACATCGCCATTTCTAGACGGTATAACCATGTATATATACAATGGTTTTTTGTGTGTTGTTTTTTGCGTATTTGTTTAGTCGGTGAGACGTAAAATAGCGCGTAGGGTGCGTTTGAAGAGGTAGTTGAGTTGTGGGAGAGTTGTTTTCTCGCAAAACATCACAAATAGAACTGAAAAACTACTAAGCTATGAATTAAAGACAACACATCGACAGTGGGAGCTAGCGCCCCAGAGTCGCTTATTGAAGAAAAATCAAAGAGGTCTTAAAGAAGTATTAAACTAAAGCTAAGTGATGATTAGCAAATTAATGAGACCAAACCGATTCAGAAGTAATACTTCTTCAGATGGGTTGCATTTTAACGCGTGTGAGTTGTGATCGACTGTCGTTAGCATTTGGTCGTGAATGAGCGGGAAGACATTATAGAATGTTGGAAGAATGAGAACGAGTAATAAAGTATAGATAGTAAAAGTAAGTACCTTAGTCTTGTAGCCAATGTTGGCGTATATCGCCTCGGGACTGTATTCGGGCCTTGGCTGGCCATTGACGATTCGCATGGTTGGATAATGCATAATCAAGAAGTCAAAATTAGGTGATCACGGGTTTCCCCAATGATCCTCCAATGCTTAAGTTAGTAATGTCTTTGTAAGAAACTGCAAAGGGAAAGCAAAATGTAAACAATAGTTTTTGGGAGTGATACGGATGAAACCTGTGTTTTTTCAGCGATTGGATCATGTTCATGACAATGGTTATTGTCATCGTCGTCTTCTCACCTGATGTTCCTGGATACCGACTAACTGGATGGTAATTCTCTAATTGCGGCCTGGCAACTATCAGCGATCCATCAACGAGTGATCGGCTTGGATTGTTCCCAATGAAAGGGGGTTTAAAGAGTGTCGTGGTTAGATCAGACGACCCCTGTTATCTTCTTGCAACCATCAAGGTCTGGCCTTGAAGATGTCTTCGCAACTTCTTTGGAGACTTTCTAGCGACTGCATAGCCGTTGTCTAGAGACTAACAATGAGCGATTGGCTTGGCTTGTTGCCCAAGAAAGGATGTTGGAGGGGTTTTGTAGCTTGATCTGGTGTCGAGGTCGCTACACCCCAGTCTTCATTTTGAAGCCGAAAATGTTTGGCCTTGGAGCCATCTTCTGAACTTCTTTGGAGATTTTTCAACGACTGGCTGCAGATTGCCCAGAGATTGTCTAGGGATATGCCGACTTGTGCGATCTTCTCTGTAAAAAGCTGCTCGAACCTGATTTTTCTGAACTATGGGAGTGAACCCCTGACCATGGACAGTTAAGCCAATCTCTTGTTATTTCTTGGTTCAACTAACCCCAGCTCGTGGTGAATTGGTACTTTGTGACTGATCGGTCCGGATCGGAGGGTCTCAAAATTTAAATTTATAACCGAACCTAGTTGAAGCACTTGGTAGGGTGTCGAACACTCGGGGGTTCGTTCGTTGAGTGCACCAAAAAGACTTAAAAAGGGAAAAAGAAAGGTTAAAAACAAGGAAGGGAAACCACTCGGGATCGACGAAGGTTTGCACGGGACCGACACTGATGTAAGTCGGGCCCGAGGTCTGGGTCAGTCGAACTCGGCAAAATAGGAGAGATCTGTCTTGGGTTTTTGGGTCCTTATCTAACTAGATGTGGGTAATTCCACCCCAATTCAGCCAATAAGTGTTGATCCTCGTGAGATCGAGGTTGTTCGCCTCGGCCCCACCACTCTACACATCGACCCTAGGGAATTTTACCTCCCTTTCGATGCAAGGTCAAGTGATAGGCAAAAGATCGCTTCCGTTCACTCTTGCCAATCACAAGCCCTTGATCCCTTGCTTCCACAAGAGATTGTAGCTCTATGTAGAGTGGATTCCTAGATCAAGCACTCAAGGCTATGGAATTGGGGGTTCAAACCCAACCTAGCTAGAGGTTTCCCCCATAGCCCAAGACCAATGGAATCTACTCCATAAGGCTAGAGTAACAAGCAATCAAATCACAAGGAAAACGAATCTCAATCATCCAAATCAAAGCAAAGCCAAATTTCACTCAAATCAAAGGGAAATCACAAGATCCAAACTCAAATCCACAAATTGCAAATCAAAACAAGTTCAAACTCACAAATTCTTCCTAGATCTAGCTATCCTCCACCGAATTCTCTTCTTCTTCTCCTCACCTTTCTTCCTCCTTGCTCTCCAAGTCTTCCTTGAGCCTTTTAGAGTGATTAGATGTGTCTAAGCTTTTTTTCTTTTTTAATTATCTTCTCTCCTTTTAATTAGGGGCCAAGAATGCCCAAAATAGAAGAGGGGCAAAAGTGGTAGATCACATTTGTGTGCCTTGGTGCCCAATCCACAATTCCGCCGACTTGGACCGACACGCGTGTACCTCGGGCCCAACTTGCCACACCTCGGTCCGGGTCTCCATGAGTCGATCTCGGGCCCGAGTTGCTGGGCAACATGATCCTGGCGTCGGTCCTCTTCTCTTCTTGGCTTTTCTTGAGATCCTCTTCATTGATCGCTCGGCTCTTCCGCTCCTTTGTGCTCGTGCCTTGCTCCTCCTTGGGGACTCCTTCCAAACATTCCTCAAATCATGCCAAATTACCTACAAAATGCAACAAATTCGCATAGTCTCCGAATCTCCTAGAAAATCGGAATCTAAGCTAAAAAGGAGCAAAACTAGCAAGGAAAGGAACAAAAGACACCTATTTACATAAGAAATTAACCACTAAAACACCACCAAAATGAGAGACATCATAATACCCAATACTTAAACTTGCTTGTCCTCAAGCAATAACAATGTAAACAAGACCGAAGCATAATCTTCAAGTAAAGCCTCATATGAAAAATCAATCAAGCACAAGTGATGGATATTCAAGCAAGATTACATCATCACACATGATCAAGTGTTCAAGGAATGAAGTTAATTGCAACCAAGCCTCACTTTAGGAATATGAAAATGTGTATCACTCATCATGTGTTTAGGTATAGCAATGAACACTCGAACTCAAGAATCATGCAAGTAAAGACTTTACTATTGAAGCTAATATCACCAATGCCTCCACCTAGAGATGCCTATTACAATGCACACAAAGAATATGAACTTGGCTCAATGGAGGTCCTCAAAGAGGTTCCATTTGGCCGGGTTGTAATGTGGCTTTTATTGTTTCTCAAGGTAGGAATCATTTTGGTCTTGTGGTGCTTACAATGGGGATTGAACTTCCTAATCTCTCACCAATTTCACCAAATTGTTCCACTTTCAACTTCACTCTTCCAAAAGACTTTGAATTTTTCTTCTCAACCCACTCTTTCACTTAACATTCCACTTCATCTTTGCACTTATACTTTTTGTTGGATTTTTCACACTTTTGCACATAGGATCGACTTTGAACACACGTCGGGCCCGATATGGTTACTAACTCGGTCGGGACCCCTTTTTCTTCTCTAAAGCTCTTTGCTTTCAATCCACTTCTTTTTCCAACATTTTCTTTCTTTTCTTTTCACTTTATGCTCAACAAAGATCCACTACCCACATGATTTATAACTCCATTCTTTGCCCTTTACCAAAGAGAATCTCAACTCTCCAAATACACTCCAAAACCTCTCTCTAAAGTCCAATCCCATAAGGGTCAAGTCATATAGGCTAGGAATCATATTTTTGAGGAGTTTCAAACAAAGGCTAGGCTAGAACGGGGCTACAAACAACGGTTTATCTTCAAGGTAGGATATGGAACATTTTGTGACTAAATGAAATAAAGTTCAAATCAATGTGACAAAGCATAGAACAAATCTCATATTGGTCTTGGTAAATAGATAAACACTGCAATAGTAAGTTTTACTAAGCATGCATGAGCTAATTCACACAAGAAACATGAGGGATATGCAAACATGAACAAGCATCCCTAAAATGACCAAAAATCATCTCACAAGGTTTACTCAAACTTAGTTGCATAAAAACTCATCCTAAAACTCATGTGCTCAATAAAAACAAGCAAGATATCACATCACATCAAAAGCATCATCACTTAGAGGCTAAACTATCCAAAAATATGCAAAGGAATTTACATGCTCACATCATCATTAGCCTTCTTTAGACATCTAAGATGGGAATTCCTAGTTAAAAAACAAAAATCTTTTTGACATTTTTAACCGGAATTTTTCAAATTTTTTTATGGATTTTTGCAAAAAATCTTCTCAAAACAAAACCAACTCATCCATTCAAACCAACAAACTCAATCATCATTCATGAAACATACCATGCCACTATCCCAAAAGAAAACATCCCAAAACAAACTTAAGAACGAACACAAGAAACTAACACATGAAACTATGAGCAACTAACCCACCCCATACTTAGGATTTTGATGTCCTCATCAAAATAAAGAAATCAAAACTCAAAATAAAAGCGAAGAGAGTAAGAAAAGCTCACAATTTCTTATTCTTGATTGACATGCCTAGATTTAGTCCGTGAATAGGAGAGCCCATGAGGCTCTAACTTCTTCACTTGGATCGACCTTATCGTAAAACTTCTTCAACCGATGACCGTTCACTTGGAAAACTCGTCCATTTTCATCAACCACATCTACCGCCTCTTGAGTGTGAATTCGGTGAACCACGAATGGTCCGCTCCACCTTGTCCTTAACTTGCTGGGAAAGAATCAAAGAGAATCAGGCAAACAAGAGTCTTGAGATGGAAGAGATCTATGGGAAGTTGAGATAGTACGAAGCCAGAAGAAATGCAGATAACGCTGAGATTGGAAGAAACACTCAAACTGATCTAGCTTTGACTATGGCATCAAGGACGCCAGAGTATACAGAGTATCTTCGTCGGTAAAACGAACTGGCTTTGATGATGGAAGCCAAAACAAAGGAGCATCGCGAGAACTTGCGTCTCCAAGCTTTGGTGGAGCGACAAGGAAAGTCAGAGGAACAACTTGCTGAAGAAGAAGAAGTCGCTCTCTTGCACAAGACTCTGCGTTCATGGGCTAAAAGGAACAAAAAATCAAAGATGAACATACCGTTTAACAAGGAAAGTCCAAGTATTCAGAGGCTGAGATGAAAGAACTAACAAGTTACAAATATAACAAGAAAGGCCATTTTCCTAAGAACTCCAACTCAGGAATGTCAGCAAAGGACTTCAAGAAAAATGCTCTCATGGGTGCGTACACAGCTGCATGGGACGATCTTAGAACTGATGATGAAGAACTTGCAGACCAAGGTGCGTAAGTGGCTATGGAGAACGCTCTAGAAGTTCAAAAGGACGCCTCTGACATTGAACAAGAGGTAACTCATGACTCCATGATAAGTTCTTTTAAATAAATGTTCAAAACCTAAGCTTATTAAACTTATTGCTCAAATCATGCAAGAAAGTTATGTTATGAAAGAAAGGATGAATGAACTTGAATCTGAAAACATTGTGGTTGAATGTGAGAACTGTAGTACTATGACTTTGCAACTAGAGTCCTTAATTGAAGAAACCAAGTCCCTAAAAACTGAAATCATGTGTCTCAAACTTGAGAACGCTAATCTTAGGGATGAAGTTAAAGTTTTAGGAAAGAGTCCTATAACTGAAGTTGTAAAACCTATAGTTTTTGTCCATGCTAAAAGAGGACTAGGATACGAGTCTGACTTAAAGCAGTCTCTTCCTAGTGATTTTGAAGCAAGTAAAACTTTTGAATTAGAACTTGAAAGGAAGAAAACCAAAAATCTTGAGGAACGTATAAGAGTTCTTGAAAGTGGAGAAAAAGGACAAAGGGACTACTATACTAACTCAACCAGCCACCAAAATTTACAAAAGAATTGCTAAAGGAGAAGGGTCAAAAGTCTGCAACCTAGAGAAAATGAAGGAAAACAGAATCCAACGTCCTAACAACAAATATTACCTTGGTGATTATTATAGGACGTGTTGGTACTGTGGTCAAGGTGGTCGTTACAAATATGATTGTTTTAAACTAAAGAAAGACCTTGAAAATGGCATAGATGTTAGGAATAAAAACGAAAATGTTGAGTCAGTTCCTAAGAACAATTCAAGGCATCCTAGACGTTTTAGGACTTCATTTAGAAAGCATGCTACGTCCAATGATGTTAATCTAAATGATTATATGCCAGAACCAGAGTTCTTCTATTGTAACGAACCAAGTAAGGAACACCTTGCCTGGGTCGCGAAAAACTAACTCTTTTTAACAGGTGGAAGTGAGAGGAAGCCCGTGGATCATTGATAGTGGAGCCTCAAATCACATGACAGGAAGCCAGATCCATCTCACCTCTATCCAGAATAGTGCCACGGGAGGGATTGTCTCATTTGGCAACAAGGGTAAAGGAAAGATCAAAGGGACGTGCACTACAAATCTGAATTCGTCCATCAAAGCATCAAATGTTAGTCTTGATGAAGGACTTGGCTTCAATCTCCTTAGTGTCTCTCAAATATGCGATCAAGGTGAAAACCAAGTCACATTTGACTCAAAGGAATGCCTTGTTATCAACAAGAAAACAAACAAAGTTATTCTCAAAGGAGTCCGTCAAAACAATGTGTATATCATCAATCAAAAGTTCAAGCCTGTTGCTGAATTGTGCCTATCTGTTTCAACTAAGGAAGTTGACCTCTGGCATCGCCGTCTTGGCCATGCTGGACTAAGCACAATCCTTAGGCTACACCAACAAGATCTTGTAAGAGGACTTCCCAGAATCGATCCTGAGAAAGTTGAACAATGTGAAGCTTGTATTAAAGGGAAGCAAACAAGAATGTCCTTCAAGTCCAAAAATTAAGTAAGTACGAAGAAGCCCTTGGAACTTCTTCATATGGATCTTTGCGGATCCATGAGGACGGTGAGCTACGGTGGAAAGAGGTACATGTAGTTCTCACAGATGATTTTTTTCGATTCACTTGGGTTCTTTTCTTGGTGTCAAAAGCAGATTGTTTCAACGCATTCAAAGTCTTCATCAAACAAGTAGAAGTTGCTCTTGGGACGTGCTTGAAAGCCCTACGATCAGACCATGGGACGGAGTTCCAAAACTCAGAGTTCCTAGCCTTCTGTGATCAAAATGGTGTCTCCCACAACTTCTCAGCTCCATGAACTCCTCAACAAAATGGTGTTGTGGAAAGAAAGAACAGGACGCTAGAGGATATGGCAAGGACTATGCTGCTAGCAAGTGGCGTTCCCAAGCACTTTTGGGGTGAAGCCATTGCTACTGCCGTCTACATCATCAATCATGTCATGATCCGTCCCTTGCTGAAGAAGACGTCCTATGAGTTGTTGAATGGAAGGAAGCCTCGCATTGATTATCTTCGTGTATTTGGATGCAAGTGTTTTGTTCACAACAACGACAAAGAGAAGCTTGGAAAGTTTGATGCAAGAAGTGATGAAACCATATTTCTTGGGTACTCCCTCACGAGCAAAGCCTATAGAGTTTTCAACAAAAGGACTCTTAAGCTCGAGGAGAATATTCATGTTGTGTTCAAAAAGAGTTCTTCTCATAATGAAAAACCAAGTAAGAAAGAACGATCTTCTTCACAACAGCAGGACGACTCTGAAGACGAAATTGATGGTTGGTCCTCAAGAAAATAATATGTTCCTAAGGACGGCAACGTAAATACAAAAGAAGTCTCAATGGACGTTCCTAGCATTGATCAAGGAGTTCCCTCTCGCAGTGAATCTCCAGTTCAACAGGATATGGTAGAGTCAAGTCAACAAGGTGAGCGACTCCATGGTGTGGACGCTCTCTTTGAGGGGGAACACACTGAGGATGATGCTCAAGATGAAGATGGCGATTCTGATGATAGTATTGATCCAAGGTTTGCTCAACTCTTTCAAAGAGAATCCCGCTTTTCTAGGGATCATCCAAGTTCTTAGATTGTTTCAGATGTTTCAAAAGGAGTTCAAACAAGGTCAGCTACAACCAAGTCCCAAAGTGTAAATTTGGCTTTTTGAGCTTTCAACGCCTTTTTGTCCATGGTGGAACCCAAAAACATAAAGGAAGCACTCCAGGACGCTGACTGGATTCAAGCAATGCAAGAAGAACTCAATCAATTTGAAAGAAACAAAGTTTGGACCCTCGTTCCTCATCCCAAAGGCAAAAATATTATTGCGACGCGCCGGGTGTTTAGAAACAAGCTTGATGAAAGTGGACGCGTGGTAAGAAACAAGGCAAGACTGGTGGCTCAAGGATTCAAGCAAGAAGAAGGCATTGATTATGATGAGACCTTTGCTCCTGTTGGTAGAATTGAGGCCGTCCGTCTCTTGATTGCCTTTGCCGCACACAAAGGATTCAAGTTGTTTCAAATGGACATCAAGGCAACCTTCCTTAAGGGAAAATTGAAAGAGGAAGTATATGTTGCTTAACCCTTGTTGGGTCCGCCGCCAAGCAGCCCATGACTACGTCTAGAAAAGGCCCAATGGAAGAAGCTCGTAACTACCTAGCACGCGTATCCAGAAAGAGTACACAAACGCGATAAACTCAAACCGAGTCATCCATATCTATATATCAAGCTCAATGGAAATTCTATCTAATTGCTAGGATATAAATTAAGTCCGATTTGTACCTACCTGGTTGATATCATATCTTATAAACGATTTATCTAGTAGATATATATCTATCTAGTTAATCGCATATCTTGTAAATACTATATTTTTAGGAACCCCTATAAATAGGTCTCACATTGTACATCTACACACACATACATAAAAATACACAGGAGAGTTAATACAATTTGCACGTTTTCTTATTGATTCTCGAGTTCGTGTTGCTTAGTTCTTGCCCGATGTAGCATAAGGGATCTCTAATCTAGGTTGGTAGATTTCTAGCTCAAACAGTTTGGCGCCCACCGTGGGGCTACGAATTTGGCAAATCACGAACACAGGCTTGATTGTTGTTTGAAGTTTCCGGCGAAAAAAATGTTGGAATCTGGAGAAATTGTGCCGAATAAGGACAACGCCATCCAACAAGAAGAGATCCAGTCCAAGCAGCGAGAGGACGAGATGGCAGACTTCCGGCGCCGCATGGAGTTTCTCCAGAAGGAAGTTAAGCAACAAAAAGGGTTCTTTGAAGCTAACATAGAACGCTTAACCACTGAGAGCACCCAGCTTAAGCACCAGAACCAGCTATTGACTACGGCGAAAAAACCAGCCCACATCGCTAGAAACATTGAAGGTCTAGTAACTCAACTGAATTTTGACGACGGAGAAGGGACCTGTTGGGGAAATAATGGGAACGACACCTAAGGTGGAGTCTTGAACACTCAACAAACGCTTAACCTCGCAAGCAACCGCGAGCAAGCCCAGAACGGAGAAACCCTCGGAAACCAGGTTACACCCCGGGGAAATACTTATCGAAATCGCTCCGGGAACGTATGGATGGCCGAGAACGCTTACACTAAAAGGTGCCAGGAGGTGGATCTAGATTCCCTCATCAGAAAGAAGGTCATAGAGCAGATCGGAGCCATCTCCGATCAGGTTGTCAGGAGTCACACCGGATACTAGCCTGTGCAACTAGAAGCTCAGGATGGATACGACGTGTCACCCTTCGTTCCGAGGATCGCGCAAGCTGAGATACCAAGGAAATTCTGCATTCCTAGCATAACACCTTACAATGGCACCGCGGAACCTAACGAGCATATAGCCATATACAAACAAAAGATGATGACTAGCTCGGTCCCAAGCCACTCGAAGGAATCTGTGATGTGTAAGGGGTTCGGAACGACCCTGAATTGACCAGCCCTTACCTGGTTCATCGGTCTACCCAGAGGAAGCATCAAATCCTCCACCGATCTCTCGAATACCTTCCGGAGTCAGTTCACAAGCAGTCGCAAATTCGAGAAGCAATCAAGTGACCTCTACCGGGTCAAACAAAAGAACCATAAGACCACTAGAGCATACCTAGATCGTTGTAACAAGGAGAAGGTGACCATCCCGAATTGCGACACCACCACCGCAATAGAGGCCTTCCGCCAGGGATTCATACCAGATGGAGAACTATACCAGGAGCTGACCAAGCATCCGTGCACCACCTTCGAGGAAGTCTAGTCCAAAGCACTAGCACACGTCAGATTGGAAGAAGATAGATCACTTTAGAGAAGGTCGGCCGAACCTAGAGGCACAAATAGAAGAAACGACGGTGATCGCAAGAGGGAGTACCCAAAGCGGAGGCGATCACCCTTCGACCAGAGAAGGGACAGGCGGGATCATCCTTACGACCGCCAGCCGGCCAAACGGGTGAACGTGGCACGTAACAAGCCACCAGTAGAAAAGGAGCGCGAACCACTACCGCCTCCCCTGGAAGACTTCAACCTAAAGATCTTTCCATTGCAACTGGTGAAAAATCTTTCCAAGATGGGAAATCTAGTGAGGTGGCCTAGGAAAGACAAAGCACCAAAAGCAGGAGCCGACGCGAACAAGTGGTGCGAATTCCATGACAATCACAAGCATTGGACTAGAGATTGTATCATGCTGAGGAGAGATGTAGCTCACCTAATTTCTAAGGGTAAGATCCGGGAAGCGGCTCCAAACGCCAGAGTTCCTCGCGATCTCCTAGAAAATCCCTACCAAGGCAAGACAACCGACAAGACACCCCCTACTCCAAAAAGGGTGGTAATGTAATAATCGGAGGGTCGAACGTGTGCGGCCTTACCTACTCAGCGGCCAAGAGACACATACGAGAAGGGTACCCGGGAAAGCCTACCTATCTAGAGAGGCGACCTAGACAGCCGACCGGGTTAGCAATAGTCTTTGACGACTCTGACATTAAAAACCAGGTTGGGCCTCATCATGACGGTTTGGTGATTTCCCCACACAGAGGGAATGTTCTTATGAGGAGGATACTGGTCGACACCGGTAGTTCCACCAACCTCATAACACTCACCGCCCTCAAAGAGATGGGTTTGTCCGAAGACGACATTCACAAACAACCCGTCCCCCTCGTAGGATTTAGTGGCGAAGTGAAGCACACCGTAGGAAACATAACCCTACAAACCTTCTCCAAGGGAGTGAATTTGCAAGTAGAGTTCATGGTAATAGACTGCCCATCTAGCTACAACGTAATCTTGGGCCGCTTCTGGATACATGACATGAAGGCAGTAGCTTCCACTTACCACTAGACAGTAAAGTTCCCCACACCACGGGGAGTAGAGGAAATTCGAGGAGACTAGAGGCTGGCTAGAGAGTGCTACAAGATAGCCCTGAAGCCTACGGCTGCCGGGCCGCAGGCATAGCAATCACAGGGTGCTACCCCTCCTATCCAGACAAGAGAGGAGGAAGAAGAAGTGGAGGAGGTAGCAATAGGGGAAGGAAGGATCGTGCGGCTAGGAGTCGAACTAAAAACGTCCATCAAGACAAAGCTAGTATCGTTTCTAGAGAAACACCAGCAGTGTTTCGCATGGAGCCATGAAGACATGACTGGAATCGACCCAGGAATGATCACATATAAGCTGAACACCGATCCTAGCTTCCCCTGTGAAACAGAAGAGAAGACGATTTGCCCCCGAGCGAATCCAGGCGGTAGATGAAGAAGTGAGGAGGCTACTAGACACATGCAAAATTCGAGAGGTGAAGTATCCAGAGTGGCTAGCTAACGTGGTGGTGCTCCCAAAGAAGAACGGGAAGTGGAGGGTTTGTGTGGACTTTACCCCTTCGCCACCTTCGAGGAAGTCCAGTCCAAGCATCCGTGCGCCACCTTCGAGGAAGTCCAGTCCAAAGCACTAGCACACGTCAGATTGGAAGAAGATAGATCAATTCGGAGAAGGTCGGCCGAACCTAGAGGCACAGACAGGAGAAACGGCGGTTACCGCAAGAGGGAGTACCCAGAGCGGAGGCGATCACCCTTCAACCAGAGAAGGGACAGGCGCGATCATCCTTATGACCGCCAGCCGGCCAAACGGGTGAATGTGGCACGTAACAAGCCACCAGTAGAAAAGGAGCGCGAACCACTACCGCCTCCCTTGGAAGACTTCAACCTAAAGATCTTGCCATTGCAACTGGTGAAAAATCTTTCCAAGATGGGAGATCTAGTGAGGTGGCCCAGGAAAGACAAAGCACCAAAAGCAGGAGCCGACGCGAACAAGTGCTGCGAATTCCATGACAATCACAAGCACTGGACTAGAGATTGTATCATGCTGAGGAGAGAAGTAGCTCACCTAATTTCTAAGGGTAAGATCCGGGAAGCGACTCCAAACTCCAGAGTTCCTCGCGATCTCCTAGAAAATCCCTACCAAGGCAAGACAACCGATAAGACACCCCCTACTCCAAAAAGGGTGGTAATGTAATAACCGGAGGGTCGAACGTGTGCGGCCTTACCTACTCAGCGGCCAAGAGACACATACGAGAAGGGTACTTGGGAAAGCCTACCTATCTAGAGAGGCGACCTAGACAGCCGACCAGGTTAGCAATAGTCTTTGACGACTCTGACATTGAAAACCAGGTTGGGCCTCATCATGACGGTTTGGTGATTTCCCTACACAAAGGGAACATTCTTATGAGGAGGATACTGGTCGACACCGGTAGTTCCACCAACCTCATAACACTCACCACCCTCAAAGAGATGGGTTTGTCTGAAGACGACATTCACAAACAACCCGTCCCCCTCGTAGGATTTAGTGGCGAAGTGAAGCACACCGTAGGAAACATAACCCTACAAACCTTCTCCAAGGGAGTGAATTTGCAAGTAGAGTTCATGGTAATAGACTGCCCATCTATCTACAACGTAATCGTGGGCCGCTTCTGGATACATGACATGAAGGCAGTAGCTTCCACTTACCACTAGACAGTATAGTTCCCCACACCACGGGGAGTAGAGGAAATTCGAGGAGACTAGAGGCTGGCTAGAGAGTGCTACAAGATAGCCCTGAAGCCTACGGCCACCGGGCCGTAGGCATAGCAATCACAGGGTGCTACCCCTCCTATCCAGACAAGAGAGGAGGAAGAAGAAGTGGAGGAGGTAGCAATAGGGGAAGGAAGGATCGTGCGGCTAGGAGTCGGACTAAAAACGTCCATGAAGACAAAGCTAGTATCGTTTCTAGAGAAACACCAGTAGTGTTTCACATGGAGCCATGAAGACATGACTGGAATCGACCCATGAATGATCACATATAAGCTGAACACCGATCCTAGCTTCCCCCTGTGAAACAAAAGAGAAGACGATTTGCCCCCGAGCGAATCCAGGCGGTAGATGAAGAAGTGAGGAAGCTACTAGACACAGGCAAGATTCGAGAGGTGAAGTATCCAGAGTGGCTAGATAACGTGGTGGTGGTCCCAAGGAAGAACGGGAAGTGGAGGGTTTGTGTGGACTTTACCGACCTGAACAAGGCTTGTCCTAAAGACTCTTTCCCACTCCCACACATAGACACAATGGTCGATGCCACCGTTGGCCACGAGCTCTTGACATTCATGGACGCCTTCAGCGGATATCACCTAATCTAGATGCACCCTGAGGATCAAGAGAAGACGTCCTTCATAACAGGACAAGGGACATACTATTACCGAGTTATGCCCTTCGGCCTAAGAAACACTAGTGCAACCTACCAGTGGCTCGTTAACCACATGTTCCAGAACCAGATCGGGAAGACAATGGAGGTTTACATTGATGATATGGTCGTAAAGAGCACAACGGCGGTTCAACACCAACAACACCTTGAGGAAGATTTCAACATCCTAGAAAAATTCAACATGAAGCTTAATCCTCAAAAGTGCACATTCGGAGCACAGTATGGAAAATTTCTAGGTTACATCGTGACTAAAAGGGGGATTGAGGTCAGTCTTGATCAAGTGAAAGCAATAGCCTCCCTGAGATCACCCAAGAGTATCAAGGAAGTACAGAAACTCACTGGGAAAATCGCCGCCCTAAATAGATTCATATCAAAATCGGCCGACAAGTGTCGATTATTCTACGATATCCTCAAGAAAAGCAAGAGTTTCCAATGGGATGATCGACACGAGAAGGCTTTCCAAGAACTCAAGAGTTACTTCTCCAATCCATTGTTGCTAGCCAAGCCAAATTCAGGAGAAATCCTGCAGTTGTATCTAGCAGTATCAGGAAGCACATTGAGCGGGGCTCTAGTCAGGGAAGCTGAAGGGCAACAAACACCCGTTTACTTTTTAAGTAAGACAATGACCTCAGCTAAGACTAGATAGTCCCCCCCCCCCCGAGAAGCTGGTCCTCGCCATCGTCATGAGCTCAAATAAGTTGCGCCCTTACTTCGAGTCACATACTATCGCCGTCTAGACCAACTATCCTTTGAGACAGGTGATGCAGAAGGTGGAGTTTTCTGGGCGAATGACCAAGTGGGCGGTACAACTCAGCGGATATGACATCAAGTACGAACCTCACAAAGCCATAAAATAACAAGTCCTGGCCGACTTCGTTGTTGATTTCTCACCTGATCTAGAGGAGGCAGTGAGCGCGAAAACACCCGCTTCTATCACAGAGGAAACATATGACGCATGGACACTGAACACGGATGGGGCTTCTAACGCCAGAGGGATATGGCTAGGGGTGATCCTAGAATCAAGTAAGGGAGACAGGATAGCTCAGGCTATAAGGTGTAACTTCAGTGCCACGAACAACGAGGCAGAATACGAGGCCCTAATCTTCGGGCTAGGGTTAGCACAAGACCTAGCGATCGAAAACTTGCAAGTGAAGTGTGATTCCCTCTTGGTGATTAATCGGATACTAGGAGTCTTCGAGGCAAAGGACGGAAGGATGGATCTTTACCTAGAGAAGGCGAGAGCCTTAGTAGGAAATTTCCAACAGGTCACCTTCGAACAGGTACCTAGAGAGAACAACTCATCGGCTGATGCCCTAGCAGGTTTAGGCTCACTGCTCAATCCAGATGAATACTCTCAAATCCCGCTGGTCCACCTTCTTTACTCAGCGATTGAGCATCCCAAGGAAACACCAGCACTGAACGTGTTTCCAGTAGCTAGTACTGACACACATTCTGGAGACAAGCCTAGCAGTTGGATCAAACCCTACTTGGACTGGCTAGTACACGAGAAAGCACCTGAAGACAAGGCCGAGGCGAGGGCTTTAAGAGCTAAAACCACATGCTTCACCGTCCACCAAGGCATACTCTACTACAAGTCAACATCAGGGGTCTTGCAGAGGTGCACAGAAGGGGACGAGATAGATAGCATCATGAGCGAGATCCACGAGGGTTATTGCGGGAACCACGCTGGCGGCAGGAGTTTGGCAAATAAAATCCTTAGACATGGATGGTACTGGCCAACGCTACGACGCGACACTACCAAGTACGCCTAGGAATGCAAGGCTTGCCAACGCCACACACCCACTTCTCACCAGCCCTCCGAGAGTCTTCATCCAACCCTCACCCCCTAGCCTTTCATGAGATGGGGGATGGATATTGTAGGAAAGTTACCCCCTTCCACGGGGCAAAAGGTTTTCTTCTTAGCAATGACCGACTACTTTTCTAAGTGGATCGAGGCCAAAGCATATGGGGAGATCAAGGACAAGCTCGTGATCTCATTCATTGAGCGCAACATCATGTGCCGTTTTGGGATTCCAGCAACGATCATATGTGACAATGGTTCCCAGTTTATTAGCCAAGGAATGAGAGAATTCTGCCAGGGGTGGAACATTGATCTAGTAACATCAACGCCTAGGTACCCACAAGCGAATGGTCAAGCGTAGTCTTCAAACAAGGTGAAATTGACTCGGCTAAAGTCGTCGTGCCAAGATCAAAGATAAATAACCCAAACTACAAACTAGTATAATATGCAAGTAATGGGTCGAACCCAAGAGAACTTAAGGCTTCTAGTATAAATATGATTACCAACCAAAGATAAGGGGGGATATAATATGGGAAACAACTAAACTAAACTAATCTAAGAAACAAATAACTAACAAATAAACAATCAAATATGGGAAACAAGTTCATTCAAAAGATCCACTCTTTAATAATCACTCGATCATAGATTCATTCATTGATTTCATTCACACTTATGGTTAATTCCTATCCTGATCATTAACAATCGCAAGTCCACGGTCCGAGCAATTCTATAACCCTAGACAAGGACGCTTAAACCTAGAATTAGCATAGAGAACAAGGATATGCAGGATATAATATCAAACAATCAAGCTACGAGTCAATTGCAAGATAAAACAATCAATTCTCTTCTTAATCCTAGTTGCATAGACAACAGGTCTAGGTTAAGTTGTTTTCACATATTAGTTTTGTCCACGGTCCAAACCAAATCAAACAGTAGAACATCAATCAATTTAATAGGTTAGCTACTCCTAGAGAAACAATAAACATTCATAAGATGAAGCAAAAGAGAATCAATATCAACCAAAGGATAGAAATCAATTACCAAAATCTCACGAGTTCATACATTAGAGCTTCTGCCTTGAACAAACCCAACGAGACTAGCTCTCCATAACTAAGCAAAGTTAACGAATTAAATTATGAATTGGAATGTGAATAATGGATACCTAAAACCTAGGGCAGACTCCTCCTTAAATAGCCCAAGGAACAAGCTCCCCGAGATAGATAAGGAAAGAAGCAAAAGATAGAAAAGGAAAGAGGAAAGATCAGAAGATAGAAAGAAGATAGATCTTCGGCCCGTCTCGGATCCGGCATCCCCGTGTCTCGGATCCGGCATCTCCGTGATCCGGCATCCCCTTTGGCATAACTTCCCACATGGGAGAGATATGTCAACCAAGTATGCTGCAACACACTTGGTTGACATATCTCTCCCATGTGGGAAGTTATGCCAAAGGTCATGGGTTCGAGGACCCTTGGCAACAACCTACCTATTTGGGGCTTGGGCCTCTTAGGTGATGGGTTGGAGTGTATTGGGCTGCGGACCTGACAGCCCAGTTCCCGTGTGGGAGGGGTGTGTTACAAAATATTTGGGAGAGGGTCTGTCAGACAGCCATGCGACCACCTCGAAACCCCTAGGGGCACGAGGACGATCCTCTACAGCAAGACCATGACCGGAGCCATGTGGTGGCCGTTAATCACGCTGAGATCGCATGGCCACGTGTCATCCACCAGACGTGGTTTCCTGTCTCCTTAGAACTCAAGGATGAGGAGGTACGACCCCTAGGGGCTCTCATACCATTTGTAAGGCCCGAGGCCCTAGAAGGGCTATCCCATGCAACCCGAGAACTTCCCAGGAGGTCACCCATCCTGGTACTACTCTCGCCCTAGCACGCTTAACTTCATAGTTCTTTTGACCACTGACTCGGCTAAAGTCGTCGTGCCAAGATCAAAGATAAATAACCCAAACTACAAACTAGTATAGCATGCAAGTAAGGGGTCGAACCCAAGAGAACAAAGGCTTCTAGTATTAATATAATTATCAACTAAAGATATGGGGGGAAATCAAAGAGATATCTAAACTAAACTAACCTAGGAAACAAATAACAAACAAATAAACAAATAGATAAGAGGCAGGTTCATTCAAAAGATCCACTCATGAAATAATCACTCGATCATAGATTCATCCATTGATTTCATTCACACCTATGGTTAATTCCTATCCTGATCATTAACAATCGCAAGTCCACGGTCCAAGCAATTCTATAACCCTAGGCAAGGACGCTTAACCTAGAATTAGCATACAGAACAAGGATATGCAGGATATAATATCAAACAATCAAGCTACGAGTCAATTGTAAGATAAAACAATCAATTCTCTTCTTAATCCTAGTTGCATAGACAACAGGTCTAGGTTAAGTTGTTTTCACAGATTAGTTTTGTCCACGGTCCAAACCTAATCAAACAGTAGAAAATCAATCAATTCAATAGGGTCGCGAATCCTAGAGAAACAATCAACAATCATAAGATGAAGCACAAGAGAATCAATATTAACCAAAGAATAGAAATCAATTACCAAAATCTCACGAGTTCATACATCAGAGCTTCTCCCTTGAACAAACCCAAGGAGACTAGCTCTCCATAACTAAGCTAAAACCTAAAAGAGAAGAATTGGTAGAAGGTAGAATATAGAATGTAGAAGATACTAAAAACCTAAGGCTGACTCCTCCTTATATAGCCCAAGGAACAAGCTCCACGAGATAGATAAGGTAAGAGGCAAAAGATAGAAAAGGAAACAAGATAGAAAGATTTCGGCCCGCTTCGGATTCGGCATCACCGCGGTCGTGTCGCTCCCACCGCGCCCGCGCTTTCGCAACAGAGAAGAACAAGTCGGTCTCGGCAGCCGCCGCGGTCGCGTCGCCTTGGCCGCGGTCGCGGAATCTCGACAGAATCGCTGGTGTCACTTCGGAGGCTGTTTTGACCATCTTCGGCTTGGAATCTGACATCGGTGTAAAAAGATGAATTGAAGCCCTTGAAGTTAGATTTCTAATGGAACCGGAATCATCTCAATCCGACCTCTGTAGCTCCAGATATGACCTTCGCAAGCAAGTGGTGTCGCGCAGACAGCTCAAAACGCCTTAAAACTCTTGATTCTTGAATCCTTGTGTCTTCGGCCTTGATATTACAATTAGCACAAACTCTAACCTAAACACACTAAATATAGCCCTAAAATACAAGAGTTAACCTATACAAAATAGGCCGAATCAAATTCCCCCATACTTAGATCTTGTTCGTCCTCGAGTAAGCTCAAACAAATGTAACAAGGAAGCACATCTAAGATCTTAGGAAATACAAGGGAAAATAAAAACACTCAGCTCACAACCCGAACCCAAAAATATAGAGAAATCATGAGCATAAAACAATAAAGCTCAAACACACACCTCATAACATGATATAACACTCAAGCTCTAAAAAGTGTAGAGCAACCTAGGATCTACCCAAATCTAACAATGTAAGCCCCAAAGTCCCCAAGCAAGAATGATCCTAAAACACTCAAATTTTACCGCTCAATTCTGCTTAGGCGCCCTTTCGGGTTTTCACCTAACCGCTCTTTTCATTTTTCAAGGGTGTGCTCACAAAAACTCACATCACTCATGAACCTCATATTACCCCAGCCTAATGCTGGTCCGGGTTACCTGCTTATTACCTGAGACGCCCTTTCGGGTTTTCGACTCATCCCAGGATTTATATGCCTTTTTTCAATTTTTATGGCTCTTTCTATCTTTTTCTTTTTCTTTCTTTCTTTATTATTATGCAAAAAATATGGTGCAAGTGCTCCATGAAAAGAAGAAAATCAAAAATCTGAAACAAATAGCTAACTAAGCTAACTAAGATAAGCGAATGCGAGTACTCCTTCCCCCATACTTAAATCCTTCATTGTCCTCAATGAAGCAAAGAGAAAGGATAGAAGCAAGGAGAAAGGTATATCAGAAGACTCACAAACGATGAAGAGGGCTGGAATGGAAAAACTCTTCAAAGGTGGTAGAAGAATGGACGAAAGGCTTTGGAATCACCATTCTGCAGGCTAACCGCTGGCGCGGGGATCAAGCTAGCCGCGGTCGCGGAATCAACACAGCGAGGAAAGTTGACTTCTGGAGCGAACCGCGGGCGCGGCCGGTGTGGCGCGGGCGCGGTCTTCGTGTAGTCGTGAACTCTTGACTTCTCTCGAACCGGATGATGTGCAAGGAATCTTCGTATCTTGGCTCGTCTCTTGGAAGATGGATAAGTACTTGAACTCGAGCCGTGATGACATGTGGGGAAACAAAGCTCCCTCATACTTAGGCTTTTGCACATAGCCAATACAAAAATAATTCCAAAGATGAATGAAAAGAAATATATAAGGTGATGGAAAGAGATATGGGAAATAGAAGATAGATAGATGGATGGAAAGAATGATGGTAAAGATAGAAGGATGGGAAAGATATATGGAAAGTTGAAGATACATGCCCGAAATCCTTTTTTTTCATTTTTTTTTCTAGACCCGGCCTCACCGCGGGCGCGGTTCCCGAGGCGCGGGCGCGGTAAATTGGTTTTTTTTTCGGAACGCACTGCATGATAACCGCGGTCGCGGTACGAGTACCGCGACCGCGGTGCTAGTACCTGTACGTCAGGATGGGTTCTGGTGCTCCATCGCGGGCGCGGTATGGCTGCCGCGAGCGCGGTTTTGCACCAGAATGTCCTTTCGGACCTAGTACCTGCACGTTAGCCCGAACACGAAAATAAACCTAAGCTAGGAATGGAAAAACAATCTATCTAATCCTTGGGTTGCCTCCCAAGCAGCGCCTTTGTTTAACGTCGATGGCCCGACGTCTTCATGATCGGACATCGTCAATGCCTTGAGCATCAAATCAAAGTCCTGCACAGCTATCTTACAACAGGACTCACAGCATATTGACAAATTATCAAGAAATAAGAAATAATTCAAACTCCTTTTTAACCTATCAAACATGCTTGAGCAATTAGGGTGTGATTTTCTAGAGTGAAACCAATTAGGTGATTTATTTGATTTTTCAAAGTATTTATCAAAGCATGCAAATCTCCTATCTAGGTTATCACTTTCATTAAAGAAAAAGTACGAGAAGTTATCAACTACCCTATCATGCTCAAAAATTGAATCCTTAACAAAAGATTGACATGCAAGAACAAAGCAAGGATCAAAGGAGAGAGAAGAAGTGGAGTAAAGGAGAGAGAAGAAGTGGAGTAAAGGATATAGGGATCGTC
This sequence comes from Polygonum aviculare, assembly GCA_934048045.1. NCBI lineage: Eukaryota > Viridiplantae > Streptophyta > Magnoliopsida > Caryophyllales > Polygonaceae > Polygonum > Polygonum aviculare. The sequence goes on along the minus strand of OW204025.1, from coordinate 11,305,420 downwards.
AAGGTTGACTTCAGGAATCTCCATGGAGGGGGATACGAAGGTTTCTGACGGTGATGAAGAAATCTCCATAACATCATCTCGAACCTCCTCTTGCTCTAAACCATCCCAAAATTCACCAAATACCGCCCAATCAACTTCTTCTTTAGTCCTCTCATTTTGAGTGAATTCTTTCGGCCTTGTGGGAACGTGCCTAGGGAGCCTCTTGGGGGGAACAGGCTTGTGCTTGAGCACCGGCGGACAAGCCTCCTTAGAGGCCGCGGGCGCGGTTTGTGGGCCGCGGTCGCGGTATTCCTCTAGGGGGGAATCCTCCGTTTCCTCATCCAAAACAGGGGTTGAACTGCGAGGGAGGTAGTAGTGCCCTTCCACCGTAGCACATTCAAAGCAAGGAGCACCGAAGACCTCGCGACATGCGTGTCGCGCTCGCCTTTCTCCGGAGAACTCGGGGGATGCCTCTGGGGTATTTCCGCGGGCGCGCTTAGGGGAACGCGGTCGCGGCTCAGTTGACCGCGGTCGCGGCTCAAGGGATCGCGGTCGCGCCCCTTCATCCAAAGAAAACTCCGTAGGTTCTGTCGAATTTCCGCGGGCGCGGGTTGATGAGCGCGGGCGCGGATCTTCGACAGAAGCTAACTCCTTGACCTCGTCGGCTCGGATCCCACAAAAGAAATTCCATTGGTCCATGGGTTCCCAGATGACGTATTTTCCTTCGCTCTTGTGGTACAACATCAGTAGGGTCTCATGAGTCACCCCACCAAAGATGTAATCGCAAGCATCCTTAATCTTTACGTCTAAGCCCCACGATGCAAGCTCATACAACTCTTCCTGACACCTAGTGAAATACCCATGAAAGGGCTCATCCTGCAACTAACAAAACTTAAAAGCAGACATCAGACTATACAAGTGCGGACCGTAAGATAGGTCCACACAAAGCCAATAAAAATATTAATACTAGAAAGAAACCAAAGTTCCCCGGCAACGGCGCCAAAATTTGACTCGGCTAAAGTCGTCGTGCCAAGATCAAAGATAAATAACCCAAACTACAAACTAGTATAGCATGCAAGTAAGGGGTCGAACCCAAGAGAACAAAGGCTTCTAGTATTAATATAATTATCAACTAAAGATATGGGGGGAAATCAAAGAGATATCTAAACTAAACTAACCTAGGAAACAAATAACAAACAAATAAACAAATAGATAAGAGGCAGGTTCATTCAAAAGATCCACTCATGAAATAATCACTCGATCATAGAGTGATTGAAATGCCTTAAAACTCTTGATTCTTGAATCCTTGTGTCTTCGGCCTTGATATTACAATTAGCACAAACTCTAACCTAAACACACTCAATATAGCCCTAAAATACAAGAGTTAACCTATACAAAATAGGCCGAATCAACCACTCGAACCATGAAAAGGAAGAGCTCTTGTTGGCATGGGGAGCACCTCAATCCCTTATAAATTCTTGGGGTGTTACACGCACACGGCCAGGGAAGGGAAGGGAAGGAAGGAGAGATGAATAAACAAAACCTTTTTAATGGGGGAATTTGGTTGCTGAACCTACAAAGATGAATAATCAAAACCCTAAATAGCATGAGAGGATAGAGAAGGAACGAGAGATCTTTGAGCCTGAAATATACTGTAAAAGGGAAGGGTTAGAATACGAGAAAATCTGGGCGAGATATGGGGGATGTGAATAAAATTGTAACGGGAATTCTAAATTATCCCCTGCGTCTCACCTCTATGCCATACATCCCCCCATATTTTTCCTTAAATCCAACCATCTATTATTGTTAATCGGATGGTTAAAAATCCAGCTCCTAGTACACTATAATGGCCTTAGTACTCTAGAGCATTATTCTATATATATATATATGAGAGAAAGACTCCTAAAAGAAAGAGTCTTACGGTAGGAAATAGGAATGAATCTCGTGCCTTAGATTATCCCTGTTACTTCCCTCAAAAAAAAAAAGAAATCCCGAAGGACTACGCGTACGTGTGTTCGTCTTCATCCTCATCCTCAGCATTATGGATCTTCCGGCCTCCCGCCCCGTCCACCACTCCCTCCACCGCCTCTCCCTCGGCCCAATCTTCTCCCTTCGGTTCGACTCCCGCCTAGTCGTCATCATCATCTTCGCTTCCTCCCCCGACGACTGCTTCTCCCAAAACGGCCGCTCTCATGAAGGACTCCGCCATCGCCGGCAATAACGCTTTCGCTCGTCTCTACTCCATCGTTGAGCCGGGGACTGACGCCTGTATCCAGGTCCATCTCTTTCTCAATTCCTTAATTTTTTAGCCTCTATGCAAAGCTGTTACCGCGAAATTTCCTTTCGAGTGATCGGTTAGCTTGTTCGATTTCGTTGTAACCTAATTGTTCAATTCGGAGGCGGCATCGGTGGAGAGTAATATGGCGGTGGCGGTGGCCATGTCCGTCGAGGTAAGATGGACGAAGGCTCGATTGCTCAAGGAGATCCCTAAATGTAGAGATTGGCACTCAAAAAGGTTTGTTTTCCTCCCTCTGTGCTCAATTGTTACCGATTATTAGTAGTTTGTAGCCAGTAGAACGATGAAGAAGTGGACTATCCCGTCCGCTCTGCTTCTAATTTGCCTTCTCTTCCTTCTTCCAGATCAAGGTACATTCCTATGCTCCATTTTCATATAAACAGCTTTATGGATCTATTTCCCGTTGGATTCGACGAGCTTTCTAGGTTTGTTACCGCTTCATATTTCATAGTTCCTTCTTATAAGTAATACTCCCGTAGATTTGGGGGTGTTACATTTATGCATGATCGCTTAAATGCTAATATGCAGAAGTGGGGTTTAAGTGGGTGGTTTGTTGGATATTTTTATCAAATGGATATCATTGTTATTTTTACCCATGTATGGGTTAAACAATTTAATAAGTAGTTCATAAGTGTATCTCTAGTGAATAGTTATGTTGAAAATAGGTTAGTGACGAGTGGTGTGAGGGCTACTTAGCCTTTAAGAATTAAATTGTTTTGGGCTTGGAATAATACGAAGTTGAGTTGACATTGACTTATACATATCTCTTTATCTTTATACTGAGAAACATCATGACACATTTTGAGAAATAAATTGGATGATATAAGGGAAAGTCAAAATGGATTATGTTGGACCCGCTTTTTAGCCAAAGAAGTATCAAGACATAAGTGATATTTCTTTACTACTTCTTCAAAGCACGACGAGGATTGCGGCAAAAGGGAAAGTTAGTCGAACAAGATAGAATCGAAGATATAAGATAGATTTCGTCCGATTTGCACCGTTAGGATTAGGATTGGTTAGAATCTTGTTTTATCTTATCTTTTTCATAGGATAGATCGACCTTCAAGGGTGCTATATAAGCAAAATTGTAAACTCTAAGCAAGGTCACGTTTTGCACGCATACATTCACACATTCAATACAATACACCGGTTTCTACCTTTTGCTTGTTCTTCGTGGTTTATCTTAATGAGGCCCGATCTAGGTCAAAGTTCCTCTTAGGGAGAATTTTGGCTCAAACAATTTGGCGCCCACCGTGGGGCCGTGAATCCCGTGATCGATACAACCATAAGAAGAAACACTATTCGAGCATCTCCTCGAATTCACAACACAATGTCAGGTAACGGTGAAGAAAGCCCTAAACCCCCGACTGTTAATCATGACAAAGAACCCAAGCTTCCCGGAAGCCGGTCACAAGACGAAGAGATGACCGACCTCCGGGAGCGCATGCAACTCCTTCAAAAGGAATTAAGCGACCAGAAAAGTTTCTATGACGCCCATGTGGCGCGCCTCATACGGGAAAACAGCCAGCTGAAGCAGCAATACGAGGTCATGGCTATCGGCCGCCGATCACTGCGTGTGAACCGCCGCACCGAAGGCATAATCAGAAGGCCCGATTTTGACGGGGGGGAAGGAACCTCAGGAGATCCGGCAGCTTTGAACGCGCGAGACAAAACACCAATGCTACAAGAAGATGCCCCATACTCCCTCCATCAAGACCGCCGTGAAGAAGTCTTCCGTAACGAGGATCCACCAAGGAATCTCCGGTCAGAGGCTAGACGACACCGAACACCACCTCGAGACGCCTGGTTGGATGATGAGGAAACTGATGAGGAGGATCGTGAGAGGCGGAGGCCACTTAATCTCGACGCGGCCATATGAAGGAAGGTGACTGAGCAGATTGGAGTCATCGTTGATCAACTCAGGGTCGGCCAAAGAAGTTTCCAGCCCTTGGAGCCCGAGCCCCTGACGGCTTCGATGAATCGCCTTTCTCTCGCCATATCATAAGAGTAGAGATCCCAAAGAATTCACCGTACCGAATATGACCCCATACAATGGTACCACTGACCTTGACGAGCATGTGGCGATCTATAAACAGAAAATGATGACAAGCGCGGTCCTCTCTCACTCCAAAGAAGCAGTGATGTGCAAAGGATTTGGCACAACCTTGACAGGTCCGGCATTGACTTGGTTCATAAAACTACCACGCGGTAGTATCAGCTCTTTCGCCGACCTCTTAGATTCCTTTCGCAGACAATTCGCTAGCAGCCGTAAGTTCAAGAAACAATCCAGTGATCTCTATCGGATCCGCTAAAGGTACCAGGAAACTACTAGAGAGTTCTTAGAACGATTCAACCGTGAAAAAGTCTCAATTCAGTCTTGTGACGTCACCACCGCGGTTGAAGCGTTTAGACAAGGGATAACCCCCGATGGCGGCCTATACAAAGAACTCACCAAGCACCCTTGTTACACCTTTGAGGAAGTTCAGGTCAGAGCCTTGGCACACGTCCGGCTCGAGGAAGATAGAACCTTGCGGAAGAGAACTTCAGAAATAAAGAGATCCGAGAAAAGAGGCACGAATGACAACCGCAAGGGGTCAGCTGAACAGAGGAAGGAACGCCAAGCACACCCATATTCGCGTCCTAGCCACGGACAGGTCAACATGACCAGGTCACGACCGTCGGACGATCGAAAACGAAACCCACCGCCGCCATCACTAGATTCCCTTAAGCTCAACATATCTATGGACAAGCTCCTACGAAATATGGCAAAACAAGGGGAATACGTGAGGTGGCCGCGGAAAGATAAAGCCCCGAAGGCTGACCGAGACACCACTAAGTAGTGCGACTACCACGAGTACCACGGCCATTGGACTCGAGATTGCATCATGCTCAGGAAGGAACTTTCCCGCCTAATTGCGGAGAGAAGAATCAAGGACGTAGCGCCTGATGCCCAGGTACCCAAAGTAGTAGCAGAGAGTCTCCAGGCCGAGCCGAGAAGAAGGAGGGATCCCCCGATGCCCGACAGGGTCCTCAACGTCATATCAAGGGGATCAAACATCCGTGGTCTCACATATTCAACAGCGAAGCATCACGCACGTGAAGGCAACTTCGGTCGACCACACCGAACCGAACATGCGGGTGGGGGATCTTTAGGACCCGCCATTATCTTCGACGACAGTGAAGCGGGATTCACTACAAGACCACACCACGACGGTCTGGTGATATCCCTGCATATGGGAAACGTGCTGATGAAGAGAGTCCTGGTCGATATTGGGAGCTCTACCAACCTAATGACGCTCGACGCCTTGAAGGAGATGGGGTTATCTGAGAGCGACATCCGCAAGCACCCAGTACCGCTGGTAGGCTTCAGCGGTGAAGTCAAGCACACAGTATGGGACATAGCCCTCACCATCTTCGCCAAGGGGATCAACACCCACCGGTCAAGCAAAAGAGGCGAAGGTTCGCACTGGATCGGGTCCAAGCGGTCGAAGATGAAGTAAAGAAGTTGTTAGGAACAAGAAAGATCAGAGAGGTGAAGTACCCGGAGTGGTTGGCCAACGTAGTCGTGGTACCAAAGAAGAACGGGAAGTGGAGGGTATGCGTGGATTCCACCGACCTCAACAAAGCTTGTCCAAAGGATTCCTTCCCTCTACCCCACATTGACACGATGGTAGACGCGACAGCCGGGTACGAGCTCTTAACCTTTATGGACTCTTTCAGCGGATATCATCAAATTTAGATGGAGCCTCAAGATCAAGAGAAGACCTCCTACGAAATGTCGTTTGGTCTTAGGAATGCAGGGCAACGTACCAACGACTAGTCAACCGTATGTTCAAAGACCAAATCGGCAGGACCATGGAAGCGTACATCATTGATATGGTGGTGAAGAGCACAAAGAGCTCCTTACATAGGGGTAACCTCGAATAAACCTTCAAACTTCTGGAAGAATACAACATGAAGCTGAACCCCCAAAAGTGCATCTTTGGGGTACAATCTGGTACTTTTTTGTGGCACATAGTGACCAAACGGGGGATTGAGGCTAGCCCTGATCAAGTACGGGCGATTGCCTCCCTGAAATCCCCCCGAAGTGTGAAAGACGTACAGAAGTTAACCGGAAAAATAGCCGCGCTAAACCGATTCATCTCCAAATCCTCAGACAAGTGCCGCCTGTTTTACGAAGTCCTCAAGAAGAACAAGAGTTTCCAATGGACTGAGAAGCATGAAGCCGCTTTTAAGGAACTTAAGAAGTATTTCGCTAACCCTTTGCAGTTAGCCAAGCCGGTTCCTGAAGAAGTACTACAACTCTATGTGGCCATATTAGAGAACGCCCTGAGTGGGGTCCTCGTCAAGGACGAAGAGGGTCACCAAGTCCCAGTGTACTTTGTGAGCAGAACCATGGTCTCAGCAGAAACCCGATACTCCCCAACAGAGAAGCTGGTCCTGGTAGTGGTGATGTGCTCAAACAAACTTTGGCCCTACTTCGAGTCCCACACCATTGTGGTCCTAACAAATTACCCGCTCCGGCAAATCATGCAGAAGCCTGAGTTCTCAGGAAGAATGGCAAAGTGGGCAATCCACTTAAGTGGGTATGACATCAGGTACGAGCCTAGGAAAGCAATCAAGTCACAAGTTTTGGCCGATTTCGTTGCCGACTTCACCCCAACCCTCAAAGAAAGCACTACCAAAGAAATCTTAGATGCCTCCAGCGATGACACTCAAGAAGAATGGCTGCTACACATTGACGGGGCCTCAAACATGAGAGGAGCAAGCCTTAGAGTCGTGTTGAAGTCGACAAAGGGGGACATGATAGCCCAAGCGGTAAGGTGTGACTTCGAAGCAACCAACAACGAAGCAAAGTATGAAGCCGTGGCCGCCGACTTGTCCATCAAGAGAATCAAGGCACGTGCCGATTCCCTGCTCATCATTAATCAAATCTTAGGCATCTTCGAAGCCAAGGACGACAGGATGATCAGTTTCCTCGGAATAGTTAAAACACTATTCGAGAAATTTGATCAAATCGAATTTGAGCAGATTCCTCGTGAACAGAACGCTTCAGCCGACGCCCTAGCAGGGCTAGGATCGACCCTTGATCCCCGGGAGTTCAATAACATACCACTGGTCCACTTGCTACAGTCATCCCTAACCGAGGTATCAACGGCACGACCCGAAGAATCTCTATCCAAGTCATCAGTATCAAAGGATCACCAAAGAACTAGTAATCCAGGCGACGAAGCAAATTCTAGCTAGATGAAACCTTATCTTGACTGGCTCATACGAGGAGAAGCGCCCAAGGATAAAGATGAAGCCAAAGCTTTAAAGTCTAAAGCAACACGCTTCGCCATCGTGGACGGACTCCTATTCCACACATCCGCCGCAGGTTTCTTGCAACGCTGCATTGAGAAAGAAGATGCCGAAGAAGTCATGAGAGAAGTTCACAGCGGATACTGCGGCAATCACACTGGAGGACGAAGTTTAGCCAACAAGATTGATTCGGGCTATTTTGTATAGGTTAACTCTTGTATTTTAGGAGTGTTATTGTGAGTGTTTAGGTTAGATTTGAGCATTATTGTAGTACGAAGACCGAAGACACAAGAATGTAAGAATCAAGAGTTTTTAGGCGTTTTGAGCTGACTGCGCGACACCACTTGCTTGCGAAGGCTATATCGTGAGCTATAAAGGTCGGATTGAGCTGATTCCGGTGCCATTGGAAAGCTAACTTCAAGGGCTTCAATTCATTTTACACCGAAGTCAGATTCCAAGTGGAAGATGGTCAAAACAGCCTCCGAAGTGACACCAGCGATTCTGTCGAGAATCCGCGACCGCGGATTGCCCACCGCGACCGCGGTGGCTGCCGAGAGACAAAGTTCGTCTCTGTCGTAAAAGCGCGGGCGCGGTGGGAGCGACGCGACCGCGGTGATGCCGAATCCGAAGCGGGCCGAAACCTTTCTATCTTGTTTCCTTTTCTATCTTTTGCCTCCTTCCTTATCGATCTCGTGGAGCTTGTTCCTTGGGCTATTTAAGGAGGAGCCAGCCTTAGGTTTTTAATATCTTCTATATTCTACATTCTACCTTCTACCAATTCCTCTCTTTTAGGTTTTAGTTTAGTTATGGAGAGCTAGTCTCCTTGGGTTTGTTCAAGGGAGAAGCTCTGTTGTATGAACTCGTGAGATTTTGGTAATTGATTTCTATCCTTTGGTTGATATTGATTCTCTTGTGCTTCATCTTATGAATATTTATTGTTTCTTTAGGAGTCATGAACCTATTGAATTGATTGATGTTCTATTGTTTGATTTAGGATTGGTTGTTGTCTATGCATCTTTCCTATCTCTCGAAACAACTCTATTCTAGGACCGTGGACTAGTTTAGGGAAGAGTATTCAATGGTTTAATTGTGCATGAGACTCGTAGCTTGATTGCATGATTTGATTTCCTAATATCCTTGTTCTCTATGCTAATTCTAGGTTAAGCGTCCTTGCCTAGGGTTATAGAATTGCTTGGACCGTGGACTTGCGATTGTTAATGATCAGGATAGGAATTAACCATAGGTGTGAATGAAATCAATGGATAAATCTATGATCGAGTGATTATTAAAGAGTGGATCTTTTGAATGAACCTATCTCCCATATTTGTTTGTTTGTTTGTTATTTGCTTTCTTAGTTTAGATTAGTTTAGATCTCTTTGATTTCCCCCTATCTTTAGTTGATAATTATATTAATACTAGAAGCCTTAAGTTCTCTTGGGTTCGACCCCTTACTTGCTTACTATACTTAGTTTGTTTGTTTGGGTTATTTATCTTTGATCTTGGCACGACGACTTTAGCCGAGTCAAAGATCCTCAGGCAAGGGTGGTATTGGCCTACAATCCGTCAAGATTCCACCAAACACGCCCAGACCTGCGACGCGTGCCAACGCCATGCACCGATACCTCATCAACCACCAGTAGTCCTTCACCCCTCAATCACCCCCTAGTCGTTCATGAAGTGGGGAATGAACATTGTTGGCAAGCTGCCCCCCTCCACAGGACAAAAGGTTTTCTTTCTGGCAATGACGGATTATTTCTCTAAATGGATTGAAGCTGAAGCCTTCCAAGAAATCAAACACAAGCAAGTCATCTCCTTCATAAAGAGAAACATCTTAAGCAGATTCGGAGTGCCAACGGAGATCACCTGCGACAACGGCTCCCAATTTATAAGCAAGAAGATGCGCGATTTCTGCAGGGCATGGAACATCGACTTGGTTACATCCACACCAAGATATCCACAAGCCAATGGACAAGCCGAGGCGAGCAACAAAGTCATCATCAATAACTTGAAGAAGCGGTTAGTTAAGTCCAAAGGGAAGTGGGCGGAGGAGCTACCCTTCGTGCTTTGGTCCGACCGCACTACACCCAAGGGTGCAACATGCCAGACACCTATCTCCTTAGTCCACGGCTGTGAAGCCGTCATCCCGGCCGAGGTCACAGTACCTACAGCCAGATACGGGCTCGCCACTTCCGACAGCAACAAAGGAGAACTAGAGGCCGACCTAGACACGGTCCATGAGCTTAGAGAAGTAGCACATGCGCGCATCGCGAAGTACCAACAGTAGGTGGCCAGAAGTTACAACAAGAATGTTCGCGTGAAGAGCTTCCAACTAGGCGACTAGGTGTTGCGTAAAGTTTTTCAAAACACCGCAGAAGCCAACGCCGGCAAGTTGGGACCGGCATGGGAAGGGCCCTACAAGATCACTAAAATAGCTGGGAATGGGGCATACCAGTTGGAATCCAAAGACGGAAGAGTTGTTCCCCGAAGCTGGAATGCGACACACCTGAAGAAATATTACTTCTAAATCGGTTGGTTCTCATTAAAGTTCTAGTCAATACTTAGATTTGAGTTGAAGACTTCTTGAGGACCTAGTTGATTCTTTTTCAATAAGTGATGTCGGGGTCCTAACCCCCAATGTCGATGCTTTGTTTTTAATACATAGTCTAGAAGTTGTTTCAGTACCATTTATGATGTTTCGCGAGACAACAACTCTCCCACAACTCAACCATTCTAAACTCACTTTACGCGCTATTTAGAACATTTTTCTAACTAAACAAATACGTGACCCAAACACATTACATAATAAGCCACTGTAAAATTACATGGTTATACTGTCTAGAAATGACGATGTCGTCACGCATACAACGTGATGAAGTAACCTATAAGTTGGTTACCCCCCATTTAAGACCAATCAATGTAGTCACATTGGATTTGTATGGGAAGGGGAAAGCTATAGCAATGATAAACCCAAGGCCACAATTCGAGGGAGGCCGCGAAGACGATATATCCTAAGGACTAAACTTAAGGATCCAAAGGATAACTAATCATAAGAAATTATGCACGGGCCTTTGCAGTAAACAAAGCGCAAAAATCCGAAATCTTATTTTGTGAAAATAATGCGCCATGGGAGAAAGTCACATAACGCTTTCCCAGGATGCTGATCTACTAACGCATCCACAATAAGCATAAGCGCGATTTTGGACAAATTCCAAGAACCATCGCCATCCTCGAAAGATTGCCAAACAAACACAAACAAAAAGAGGTAAAACATTATAAACAGAACAGCAGCAATTACCAAAATGCGCCATACAGAGGGCGTCAAAACGATTAAGGCATAATATCTTTTTGGCCCACGGCCAAAGCATCAGAAAAGTAACGGCCCACCAGCCGTAGAAGAGCTAAAGTATCAAAGAAAACGCAAAGAAATATCAATTAGTGGAAACTAACTTACCAGCCTTAGAGTAGTGCCCACATGGCTAAAGGCAACGTCGAGAGTCAAGGATTGGAAGTCTGATTTAACATTAGGCAACAAAGTGTCGCCGAAGACACTCAGGAGGTCTTTGGGCTCTTTCCTCTTGGCAACAGGAGTTGGGGTATCTTCGATCCTTTTCCGATTTAAGGATCGGATTGGGACTTCTTGGAATCAACAGATGGGGTCGGAGAGGTCATGGCTTTTACGCCGCTCGATCTCAACCTATTAACCATCGCAGCAGCAGAGGTGTCGATCTTAGAGCTTGTACACAGCCGGCAATCAGCAAAAAGATCGCAAGCCAAACCAGGACAAAATAAAATAGAATGCAAGATGTCAAAGAACAACCAAAACCTGATTTCTTCTTTGAAGAGCTTGCCATGTCGGAAGATAGCGGGGTCTCGTCTGTTTCGGTCTCGTCCTCGTTGGATTCCAACACCTCCTCTTCCCCTTCGCAACCTTTGGGTTCAAGGCGGATTTTCCTAGGCTTGCATTTTTTGGCCTTAAACTTCAGCAACCTCCGACAAACACCAATGTCAGTACGCCTAGAATTTATTCCTACCGGAATTGCACAGAAAGAACAGAGTTCAACACTAATTCAAGCACAAATTAAAGAAAAGTAGCAAGCAAAGGCGCAGAGCCTTACGAGATGTGTTCCACCCATCTAGAAAGACCGCCTTCACACCATCATCTATGCCCTTTAGGGACGCTAATTCAATGAAAAAGAATCAGGCTTGCAGGCTCCGAAAAGGCATTTTGGTCTTAGGAATTAAGGGGTTCTTGACGTTTCGAGCATGAAGGGTAATATGGCCGGCTCTTTGAGGGACAATTTTGTAGGCAAGAAGAAGCTCACCCATGGTCATCTTAAGCCCTCGTTGCGCAGCGAGCTCATCAATACGAGCAAGCGTGCACCAAGTCGTAGGGAGGATTGACAGGGAGAGATTTTCAGAGAACCGATGAAATCTTGGATAAAGTGAGAGAAGGGAAATTTTAAACCTAAGGTAAAGGGGTAATCGAAGAAGCAAACCCAACCTTTGCGAACCCAATCAACCTTTTCGATCGTTAGGGCATGAAATCGGGTTCCTTTGGGGAAACCCCCAAAAGAGACCCACTCAGCGATTTCGTCCCGAGTCATCTCGCAAGGATGGAGATCGGCTTCGCTCAGGGATTGTGAAGAAGTAAAGGGAGACTTTGGGGCCATGACAGCAAGAGAGGATGGAAGAAGGAAACAAAAGAAACAGCGAAGAAGAAGGGATTACCTAGGAAGACCGACAGCGGAAAAACGGAGAAGGAGAAAGGTGAAGATGAAGATGAAGTGAAAGGCAATGATGGAAGAGTGAGAGAATTAAGAGGGGTTTTTACAGAAGGAAATCCCGAGGATCGAGGCCTCCCTAACATCCCATCACATAAATGCACCGTACAAAATTTGAAAATCAAATTTCGGACGCTACATTTAGGGGTATAGTTGGACCCTCTTTTTAGCCAAAGAAGTATCAAGACCTAAGTGATATTTCTTTGCTACTTCTTCAAAGCACGACGAGGATTGCGGCAAAAGGGAAAGTTAGTCGAACAAGATAGAACCGAAGATATAAGATAGATTTCGTCTGATTTGCACCGTTAGGATTAGGATTGGTTAGAATCTTGTTTTATCTTATCTTTTTCATAGGATAGATCGACCTTCAAGGGTGCTATATAGGCAAAATTGTAAACCCTAAGCAAGGTCACGTTTTACACGCATACATTCACACATTCAATACAATACACCGGTTTCTACCTTTTGCTTGTTCTTCGTGGTTTATCTTGATCAGGCCTGATCTAGGTCAAAGTTCCTCTTAGGGAGAATTTTGGCTCAAACAGATTAGGTCCGTAAGATATTAAGAACGACCATCATGCTATTGCTATTATCTTATGGTGTTGCTGTTATTGTAGATGTTGATATGAGCTGTGACATATTAATTACTATGTGGTGATAGAACTGAGTTAGGCACATAGTGTGTGGCCTTGTGTTTGATTATCTCGCATGAGGTATTGTATGTGCTAGGATAACATAGAGATGGAGGTTGTCGGTTTGATATATTGTCCCTTAAAAGGAATGATATGTGACGTTTCACTAATTGAGGTCTTAGTGTTTGAGTCATGACTCTGGTCTTCTCCTGATTTGAAGTGATCATTCGTGCTCTGCACTTGTTAAACTTTGCGTTCTATACGCTTGGGATTCGATCATGAAATTGTTATTTCCCTCTGATCTTGGCCATACTCGGCATCATTCGTGCTTTGCACTTGTTAAACCTTGCGTTTTATATGCTTGGGATTCGATCATGGAATTGTTATTTCCCTTTGATCTTGGCCGTACTCGGCACCATTCTTGCTTTGCACTTGTAGGCGATTATGAAAATTTAGGCGGCTTACGCCTTTTGAATGTAGGCGTTTGACGCCCTGAAAATTTAGGCGGCTTATGCCTTGTGAATGTAGGCGCTCCGCGCCTTGGAAATTTAGGCAGCTTACGCCCTGAGAATGTAGGCGCTCCGCGCCCTGGAAATTTAGGCGGCTTACGCCCTGGGAATGTAGGCGCTCCGCGCCCTGGAAATTTAGGCGGCTTACGCCCTGTGAATGTAGGCGCTCCGCGCCCTGAAAATTTAGGTGGCTTACGTCCTGGGAATGTAGGCGCTTCGTGCCTTGGAAATTTAGGCGGCTTACGCCCTGTGAATGTAGGTGCTTCGCGCCCTGGAAATTTAGGCGGCTTACGCTTTGTTCGAGATCTTCTCTATTGTACATTTCTTATTTTACATAGAGGTTTTAGATCGTCCCGTTTATTTACTGATTTTGATTTTGATTGAGCCGGATCTGGTTGATTTACAAGTGCGTACAGATGGTGCGACGGCCCTAGGCTCTCGAGAGGCCCGTACATGTGGATCACGACGGCATGCTCGGTGGTTTCGCTGGTGTTCGTTTCGCTCAAGGCCGAAGTGGACCAAATCTATAGAGTGCCAGCAAGGAGGACGAGGTCGGCGTGTCGTCGCCGAACAGCACGATCTCCTCGGTGAGCGGGAAGAGGAGCGAGCGGGAGGCCACTTTCGGTGCCGGAGACGACCAGGAGATGGAACGAGCTTGTTCGAGAGGCATCAACGACGAGTTGGACGGAAAGACCTGCCTCTCAAACGAACAGTCTGCTGTCCTCGAAGACAGCTTCGAAGATCACATCACTCTCAATCCCGTAAGTTTTTGTTATGTCAGGTCCTTGTAAATTCGATATGCTTTTCTGCTATCGGTAGGTGGAGATTTTGTGTGCGATTGTGGTTGATTTAAAAAATCATGGACTTTCGCTAGCAGCAAGAACTTTAGGAAGTATGTTGCGTCATTTACTTCCTGCCAGTTTGCCTGATAGTAGCTTGAAGGAAGAGCTCTCATCTATCTCCCAATTGTTTATTCTACAAGTTTATGATTGAACTCGTTTTTTTTGGTATCATATATTGCTAAACTTGATGTTGTTGAATGAATGAACATGTTGCTTTGGTTCTCAATAAAAAAGATTTCGAGTTCTAAATAACCTTATTTCTCAAAGAAAGGTTTGTGTGCCTCCGATTTGGTATTAGTCCATGTTAAATTGAATTCACATCCTCAGAGATTCAGGTTTTTGAAATTATGATTGTTGACTATTTAATTGATGTGGTCCATTTAAGAAAGTTACTTATGGAAACTAATCATATGCTGCTTGATATATACTACCAGTAGCTTTTTTGTTGTACTTGGACACCTTTGCAAAGTTGACAGTTTATGAGAAAATGGGAGCTCCAAAGTTGACGGTTTTGAGATTCACCAAAACAAAGTAGAATGATGGAGACTCTTTTTAGTGGCTGAGTACAGGAACCACTATAGAGTTGTTGACTTCCAGCATATTGATCATAGAGGTGAACAAATTATCAACAGAATTGAAATATATGGATGAACAAACTTACTATAGAGGTGAACAAATTGACAATAAAGTTGAGCAAATTATGCAAAATTCTATTGTTATAAAATATGGATGAGCAATTTGACCATAGAGTTAACAAAATGGGAATAGAGTTGAACAAATATGGATGAACAAATTGGCCATAAAGTTGAACAAATTGGCAATAGAGTTGAGCAAATCTTGATGAACAAATTGACCATTGAGTTGAACAAATAGACAATAGAGTTGAACAAATATTAATGAACAAATTGACCATAGATGTGAACATCTGCCCAAGAGAAACAAATTATACAAAATCCGATTGCTATAAAATGTGGATGAACAAATTGACCATAGAGTTGAACCAACTGGCAATACAATTGAACAAATATGAACGAACAATTTGTCGATAGAGTTGAACAAATTATACAAAGTTCAATTGCTATAGATAGATAAACAAATTGACCATAGAATTGAACAAATTGACAATAGAGTTGAACAAATTGACCATAGAGTTGAACAAATTGGCAATAGAGTTGAACAAATATGGATGATCAAATAGACCATAGAGTTAAACAAATTGGCAATAAAGTTGAACAAATATGGACGAACAAATTGACCATAGAGTTGAATAAATTGGCAATAAAGTTGAACACGTATTGATGAACAAATTGACCATAGAGTTGAACAAATTGACATAGATTTGAACAAATTGACAATAGAGTTGAACAAATATGGATGGACAAATTGACCATAGAGTTGAACAAATTGACCATATGGATGAACAAATTGACTATAGAGTTGAACAAATTGATCATAGAGTTGAACAAATTGGCAATAGAGTTGAACAAATATGAATGAACAAATTGACTATATAGTTGAATAAATTGGCAATAGAGTTGAACACGTATTGATGAATAAATTGACCATAGAGTTAAACAAATTGACCATAGAAATTGACGATAGAGTTGAACAAATATGGATGAACAAATTGATCATAGAGTTGAACAATTTGACAATAGAGTTGAACAAATATGGATGGACAAACTGACCATAGAGTTGAACAAATATTGATGAACATATTGACCATAGAGTTGAACAAATTGGCAATAGAGTTGAACAAATATTGATGAACAAATTGCCAAAGCGAAACAAATTATACGAACCTCGATTGCTATAAAATATAACATAGGTGCACAAATTGACCTTAGAGATGAACAAATGGGCAATAGAGTTGAACAAGTATGAATGAACAAATTAACCATAGAGTTGAACAAATCGGCCATAGAGTTGAAAAAATTCTTGACGCACGCTAGTTTTCCGAAAAATACGCGAAAAAGCCAAAAAAAAAACGAAAAAAGCGAAAAATAAAACGAAAAAACGAAAAAAAGCGAAAAAAACGCGTATAATACGTGAATAATATGCGTATAATACGCGAACAATACGCCCGCTAGTTTTTTGGGCTGTTTTTTCGCGCGTGATCAACGGATGAGATTTGTTCTTATTTCCTACCCTAAGACTCATTCCTACCGGATCCGGACCCTAGTTATTTTGTATTATGTTCGGATTGTTTTGGATATAATATACTCCGTATAATGTACAATCGGGTTCCGGTTCTTTCGGATATCGGGTATAATCAGGTTCTCATTGCTTCGGGTTTCGGATGTAACTCGGTCGATTATATTTGGGTCGGTTTATTAGGGTTTCGGTTTGACACCGGATTGAGCTTTCCGAATGTAATCGGGTTCGGGTCATTCTTAAACTGGTTGTTTACACCTTAAGACCAGATTGGGTCGGATTGAGTCAGTTTCAAATTTCATTTTATAATTTTTTTCTCGGATCTCGTTCGGTTCTCAAATTAGATAATTCAAGTGATTAGTTCGGATCCGATCAGAATTTGCCACCTTAGGATTTCGGCCTTATTGACTTGAAAAGAAAAAAATAGGTAAAAGTTAAAGCTCGAAGGAACTTGAATAAGCCCGACATTTACCGGTGGAAGTGTGGAACTCGAACAAGTTGGAATGGAAACGAAAGCAACTGTGTGTGTGCCTCCAACTCACTTCTCTCCTCTCTCTTTGTGCGTGGCCTTTCAACTTTCACCATTGCCATTTGTCCCCTTATTGTCCTTCAACTTGTTCTTCCTAGAGCGCACTCTCTTTGTCTATCGCCCGCTCAATAAATCAATCGACAGTGCGGGGTTATTTCCGGACAATTGGAGCCTAGGAGCGGCTTCGTTTGTGAGGGGCTTCGAATCGAATCCCTTGGAAGGAATTGAAAATTCGTTCCTTCTAGGGTTTCCTCATTCTTCCAGCCCCTTGCCGACTTAAGCTGCTCCTCGCTGAAAACTTCAGCAGGTAACCCTCTGCCTTCCTCTATCCTTACCACGTCTTAATTTGCTCAGGATGTAATATTCGGTCTCGATGTTAGGATCATGCATAACAACAATTCAACCGATAATTAGAGAACCAGCAGAGGGAATTGGCCATTGGGGTTCCTTTGGGGCCAACAGAATTGAAATAGATGGAGGGAAGGATGGAAAGAGGCAATAAAAATTCGAAAACCAAATGGGCAAGTACCAATAGCTATCTGCAAATGCAGAAGCTTTTTCTTTTTCGTTTGCAGCGCATATTCAAGCTTTGCATGTAGGGCTGTACATTAACCTTGCTTAGTTGCTTTCTTACTTGACATTTCTGGCCTTTCTAACCACCCGTACTTATTGTGACATTGGCTTGTTTACTAGAGATAGCTGTGAAGCTATGCTTAGTGCATTAAGGGTTATACAGTTGCCCAAGATGGAAATGGAAAAGAAATGAATGGTCCATTGTAGTCTCATTCTCTCACGACTCATGATACCTTGACAAAAGTGGAATGGATTTTCTTCCTTTCTGTTTCCATAGTTTTTAACCAAACAAACTCTACGCATTTTATTCCACAGCAGTTATTTTGGTGTCAATAATATTTTGCTTCATGTTTGGAATGAATTTTCAGGTATTTTAGACTGATCTAAGGAGGAGTTTTGGCTGATGGAAGAGCCCGGTCAGCTGAAACGGGCACTCATCGATGCCAGTGCAGGAGCAATCTCTGGTGCCATTTCTCGCACAGTTACCTCCCCTTTGGATGTCATTAAGATCAGGTTTCAGGTTGACAGTTGCCCCTTGGTGCTCTCAAAAGGCTTGCTGCACCTTTTTTTAACATAATAACATTCATTGTCTTAGTCTTATTTGCAGCTGTAGAGATTACTAAACTTGAATCTGAATTTCTTTCTTAGTTTGAATTTGGTAAGAAAAAGTGGCTACAAGAATGTTTCCATCCACCCTTTATATGTAGGGCTAGCATGTACTACTGTAATAATTACTATTTCAATGAACAGACTATCCAAATTTCAACTCACTAATATTTTGTTTCTGTACTATTCGTATTAATGAATAACCTCATATAAATAGCACAACACTTTGTCAGATTAGTTATGCATATTCTGTCTTGTCTTGAGATTGTGCTGCGCATATGCTTATCTGAAACATATTTGCAGGTCCAGCTTGAACCCACTACGTCATGGGCATTGTTAAACAAAAATGTGCTTGGTCCTTCCAAATATACTGGCATGTTACAAGCAACAAAAGATATCTTCAGAGAGGAAGGGTTCCGGGTATGTTTTTTTGGCCTTATATTATCTCTATTTTGTAATTTTGCTGTATGTGAAGCCTCCCTACTTTCATATTACTGATACATATGGGCAAAACGGAAAGAAATCACCATTGTTGCAATATTTGTATTATTCAGTGAACATATAGAGCTTGATGTGTGCATAGTTTTGTATTTTGAACCTTGTTTGTTAACTCTTATCTAATTTGGTTTCTTTGGATTGAGCTTAGCAAAGTATGTGTTTCTTTCATCGCCGTTCTTATGCTCCTAGCTTCTGATATATGCTTGTGGCTTTAGTATATAGAGTATTTTTTAAGCTTTTGATGCAATTCTTGAAGGAATGATGTTCCAAGCTATGGAATTTATTCTGTGCAAGTGTGCATTGCCTTCTTCTGTACCTTTTCTGCTAATCCCTTTGTTTTCATTCTTTGGAGGCTACCTTTTCCTGGCATTCAGTCTTGAGGGCGTCATTTCCTTTATTACTTTTGCAACTTTAAGTCTTTTTACCAACTACAGGGTTTTTGGCGTGGTAATGTCCCTGCTCTTCTAATGGTTGTGCCTTACACATCCATACAGTTCACTGTTCTGCACAAGTTCAAGACATATGTTGCTGGCTCTTCCAAGGCAGGTATATGTTATGATATAAAGCTAAGCTGAATTTTAATCTCTTTTTAAGGATATCCTGCCATTAACAGTTTAAAGTGAAATCTGATTCCTGACTTTGTATTGATTTGTTGCTGCTAGTAGATTTTCTCTATCACACTATTGTTAGTTGCAACCGTGATAAGTTTCATCTTGAGAATATGTATTCTGTTGGAAGTTCTTGTGGAATTAATTATCAATACATGGGAAGAAGAAGAGTGACACCATAATCTTTCTCTTGTTTTTGCTATTCTTTCGGGATGATTTCTATTTTGTCGACTGTCAATTATCTTTAATGTTCTGTGGAGGACTGCGTCCGTTTGGGCCCTAATATGTCTGATGCTGGAGTTTGTCATTAGCAGGATCTCAGGTTTTGCAGCTACTATGGATCTTATCAATTGGGTTATGTCTACGTAAATATTGCTTGATTGTAATGTAATATAACTGCTGTAATTCTATTATACCAATGCTGTCTACTAGAACTATGAAACTATTGTAGAACTTTACAAAAGACGAAAATGGTAATGTGAAGTTCTGTCATTTCTTGTGGGTGCTGTCATAGTTTTCCTTCTTGTTTCACAATGTCTTACATTTTTAACCTGTCACTTATATATTGACAGATGATCATATCCATTTGAGCCCATACTTGTCATATGTAAGTGGGGCATTAGCGGGATGCACAGCTACTATTGGGTCATATCCGTTTGATCTGATAAGAACTGTACTAGCTTCACAAGGTGAACCTAAGGTGATAAGTCAATGTTCTGTATTTGAACATCTGACCAGTTTAAGTGAATGTTTATCATATCAACAACACCCGTTCAAAGCTTGTACAAGCCATAGATTGCATAGAAATATTTATATTTGATTAATAGACTTTCCTACATTTGCAGGTGTATCCCAACATGAGGTCTGCATTTGTTAGTATCTTTAAGATGCGTGGTTTGAAAGGGCTGTATGCTGGTTTGTCGCCTACTTTGATAGAAATCGTCCCCTATGCTGGTCTTCAGTTTGGCACTTATGATACCTTCAAGCGCTGGATGATGGTAATAAAATGTTTTTGGCTAGCAATGCTTTGGTTGGATTTTACTGTTGGAACACATATCTTCCCAGATTTGTTTTTACTGGTATTGCTAATGTGATGATTTATTTAATTTATGAAACTTTGGATGTCTGATGTTATTATTTAATATCAGCCAAACTTTCACTTCTCTACACTTCAAATTGTAATAGTTTAGTTGGTGATCTTACTAGGGATGGAACCAGATGAAGACTCCTGACACTAGTGTTGGTACAGACAGTATCTCAAGCTTCCAGCTTTTTCTTTGTGGATTAGCTGCTGGTACCTCTGCGAAAGCTGTCTGTCATCCTCTAGATGTGGTGAAGAAGAGGTTTCAGGTTTGCGTTAAAACTTCTCTTAAAAGTGATCTGATGAAAGTTCTATAATCCGAATGCGATTGGATGGGGTTTCCATTTTTATGTTCAGGTTGAGGGTCTTGAAAGGCATCCAAGGTACGGGGCTAGAGTGGAGCTTATTACGAACCGGAACATGGTTGAAGCCCTGGGTATTATACTGAAGAAGGAAGGATGGGCTGGTCTATACAAGGGGATTGTGCCTTCAATTGTGAAAGCTGCACCCGCAGGTGCTGTAACTTTCGTTGCTTATGAAGCTACATCAGAATGGTTAGAATCCATTTTCACTTGAAGCTGCTAAAGTCTTTAAATGGTTTGCCCCCTCAGTTGTAGTTTTGCTGTCACTGATTTTTATCCCCTCCCATTTGCATACTAGAGGACCCTGAAAAATCATTCAAGGGGTTCTGCTAGACCTTTCTTGGTGTAAGTAACCGGTGATTGATATGTTAGTTACCCGAGGGAAATTGGGTGAAAAAAGGTGAGAATTTAGGCATAGTGAGTGCGCACAGAGTAGGTGGTAAGTTCTATCCATTCACTTGCACTGACTGGTGAATAAAAGATAATAGGATTTGATGTTATGCTAGTACACCCAGGAAGTGACTCCATCAATTAGAATGTGCCATGAAAGAAATGTATGTATTTGTTTGATGATCAAATGAATTGCGTAAGTGAAGTACTCCATCAATTACGTAGAACAAATAGCAAGTGAGAACCCGAAGCTGAGGCGAAAGAACGCTGTCTCGCAGCTTTGGAACTGGTTTGAGTATGCAGATTGGTCATGGTGCTTTATTTTGTTGGCTTGTGAAGGACTGATAAAAAGTCTTTGAAGCTTCTTTTGTCTTATCATGATATGGCCATATTCACAACACTTGCTCCGGTGAATATCTAGAAGCCGGTTTTATTAACCATTGAATTCCTCCAAGCTCTCTGTCTCATTTCTGGAATGTATTGGACTTGTAGGGTAGGGTCCATAAGTGAAAATGCCACTTAGCTACCATGTCACCAAATCCTTAATAATGCTTGGGGTTATGTCTTTTACTTTAGGTGGTAGAAAGTATGTATTTTTCAGCGAAAAAACAAAAAGAGTATCGTATATATTTTGAGACGAAGAACGGTAAGTGGGTTGTGGGTAAATTGTAATGGGGGGTTGTGGGTAAATTGTAATGGGGGGATGGGTTTCGAGACGAAGAACGGTAAGTGGGCTGTGGGTAAATTGTAATGGGGTGGATGGGTTATAAGAGAAAATAATGTGGTAAATGGAGAGAAAATAATGTGGTAAATGGGTCATAAGAGAAAATAATGTGATAATTAGTCGTTTTTCTGAATTTACCCTCAGTCAAAAAAAAAAAAAAATTACGCGCATGCCACTGCATATCCTGTCACCGCCCCCAATTTTCACTCGTATCTTGTCATCGCCCATTCTATCATAGCTCATCCTGTCACCACCCCCTAATTTTCGTCCATTATCCATCCTATCATAGCTTATTTTTTCGTCCTCTTGTCATTGCTTAAATTGTGGTTAAATCTTATCATTGTTCATATTTTATCACCTGTTATAATATCACCGAATTTGTCATAACCCTTGTCGTCGGTTAAATTGTTGTCAAATCTTGTCATAAGACTTGTCACCATGTACACCAATTTATCACCATATACCAACATGTCATCGTCTACAAAATCTTGTCACCATACACAAAAAACTTATTATCAAAAATTATAATTGAGCCACGCGGGATTTGAACCCACATTACCGTGCATTAAGCGCGTTGCTCTACCATTTGAACTAATAGGCCATAATTAAAATTAATACTCCCTCTGTCCCGAAATGTTCTTCCCATGCCACTGTACACACGTTTTTTAAGGGAGGAAAAAGTGGATTTTTTGGTTGCAGTTGTGTCAGAAGGTGTGATCATTAATTTGGGTTAATTTTTTTGAATTGGGGATTATGGCGCCAGAAAACAACGGAAAAACACCAAACATTAACTTTACAAATTCAGCAACCAATAGGAAGTGGCCTTTCAAACCACACGGATCCCCCCTGCCCCCTCCCTTACATTAAAGTCCTTACATGAGCAGAATTACAGTCAGTCCCTTACAAACATTCCATTTGCCTCCATTGATGCACAAAACAAAGATAAACAGTGAAAAAAAACAGAGCATTTACTTTCAGATCACACAGAAAAGGTAAAGGGGGAGAAAGTCTGCATCATTGCCTTGTTGTGTTGGCCTCAACATTAAACTTAAATGAAGACCCTTTTCAAGAGGAATATACTCACAGCTCCCAGCATGGTCCCCACAGCTTTGATCTTAAGTGGACGTGGGGGATGAAGAAGGAGATGCAGAGGCATCTCAGGAAAGTGAACAAGCAGGTGGGGACCAAGCAGAAGAAGCAGAAGGGAATAACACAGCAACACATTTACCTCATCAGCGTTTCACAACAAGGCTCAGCAGTGAGAGAAAAATGCAAATAATGATGAGACTCTTGCACATAGCAAAAGGGGGATATCTACCACCAAACAGCATTAAACTACTGGCCAGTGAGTTCAACCTGTCAAGGAAAACCATAGGTAAGTTATGGAAGACAGCAAAGGGCTCAGAGAATGGCCTTCATATGCCAAATGTGACTACAAAGTACACCAACTGTGGGAGAAAGAGGATTCAGGTGGCTGCTACACAAATCACAGATCTCAATATGGGGGAAAGATCATGCATACGTGATTTAGCAAGCAAGCTGGAAATCTCAAAGAGCACAGTGCACAGAATGATCAAGAGAAAGTCAATAAGGGCACACACAAACCCACTGCATCCAGGCTTGAAGCCAGCAAACATGAAGACAAGGTTGGAATGGATCTTAAGTCTACTTCAAGGCAGTGATGCACAGAGCAAGCAACAATATTACAACATGTATGATTTCATACACATAGATGAAAAATGGTTTCATCTTAGCAAGAAAACACAAAGGGTGTATCTAGCAGCCAATGAAAGGGGGAAGTACAGGGCAGCATCATCAAGCAAATTAATTCCAAAAGTAATGTTTACAGCTGCTGTAGCAAGGCCTAGATTCAATTCAGAGGGGGATTGCACTTTTGATGGGAAAATAGGAATTTTTCCCTTTACATATCAAGAAGCAGCCAAGAGAAAATCAAAGAACAGAGACAAGGGGACTCTAGTCACAAAGCTGGTTGAATCAGTGAACAAAACAGTAACAAGGAGGATGCTCATTGACCAGATAGTGCCAGCAATCAAGGAGAAATGGCCACAGCAAGAAGGTCACAAGGTAATATTCATACAATAGGACAATGCTAAGGCACACATCACTCAAGAAGATGAAGAATGACAGCAAGTATACAGACAGGATGATTTTACTTTCATTCTAATTCAACAGCCCCCCAACAGCCCAGATTTAAACATACTAGACCTTGGCTTTTTTAGAAGCATTCAATCACTCATGCCCAAGAAGATGCCAAAGGATATTGATCACATGTTGGATGCAGTTCATGAAGCATTTTATGAGCTTGACCCAACTACTTTGGGAAATGTATGGCATTCTTTGCAATATGTAATGAATGAGGTGTTAATTGCAAAAGGTAGCAATGATTATGATGTGCCACATGTGAACAAGAGAAGATTGGCAAGTCAAGGCAATCTACCTATACAAGTTCAAGCACCAAACTGGGCAGTTTGTCAAGCATGGGATATTGTTCATGGGGATGCAAATGCTTTGGATACAGAACAAGCAACTCAGGATGCAAGGGGAGACACACAAGCAACTCAAAATGCAGGGGGAGACACACAAGCAACTCAGGATGCAAGGGAGGAAACACAAGCAACTCAGGGAGAATATGAAGATGAAGATAATAACCATGAAGTTTATGATGAAGACATGTAAGTATATATAGGGGGATATTGAACAGTTTACAACTTTTGTGTAGTGCACTAGTAGTTTTTGGTGGGGGGAAACTTTTAGCCAGTTTAAAACTTTTGTTGAAGTGCACCAGTTTTTGTAAGATGCAAGATCCTCTTGGAACTTATTTAAAAAGTGGTTGCTCTCAGGATCCCCCTTATCATCACAGATGCAGCCTCAACCCCAAAACTTGAGCACCCAATGGCCTCCAAAGCCCCAATTAGGGGCGGTGGCCTAGTGAATGTGAAGTTCAGAGGCTTGAAATGAGACTGGATCTCAGCTCAGTAAGATAGGTCTCATCATTGAGCAAAAAAAAAGAAAAATAAATCTCAAAATCCCCCTTAGCATCATTGATGCAAACTCAACCCAAAACCATCAACTAACAAACTGCCTCCAAAGCCACAAATAAGGGCGGTGGCCATATGCTAGTTAAGGTAAGAGGCTTGTAAGAGTTGACATCTCAGGCATAAAAGAGATCATCATAGATTAAAAGGAAAAAAAACAGTTTTAAAATCAAAACAAATTCCTTATTGAGGTTAGCTACTTTCATTAGGTAAAAATGGTGTCAGTGAGTCCCAATTCAACCAAGTCATTGAGCTGACCCAAATTTGGGTCAGCTCAATGTTCAGGACTTGGTTGAATTGAGACTCACTCACACCATCCCTACATCACAGATTTTTCAAAGCATGAAGAAGTACTCATGAAGCACTACAGACATGAAGCATTCAATACAAAACCATGAATCAGTTTTAAAAATATACAAAGCCATGAAACAGTTTTAAAGTCATGAGTGATCACTTCATACAGCAACTCATGAATCAAAATTAAGTAGAAATAGAAGCATACAGAATTAAAATTCAAGAAAATAAAACATTTTTATTCATGCATTTATATTTCAAATGAAAGACAAATATGCAAAAGAACTCATGAATGACAACTAAGTACAAAAACAAGCATACAAACATGCACATGTTAAAGCACTACAGCTCTTTGCT
Organism: Polygonum aviculare; assembly: GCA_934048045.1. Lineage (NCBI taxonomy): Eukaryota > Viridiplantae > Streptophyta > Magnoliopsida > Caryophyllales > Polygonaceae > Polygonum > Polygonum aviculare. The sequence goes on along the minus strand of OW204025.1, from coordinate 11,279,848 downwards.
CTGAGCTATGAGAGTCTCAGAGTAAGAGTAACACAGAAATCTCTTTGCAGAGATAATGTAAGATTCGACAGTGGTTGTTTTAGCACATGCTAATCACCAAATCTGTGCATGAATCTACAAGCAAGTATACAGGCTAATCACAACTAACATAAGGCCACACAAAATCACACAAACTTTCTCAAATAATTACAGTGATGCATACAGGTTTATTGAGTCAACACTGACATGTACAAGTACTTCAGTAAGCATACAACTAGTCATGAATCCACACAGATATGAAATGAAATTCAGGAATGAACATTGACTTGACACAGAATCATACAAACATGCCCAAATACTCACATTCATGCATACATGTTTTGTTTATCAACACAGATATCAAAATAAAGCCAGTTCAAACAACATCATGTTCACACAGAAGGATTAAACACAACATCAACAACATCAAGTTTAGTTCAGGGGGATACACATCAACACAACATCAACAACCAGGATCTGAAATCAGGGGGATACACATCATCAATAGCCACGATCTCAGTTCAGGGGATACACAACATCAACATGGCAGCATTCCAACATTCCAGAAAATTTAGAGACACGCAAGCATACAACCATGCGAAAACAGAGAATCACAAGACCACAAATCTCATCAAAAATCAACATCAGTTCATGGATTTTTTGGATCAAGAAGACATCAAACACCAACAAGAAAAGGACGCACGCATCTCAGTAAACATGAACATAACCCAAGACAGAATCACAAACAAAAGGAGGCATGCATGAAAAGAACAAGGGGGACTTAGCTAGGATTCCTCTTCGGAATCGGGGACAACGAGGCCGTCCTGATATTCGGGGGATGAGGACGCCTCTTGCAGCCCCTCCTTCCCATCCGGCGCAGGTTCAAGAGCCTCCAAAGCCATCTCAGCGGCGGCCTTCTCAGCAGCGGCCTCCTCAGCGTCGGCCTCCTCAGCGACGGCCTTCTCAGCGGCGGCCTTATTTTTGGCCCTCAACCAATTGAGCACAGGGGTCTCAAAGCGGCGGGGGCTATAGGTGTGGTTCCCACCGCAACTCCCCTCGCACTCCGGATGCATGGAACAAACACTGTCGTCGGATTCTTGTGAGAAATCCGAGCTATCGTCCCCAAAGTCGCTCTCCCCGAACTCATGGCTCTGATCAATGGGACCGTCGTGTGCCATCTCCAAAGAACAAGGCCAACCCCGCAAGCAAGCGACAGATCTAGGGTTTAGGGGGATAGATCTTGTGAGATTCAAGCTTATCTCGAGGGTTAATTAGGAGAAGATGAAGGATTGATGAAGAGATATCGGCACAAAGCAACGAAGCAAAGGGAGGAGTCGAGAGAGTTCTCAGAGGGAGAGAGATTGAGAGCGGCGCAAGGGTACACAAGAATGGGGGCGTGAGTCTCTCATTTTAGGGTTAGGGGTTTTATTCAGGGGAAGCATCCAGCTAATGGATCAACGCCATGGGCTAGCCCAATTTCAAAGCTTAAACATGTTTAAAGGCCCAATGTCACACTTAATCCCACATTAACACCACTTATTTGCTTAATTTCAATTTTAAGCGTAAGCTTTATTTTTTGTAATGTTAAATTGTTGTGAATTTTTATGTAAAGAAGATAATGAATAGTGTTTTAATGGAGGTTTTTAGGTGAAATGTAGTGGGTAAAAAGTTGATGGTGATAGGAGGAAAGAGAAATAAAGATGATGAAAAAGTTGATTGATTAGGTAAAAAAGTGATAAAGTGTGGTGGATAAAAATAGAAAGTAGGGGGGATGGGAACAACATTTTGGGACGGAAAAACCGGGATGGGAAGAACATTATGGGACGGAGGGAGTATATGAATAGATGAACCACAACCCGTAAACAAAGAACCAGTCACCAACAAAGCCTATAAACACAAAACTTGTGACCGTCAAAACCCATAAACAAAAAAACTTGTCATCGATAAAACCCATAAACAAAAAAACTTGTCTTGGATAAAACCTATACACAAAAAACCTGTCATCGACAAAGCCCATAAAACACAAAACCTGTCATCGACATAGCCCATACACAAAATTCGAACGAAATCATGTCAAAACATCAATCACCATCTAATTCACACCGCAAATTTGAGAAAAAGATAGTTACTTGAACGAAATCGTTTCAAAACATTTAGATCTAGAAATTCCATATCTAAATCTAGAATTTTTAGATGTAGATCTAGATCGAGAAATTGTAGATCTAGATCTACAATATGAATTTCCTCAGATCTAGATCTAGATCTCCAAGATTACATGGATTTCAAACGAATATCCTCATCAATATCAAACGCAAAAACGCAAAAACCCTAAAAATTTAGAAATCCCAAAAAAAACGAAATTATTACTAACCTCTAGTTCTGGAGAGAAGATAGAGGCGACAGACTTCTAAAACAGAACGAGAGATGTCCAACGATGCCAACGGAGGTTGCGAAAGATCTTCAATGATAGTTTTCGGCTTCGTAAGGGAGAGAGGAAGAGACGAGAGAGAGAGAGAGAGAGAGAGAGAGAGAGAGAGAGAGAGAGAGAGAGAGAGAGTGAAAATGGAAAAGTGGAATAGACGGGGCTTTTATACCGCATGCTTACCACATTTATGTTTGGCAGAGACTTGAGGTGCATGGGGGCTTTTGATGTGAAAATATTTGGAGGAAACAATGAGGCACTTGTCATGTCATGTGAGTTGGAAATCGATTCTGAATCCAAATTTGTGCTCCTTTCTCTATTGAGATTGTTGATGAATTTTAACTCTAATTGCTTCTTTCAGTATGAAATTCGAATGTTTAATTTTAAAAAAAACACAGAGATTTCAGGTGGTACCCTCTAGTTTAAGATAATTTTGCATGGTACCAAGCCAATTTAAATTTTTGTGTGGTGCCCCTCACATTTAAACAAATTTTGCCCCATGCCCACCTTGTTAATTGAAGTTAAATTTTGTTTTTCGTGTTTTGCTTTTGGATAAAAACATAAATATTTAATGTTTTTATCCAAAAACAAAAAAAATAAATAAATAAACAATCATTATTTTAAAACAAAAAAGATTTAAAAGTTATCATTATGTTTTTATCATTATTTTAAAACTAAAATTTATGTTTTTATCCAATAAAACAAAATTATTATTAATTTTATAACAAAAAAGAGTGAAAAGTTATCATTATGTTTGTATCATTATTTTAAAGCTAAAACTTTGAAGAAAAGAGCTGATAAGAAAGAGTTAAAAGTAATCATTATTTTTTAAAATTAAAATTTATGTTTTGATCCAAAAGCATAAACAAAAAAAATTAAACTTTCAGTTAACATAATGATAACAAAAAAAACAAAATTATCATTGGAGAAAAGAATTGATAAGAAAGAGTGAAAATTTATCATTATTTTAAAGCCAAATTTTATGTTTTTATCCAAAAACAAAAACAAAAACAAATGAAAAACAAATTTTGAACTTTCAAGAGGGTATGGGGCAAAATTTGTGTAAATGTGAGGGGCACCACGTAAAAAATTTAAACTAGTTGGATACCATGCAAAATCGTCTTAAACTAAAGGGTACTATGCGAAATTCCCGTTCAAAATTTTTATTTTCCTTCATCGTGCCTCTCTCTCTCTCTCTCTCTCTCTCTCTCTCTCTCTCTCTCTCTCTCTCTCTCTCTCTCTCTCTCTCTCTCTCTCTCTCTCTCTCTCTCTCTCTCTCTCTCTCTCTCTCTCTCGTATTCCTCGATGATCAGCCCAATTCCTGATTCCAACTCTAAATATGCTTTCAACGTGGGAAAATGATTAACCACGACCGTCCCACATTGGTTCGTGAGAAGCTGAATCCAATTTGGGGATTTTCTTAACCATTTCTGGAGAATTAAGGGAAAACCTTGTATATATAGTAGTTTAAAATTATAATTTAAATGACACGTATCAATTTCACGTTAAATCACACTATCAATTTTTAAACTAATTTGATTTTTTGAAATTTAATTGTAAACCTCATATATATAAAATATGAAAAACTAAACTATTTAATTTATTAAGGTTTTCTTAAAGATATAATTAATCTTATTCTAACTATATACTAAAACAAAGATTAAAATAATAAACGTATTAACTTTATGTTGAACCACACCTTCCATTTTTAATAAAAGAAGATAATTGATTGAAATTTGATTGTAGACCCCATATATATCTCTCAACTAGAAAAAAATATCATTGAAATTCTTTTTATCAGATTTTTTTAAAAACATAATCAATCTTTTCATAACTATATCACAACTATAATTAATCTTCTATATACTAAATTAAATATCAAAACAATGTTTTTAATATAAAATAGCACATATTGGTTGAAGTTTAATTGTCTTACTTTTTAATAGTTAAAATTATACTCCCACATATTTTTTATATGCATATAATTTGGATTTGGAATTATTTTACCAAACCCGTATCATATATAAAACAATTACAAACTAATGTAATTTATTGATAAAACAATTATCCAATCCTCATACAAAGAATATACTTCTAGAGAACTTTGTTAGGCTAAAAAATTATTTAGCAAAAAGAATATATCATTAAAATAAATCTCATTGAAACAAATTAGATAAAATAATACAATAATTAATATCTATTTATTTATTGGATAAATTTATACAAAATCTAAAATAATTTTCTTAGTTAAATCAAAACTGTACGTTGAAAGCACATACACTACTACTAATTTTTTATAAAAGGAGAAGGGTAAAATGATAACGGAAGGTCGACTATCACCTTGACTCGAGAAACTTGTGTTGGCGCCTTACCTGTTAAGATTTGAAGTCGACAATCACCTTGACTCGAGAACTTAAATGATGATGGAAGGTCAAGCTAATGACCTTAAACAAGCGTTGGATGGGCGGCAATGTATGTTTTCTTTCTTTAAAAACAATTCAAGTTTTGTTCAGGTCTAACAACAGACACTAGACCTAGTTCCGTGTCCAGTCCAGAACTCGACCAAGTTCTAAGTTGTGTTCTGACGCCACACTCTAACACGGGCAAAAACTCAGTCGAGTTTTGGCCCGAATTACGGCCGAGTCCCGAACGATTAATTTTTTTTTCTATTTCTTCTATTTTTGTTTTTTTTCCCTTTCTCCTTCCCTTCTCTGCCTGCTCGCCCGCATTCTCTCCTATTCCCGAAGACGGGAAATATGCATCTGAATATCTCGGGAATGATTCCAACATCGCCATTAGCTAGGTTGTGAGGATATATGTATAAAAGCACTTAAGGATAATCTCTTAATGGTTGGGAATCTATTGTTTATGATCAATAAGTATATTAAATTAGATCATACATTCCAGTTCTTATGATTCTCTCAACTCTATACTTCGAACGATATATGAGGAATTCGACATCGGATGACACAATTCTACTATTGCATTATGGTGGTCACATTTCTACTCTTGCCTTAGGAGGAATTTGACATCGGACCACAATTGATAAATAGAAAAGAGAGAAAAAGAGGTGGAGTGGTTGACTATATATTATAGTTGTCTTGAGCATGAAGCTTCTATAGAAGTTCTTGCGGCGCCCTCTATGGGACTTGGCTCCACCTCTTCTTGATAATTTCTATCATAATAGGAAATGTAGAGGAGAAGCAAACTCAATGTCCTAAAATGGCGTTTCTAGAAGTAATGTAATCCTTAAAAATATAGAAGTAGAATCCATCATGAAAAAATAAGAATTATGTGAAGAATATTGTGAAAATAAGAATCCTGTGAAGATACAAAACATAGAAAATCCGTAAAATATTATAATGTTGTTTTTCACCTCTGAAACGACTTTAAACGCCAATATCGAACTGTAATGCGGATTCTCTATGCGAAAAAAGTATAATAATAGTCAATCCGATATGGGACGATAGATTTCTGTTGCATTTTTGGTTTCATGAATCAGAGTTTGAAACAATTAAAGCAAATTGAAAACTGGATCACATCATATTATCTGAGTCAGTTACCAACGTGTGATGACAAGCTCTATATTCATACCTATTAGGATCCCTCCTTAATTGGAGTAAATTAATCAAATTAGTCCATGATCATAAGCCCAATCCAAAGAGAAGTCTAAAGTTTGTGGGTAGATTAATGAATAATCTAGAAGTATGTAACTAGAGGGGTAAATAAGATATTTTTATGGGGCATTCTAGAATTCAGGAGAAAGTTTGCAAATGAAAAAGCAAAAGAAAATTCTAGATTAGAATTATTCTAGATTAGGGTTTAATGAAGGGTGAGTGACACCTCTCACCTATAAATACATGTAATGTGTAGCATTTTGGGTCATAGAGCAAGTGAAGATCAAAGTGAGAGTCTTAGTGTGTGATTGTGCCCACAAAAAATACTAAGTTTTGTAAAATCTCTTTCCACATAAGTATAAAGCTTAGTGTTTGTAACTAGTTATCCACTTCCCATATTAATCCGACAAAGAGGGAAAAGTCAGGTTTTCCCAACAGTGGTATCAAAGTCAGGTTCGTTCTTCGTCAACAATAGCTCCTCCGATTCAAGATGACGGCCATTGCTACACAAGACGGTGAGATGTTCAAGCTCACGGAGGACAACTACTCACATTGGAGGACGATGATGGAAGACCACATGTATTGCAAGGATTTGCAAGAGCCCATCATCACCAAGACCAAGCCGTAAGGAAAGAGTACTAAGGAGTGGGATCTCCTAAACAGGAAGACGGTCGCAATGATCCGTAAGTACATCGATGAATCTTTATTTGAGCATGTTGTTGATTATACAAATGCTTTTGAATTATGGAAAAAGCTTGATTCCCTAATTCAAAAGAAAAAGCGTTGTAACAAAGCCCTCTCAATGCGACGGTTGGTATAGATGGAGTATAAGGATGGGCAAAGCATGATTGAGCACTTGAATAATTTCAAGGGGTTCGTCAGCTAAAAAGGGATGAGATGAAGGTCGAAGACGAAATGCAAGCCCTTATACTTCTAAGTTCCCTTCCAGAGAGTTGGGACACATTGGTGGTTACTCTAAGTAACTCTGCACCAGATGGGAAGCTTACCATGGACACCGTCAGTGATAGCCTTCTAAACGAAGAAGCCAGGAGGAAGGAATGAGGTCAGAATGCTCAGTCAAAGGCGAACGTCGTTCGCAATCGAGGTAGAGACGAGACAAGTGGGTGCAGCAAAACCCGAGGCTGAGATCAATCTCGAGGATGATCCAAGTCATGCTCAAGGGTTACTTGCTACTACTGTGGCAACTCTGGCCACATCCAATCATATTGCCAAAACCTTACGAGGGATCAAAGGGCTGGCAACATCAAACCTGACCAGTTCAATCCGATGAAGAAGCAAGGCGAGAAGAGTACTAGTGCCGTGGCAGACGAAGATGAGAACGTCTACCTCATAGGGGAAGAAAACTTCTTAAACATTGCCTCTAATGATAGCTCTTGGATCGTCGACTCCGGTGCTTCCTTCCATGTAGGGTTGTTCATGAACCGACTAAAACCGATGATTTTAGCCGAACCGACCCGAACCGAACCGAAATCGAAAAGATTTGGTTCAGTTTTCGGTCCACTAATCTCAGAAATATCAATTTCAGTTCTTTTCGGTCTATTATCGGTTCGGTTCGGTTTAAACCGAATTAAATTAAAAAAAATCATTTTTATATATGTTAGATTGTTAGTGGGCTGTGGGCTGCTTTCTAGTCCATGACCCATTCTTTAGTTCACTAATGATGACTGACGGTAATTTAGTGAAAATCTAAGTTACACACAGCAGCAACAATCCAACCGAATTGCCCTGCCTCTCTCTCGTTGAATCGCCATTCGCCGCCTTCGCCCTCTCGCTGAACGCCCTATAGCCGCCGGCGTTCACGCGGGTCGCCGACCGCCGTCAAGAGCGGAACCTCGAGGAGTCGAGGGAGTCGACTGGAGTGGTCCCTCGAGTCGGAGTCGATTGGCCCTAATCTCCTCGAAGATGCTCGGCGAAGCCATGGCTAGCACCATCGGTCGAAGAATTGACGCCCTGGTGTTGAATCGCCATTCTCAATTCTTGCTGATTCACGTTCTTTGCCTTCCAATCTCCTCGGACCTTGATCGGTCCGGGATCGGAGGTCTCACAATTTAAATTTATAAAACCGAACCTCAAAATTGTAGTAAAGAGGTAGGGTGTCGAACACACGGGAGTTCGTGTGTCGAGTGTACCCGGAAGCACTTAAGAAGGGATGAAAACAAGGTAAAAACAAAGGAAAAGCAAAGGGAAATCACCTCGGACCGACACAGGTCACTTCGGTCCGAGGGTGGATCGAGGTCAATTTGGCCGGGACCGACGTTGATGCAAGTCGGGCCCGAGGTACTGGGAACTTCGATTTAGCAAACTTGGTAGATCGGTCTTGGGTTTTTGGGTTCCACACCTAGCTAAACTTGGATATTCTTCCCCAACTCAACCAATAAGAGCTTGATCTTAGTGAGATCGAGGTTGATCACCCCAAATCTCTCCAATCTACACTTCGACCCAAGGGAGTTTTCACTCTCCTTCGATGTTAGGTCTAGCAATTGGGATCGAGATGGCTTTCGCTTTTACTCTTACCAATCACAAGCCCTAAGCCCCTTGTTTTCACAAGAGAATTGAAGCTTAGTGTAGAGAGGATTCACAAATCAAGCAATCAAGGCTATGGAATTGGGGTTTTCTACCCAAATCTAACTAAGGGCTTCCCCCATAGCCCAAGACTATGGAATCTACTCCATCAAGTAAGAGAGAAACGAAATCAAAAGGGTAATCAAACAAATCTCAATCATCATCATCAAATCAAGCTCCAATTTCATTCAAAACCAAAGTGTCTACAAAATCCAAGCTCCAATTCTACTAAATCAAGGGAAATTAAAGTACAAAACTCACTAGACCTCTCTCTTCTCCCACGATCTCCTCTTCTCTTCCTTCCTCCTTCTTCTCCTTGCCCTCCAAATCTTCCAAAGAGCCTTTAGAGAGTGATTTGGTTGTGATCTATCCTAATCCTTCCTAAGTTCTCCCCCTTTTAGTGCTCTCACATCACCTCTATTAAAGTACAAAACTCACTAGACCTCTCTCTTCTCCCACGATCTCCTCTTCTCTTCCTTCCTCCTTCTTCTCCTTGCCCTCCAAATCTTCCAAAGAGCCTTTAGAGAGTGATTTGGTTGTGATCTATCCTAATCCTTCCTAAGTTCTCCCCCTTTTAGTGCTCTCACATCACCTCTATTTATAGCCTTCTAAGGATTGGGGACCAAGGAATCCCAATTTAGAAAGGGGCAAATGTGGAAAGTTACTAAAAATATGCCTTGGGGAGCAATCAACAAATTGCCGACTTAGGACCGACACGGAGGGACATCGGGCCCGACGTTGCTCAACCTCGGTCCTGTGCGCTGGGTGCTCGATCTCGGGCCCGACGTGGTGTACATCGATCTTGGGCCTCGATCCTTGCCTTCTTCCTTGGTTTCCTTTAGCTCCTCTTCATCCTTAGCTTGGCTCTTGCACTCCTTGATTTGGCTCCTTCCTTAGCTTCTCGAAATCGCTCTCATTCTTGCCATTTTACCTACAAAAACACATAAATTCGCATAGTCTCCGACTCTTGAAGAAAACCGGGAACTAGGCTAAAAAGGGAACGAAACTACAAAGAAGAGAATGAAAAACACATATTTACAAAGGAAATTAACCACTAAAACACCACCAAAACGAGAGACATCAGACCTCAGAAAACAAAGTGTTTACCTCTGTCATGGTTGATGAAATTGGATCTTCGCCATTCTCGGTTTGTTTCGGTTTGCATGTAAACCGAACCATCACAAGCCGAAACCGAACCGAACGGAACCGAAAAGATTCGGTTTGGTTTTCGGTTCACATATTTCAGAAATATCGGTTTCGGTTAGGTTCGGTTTTGGTCGGTTCAGTTCGGTTTCCAACCGATGAACAACCCTACTTCCATGTCACCCCACATGAGAGTTTCTTCTCATCCTACCAAAGTGGCGAATTTGGTAACGTCCAAATGGGAAATCAATGTAGGAGTAAGATTGTCGGTAAGGGAGACGTTACCTTGACATCAAACACCAGATGCAAGCTCGTCCTTAAGGAGGTAAGACATGTCCCTGATATGAACCTTAATCTCATATCAACTGGAAAGTTGGATGATGTCGGTCTCGCGAATCACTTTGGAGATGGCAATAGGACACTCACCAAAGGAAGCTTGGTCATGGCTCATAGAACAAAGGAGGGGTCGTTGTATGTTCAGGATCGACCCTTAAGGGGTCGAGATCGACCCATTTGAGCGAGAAGTGAACACATCAGGAGCTGACATGGAGCAAAGGTCCACACCGGGGAAGTGAACACATCAGGAGCTGACATGGAGCTATGACACAGAAGCCTTGGGCATATGAGCGAGAAGGGTCTTCAAATCCTTGCTCGTAAGCAACTCCTCCCAAATTTGCAACATTCTTGAACCATGTGCTGATTTTGTGGTTGGAAAACAGCATAGAGTTTCATTTCAAAGATCTTCATAACATAGGAGAATAAAGCATACACTTGATCTCGTGCACACCGATGTATGCTCTATCTCCGAAAAATCCCTTGGTAGTGCATCGTATTTTGTCACCTTCATAGATGACCACTGAAGGAAGGTTTGGGTAAACATGCTAAAATCCAAGGACCATGTCCTTGAAGCATTCAAGGAGTTCGTTGTCCGAGTAGAGCGTGAGACGAGTAAGACGCTTAAGAGTGTGCGATCAAACAACGGTGGTGAGTATCAAGGTCCTTTCGAAGCTTTTTGCAAAGCTCATGGGATTAGGTTGGAGAAGACACCGCCTAAATACGCCACAAATAAACGGGCTAGCTGAGAGAATGAATATATCGAACGATTGAAGAAAGAGTTCGATGTATGCTCTCTCGTGGCAAACTACCCAAGTCGTTCTGGGGAGAAGGTGTGATGACAGCGGTTGACGTCATCAATCTCACACCATTTGTTCCTCTAGAAGGAGATGTCCCAGAGCATGTATGGTCAGGCAAGAAGGTCTCCTACAATCACTTGAAGGTGTTCAGGTGCAGAGCATTTGTTCATATTCCTAAGGATGAACGGGGCAAGCTAGATGCTAAAACAAAGGAATGCATCTACCTTGGATCACCACGAGATGAGTTTGGCTACCGACTTTGGGATCCAGTAAACAAGAAGGTCGTCAGAAGCCGAGACGTTGTATTCTTTGAGCATCAGACGATTGAAGACATCCAGAGATCGGAGAAGCCAAGGTCAAGAGCTAGTAGGAGCCAAGATGATAGTTCTCCTCCTGTACGAAAAAATAATCCAAAGGAAGCTGCCGAGAATGAAGATGCTAGAATAGGAGATGATGACCAAGAGGAGATGGTGGAGCCAGAAGAAGAAACTAGCACCCCGCCAAGGCCCGAGCCAAGACGATCCACCAAAGATAAGAGACCGTCTATGCGATACAACCAAGAGGAGTGTGTGACACTCATGGATCAGGGGGAGACTCAGAGTTACAATGAGGCCATTAAGGACATCCACAAGGAGGAGTGGAAACGAGCCATACAAAAGGAGATGCAATCCTTGCACGAGAATCACACTTACGACTTAGTGGAGCTGCCTAAAGGGAGACGTGCCCTGAAGAACAAGTGGGTGTATCGAATCAAATCTGAGGAGAGCAAGTCAAGGCCCCAATACAAGGCCCGTCTAGTTGTAAAAGGATTCAACCAAAAGAAAGGAGTCGGTTTTGAAGAGATATTCTCTCCAATGGTGAAGATGTCTTCAATCTGAGTTGTGCTTGGTCTAGCAGCTACTCTAGACTTGGAGATTGACCAACTCGATGTCAAGACAGCTTTCCTTCATGGCGACCTTGAAGAGGAGATCTACATGGAGCAACCAGAAGAATTTGCGGTCCCAGGCAAGGAGAATCTGGTGTATCGATTAGAGAAGAGTCTCTATGGTCTAAAGCAAACACTAAGGCAGTGGTACAAGAAATTTGACACTTTCATGGTGAGCCATGGCTTCAAGAAAACCATGAATGACTGTTGTGTCTTCGTGAAGAAGTATGCTAGAGGTGACTTCCTAATACTTATACTCTTGTCAATGATTTGTTGATCATAGGTCATGATCATAAGAAGATAGCTGCTCTAAAGAAAGATTTGAGCAAGTGGTTTGTCATGAAAGATGTGGGGCCAGCAAGACAAATTATTGGGATGAAGATCAGTCGTGATAGAACGAAGAAGCTACTTTGGCTAGCCCAAGATCAATACATTGAGAAGGTGTTGGAGAGATTCAACATGCACAAAGCCAAGCCGGTAACTACTCCACTTGCTGGACACTTTAAGTTAAGCTCAAAGCAGAGTCCAACAAGTGAGAAGGAGAAGGAAAAGATGTACACCCCATATGCATCAGCCGTAGGCAGTCTTATGTACCCAATGGTGTGCACTAGGCTTGACTTTGCCTACGCAATTGGAGTTGTAAGTCACATCCTAGCTAATCTAGGAAAGGAGCACTGACAACAGTCAAATGGATCCTTAGATACCTAAGAGGTACAACTAAGAGATGCTTATGCTTTGGAAATGGAAAGCTAGAGCTAAGAGGCTACATAGAGGCAGACTGCGCCGGTGACCATGACTCAACGAAATCAACGTTGGGCTACCTGACCACTTTTGCAGGGGGAGCTGTTTCGTTGCAATCCAAGCCATAGAAGAGTGTCGCCTTTTCCACCACAGAAGCAGAGTATATTGCAACAACAGAGGCTTGCAAGAAGATGCTGTGGATGAAGAATTTCCTATTCGAGTTGGGAGTCAAGTAGAAGAAATACATCTTGCTATGAGACAATCAGAGTGCTATTCACTTGACAAAAAATCCGACGTATCACTCTCGCTCGAAGCACATCGACATATATACGATAACATTGGATTCAAGATGTTCTTGAAGAAAAGCTACGTACTACAACTTGACAAGGTGCACACAGATGAGAACTAGTCAGACATCATGACCAAGGTAATACCGACTAAGAAGTTTGAAGAATGTTGTCAAGGCGCTAACATCTTAACATGCACTTCCAAATTAAGTCGGGAAGGGGAAGATTGTTGGGCTCCCTCCTTGATTGGAGTAAATTAATCAAATTTGTCCATGTTGATAAACCCAATCTAAAGAGAAGTCTAGAGTTTTTGGGTAGATTAATGAATAATCTAGAAGTATGTAACTAGGGGGGTAAATAAGATATTTTTGTGGGACATTGAGAAAGCTCTAGATTACGATTACTCTAGATTAGAGTTTAATGAAGAGGTGAGTAACACCTCTCATCTATAAATAGATGTAGTGGGTAACATTTTGGGTCACAATGCAAGTGAAGATCAAAGTGAGAGTCTTTTAGTGTGTGATTGTGCCCACAAAAAATACTGTTGGGCTGTCAGGAATCCGAGCCCACAACGCGAGAGTGGAAAGGCCCATCAACAGAAACTTCGTCCAACGACAGTTACAAGCACCAATGATTTCACACATCTTTAATACCGCAACGGTATTGTAGCAACGGGATAACCATAGCGTAACGGCAAGGGCGAGATTTCCGGGATTTGGCCATTAATTGCCAACGGCTAAGTCAAAGGCGAGATCTTAGGGATTGCCTCATTGACTGCCAACGGCTTGATTAAAGCAATAATCTGGAGCATTTATGACAAATATTCTAGCATTTACACCATGGAGATTAATAGCGAAATTCTTGAGATTTCCTTAATCAATGGGCAACGGCTAATTTGAGGAAGGCAGCGCTATAAAAGGCAAGGAAGACACTCAAAGCGAGGGGGGAATCAACACAACTCTCGAACACAACTCTCTACACCCCAAACACTCCTAAATTCATATGTTCTTGCTATTTCTTTTGTTATAAGGAGAAAAACATTCTTTTGTATCAATCCAAGTGTTCAAGCAATATACACACGAGCAATACAAACAATCCTAAGCATTCTTCTCATTTCCCTACGTTTATTCAATTTATGTTTGTTATTTCTTTTCAATTTACAGTTTATTCGTAACTTGTAACGCGTTGTGACATCTTTGTGACTAGGAATCCCTCATTGTAGCGAAGTAACGCGTTTACGCGGTTAATTCGCCCAAAACAATTGGCGCTTACCGTGGGGCCTTAGCCAAAAAAGAAGTCACGAACTTCACCAACATGGACGCAACTCTTAGCCATGAAAGCCGCGACATGGGGGTCAATTGCGAGTAAAACTCTACTTGATGCAGAAATAAGGTATTCTCCTATAGAAAAATTGGTTTTATCTTTGGTAATGGCTTCAATAAAGTTATGTCATTATTTTGAAAGTCATTCTATCATTATGAGAACTAACTACACGATGAAGAATATCATGTCAAAACCAAAGATATCAGGTCGGTTAACGAGATGGCTAATTCATTTAAACGGACACGACCTCATGTACGAGCTTAGAACAGCTATGAAGTCACAAGCATTGGTAGATTTCGTGAACGACTTACCCCTACCCCTTTCGAGTTAGAAGAACAGGACGTGTTACGAGACTGGGGGTAGTCCTGAAATCACCTCTAGGGGTAATCCTGAAATCACCACTGGGGGTAGCTTGAAGCTATAACAAACGCGTTAATTCAAAGGTTCTTACGAGTTACTGTTGCATGATGTAGCAGTGCCCAGAAGTCGGAACGCAAAGCTATATCATTTTTGAGTAAGGTACACAACAAAACTGTCTTTTCAACATCTTTACATTTCCCCACACATACATACCGTTTTGCTACACGATTCAGAAAGAAACGCTCTTACGCGTACATGAAAAATTCATAAAGAAACGCTCTTACGCGTACATGACATCGACAACATCTTACGAAAAACTAGCAAGGGACGCCTTGTGACGTTACTGGCCAAAACAAAGGCCCCTGCCTAACAATCAGGCAACAATGTACACACAACGACTAATCGAACAAGGATGCAAGAGACAAGTTACGGGTCACGGCACTTGCAAAACGATTTCTACATCAATGCAAGTGTTTACACCTTACACATTTTGCTCTCTATTCTACGCATCTGATAACGATGATTTAGTCGTTTTAAACCACAATTATGCAAAGAAAACCAAACTAACTTAAACCAAAGTATAAAGCAAGTAAGGGTCGATTCCACAGGGAGACAAGTTATCTTTAACAGAGAATTATGTGTCAAACAGAAGTAACAAGGGGGATTTTTAGGTTTAATTCACACACTAACATGCAATCATTCGAATTCAAAAGTTTATTAATTAGTATTTAGAAACACTTAGGCAAACAAATATCCGCATTCGCTTGACAAGTTGATCATTGATTTCATTCAATCTCTATGCAATGGAAATTCCAATTCCTTTTCAAAAGTAATTAATAGCACAACCAGATACTATTAACCCTAACTAGATAAATATTCATGAAACTATCAAGATTCAATCTAACTAGCAGCACTCAATAACAGGAATATAATTGGATACAAACTAAGATAAAACAACCAGCTTTTACCCTAGAATGCAAATCAATTCTCTTATGCATAAGACTAACACAACCAGATATTAGCACGATGCAATTGCTACTTATGAATTAGAGATGCTCAACCAGAAACACTCTAAATCTAGCAATAACCTATTAACAATAAATCGTAGATGATCAAGCTAGAAATTATTGAAACAAGTCAATAGCAATTCAAGCAAGAGAAAAGATTAAATCCTTGATAAGGAATTAGAAATCTCACAACTGAATCAAAACGAACACTTCAATTGTCTGTCTAAGCAAAGAGGCTTAGTTCTCCATAAATCTCCAAAATACACAATAATTTCAAACTCAAAAAAACTAGGTCTAAACAAAAGGTCTAAAGCTCCTTAAATAGGAGAAAACAATCTATCTAAAAATACATAAAAACCGGACCAAAAATAATATCCAAATGTCCAATAACTAAAACGCAACTTTTAAGACGGATTTCGCCTCCGTACTGGCAGCGGGCGCCGCCAATGGGGCAGCGGTCGCCGCCTCCCACAGAACACATTTCTTCGTTTTCTTCACTTCAGCTTCAAGTGGTCTTTGGTGCACTTCGGCTCTTCCTTCTTTAACACTCCAAACACCATCTTTAGCACCTAAAACATGACTAAAAGTATGCTAAAACCCCATCTATATACACAACATAAATGTGTATATCAACATCCCACACAAAAAGCACTATATAAATATTACATGCGGAAACACGTTTATACACGTTACGCCACAAGTACTTCACACGGAAACACGTTTATACACGTCCCGTTACGAGTACTACACACGGAAACACGTTTATACACGTTCCGTCACAAATACTACGCGAAAACACGTTTAAACACGTCCTGTCACGTATACTTCACACGGAAACACGTTTATACACGTCCTGTTACGAGTACTACATACGGAAGCACGTTTATACACGTTCCGTCATGTATACTTCACACGGAAACACGTTTATACACGTCCCGTTACGAGTACTGAACACGGAAACACGTTTACACACGTTCCGTCACGTATACTACACGTTAATACGCGTTCCGTCATAAATACTACGCGGAAACACGTTTACACACGTTCCGTCACGTATGCTACACGCGGAAAAACGTATATACATGTTCCGTCTCAAACACTACATCATTATATGATACTTGCGGAAATACGTTTAAACACGATCCGTCCTCAGTCTTCAACTCCAAACCCGTTTTGGAACCAACAAGGAGCGACGAGCTTCACTGCGCGGGAAACAGGTCCGTGATTAGATCAAAAACCCTGAAAAGTCGGGGACTATTCCGAGTTTTTGATGGGGGTATTGTTGGGCCGTCAGGAATCCGAGCCCACAACGCGAGAGTGGAAAGGCCCATCAACAGAAACTTCGTCCAACGACAGTTACAAGCATCAATGATTTCGCACATCTTTAATACCGCAACGGTACTGTAGCAACGGGATAATTATAGCGTAACGGCAAGGGTGAGATTTCCGGGATTTGTCCATTAATTGTCAACGGCTAAGTCAAAAGCGAGATCTTAGGGATTGCCTCATTGACTGCCAACGGCTTGATTAAAGCAATAATCTGGAGCATTTATGACAAATATTCTAGCATTTACACCATGGAGATTAATAGCGAAATCCTTGGGATTTCCTTAATCAATGGGCAACGGTTAATTTGAGGAAGGCAGCGCTATAAAAGGCAAGGAAGACACTCAAAGCGAGGGGGGAATCAACACAACTCTCGAACACAACTCTCTACGCCCCAAATACTCCCAAATTCATATGTTCTTGCTATTTCTTTTGTTCTAAGGAGAAAAACATTCTTTTGTATCAATCCAAGTGTTCAAGCAATATACACACGAGCAATACAAACAATCCTAAGCATTCTTCTCATTCCCTACGTTTATTCAATTTATGTTTGTTATTTCTTTTCAATTGACAGCTTATTCGTAACTTGTAACGCGTTGTGACATCTTTGTGACTAGGAATCCCTCATTGTAGCGAAGTAACGCGTTTACGCGGTTAATTCGTCCAAAATAAATACTAAGCCTTGTAAAATCTCTTTCCACCTGTAAAAGATTAGTATTTGTAATATTTGTCCACTTCACATCTTAATCCATCGAATAGGGAAAAGCCGATGATTACTGTAAGTCGTGCAAATTCACGGAAATTGCCATGCAGATTCATGAGATGCACATTTGTACTCGAAGAAATATAATGGTGAATCAGTAAATGTGATACTCGACCCGAAAAAAGACAAAGGCTTAAAGAAGTCTTTCTTCGTGGGACCCAATGGCCCTACATGCTGAAGCCGAAGAATTTTGCTGACGTGTCCGTGCCACATGGCATGGGAAACCTGGTGGAAATCAGAAATTCAAGTCCCTGTTTGGCTGGCGGGTTCCAAAAGAGAAAGATACTTGAAATCAGGAAATGGCAGCTAGAGCAAACATTGCAGCTAGGCCAAACGGAGCATAGGAGAAGTCCGTCTGTATTGCCGGCTGCTCCAAGCCATTATAAAATTTGGTGGTCTATTAGTAAATTAGTACTGTATCTCCTTCTCCTGTTTGCTAATGAGGAATTAATCTCTCA
The DNA here is from genome assembly GCA_934048045.1 of Polygonum aviculare. NCBI lineage: Eukaryota > Viridiplantae > Streptophyta > Magnoliopsida > Caryophyllales > Polygonaceae > Polygonum > Polygonum aviculare. The sequence goes on along the minus strand of OW204025.1, from coordinate 11,261,742 downwards.
CCAAAAAAAAATGAGGAATTAATCCGAACATCTTACGATTTGTGGCAATTAGAAAAAGAAAAACTTATTAAAAAATGTCTTTACAAAGATTATTACCAATGTTGAGGAAATCTATGGAACATGACTAATGTTGAGGAAATAAATAAGAATAGTCACTCATTATTCAATTACGATTTGTTAATTAAAGTACCACTTTCTGTACCCGGTAATGGAGTAAATTATTAGTGATATTGTAATATCAGAAAGGCCAAAACAAGTAATGGAAATTGGATGACATCCAAACAAACAAACTATAATGAATAATCTTGCAATATATGGAAATAGATAAAAGAAATAGAAAAAGAAAAAGAAAAGTACGTATGAGAGAAGCCATCGGCACACACCACGAATCTGAGAAGCTCTCTCAGCTGATGGCGCAATTCACAAATGGAGGCCCGGTCAAAAAGTCAAGGCCACAAGCTTTGACCCTCCAAACAACCAAAAGAAAACCCCTTGGAATGGTCAAACCTCCTCCCTTTCTAAGAAGCAGCGTGAAATCCCCCATTTTCCACCCCCCCCCCCCCCTCTCTCTCTTTGTTTTTATCTTTATTAGATTCATATGTATATATATATAAGTGGGGGGAATTTTCTTCTTCCCAAATCCCAATCCATCCAACCGGTCTCCGAAATCGATCGATCGATCCATCCATCCTATCTCTGGCTCTGAAATGTCCTCCGTGGCCAGCTTGAACAATTCCAATTCCTTGAGCAACAACGACTTCCAATTCATGACGAGCTCCCCCTTCACTGATTTCTTCGCCACCGACGAGGACACCACCCAGCAGCCGATGCAGCAGAGGCTGGACTCTTCCGGGTGGAGCGTGTTCGAGCATCAGAACGCCATCACCCTTAATCACAACGATTTCGGCAGCGAGCAGCCCAAATTCAAGTCCATGGCCCCTCCCTCGCTGGCCCCTGTAGTCTCCTCGTCTTCAACCTCCTCTTACTTACCCACCAGCCCTCTCTCCTTCAGCCCTTCTGTTTTCTTGGATTCCCCCCTCATCTTCCCCGCTTCCAATGTAAGCCCTTTTAATTTTCTTGATTCAACGCAACGCAACGGAATACTTTGTTGTTAACTTTGGATTTTGTTGATTCCACAGAATTTCCTGTCTCCGACTGTTGGGGCTTTTACTGAGCAGAAGCCAGACGTGTTCTCCTTCCAGACCCCTCCGGTTCGGCCTTCCGCTGTCTCAACGGTAAGCTCATCCATCCATCCATCCGTCCGTCCGTCCGTTGACGATTTTCTCTAATAAATCCCCTGACACGATTTGAATCCAACATATTAATTGACAGGATGCAGGAGCATGGACTACTCTGGATCATAGCGAGAACAAGCAGCAGCAAGCAGCAAGCAATCCTCGGGCAGAGAAGCCGAAGATGGAACAAGGCAGCACAGGAGGTCCTCAGCCACCGAGAGTCGCCTCTCAGCCGTCTTACCACTTCATACGATCGTCCAAGACGTCGGAGGACGGCTACAACTGGCGGAAGTACGGGCAGAAGCAAGTCAAAGGGAGCGAGAACCCGCGCAGCTACTACAAGTGCTCCTACCCCAACTGCCCCACCAAGAAGAAGGTGGAGATGTCCCTGGAAGGCCACATCACTGAGATTGTGTACAAAGGCAGCCACAACCATCCCAAGCCCCAGCCCAAGAGGTCCTCCTACGACAGCTTCGATGCCCCCGCTCCCGCCCTTGCATCCTCCCATTCCCCTAATCTCACTCCCGAGACCTCCTCCGTCTCCATGGACGACGACGACGACTTCGATCACACCTCTGCTCTCAGCATGGCCCGCCCTCCCAAGGACGACGAGCCCGACTCCAAAAGATGGTACACCCTCACCTCCCAAATCTGTCAATCCACTCTTACTTTGGTTATAACCCAGTGGAGTTCCTCTTCCGGGGAATCTGGGGCGTCAGGATGAGGGCACCCCTGGCTTACGCAAAGGATGTGCGCCCGAAAGACCCAAAGAAAAAGAAAAGAAAAGAAAATTGAAACTCAGTTATGTGTCAATCCACTCATTCCAAGTAATTGAGTTGGCTGATTGACTGTCATTTTGTTGTTATTATTATAGGAAAGGAGAGAACGAGACAGAAGCAATGTCAGCGTACGGGAGCAGAGCCGTGAAGGAGCCGAGGGTCGTGGTTCAGACCACAAGCGAGATCGACATCTTGGACGACGGCTACAGATGGAGAAAGTACGGGCAGAAAGTGGTAAAGGGGAACCCTAATCCAAGAAGCTACTACAAGTGCACCAGCACAGGGTGTCCCGTTAGGAAACACATCGAGAGGGCGTCCAACGATATGAGGGCAGTCGTCACCACATACGAGGGTAAGCATAACCACGACGTCCCTGCTGCTAGAGGAAGCAGTTACTCCATAAACCGACTCGAGGCTAGAGACGCTGCTACTCTTCCTGTTAGGCCGTCCGCTTACAACCCCGCCCAGCTCAACTCCGCTCCTGCCACCCTGGAGTGGCTTTCCAACCCCGCCGGTTTCGGATACTCATCCGGGTTTTAATAACCCAAAAGGACCGTTGGACATACATTATGACCAAATTATAAGGCCGGAGATTGAAGAGCGTGTACACGACCCTTCGGATCCCTTCAAACGTTGTCCATGGGGTTGGGAGATGTCTCTTGTAGCTAGTGTACCAACATTAGGGTAGAGTTGATGTTGTATCATTACTCTTGGTTTTGTATATGTTTTTGCAGGGTTTTCTGTTCCTATAGTTAACAAGTCACCAAAGAATAAGACTACCTAGTTTCTTATAATTTGTTCATTTAATTTAGTTTGGGGCCCGTTAAAGATCAATTGATCGAGTTTGGCCTTCTTTCTTTTTTTTCCAACTTTGACAGAATGTATACTTGTTGTAAGAAAATTAAAGTTCCGTTACATTTATCGATCTTCTTCATGCACACGGCCGGCGGCCTTGTTATCTATGATTATGTACATGGACGAGAACAAAAAGAAAGAGTTTAATACAATTCGAGTTGCAGCATATAAGCTCCTCAAGGAAAGTTAAATACGGAGTATATGGAAACGTACATCAAGCATGATATTGTTAATAGCAAAGATACTATTAAATCCATTCGTAGTCAAACCAAGGGAGCTACTTCTGAATCATTCTGTGAACTTTCTGAAATATATTAATGTGAGATGCAAAACAACATTATAAAAAGTGTTACAAAAAGCGCAAATAAAAGGGTGGAATTTCATGAGATGATTTATCCTACGACCTTGGCATGCATTCAGCTTTCCCACTTATTAAGTTTGAACATGGGCTGTTCTGCATTTTCTGATAACTAAGCTTCAGTTGACTAGGGTCGTTGATCCGTGAAACGGACGTTTGCACCATATTTCAAGTTTTCAACAATAAGATACTTGTATTAATGCAGATTTTGGTGCTTTAGATCTCTTACTAGTATAGGTTCCCGCGCCATGCGCGGATCTTGTAAAAATTTTGCTTAGATTTTTCTCTAAAACATCTCAATATATACAATCATGTATATAGGATATAAAAAATGTAATTATACAATTATCCATCTTTCTATAAACTAATCTGCCAAATAATATCAATAAAATTGCTAACAATAATAAATCTCGTTCATGTGGAGTGTTTATTACTGCAAAACAAAAAATAGATTGATCATTATATATGAAAGTTGACAATTATAAAATTATAATAACATTTATGGCAACAAAATAATGTGATGGGAATTATCCAAATAGAGTTATAGTTACATTGATTACCAAATAGGATAATATATTTTTATAGAAAACATAGGATATCCAAAAAGGCTCAGAGGGTGCACGTACTCATACATATACATGTATAGTTTGTAACTTTTAATGTTGTAATTTTAATTATATTAAATTTCTTAGTGATTTCCATATTTTATAATTTATGGGTCAAACTTAAAACGGACTTAATTCAATAATCTCATACATTTTTTATTTTTAAAAAAGGAGAGAAAATCAAGAATCAATAATACTATAACAACGAATAAATATTAATGATGCTCTTTAATCCATGCTCAAATTGTTATATAATACCCCTATTTTTTTAATGCTATATTTGAGAGGACACTAAAATTTTTAACCTAAATAACTTATAATTAAAGTAAAAAAAGATTTTGGTTGAAATCTTGGGATTTTTAAAGATATGGCATATTTTTTAATTTCAAAATATAAAAATATAAATGATGTTAAGATATTATCAATTATCCTATATATTTTTATAAGAATTTGAGCTTGTTGTGAGACCTAAGATTATGGTAACAAATTAGAAAAAAACAATTAGGATTTTCTAAGGATTTGAAAAAGATTAAATGAAGAATTGTTTGACCTAAGATCATTGTATCCACTTATTAGAAAAAAAATTACTCCAAAAAAGATTACTTGAATGCATCCACCAAATTCTCTTAAGATTAGGTTTGTTATAGATTAAAAAAAGATTGCGTGAATGGATATATGCACTCTATATGTAGTTAAGATACTTATGTTAATCATAGAAAGAAGATATTGTTTTTCAATTTTAAACAATAAGAAAAAAAATTATGATGATATTTACCATATAAAGAGTATATTGATAAGCTATAGAATAAATAAGAAATAAGAAAATCATTATGAAGATATTTACCATATATATGAAGAATATATTGTTTTTTAATTATTAGACAATTAAAACTTATTTCATAAATAAAATAAAATAAATCATAACAGAATAGACATTTGTTAAGATATCAAATTAGATCATATATAGATAATTAGATTTTTTTGCAGATATAAATAATTAAATATAAATTTTAATACTCAATGATTTGAATTTATTTGATGGGGGTATAGATACAAAATTTTGTTTGTCTTTTATTTTAAAAAGAAAAAAAGGCTACAAATAACAAAGAAAAGCAATGAAAACCTACAAATTAAGCATTTGAATGGATCATATCTTAATACTACGTATTTCTTTTGCTAGATTACTAATAAAAACCTAACAATTATTATCGGGATTCTTTGGTATCTAACTTGAGCCAAATATAAATAAAAGAAGTTATTGATATATTCAATTCAAATCATAGCCTAATCTTAACAACTATTCCGTTCAAATCTAATTCTCCTTATTATTTGTTGCAAAAAATACTCTATATTGTATCTTTTGTGAATGAAAAATTTGGTGTAGATTGACATCATGTCATGAGCATACATTGATTTTGTGCTTAATTTGGATAGGATCAATAAATCAGTAATACCAATTGGAAAATGACATACCTTTGTTGATTACCATTTAAGGTAATATGGCTTATTGGGTTTGTATTTTGTACTTGCACCGTGACTACATTAATTTGGATAACCTAAATTGATTTTGTGCTTAATTTGGATAGGATCCACGTACAATAATTTGGATTAAGCTTGTGGTTCTAACCTCCTCCTAATTCTAAGCATGATTATACTAACAAAATCTTAAAAAATAAGTTTCCATGATTGATTTTGTACGTGAATCAAATTGATCTTCATACGTAATTAATTTGGATAACCTAGAGAAAATTACACTATGAAATTTATAAAAAAATACTTAAACAATTGGAAGTTTAAGGATGATCATAACCATATTTGGAATTTAAAGATTTGTAACAAACAAATATGGATTGGATCCAATCTAAATAATAACAGTAAAAAATAACAAAAATATTAGTAAACTTTGCCTTAGCCATAAGCTCGGTCGCAAGTTCACTGTCGTCAACGGTTTCTCAGCGATCGACTCGCTCCTTCCTTTCTTCCGCTGCCGAACATGTCTCCTACATCTTACCTTTCGCAACCACGGTTCCGACTACCTCGTGGTCAACTCCATATATAACTTAGGCTTTTGGAGAGCGACGTGCAGACTCGATCCCCTACAACACCAACTTGTTCTTCATCCTTGTCTATGTTGTAACCTCGTTATGGTCGATTGCTTTCTGAAGATTGAACGATCGGCTATACAACACTTAGGTTCAAATATAATAAACTAACATTAATTGGAAAAAGGAAGAAGAAGAGCAATATGCAACTTTTAAATATATTTATGTAGTTGTAAATTATTTATAATCAGATGTAAAGATGACTTGAAATATGAGATGTCATTTTTTAAAATTATAGATGTGACTTGTATATTAGGTGGACAAAGTGTAAATGAGGTGGCTTAATTAGAAAGGTAAATATTAATGATGTGGCTTATTAAGACAATGACATGTGTACAAATCCGAGGTGGCCTAATATAGGAGTGCCATGTGGCGAAATCCTACGTGGCGCAATGAGAAGGCTTTATTTCTTAGTGGTTTTAAATATATATAATAGATTAGTTTATACTTGTAACAATCATAACATTAATACTAGTGTGAGTTCGTCGCTTACGTGGACCTTGACAGCTGCCTTACAGCCTATTATTTTTTTGGTGTGATTCCTAATTTTACTTTCTTTTTTTTGGGCAGAAGTTCCCGATTTCACTTGTATAATCTATATATATATATATATAAAAGCCGTAAGGATTGGAGCCTCCACGCTGCGCCACGTCAGATTTGTCCACGTGTCGATCCGAGAATGCGGCACATCAGATTTTGCCACGTGTCATCATTTCCTTAAGCCATGTCATTTAATTTATTTTTTATTGCCGAAAAAATGCTAAAAATCTAAAAATTAACCTCCTCATTTGATTTTATTCTTATTTAGCTTTAAATGGAAAAAAAGATGGTACCATATCTTTTATTAACAAATTTCTGTTTACCAAATCTTTGGTTAATAAAAGATATGGTACCAATTATTGTATTCGATTTTTTTAGAATGAATTTTCCACATAATATGACCATCTATTAGGAGTTCCATATCTTTTATTAACAAATTTCTGTTTACCAAATCTTTCGTTATCAAAATATAATCTTTTTTTTCGTAAAAAACTTTTCCTTAGAAATTTAAGATATGTGTACGTAATTATCATTCCAAAAAAAATAGATACGTGAGCTTAACGTTGCTATTCTACCAATTTTTTTAAGGAAATTTTATTTCATTGTTTTCCATATATTTTGTACTAAATGAAGTGTGATGTACTTACCAAAACAAAAACTTACCAATGATAAAACTCTCATTTGTCTCTTAATCCGAAAATAAAATCTTTCTTATCTTTTGTGATTTGTTCCAACTTTTTTTAACAATTCATTTAAATTAAACTGGGTTAGTTTGGTTAATTCAAGATTTCAAGTAAAACATAAACTTTTACAAAAAATATATTATTCATCCTACTGATATGTAAAATATTTTAAACCAAATAAATGAAGGAAATGTATTTGAAATAATATTCATCCTATATGTAAAATATTTAGCCATGTATTTGAAATAAATGAAGGGAATTTTATAAAAAATATATTATTCATCCTATATTAAAATATTTTGCCATGTATATGAAATAAATGAAGGAAATTTTGTTTGATTGATTTCTATATATTTCGTACTAAATGAAGTGTGATGTACTTTACTTACCATTGCTATTCTACCAAAAACAAAAACTTACCATTGATAAAAATCTCTTTTGTCTCTTTACCCCGAAATAAAATCTTTCTTATATTTTGTGATTTGTTCCAACTTTTTTTAACAATTCATTTAAATTAAACTGGGTTAGTTTGGTTAATTCAAGATTTCAAGTAAAACATAAACTTTTACAAAAAATATATTATTCATCCTACTGATATGTAAAATATTATAAACCAAATAAATGAAGGAAATGTATTTGAAATAATATTCATCCTATATGTAAAATATTTAGCCATGTATTTGAAATAAATGAAGGGAATTTTATAAAAAGTATATTATTCATCCTATATTAAAATATTTTGCCATGTATATGAAATAAATGAAGGAAATTTGTTTGATTGATTTCTATATATTTCGTACTAAATGAAGTGTGATGTACTTTACTTACCATTGCTATTCTACCAAAAACAAAAACTTACCATTGATAAAAATCTCTTTTGTCTCTTTACCCCGAAATAAAATCTTTCTTATATTTTGTGATTTGTTCCAACTTTTTTTAACAATTCATTTTAACTAAGCTAGGTTAGTTTGGTTGATTCAAGATTTCAAGTACAAAATAAAGTTTTATAAAAATTATATTATTCATCCTATTATATGTAAAATATTTTTAACCAAATATTATTCCCCTGTTTATGAGCATATAAACATTTATTTATATCCAAAATTATATATACACAATCCATTCAATAAATCATTAAAATTTTAACCATGTAATTTTTCAGAATTTATTTAATATATATTCCCCTACAAATCAAATCAAATCTTTTGATCAAATCTTTCTTTTTTAAATTTTGTATTATCCAATAATGAGTATCAAATTAACATTTATTTTAACCTCTTTATAATCTTATGAGATTATTTGTTAACTACGAATTGACTTATTATTGATTTTATTTAAAATAAAATTTCACCCACTCTTACTTATTACGGAGTAAAATTTTACAATTGTAAATTTCTTTCAAATTTTGTATATTCAACGATTTTTTAAATTGAATTTTACACAAATAAAAAAATTTGAGTTGATTAATATTATGATGCTTGCAACATTCTCTTTCATTTCATGTTGTCACAATAAAAAAATAAACTAAAGTTCAATATCATAATCTCAAAATATTAACTAAAAAGTCTACCCTAAAAAATATATTTTACATATATTTTACCAAAATCCCGTGCAGGGCACGGGTATTAGACTAGTAGTATGCCTATAGATGGAAAAACCGAAGAATATTAAAGGACAGGAAACCAGTTAATTAAAAATAGCTAGTTAGGTGGCAATAAGACGTGCTGTTTCCTTGTTTAACAAAGACCTGATCAATGTAAAGAGATTCCACCGAGTAGACTCAACCTATCAGAGGGTTGACCCTTTTTTTGGACATGGAGAAGACTCGATTTGGTTGAATAATGGAAATAAATTAATGGATCCAAATATATGGTTGACAAAGTCAGATTTCTTGGATTCCATGGTCACTTATTTAATTGTTTCGGTTTTTTAAATCTTAAGTTCATCATTCATTTTTTTCGAACAAAATTTTAAATAAATAACCCTTGTAACAAAGGCAAAATTCATAAGACCACCCCTTAGTTTTACTTGTTTGTACAAAAACATTTTTTTTATGAATGTTTTTGTACAAAATCACCAATTATTGATATTTGTTTGTACAAAACCACCTATTATAATTCCTCTTGGTACCCCCGAGGTCTAGACTTTTCCTTTTAGTGTTCCACGAATTTTTTTTTTCTTTTGGTGCCCCCGTAGTTTACAAACATTCCTTTCCGTACCCAAAAGTCAGTTTTCCATCCAAAAATACCCCATTTCCGTTAAAAAATAAAAAGGTAAATAAAATTATTGCCACAACCCTAAAACCCACCATCTTCTATCTCCGATCCTATTCCCCCTTGAGATTCTCCATAATCGACCCGCTGGAGCTCCGGTTCCGACCCAATCGGACCTCGTTGTTCAACCGGAGAAGGCGGAGAAGGAGACAAAGAGAGAGGTATAAGAACCATCTACAGAAGCTGGCGTAGAGGCGATGCTTCAATTTGCCCTCTTACACTTGCATAAGAGAAGGCCCCGACCACGCTCCCCGCTTCAAGGACGTCGTGACCTTCAATGGCGAATCCTTCGAGAGCCCTCACTTCTTCTCCACCCTCCGCCAGGCTGAGCACGCCGCCGCCGAGGTCGCCCTCTCCTCCCTCTCCTAGCCAAGGCTTAAGAAGATTTTCATTCACCGGCCTTCTTCCTCCGCCATCGCCGGAGCACAGAGATCGATGATCCTCTCCGCTGCCTCAGCACCGTCGCTGCTCTGTTCAAGAATCCTCTCCACTTCCGCCTTCGGGAGCTTCATCTTAACCCTAACGGCCTCCGACCGGCCAATTTCGGACGGATTTGAGACAGAGACCTCTGAATTTCTGGAATTCTCCGGCGGATTGCTCGAATCGCCGGATTCGTCCGTTATGGAGTGCAATCGGCCTCCTCTGAAGCCGGAAACCTAGGCAGCTCGACGGGAAGGTAGATCTTCTTCGGCCAGAGCTCGAATTCGGGATCCAGAGGGCGAGCTCGGAGGTTGATTCAGAGGAATTCGTCGGAATTTCGAATTGGGGGCGATGTGTTTTTGTTACGGGTATATACATCAGTGATAAAAGAGTAAAAAAAACAATTGTTTTAGTTACCACTTTTTTTAACGGAAAAGGGTATCTTTGGATGGAAAAGTGACTTTTGGGTACGGAAAGGAATTATTGTAAACTACGAGGGCACCAAAAGGAAAAAAAAATTCGTGGGACACCAAAAGGAAAAGTCGAGAACTCGGGGGTACCAAGAGGAATTTCCCTAAAATTTTTGCATAAAACCACATGTAAGTACAAATGTTTAGGAACAACCACTCAGGTCTTCTATTGCTAATTAACTTAATATAATTTATGTACCATAAAAGGACATGATAAAAAATCTAAGCATACCAAAAATAGAAACCAAAATCCTAAAAAGAAAATAGTGACCCCATCACAAAAAAAATTAAAAAACCTAAAATTTAAGATTTACAAAATCTTTCTATTGTTAGTCTCTTATAGTTGTGCCCTTAAGGCACGTGGTAGGAAAATTCATAATTTAATGTAGTAAAAACAATTGTGGACCAATTAGATCTATAGTTTAAGTTAAAATGAAAAATACTAAATAAACATATAATATTATGATTACATTTATATTAATTTATTCAATAACAAACAAATAGACCTCTTAATCAAACAACTATAATGACAATTGAATATTTTAAAACCAAAGACATTAATATTTGTGAATCAGACACTAAATGTAAATCTCACGTATTATTACTTTTTATTGGATATAATATCAATCATAAGATTAATCTTAGTCATCAAATAAATTTAGGGATTTTAAAAATATGTCATGTCAATATCTTTATCAATTTTTATGATTTACTCAAAAAAATTGAGCAAAAAAATTTAATGTATGATTTAATAAAGAGGGTGTTGGGACGGCATTAGGGGCGTTAGTCATTAATACCGGATCAACAATCTTCGTACTTAGTTTTGATAATGAAAAACTCAATATTTTAGAATAAGTTGTCCAAGTGTGTATTCCAAGAATTCGTCTATGGACGATCATCAAGAAAAGGACAACAAGTGAGAAGTCGTCCCTATGGATTAGGGACGCCAATGGCTTCATGTCAAGAAGAACTAGGATGAGTTTTTGCCAGATAAGGACGCCGTCCTTATCAAGTAGGAGTGCATGCCAAAATGTAATCTTCAAATTCAAACAAGGCTGCCTGACAAAGATGACATCATAGATGACCGTAGTCCTCAGAAGCTCCAGCTGTCAGAAGACAAAGAAGCTTGAAGCTAGGACGTCGCTTTCCACATCATCCCAAGACAACACGTGGAAGCTACGTACCCAACCAATGAAGGAGCTGACTTTCAGATGAAGACAACGTTGTACAACATGGAGAAAGCGACATCTATGATCCCATCTCTAAGGACGCCAAAAGGGCATTAGGGTCCTAGGAGAGGAACCCTCAACCACCCACTATAAATACAACCCTTTGTATTTATTGTGAGATGACTTCTTCCACAAACTCTCTAGAGCTGTCAATAACACGAAGAACAACTCAAGAACAAGTGTGTTCAGTTGAAGAAGAAGTGTAAATCAAACCGCAAATTAGTTTGACGAGTGACTAAGAGTGAATTGTTTCCGAAGGGACTGTGAAACATGTAAGGTTTGATTTTCTTGTAACTTGGTTTGAGTGTTAGGTTAGTGCTAGGGTTGAAAGGGATTTCACTAGTAATTTATAGCGACGGAATCTTATAAATTAGAGAAGAGTGAAATTTTCCTTGTAATAACTGTAAGGACTCACTTAATAACAGTAAAGAGAAGTCATTCAAAATCCTCTTTGGATGTAGAGGTTTACCCATCTAGACTAGTTAGTCTAAGTAAGGTTCCTTTATAAATCCTAAGTCCGTCCTTTGCTTGTGTTTATTCTGTACTTTACATGTATAAGTTATTTCTGCTGCATAAGGACGCCTTCCCTAAGAAGTGTCCTTAGTCCTTTTAACTACTAACAGTCCAATAGAAGGATTTTGAGTGGTTTATTGCAAATAATCATAAATAAGGGGTGGTTTTGTACAACTAATCTGTAATAAAGGGTGGTTTTGTGCAAACAAGTAAAAATAAGGGGTTGTTTTATATTTTCTCCCGTAAAAAAATATATCGTGAAGCTAGGTTTTTTTAAGAGTATTTAAGTTCCGTAGACCAAACACACCTTGTAAAGTGAGATATAATATAGAAATCAATATATATTATAAAAGTCAGCCGTTTTTGAACCACCACGTTGATTCTGACCCCATTTGATCTCATATTTTTTTCAACTCAAGTAGATAATAACAACTTTATATATTTTATTTTTCTTAATTATCTAATCCTCAATTTTATCTTAGAACCATACTATCTATATTTAATTTTATTTTCCTTAAATAATTTTATCCTCAATTTTTTCTATAAAAGATAAAATTGTTATTTTTTTTAACCACACATGCATGCATGCTTAATCTTGGATATATGAAGATCCAGCCTCTAAATAGTAGTAGCAATTGTTTAATCTTTGATTTCAACTAATCTCTTTAAAAGCATACTCCTTTAATTTATTTTATCTTCAATTGTTATTTTCCAAACATAAGCAATTGTTATTTTCAATTGTTCTTTAATTTATTTTATTCTCACCGCACCTTATATTTTTTGTAAATTGTTTTTACAAGTTTCTATCAATTTTCTAATATTTTCTATATCAATTATTTTTTTAGATTTAGAATATCATGATCTTTGAAATATTCTATATTTTAATAAGATATTTGTTTGGTCTATTCATACATATAGAAGCAAAATATTACTCATTAAATATTATGATTAAAATAACTACATGTTTAATTTGGGTATAGTTGGTGCTTTGCATAATAAAATATAAGTAAATATAAATTGCATAATAATGTATTTTATTCACTATAAAATATAAGTACGTGATTTGCATAATAACATATTCTCAAATCAATCAATCAGTTAACAATTAAAACTTCTAATATTCGATGAAACCAAATTATGTGAAAACTTTTATTATATATTTCACATTATTATTTTATTTATTATAGATCCGAAAGTAAATTAAAAAATACACGTCGTACATGGTATGACGGGTACAACTAGTACAACTAAGATTCCACCGTGTGTGTGTGTGTATATATATATAGGTTTTGGTTCAAGTGAGGACTACTGTTATGGTAAGGACTACTCCTTATGGTAAGGATTGATCTCATTCATTAGATTTACCTCCTTATTATATAATGAACGGTCCAGATTTTTTTTTAAAAAAAATATTTTCAGGATAGAGTTTTTTTGTTTTTTTTTTACGAAAACGATATTTTTTTAAAACTATTAGTTCAATTTTTTGTTCTATGAGTTCAACTTTTATATCTTTTGAGTTCATTTTTTGTATAATTTGATTTTCACAAAAAAAAATTTGTTTTAGTTTAATAATTTATTAATTCAAAAATATTTTTTCTGTAATACATAAATAAAAACTAAAAAAATAAAAAAATAAAAAATACCTTTCTTCACAAATACAATGATTATAACCCTGAAATGTGGTAGTTCATTTTTTACAACAAAAGTGTTCAATTTATATGTTAAAAGTTCAACTACGTGTACTAGAAGTTCAATTTTATAATTTGTAGTTTTGTACGGGTTCAATTTTTTGTACAATAAGTTCAATTTTTTCTTAGTGTTAGTTCAATTTTTATTAAAGTAAGTTCAATTTTTATATTGTTCGATTTATTCGAAAATAAAAATTAATTAAAAACTTAATTTTTTTTTTTGATTTTTTGAAAAATACAAAAATTAAAATAATATGGACCATTCATTATAAGGTAAGGAGGTAAATCCAATGGATGAGGTTACTTCTTACCGTAAGGGGTTGTCCTTACCATAAGAGTAGTCCTCACCGGAACCTAACTCTCTCTCTCTCTCTATATATATATATATATTAAGGTTCAATAGTGAACAATTAAATATGAGAGAACAAGAGAACGCATGTAGGCCATTGGATCAGACTGGTTTTAATGGCTGAGATTGATCCCCAAAATGAACAAAATAATTATGATAACACACCCATAATTGTAGCACCAATAGAAACAAATTCGATTTTTTTAAAAATAAAAAAAGGAATGTAGATTGGGTACTCCCGTAATTGTAGCACCCATAATTGGAGTAGTTGTTTTACTGTACGTTATCAAAAAAGGAATAAAAAAACAATTTCTTCTCATATGGGGTAATTGTTTTAGTGTATGTTTTATTGTACATTATAAAAATAGAATTAAAAAAGCTCATGCCCACGATCCAGCCACATCAAATTCGTATATACACTTATAAGGTTCTCATATACATTATTAATGTACATATATACATCTTGACATGTAGGGATATGTCATCTAAACAATCCAGCCACATCAAATTTCGTATATACACTCCTAAGGTTGTCATATACATTATTAATGTACATATATACATCTTGACATGTAGGGATAGGTCACCTAAACAATCCAGCCACATCGAATTTCGTATATACACTCCTAAGGTTGTCATATACATTATTAATGTACATATATACAGCTTGATCTGTAGGGATATGTCACCTAAACAATCCAGCCACATCAAATTTCGTATATACACTCCTAAGGTTGTCATATACATTATTAATGTACATATATACATCTTGATCTGTAGGGATAGGTCACCTAAACAATTTACACATAAATTTAAGACATATACATGATGCAAAAATTATATACAAAAATTACCTGATGCCATATTTATACGATTAATATTGGGCATCTAGGAGGTGACCGGCGTGGTGGCTGTGGCAACGCGGTGGTTGTAGCGAATTAGTGTAGTCCGACGGTGACAAGGAGGTGACCGGCGAAACCAAGCGGTGGACGCCGACGAGAGACTCTGGTGGCCGGCGATCTTCTCCCTCGATTTTGCGCAATGGAGAGACTCTTGTGGCCGGCGGTTTTCCTACGCAATGGAGGATGCTGGTGGCCGGCGAAGTGGTTATAGTTATGGTGGCCGGCGACGTGGTGACCGGCGAAGTGGTGGAGGTTGCAATGGAGGCCGACGATTTTTGGGAGCGTCTCTTCTGGATCTACAATGGAGGGTAAATTTTTGATTTTACAGAATTGTAGTTATGGTAGTTACAATTGGTAGATGATGGAGAAAATCTCTCCTATTTTAGATTTTTTATGATTTTCTTATTTTTGGATATTGTGGACTAATATCTCGCCATCCATTACAAATCTCATCCGATGGATGACATTTGTTCTCTTGTTCTCTATAGAAGCTTGTTCTCTATAGAACCTACCTCTATATATATATATATATGTGTGTGTGTGTGTGTGTGTATATAAGCTACGTGGTGTCCCCATTAAATGCTCCATTTAGTGTTGGTTGCAATCATACCTATATAATCATCATAATGAAAATTAAAATCCAGGAAACATCATTAGCTTAGTGGTAATTGTGTTTCCCAATAACCCATAGGTCTAAGGTTCAAAACTCTATGACAACAATGTTTTGAAACAAATATCAATAATAAACTTTTTGATTTTTTTTTCCACTATAGAAAATCTTAATTAATGTCTTAAAATGATATAAAATTAATTTACCAATAATAAATTAAGGGTAATTTATAATAATTTTTTTCATCCATCACTATAAATATATTAAGAAGATACATTGCCTATTTATATTCATTTTTAGTATTTATCATTTTATTCTTATTATATAATATTATAATAAGATATTTTGTTATTATAGGTCCCTAAAGTATGCCATACAAGTATGTTAGATACTATTAATTTGTAATCATGATATTTATTATACTTGATCATCAATATAAATTAATGACAAATTTAGACTAACAGTAATGCAAGTATAAAAACATATTGGCGGAATTTCATATATATACATATGCATTCATATAGGATGACAATTTTCATACTAAATTTGTTAGTTAGTACTTGAAAACTAAAAAGATGACATATAAAACAAATTAGAATTCTTCATCGATGGCCGAAAAAAATAAAAATCTTTATACTTGTCTAAATTTATAAAATATTTTATATAATAATATTGGTTGAAACGATAGAATAATAATAAACTTCTAATCTTTAAAAATACAATATTCATGCAAAAAAATAACAAACTATTTTATTAACATTTAAGGATGTTTTGAAATTATTTTCCATAAATTAGATAAATGATAATTAATATAAAAAAAAATAAAAAATGCTCCGTGCGTAGCACGGGAAATCACGTTAGTAAATTCATAGATAGGCAACAGACAAGTCAAAAACATTCAAACGAGCGAAAGGAAAGAAACTTAATTGTGGGGAAGATGAGAAACTTAATGACGCTAAAGAAGCACAATCCCATGAGATGTGTAATATAATGATGATTTTTCTTCTAAGATATAAGATCCTCGAGATCCTCAAAACACGATTATGACCTACCCAGATACAACTCAAACTAAAACCAAACCCAGTTGCAAATCCTCAAAAACCAGAACCAAACTCACCCTTTCAAATCCTAAAAAAAATAGGCCAACAAGTGCAAACCAACATATCAACAACAAACACAAACGCCAATACACAGTAGCCCAAAAAGCAAACAAAAGAAATATTTGAACCAAAAGATTTGGACATGTGAAGGCTAAATAAAGCAAGATAGCCCTGGAAAGCCCAAACCATGTTGGGTCAAGGCCTGAACTTTTATCCATCTTCGTACACCACTCAATTCCCTTGTTTTCTATTTTTATAGTCTCCTATTGGTTTTTTTTGGATTTTCTAACCTATAATCTAAAGGGTATAAGACAATTATATTAAAATACAAAATTTTTATTTATTGATTTAAATAACTTTTGTGATGGGTTGATACATTTTCTTTTAGGGTCTTTGTTTCCAAAATCGAAAAGCTTATCATATACCCTCAGGGCATTGGTTAAAAGGGCCGTTGATTTTTAATCCATGCAATTGATTTTAGATGCCTAACCTTTGATAAATTATCACTATTAGTCCTTTTTCATTTCTAGTTTTAGGCTTGATTATATTTAATCATCCAAATGCATATTTATTTAATCATAATGCCAATAATTTTTTTTTAAAAAAAATATCTCAATCTCCTTCTTCAAAAAGTAGTAGTTTTCAAAATAAACATTTGGTTTGTAAATAAGAGGTTGATTCCGAAGAAAACTTTTCTTATCTTATAAACTAAAAACGTGAAAAAAATGTATAAATATGTGAACAATAGGAAGAAATTTGTGAACAATAGGAAGAAATTTGCGAACAAAATCACGTTTTTACTATGGATCGTATCAATATATGTAATAACAAAATTTCTCACAATCATGTGTTATGGATTTGATTACTACACATAATAACATAATAACACAAAGTCACAAACATTTTTGGAGTTCACATATTTCCTGTTTCTTGTTCACGCATATCTATTTCATGTTCACGTATTTCTATTTGATGTTCACGGTTTTTAGTTTATAGGTTAAGAAAAGTTTTCATTTGATTCAAATCCTGTAAATAAAAGGTGGAGTTTTTGTATATTTGTTGCTCTTTTTATTCAATTTTTTAGGTCTTTGATTATTTTGTAATCTTTATAAAATTGGAAAAACATGTACAATGTAACTCGTCTTATTTATCCCATATTTACTACTTATTCTATAAACTAATGTCTTTTTACTATAAATTAGACCACTTTCCCACTTTCTCCAACTTGTCAATTCTAATACAAGGTTCCGTTTTCTTTGTTCCTTGGATAACCCCTTTCTTGAAGTTACCCTCATTATCGGTAACCAGGTAGAGACTATCTTCCTATCTCTAATTTGTGAAGCAACTTCTCTACAAAAAAACTGCATCATGTGGCCTTTTATTTGGCTGACATGTAGAAAACGTGCTAGCATTAGTTTGAGATTGTGACTCGGGCAAAGTCGTTGTTCCCAAAATCAAAGATAAAACCCAAACATGCAAACAATCAAGTATAGTAAGCAAGCAAGGGATCGAACCCAAGAGAATCAATTTCTAATCAGATTTTAGTGGTTTTCATGCAAGTAATCAAAGGGGGGTTTTGAGAGTTTGTTTCAATCAAAGTTATCATGTAGAGTTCATTCAATCAATTCCACTTTATTAATCCGTTGATCATGAATTCATCCACTTCTTTATATGCCTAGGTCAATTCCAATCCTGATCATAAACAATCGCAAGTCCACGGTCCAAGCAATTCTATAACCCTAGGCAAGGACGCTTAACCTAGAATGAGCATAGAGAACAAGAATGTTAGGAAATCAAATCATGCAATCAAGCTACGAGTCTCATGCACAATTAAACCATTGAATACTCTTCCCTAAACTAGTCCACGGTCCTAAAATAGAGTTGTTTCGAGAAATAGGAAAGATGCATAGATAACAACCAATCCTAAATCAAACAATAGATCTAAGTCAATCAAACAAGTTGATCAGGCTCACAAAATCAAACATAGATCATGGGATGAAGCACAAAAGTATCAATAAAGTCCTAGGGATAAAGAAGTTACCAGAATTTCACAACTTCATAATAAAGCTTCCTCGATTGAATAAACTCAAAGGGAGATTAGTTCTCCATTACAATGAAAGGTCAAATCTTTATTGAAAGAACAATTGATTAACAAGTGAATGAATATCTAAAAACCTAGAAAGGTTCCCCTTAAATAGCCCAAAGAACAACCTCTTCGAGTTAGATAAGAAAGGAAACCGAAAGATAAGAAAGGAAACCGTGCGCGCGGCATCACCACCGTGCCCGCGGCGGTCTCCGTTATGCATCTCGCTGAGTCGGCTTCTACCGCGACCGCGCCACCGACAGCGCGACCGCGGCCTTCATGGGTCTTCATGGTCCGTCACCTTACGCCACCGCGCCCGCGTCATAGACAACGCGACCGCGATATCCATGCAGTGGCGAACTTCGTCTTTAAGCTCTTTAACTCTTGATTCTTCATAACTTGTGTCTTCGGTCTTCGTATTACAATAACGCTCAAAACTAACCTAAACACACTCAATAACATCCTCAAAGAGTTAACCTATACAAAATAGCCTGTATCAAATTCCCCCATACTTAGATCTTGCTCGTCATTGAGTAAGCTCAAACAAAAACAAGGTAACACATCTAAGATCTCCGGAAATACAACGGAAGATAAAAACATTCAGCTCACAACCCGAACCCAAAACATAGAGAAATCGTGAGCATAAAACAGTGAAGCTCAAACACACACCTCACAACATGATATATCACTCAAGCTCTAAAAAGTGTAGAGCAACCTAGGATCTACCCAAATCTAACATGTAAGCCCCAAAGTTCCCAAGCAAGAATGATCCTAAAACACTCGAATTTTACCGCTCAATTCTGCTTAGGCGCCCTTTCGGGTTTTCACCTAACCGCTCTTTTCATTTTTCAAAAGGGTGTGCTCACAAATACTCACATCTCTCTTTAACCTCATATTACCCCAGCCTAATGCTGGTCCGGGTTACCTGCTTATTACTTGAGCCGCCCTTTCGGGTTTTCGACTCATCCCAGGATTTATATGCCTTTTTTCAATCTTTTTGGCTCTTTCTAGCATTTTTTCTTTTTCTTTCTTTCTTTATTATGCAAAAAGTATGGTGCAAGTGCTCCATAAAAAGAAGAAAATCAAAAATCTGAAGCAAATCTCTAACTAAACTAACTAGGATAAGCGAATGCGAGTACTCCCTCCCTCATACTTAAATCCTTCATTGTCCTCAATGAAGCAAAGAGAAAGGATAGAAGCAAGGAGAAAGGTATATCAGAAGACTCACAATCGATGAAGAGAGGTGGAATGGAAGAACTCTTCAAAGGCGGAAAAAGAATGGAAGAAAAGCTTTGGAATACCGTTCTGTAGGCTAACCGCGGGTGCGTTGTGGGTGGCGCGGGCGCCGAAACACGGCAGAGAACATAAGTCAGCGTCGAGTGGACCACCGCGGGCGCGGCTGATGTGGTGCGGTCGCGGCACTCGTGCAGGGACGAGGTCTTGACTTCGTCTCGAACAATGTGATGTGCAAACAACCTTTGTATCTTGGCTCGTCTCTTGGAAGATGGACAAATACTCGAACTCGAGCCGTGGAGAAGAAATCCCAGGGGAACAAAGCTCCCCCATACTTAGGCTTTTACACATAGCCAAAAGAATGGAATTACAAAGGTGGATGAAAAGAAGAAATAGAAGGGATGGAAAGATAGAAAATGGAAAAGAATGGGATAGATAGATGAAAGATATAGAGGTAGAATGAGACTAAAAAGTCCTCTTTTTTTTTCATACGAGCTAAAGCCGAGACGCAATATGGTTGCCGCGAGCACGGGCTAGTACCTGTTCGTCGGGGCGCACAAGTGATCCTCCGCGGGCGCGGCCAAGGCGGTGCGGGCATGGTATCACACCAGGCGTGTCCTTTCGGACCTAGTACCTGCATGTTAGCTTTGAAAACAAAACAAGTTCTAAGCTAAGAATGGAAAAACAATCTAACTAATCCTTGGGTTGCCTCCCAAACAGCGCTTTTGTTTAACGTCGTTGGCTCGACCTGGATACAATCAATATGGGTCCTCATCAACATGAATTCGGACCTCGTTGCCACCATGAGATATGGAAAGAGATAAATTGGCAACATCAATAACCGTCCTTGCGGTTTTCATGAACGGGCGACCAAGTAAGAGAACCGGGTCGTAACGCCCTTCACCTATCTCCATCACATAAAAGTCTGCAGGAAAGATTAGACCATTCACCTGCACTAAAACATCCTCAACTAACCCTTTCGGGCGCACGTTAGAGTGGTCAGCCAATTCAATAACAATATCCGAATCTTTTAAGGGACCAAGGCCTAACCTATCATACATGCAAGCTGGAAGAACATTTATGGAGGCACCTAAATCTAGCATAGCACGCTCAATTTTAGTTTCTCCAATAGTGACAGGGATAGTGAATCTTCCTAGGTCTGAACATTTTTTAGGCAATTGTTTCTGGAGTAAGGAATTACATGCCTCTGTTTTGCTATCTTGAGTTTTCTCAACTAGATCTACTTTCTCAATTTTAGGACTAGACCTATTTTTCCTCTTAATTGTACAAAGCTCTTTCATAAACTTAGCAAAACGTGGGACACCTTGAATGAGATTGATGAGAGGAACATTTACCTGACAATTGGCGAAGGTCTCGAAGAGTTCCTTGTCATGCGCCGGCTTCCTCGTGTCCTTGAGTGCTTCGGGGAATGGAGGAGAGGGCTTGAGAGAGCTCAAGGGTGGAAGTGGTTGAGCAACGTACCCGTCATCCTCCTCTACTACTGGTGCGCGGTCGCATCTAGGGGAACGCGGGCACGGTGGGGAATAATTCTTGAAGGCATAATCAAGCAAAGCCCCGAAGTTTCGCTTTGCCTCCTTACCGCGGGCGCGGCTCGGGCTCCGCAGTCGCGGCTCTTCATCCGTCGCATGGTCAGAGTTCTCTGTTGGATTTCCGCGGGCGTGGTGAGGTGAGCGCGGGCGCGGTAATCCAATAGAGGCTTGGTCCTCATCTTCTGCTGCCCCGGCGCGGTCGCGGCCAGGGGAACGCGGTCGCGGATTTCCACCAGTGGGTAGTTCCCGACTCGCCAAAGCTCTACCGCTTCTCAAGTTCATGGCACTCACATTGTCCTTGTGGTTGAGCGGTTGAGAGGGAAGTTTCCCGGAATCCTTAGACTCGAGCCTATTGATCATAGTGGCAAATTGGCTCAGCTAAGTCTCAAGATTCTTCACAGCAGCTCTCGTCTCTTGGTTCTCCTTCAAGAGGGGCAGTAATAGCATCGTTCTGAGATGGAGCGGGCGCTCTCGGGGCAAAATTTTTGGAACGAAATTGTTGTTGCTGGCCCTGAGGAGCGTACTGCTGCTGCTGTTGTGGTGGCTCTTGCTGCTGCTGATTGTTCCCCCGGAAATTAGGATGGTTCACCCACCCCGGATTATAAGTATTAGAGAAGGGATCGCGCACCAAAGTTCCCAATAGCATTGACCGACTCCTCGGTCTCCTAAATAGTAGGGCACTGGTCCATGTGGTGGCTCGCGTCATAGCATAGACCGCAAGCGTTGACTTGTTGAGCCGTCTTCTTCGTGAGCAGCTGCTTCATAAGATCCTTGAGCTCCCTTACTTCAGCATTCAAGGACTCGTTCACCACACTAACGGACCTCACATTGGTCCTGGACCGCTGATTGCGGGCTTGCTCCGCCAGAGTCTCAACTTTCTCAAAAGCTGCTGCGGGAGTCAAGTTCTCGTAACTACCCCCACAAGATGCGTTCACAAGCCTCTTGTCATTGTCGCAATGTCCCTCAATGATGTAGCAAATAAGATCCTTGGCAAGATAACCATGGTAGGGACAACTAGCGATGAGCCTTTTGTAGCGCTCATAATAATCATAGAGGTTCTCATCCTCCCCTTGCTCCAAACTGCTGAGTTGCTTCTTAATAGATGTTTGTTTGGAAGGAGGGAAGTACTTCTCAAGAAACGCCTTCTTCATGGCCGCCCATGGAGTGATAGAGCCCAACACCAAATAAAGGAGCCATTCCTTGGCGGAGTCCTCCAAGGAGAAGGGAAAAGCCCGGAGCTTGATTTGATCCTCCGTCACGTCCGTTGGCTTCATACTTACGCACACCGCATGGAACTCCGTGAGATGCTTGTTCGGGTCTTCACCACTCAACCCGTGGAATTTGGGTAAGTGGTGGATAAGCCCAGACTTGAGCTCAAACTTCATGCCCTCCCCGAGATCGGGGAATTGAACAACCAGTTGCTGTTGTTGGAGATCGGGCGCCGTGAGTTGGCGAATAGTGTGATCCGCCATGATGTCCTCCGGTTCAGAATCAGAGAGAGAAAGAGATTCAAGAAGATTGTAGGATGCAGAAGCTCTGGGTGCACTCCTTATCTTCCGAAGAGTCCTGTCAATTTCTGGGTCAAAGCGAACATGAGAAGTATTAGTAGACCGGGTACGGACCATGTGTTAGGTCCGAACCCAAAAGGGTTTTCTGGGTTCGAACCGCGGGCGCGCCGAGGTGGCCGCGGTCGCGGTTCGGACCCAGAACATGAAAAATGCACGCAATCAAACAAGAAAAGGATTCCCCCGGCAACGGCGCCAAAATTTGACTCGGGCAAAGTCGTTGTTCCCAAAATCAGAGATAAAACCCAAACATGCAAACAATCAAGTATAGTGAGCAAGCAAGGGATCGAACCCAAGAGAATCAGTTTCTAATCAGATTTTAGTGGTTTTCATGCAAGTAATCAAAGGGGGGTTTTGAGAGTTTGTTTCAATCAAAGTTATCATGTAGAGTTCATTCAATCAATTCCACTTTATTAATCCGTTGATCACGAATTCATCTACTTCTTTGTATGCCTAGGTCAATTCCAATCCTGATCATAAACAATCACAAGTCCACGGTCCAAGCAATTCTATAACCCTAGGCAAGGACGCTTAACCTAGAATTAGCATAGAGAACAAGGATATTAGGAAATCAAATCATGCAATCAAGCTACGAGTCTCATGCACAATTAAACCATTGAATACTCTTCCCTAAACTAGTCCACGGTCCTAGAATAGAGTTGTTTCGAGAAATAGGAAAGATGCATAGACAACAACCAATCCTAAATCAAACAATAGATCTAAGTCAATCAAACAAGTTGATCAGGCTCATAAAATCAAACATAGATCATGGGATGAAGCACAAGAGTATCAATAAAGACCTATGGATAAAGAAGTTACCAAAATTTCACAACTTCATAATAAAGCTTCCTCGATTGAATAAACTTAATGGGAGATTAGTTCTCCATTACAATGACAGCTCAAATCTTTATTGCAAGAACAATTGATTAACAAGTGAATGATTATCTAAAAACCTAGAAAGGTTCCCCTTAAATAGCCCAAAGAACAACCTCTTCGAGTTAGATAAGAAAGGAAACCGAAAGATAAGAAAGGAAACAAGATAGAAAAGACAGGATTTCGTTTGTCTGGAAGTCGGCCCGCATCGCGACCGCGGCATCACCACCGCGCCCGCGGCGGTCTCCGATAGGCATCTCGCTGAGTCGGCTTCTACCGCGACCTCGCCACCGACAGCGCGACCGCGGCCTTCATGGGTCTTCATGGTCCGTCACCTTTCGCCACCGCGCCCGCGTCGTAGACAACGCGACCGCGATATCCATGCAGTGGCAAACTTCGTCTTTAAGCTCTTTAACTCTTGATTCTTCATAACTTGTGTCTTCGGTCTTCGTATTACAATAACGCTCAACACTAACCTAAACACACTCAATAACATCCTAAAATACAAGAGTTAACCTATACA
Organism: Polygonum aviculare; assembly: GCA_934048045.1. Lineage (NCBI taxonomy): Eukaryota > Viridiplantae > Streptophyta > Magnoliopsida > Caryophyllales > Polygonaceae > Polygonum > Polygonum aviculare. The sequence goes on along the minus strand of OW204025.1, from coordinate 11,237,204 downwards.
AAATAGCCTGTATCAGATTGATGCAGATTTATCTTCAAAACAACTGTAGTTATTTAGCCAGTTTCACCACCAAGAAACGTTTTTAAATTTTTTTAGGATCTTGGTAATTGACTAACTGTTATATCCAGCTATCTATATATTGTTTTCAGTGTTCTACGGTGACGACCCCCATAAAATCCGGTTTATTCAAATTAGGGTTTCAATTCATATTTACGACTATATTTCATTAGTAAAATTACCCAATTCGAATTCAACGTCGGGAGAGACGATCACTTGCCTCCAATTTCCAGTCAGCATCTTCTTTTGTCACCACTACTCCGCTCGGGTCCAATGTCCACTCGTCTTTCAATTGGGTCTACACCCTAGTTCCTTTCGTATGAATCTAGTGTTGTTTCTACTGGGATCAAGTTCCGAACCCTAGTTCCTTTCGAAATTGGTAAGTCTCTCCGGTGTCTTCAAGTTGACGTGTTTTGACTGATTTTGATTATGAATTTTTTGATGAGTTATTAGCCAACAACATCACCGATTCACCATGTACTGATAATTGGAGCACATACCCTGCATTTGATTTGTCTTGTCTACTAGCGTTCGGTTTTCTATTAAATTTCCTTTTATATTCAAGGAATGGTTATAGAGTCTTAAAATATGAATTGATCGTGTGATTGTATTTGGGTTGAGATATGGATTGATCCAATGATTTTTCCTCTAAGTTAGTCTAGTCATGCTATTTGTATTTATTGAATGGATTTTCTACCGTGTACCCTTAGAACACACTATAAGCGGTTGATAATAGAAAGATTTTGTAAATTATAAACTTTTTATTTAATAATCCTTTTTTTCGACGGGTTCACTATTTTCTTTTTAGGGTTTTAGTTTCTGGTTTTGGTATGTTTATCATGTGTCCTTAGAACACACAATAGACAAACCATTTCTTTAATAAGAAATCAAATTTCATTTAAGATCCATTTGAGCATCTAATTTCATGAGTGTGTTGCCTTTTCTTCAAAAAAAATTTAGAGTATTTTGTAGCTTTCCTATCATACCGTGCATTTGGTGTTAAATTTTCTAGATATATCGATGAACATTTTCTCCACTTATATGATTTTGTCCTAGAAGGACTTTTTTTTTTTTTTGATTGCGGAGCTACTAGCTCGAACAAGCTAAAATTAGGCTACCTTTTAGTTACAAGGATAACCTAGATCATCACGTCGGATGATTTTAAAAAAATCAAGCAGCAAGGGTGGTTGACTCAACAAACACCTTGACTGTGTTACAGATAAATGTGAAAGCGATAAGGACGTAGGATGAAGCGGTAGAGCTGCATTGAGACTTTGAAGATTGATTGGTCTTCTTGCAAGGAAATCAGCAGCAGCATTTGATTCCCTGAAACAATGATAAAAAACCACCGAGGTAATAGTAGAGAGAATATTCCTAATGTCAGCTAAAATAGAATGTATTTCCCAAGGAACTTTCCATGTTTGTTTTAAAGAATTAATTACAATCAGATTATCTCCTTCGATAATAAGATTGTTAATATTAGAACAGTCAATGCTTCTAAGGGCGTGAAGAAAGCTAGACGCTTCAGCTTGAACAATTGTCATGGGTGGAAGTTGTTGACGACCTAAGGAAGTGATATAACCATTGTGGTCTCTAAGGATAAAGCCAGCATGAGTTGATCCAGTTGTAAGTATGGATGCGTCAAAATTTAACTTGGACCATTGAGTTGGCGTTTTTTTCCAATTCATATTATTTTTCCTTTTTGGTCTATTTTTAACCTTCGTATTGGTATTTTGACAGCCTTCCCATGCTAAAGCACCCGAGAAGGCTAAATCAGATGGAATTGTCTTTTTAGTAATTCTAGATGGGTAAAAATTTTTAGCATTTCTATGTGCCCAAATGAACTACCACAGAAAGGCAAGGAATGTTATATGGTCATTATTTTGAAATGTTTGTTGAATATTTTGGTTGAAATGACCATGTGATATAATTTTGAAGTTGTAATTTAGTAATTTTTGCAATTTCACTATCATTGACTTGGTAAATGGACAATGAAAAAAGAGATGGTTCAAGTTTTCATCCTGCATTTCACAAAGAGAGCACAAGTTTGGAACCGTGTTATAAAACCGATTAATTCTATCTGTTGTTGGAAGGCAATTTGCGCAAGACTTCCAGAGGAAGTTTTTGATTTTTGGCGTTAGTTTAGATTTCCAAATCCAGTCAAAATCAAAGCTGAATGGATTCGAAATTGACGTTAACAGAGACATAGTCGATAAGACCGAGAAGTTACCATCTGTTGCAGGCAACCAGATGAGGCGGTCTGTTGTACTTGTACAGGGAATTCTAATTGCTGCTATAATATTGACTACTTGTGATGGTAATATTTGTCGTAGTAGTTGAATATCCCAGTTTTTATCTGGGCAGATAAAATTTGAAACAAGAGTATTGGGATTCGAATTATCAATAAAAGTTGATAGCTGAATGTCCGGAATCCAAGGATCTGTCCAAAATTTAATAGTTTCACCATTTCCCAAATGCCACCGGAGGCCTTTAGAAAATGTATTTCTGATGTTTAGTAGTCTACCAAATTGCCAGGAGCAATTATTTTTATTATAATCAAATAAGGAATCATTCTTGAGGTATTTTTCTGTAATAACTTGGACCCAAATATTTTGAGGTTGAGTAACAATTTTCCAAAGTAACTTCATTTGCAATGATATATTGATATTTTCAGCTGAGCGGAGACCGAGACCTCCATTTTGTTTGGAGGAGCAGATACGCTCCCAACTGATCAAGGGATGGTGATTCGGTGTGTATTTGTTCCAAAAGAAGGATTTACAAACAGCGTCAATCTGCTTGAGCACCCCTTGTGGAAGCATAAAGCTTTGCATTAGATAGTTGACTTTGCTGAGGAGACATGATTGGATAAGGACGACCCTACCCGCTTGTGATATTGAATTTGCTTTCCATTGAGAAAGTTGTTTTTTAAGATTTGAAACGGCATCGGAGAACATAGAAATTTGAACCCTCCCTTTAAGGATAGGAATTCCAAGATATTTTTCCATGGTAGACGTAATCTGAATGTTAAGTATACTGGCAAGGGTTGTTGCGGTTAGTTGTGAAATATTGGCTGAGGTTTGTAAAGAGCTTTTATGATAGTTAATGGATAATCCTGATACAAGGGTAAATTTTTGTAGAATGGTCTTAATATATTCAATATTTTGTATAGTAGCATTTGCAAAAATTATTGTATCATCAGCAAAGCTAAGAAAAGGAATAACAACCCCATTCTTAGTTAGCCTGATTCCTACATGGTTGGGGGTAATACTTGCTTCTTGTTGAAGAGTACGAGTCAAATATTTCATACATAAAACAAATATGAATGGAGACATCGGGTCTCCTTGGCGGATACCACACGAAGGGGTAAATTCAGTTCCTGGTTCATTGTTGACTAAAACCGATGAAGAGGAAGTAGTAATACATGTCATAACAAGATGAATCCATTTTTGGTGAAAACCGAACTTAGTAAGCACAAGGTAAATAAAATTCCAATTGATTTTGTCATAAGCTTTTTCAAGATCTAATTTGATGGCCATCAAACCAAGACGGCCTTTTTTATTTTTGTGGAAGGAGTGAAAAATCTCATGAGCAATGAGTACATTATCTTGAATCAAACGACCTTTAACAAAGGCACTCTGTAATGGGTGAATAATCGAAGGCAGTATATGCTGAATTCTGTTAGACAGAACCTTAGTAATAGCTTTATAAATGGTATTGCAATGACTAATAGGTCTATAATGATTTATGGAGTTTGGTGTTTCAATTTTTGGGATTAAAGTGATGAAGGTTTTATTTGCCGCTGTCAGCATTGATCCCGAATGGAAAAACGCAGCAACCGCGCGAACGACCAACGTACCAACAGTCGGCCAATATTGTTGGAAAATTTCAGCTGTGAAACCATTAGGTCCCGGAGTTTTGTTTAGAGCTAGGTCAAAGATAGGCGCTTTGATTTCAGATGGCGAAGGTTGTTTCGAAATTGAGATATTATCTTGGTCAGATATGAGGGAAGGAATGATGTCCAAATCTTGAGGATTAATAGGCATATTTGAGTTGGAATGGAATCTGGAGGCTAGCTCCGAGGTAATTTTTGCGGATATTGAATCGTGATCTAAAAGAGTGAGCCCATCATGTGTTTGAAAACTCGTAATATTTTGTTTGAATCTTCGAATTTTCGAAATTGTTTGGAAGTACTTTGTATTCTTATCAATATTTTGTAAATGTGTTATTTTGGCTCTTTGCTGTCAGAACTTATGATGAAAGTTCATTAAAGCATTATATTTGTTAAGATGTTGTTGTAGTTTGTTGAGGATAGTTTGGTTATAAGGGTCACGGAGTAAGTCATCTTGTAACTTTTGCAATTGTCTTTCAGAAGTCTTGAGTTGTTCAAAATTGTTATTAATGTAACGTTTGGACCAATCTTTAGAGTATTTTTTGAGCAATTGCATTTTCATTGAGACTTTGAACATAAAGGAGCCTGAAAGTTTATATTGCCAAACCTTTTTAACAAGTTGAGTATAAGAAGGTTTATCGATCCAAGCGTTTTCAAAACGAAAAGGATATTTACGGAATTTCTTTTTGATCCCTAAATCAAAAGAAATAAGACAGTGATCAGATGTTGTAAAGGGGTGATGATGTATTTTGAGAGCGGGTAGAGAAGTGACAAGGTCAGAGTGAATCAGAACCCGATCAAGGCACTCAAAAGTATTATCCGTTGATGTTGTATTTTTTCTCCAAGTAAACGGGAAACCCGAGAAACTCGTGTTCAGTGCATTCATTTTGTTTTGGAAGCCTCTAAGGCGATTGAATTTGCTTGGGGGCGGTGGGACACCCCCGAGTTTGTCCATGGGTGAATCAATTTCATTAAGGTCCCCTATTAAGAGGAACGGTAGTTGGTGTTGGGTAATATCAAATTCTAACGTGGTCCAGAAAGCCGGTTTATTTTCTTCTCGAGAAGGTGCATAAACAAAGATGAGGAGGTATGGGTGGAACGGATTGTTCACCTTCATGATGATTTTATTAGTGGTTTGCATAACAAGGGTACATGATTTGGTAAATTCAGTTTGGTAAATGAACAAGGCAATACCTCCTTTGGTAACAACCGAAGGAGATGATATACATTCATGGAATCCGATTTTTTTAATAATGGCATCCGATGGTGGTGTATCTGATTTTGTTTCTACTAAGCATAAAAATTGTAATTTGTGTAATTTTCGTAGGAAGGCAATTTCATCCCAGAAATTGGGCCTCCTAATCCCCCGCACATTCCAAAATGCACAGGTCATGAAAACGGTTTGAATCGTAACTGGTCATAGTGAATTGTCAAACAAATTGTCATTATCCTTTTCAGGATTTGTGGGAGAACCAAAGGATACATAATGCAAAAAGAACAAACAAGTAACATAACACCAAAACCGAACGCCAAACTGGGCCACTCGGCACTTGAAATGCTGCAACTGAGACAACTAGAAGAGCAAAGTACCAAAGCCCTCAATCTGAAGAGAGGTAGATTAATACAAGTAGTAAAGAAGATAAAATTACAAGTGATATAGCTGAGAATCAAAGAGGGAATCTGAAAAGGAACTAAAACGTGTACATTAGCATGGCAATGATCCTTAAAGTTACACATAGAGATTTGAACAATGTGATACAATGGAGAGCTAGAGTAGAAGTGTAAAATTTGATTGAAAAAATCACAAGAAACCGAGCATCTTGAAGGCAGCAGTCTTATGTAAAAGCTGTAAAGCATGTGAATACTTAAACTGCAATACAGAAGCATATAGTTTGTGGTTAAAGTATGATTAATGATTAAGGAGAGTTTTAACAAATAAATAGCAAAAGCAGTAGCAGAAGGATAGTAGTTAGATGGCCATGTTACACAAGTTAAGGAGATATCAGCATTCCATAACAACTCATAACACTGAGCTGGAACATGATGTAAAATGTGAAAAATCTGCAGGCAAAGCAACAAAATTTGAAGTAGAGTAGTGATAATGTGGTAGTTTAGATAAATATGAGTCAAACGTAGACTAGAACAACAGCAATAAGCATGGTTCAAGTAAGGTTTCAGCAGTCTAAAGTTCCAACAAGAATGGTCAGAGAAGGTCCAGTTAAATTGAAAGAAGCAAGTGTAATGATGTAAACAGTCATGATCAGAACCTATAATGAGGGTCATATATGAAGAGTCTTGGTAATAATAAAAGGCTATTGGGTATATTAAACAAAGAACTGTGTTCTTACAGTTCTGAATTAGTACTTGAGTTGAGATTTGTACAAGTTTTAGCAAAGGAGATTTACACAACTTATCAAAATCCTCATCAGAAACACTGCAGAAAGGCCTGACAATGTTTCTGTGATGAATAGCAACACAAAAGCTAGCTTGAACTTGTTTACAATTCTGATGTAATACATGAGATGAAAGTTTGACAAGTCTCAGCTGAATCTTTTTGCATAATATTTCAAAGAGCCCAACAGAAGCACTGCAGATAAGCCTGGCAATCAAAATAAGATTAACACTGAGAGGGCATAATATTAATTTGACAGCTATGTGCAAAGAAGCATAGATATTAATTTGATCTGAACCTGGAAGAAAGAAAGACCAGCAACAGATGCAGTAGAAGCAATTAAGTTGTCGACTTTTAATTCTTGAGCAGAAAATTGAATTTACTGTAATCATTAGAAGAGTAGCTAGAAGTGGAGAGAATTTAATTGTTCCTAAGGCATGACATGACAAAAAGTAGAAGTTCAGTTGGAGTTTCATTTTGATAATGCTAAGAGCCTTACAGCAAATATACTTGAGATGGAGGGTAAAAGTGAGCTGTAAATGATATAAGAAAAAGGAGATTATGAGCATGACATTTATAATATTTAAAGATTGAGTTTGCAATTTTGTAAGAGTAGTTTGTGAAAAAATGACTGTATTAACTTGATAAATTTGTATATGATAAGAAGGTAAACATGAAATCAGAAGCTGTCTGTTTGAGCAGGTGAATAGGGAAGAATTGCAGAAATGATTCAGTTTAATATGAGAATTAATAGGAAGTGTATAAGTTTGAAGAGTGAATTTTATAAAACCAGAAGCTGTAAGTTTAGGTTTAATCCAAAGAGAACGAGAATAGTTCTTAAATTTTATGGTAAAACTGGTTGTAGAGTGAGATGTGTAAAACTGAATGTAATAAAGGGTATAAATTTTGAATTTGATTATCTGGTTATGATGAAGAAAATGATGAATCTTTTTTATGCAGGTTTGGTGAATATAGCTAGTTAAGCTTAAGATGGTAAATGAAATGAGAGAATGATCTTGGTCATGGCAGTTTATCATTTGTAATTGGTAACATGCTGAATTGGTTTTGTAATTGGTATGATAAATTGGAGTTTGCCAGTTTTGTAGAGGTCTCAGAAAGCATTTTTGGAAAACCAAAAATACCCAATTTTCATCATTTGACATAGTCTGCAATTGTTGGGAGAATAATAGCAAAGCTTCAACCTCAAGAGAATGAAGGAGCCTAAACCAGAACTGACCCAGAACAATTACATACTGGCAAAGGAAGCAAGTGGCCGAAGCAATTGAGTAACTTTGAAACAGTAATGGATACAACACCTCAACCCTAGGACAGCAGCAAAACTGTCCTACAGGGAGCTCTTGAACCATTAGGATCATCATAATTTGCAAAGTTTGCATAGTCAGGACAAGCCTTAATTGGATGTGATAAGAGTTACACAACAAAGTTTCAGGTGAAGTTTCATCCCTCTCAGGCAAGTGTTTTAGATCCAAGATGTCAACATAGTTGGTATACAAAGTTTCAATCACCCTCAACCCTCCTTCCAACAAGCCCTCAACTCTGCTAAGATGCTGAGAAGCATCGAAACAAAGGAAGTCAGGTAAGAGAGGAAAGAAGAGGATGATAAGTTTGATAGAGTGATAAAGGTGGAAGATATTACCATTGATAGAGACGGAAGTAGAGGAAAACCAAGGAAAAGGGAGAGAAGCATAGCAATCACAGGGAGGGAACCGAATCCAGCATAGCCAAATTCCAAATGGAGAGTCCAAAACCTGCAACAAGCAAACACAGCACACCCACAGAGACCAAAGCCAACCAAAGCAGCAAGATAACCAGAGCACAGACAACAAAGAAGAAATCTCACAATAAATCAAAGGAGATTGAAAAAAACAGAGAAAGCAGAAAGGAACAAAGACGATGAGAAGGGGTTCATAAAAACAAGATATTTACAGAAGCTGGAATAGAGAAATAAGCAGAGAAGGGTCATTCAGGGGAAGGCACCAGATAGCATAAATCAAACAGCAGACAAGAAGGATCATTGAGCAAAACCAATCCAAAAAAGAGCCGAATTCCAAAGATGGCAGGCAGCAAATCAAAGGATCACATAGCAAGCATAAAAGGAAGGAGATAAGGCGGAAACCCAAACAAGAGAAGCAACCAACTAATGGATCGAAGAACAAGTAAAACAGGAAGTAGATATTGAAAACAGCATGCCAAGCAAACAAACATCGGCAATAGATCTGAAAAGAACATAGGTAAAGAATAAAAAGAGGTTTTGAGAGGGGGAGGGTTACCTTTTGATGAGAAACCCAGATCGAAGGAGCAAGCGGAGGAGGCCAGGCTAGCAACGACAAGGCGAAGCCGCAGCAAGAAGAATCCGACCACCAAGCAACACCAAAACCGAGCACCACTGCCAGCAGAAGCCAATCCAGGCAACCATAGCAACCCAGATCCACAACAGGCAACCACAAAAGGGGAACGACATCATAGGAGGGGAGGAGAAGGATTAAAGGTAAGGGGTCAGACCAAAACTTAACAGGGTTAAAGTAAGGGCCAAGGTTTAGGGAAAATGGAAGAAGGGAAAGGGTGATGGAGAGGGTAGAAGCTTGGCGGCTGAAGAGCCAATCACTAGGGTTGGGGTTTGAGGGGAAAGAGGGAAATTGGAAAGAGGAGAGAGAACGGAGCATTTTTTTTTATCTCTGGTCCCCAAAGCCAAACTTGGGATAAGAATATGTTTGTCCTAGAAGGACTTTGAATTTTTGTTTATGCTAGAATGTTATATTTCCTTGCTTGTGTTATAGTCTATGCCAATGATATACTATGAATTGATCGAGTTATTTTATTATACATGAATAAATGTGACTTCGTAAGCTTTAATCTACTATAATACAGTATAAAGCAGAAACAATGTTTGTATAAAAAATTGCGCCACGTCATCAAAACTTAATAAAAAATGCTATTAATGCCACGTAACCTAGGCTAAATAAAAATTTACTTTAAAAATATGAATTGTCCCAAAAATGTGTTTAGATATGCAAATTAGGTAATTAGAATCTTATGTAATCTTACCCCGTAAAAAAAATGCTTAAAAATTACCAAAAATTATAAATTATCCCGAAAATTTTGAATTATCCCGCACCAAGAATTATCCCAATCGAAATTAATTAAAGTAATTGTCTTGTACTAATTAATCCATATATTTAGGTAGAATTAAGATTCCGTATATTAGTTTGTTTCTTTTGGATGTATCATATTAGCTTCATAGTATTTTAATATAATTAAGTTCCGGCATCCGAACAGGGGTTTAGTCAACTAAGTAAAGTAAATCTTTTGTACACTTCACATTTGATCAATTAAGTCGAATTTATATTTATATTACCCTGTACATGATACGTGGTCTATACTAGTATATTATAAAATGCGACCGTTTTCAAGCCACCAAGTTGATTTTGGTCCCGCTTTATTTTAACTAGGTATACCTGTCGCGCCATGCACGACAATTTGACTTTAAAATATTAAATTATACATAGATATTTTATTATCGAATATTTATACAGAAAAATGTAATATAAGTTCTAATGTATGAACATGTTTAAAAAAAAAGTGTCGTTGTTTTTGAAGTTTGAATAACTCAAAAAATACATTACAAAACATAATGTTTATACTTGGTAATATTTTATTTTCTAAAACCTTATAATAAGAATATAAATTGATATATTTCATATTTAAATATTTCATTTTTATCATTCGCATTTTTTGTTATCAAAGAAATTTATTTTTAAAATTATCCTATATGTTACCACTATTTATTATTAAATATTATCTGAATGTGTTTATTTAAGTAAATAAAATAATATCTTTATGATATCTTTATGTGTTACAATGTTTGATAATATAATCATACCCAATAATACCTTAATAAAATTATTCGAATATCTCAATAATACAATTATTTGATTTAATTGCAAATAATATCTAATAGTTTTATTAAGATAATATCTTATTAAATCAAATAGAATAAGATAATATCTCCCTAATATCTTTATAGTAAGATTTGATAATATTGTATTAGGTAAAAATTATAGTTCATCTTGTAAATATAGAAAATAAATTAGGCATAAAAAGATAAATTTATTTAATTAAATCAAATAATAACATGACAAATCAATTGATTGTAAAATATGCTGTGGGACCATAACCAACGTTAAAAAGATAAGTGATATATTAAAAAAGATATAATATCTTACCAAAATTGATTATATCTTCCACATAAATAGATAATAATAAATTTAATCAAATTAATTGAAATAACACAGATAAAAGTTATTTTTTTTATCTATGCGGTGGGGCTAGAATCAATGTGGTGACTCGAAAATAGTTGGCTTTTATAATATATATTGATTTTTTTTTCAACTCAAATAGTGTAGGAACGGTTCGATCCCCCACAACAACGTTGAGAGAGGTTTAAAATCTTAACCCCGGGACCCGCCTCGAACTGGATTAGTCGGCCCAATGGGCCCGAAACCAGGGTGCAAGCAAAAAAATAGTGTAGGAACGGTTAGTACTTTGAAGTCGTTGACACTTACGATGTCGGTGACAAGAGTCAAGAACTTATGTTTACACAGTGGAATAAACACAAGAAAGACTAAACAATACCAGATTTGAACACGGTGATTTAGAGTGGAAAACCCTCTACAAATTTACTAGTTTGTCTACGGAAAAACCACTTGCCTTCCAAGGTTCAACTTGAAAGGACTTGAAGAGCACTTCGCTCGCTATATGGATTTCTCGGATTACAAAGGTGTTCCTACTCCAAGAAGTGAATCTCACATACTCTCGCAAGTACTCATGCCTTAGCCTAATCCTCACTCGCAATAGCTCACTTGTAGTCCACCTCACGAGGAACGAATCTCACGATCTCCCTATAACACCACACTCGCAATTATAAGATATCGCTCAAGCTCCTTAGTTCTACTAATAAACCCACGAGAATATATAAAAAAAAGTAGGAGGATTGACACCCGATTCATTCCATTTGGATGAGATATGAATCGTGTGCAATCTTTACAAAATCTTTCCTTAATTATCAACCTAAGACACAATAAAATCATCTTCAATATCTTCAACAATCTCTTGATGATTTTCCTTCTTTGCATACTTCAACTTGCCTTAATAACAACTTCTGAAGCTGTATTCGGAGTTGCCTTAACAAAAAATGCGGCATTGCCTTTTATGGAATTTCCGCATGTGTCTGTCCAGAAACTCAAGTTGGCGACTTCGTCAGCGACCTTGACCAGGTCGACGACTTCACCTGTTTGGAACCATCAAAACACAAACAAACTTTCTAACAGATTCCCCCTTTTTGATGGTGACAAACACCCATCTTTTCTTATTTTGTTCCGGGATCTTCTTCAAGTTGTTCAACATCTCAAAAAGACAATCTACATATGCAATCATAGATATTCCCTCTTAAACTCTCAAAAGTTCCCTCTAAGATTGATATTCACACGACATTCAGTATATCCCCTCACTTGACCTGTAACCCTTAGCTATTTTCTCATTTTGGCATCATAAAAAATTTCAAACATCACACAGAAATAAGCAAGACAAATATAATAGCTAATATAGGTATGCATGCATTTAAAACAAGTCAGTGACCATGCAAGCATGGCAATGTAAAGCAAAACACTAAACATAGAGTAATTAAGTCTTACAACCCAATCGAACTTAAGAAAAGTATTTTCATAGAAGGGAATAAGGGTAGAAACCAGGTAGGTGGTAAAAGTCATTGTAGTGTGGAGGTCGTCGACTAGCCCAAGGAGTTCACAACTTCCTTGATATGCCCAATGTCCTCAGCATTAGACTCATCAATCTTCATCACTTTTTCCAATCCTCTGGCCAGCTCAAGATTATGCTTCTTCAGCGTTTCCATCTCAGCCATCAGGGTCGCCAACTCCATTGATGACACACCAGCTTTCACAGTCTCAACTTCTGCATCCTTAGAAATCCATTCACCATTCACTAAAGACCAACCCATCTTCCTTAGGGTTTCCTTGTTCAACAGCCAATGCCTAGGGGTAATAATGTTTCTAGCTAGAATCCACAAAATGCTCATGGTGGATCAGGATGTCGTTGACCAACTATGAAAATGGTGAGGATGAAATAGAATATGAGCATGTAGAAGCATTGATAGCTAGGAGAACTTTGCATGCTAAGCCAGCTCCATGTGTTGATAATCAAAGGAAAAATCTGTTTCATACTCGTTGTTTAGTAAAGTGCAAGGTATGTAATGTGATTATTGATAGTGGAAGTTCTTGTAACATAGCTAGCATGGAATTAGTTCAAAAATACAACTTCCCATATTTCATCACCCTAGACCTTATAAACTGCATTGAATGAATGAATGTGGTGCATTAAAAGCAGTGTTCTAAAAGACACTAGGCGGAAGCTGGGCGGTAAGGAGCCGCCTAGCGCCTAAGCGGGGCCTAGGCAGATTTGAAATTTTTTAGTTATTTTATTGAATTGTACCTACCAGTAGTTATATATTGTTAAAAAATAGACAAATATCAAATTTATAATTAATTTTATAGGGGCTTATAATAATTCATAGTTTCATACATAAACATATTAAGTATATGTATATTGTAAAAAAACCCGAGACCCGCCCAGACCTGCCTAGGTAGCCGCCTAGACCCGGCTACGCCGCCTAGGCCCTCCTGGGCACGCTTAGACCCACCTAGGCTGCTCCCCATCTAGGACCAAAACTCCTTGGTGCCCTGCCGCCTAGTGCCTAGGGCGTTTTTTAAAACACTGATTAAAATTGAATAAGCAAGTCAAGTATCCATTAAGCTAGGACATTATGAAGATGATGTGTTATGTCATATGTGCCTATGCAAGCTTGTCACTTATTTTTTGGGTCATCCTTGGCAATCTGATAGAAAGGTTGTTCATGATGGATTCACTAACCGACATTCTTTTGTGTTTAAGGGAAAGAACATTGTCCTAAAACCTATGACTCCGACACAGGATTTGGATGAGTATGAGAAGAAGAAGGTAAGTGAATGGAAGGAAGAGAAAGGGAAGGGAAAGGCTCAATTGAGTGAGCTGCCCACGTCCCTCTAATGTTTTAGTAGCTTCCAAGGGGGATCGGAGCTTAAGAATGAGTATTTGAATGGGGAGACCACACTCATGCTCTTGTGCAAGGAGCTTAGTTTGATGAGTGATGAGCTTAAAGCTAGACTACCCCCGCGAATACAAGGGTTGATCGAGGAGTATAATGATGTATTCCCCGATGACATACCGCCTGGCCTATCCCGAATTAGAGGAATCGAGTATCAAATTGATCTCGCTCTCGGGGATGCATTGCCTAATAGGCCAGTGTATCGTATGATTCCCAAAGAGGCCCAAGATGTCCAATCCCAAGTCCAAGATCTATTGGATAAGGGATACATTCGAGAAAGTTTAAGGCCTTGTGTTGTCCTGGTGTTGTTAGTGCATAAATATAACACATGGGGAATGTGTGTCGATGGTCGAGCAATTAACAACATTACGGTCAAGTATAGGCACCCCATCCCTCGTCTAGATGACATGCTAGATGAACTTAATTCATGGAGCCACCTTCTTTTCTAAGATAGACTTAAAAAGTGGCTACCATCAAATAAGGATGAAGGAGGGGAACGAAAGGAAAACAACCTTGAAGACCAAACTTGGTCTATATGAATGGCTTGTCATGCCATTTGGGCTCACAAATGCACCAAGAACTTTTATGAGATTGATGAATCATGTGCTTAGACACTATATAGGGAAATTTGTTGTTGTATACTTTGATGATATTCTTGTGCACAACAAGTCCCTAAAAGATCATGAGTCGCACTTAAGGGAAGTCCTTTCTATCTTTCAAGGAGAGCACTTGTTTGCAAATCTAAAGAAGTGTGAAATTTGCACTAATAGTGTTACATTTCTTGGTTTTGTAGTAAGCTTACAAGGATTACAAGTGGACGAGGCCAAGATCAAGGCAAGTCAAGATTGGCCTAGATGCACGACAATTGGGCAAGTGCGAAGCTTCCACGGATTGGCGAGCTTCTATAGCCGTTTTGTCAAAGATTTCAGCACCATTGTTGCCCCCTTGACTAAGATCACCAAGAAAAGAAGAGAGTTCACATGTACCCGTGCTGCATGCTCACTTTTATTGGCCTCACATGCTTAGGGATGTAGAAAACATGATTAATAGATCCATTGAATGTTTAAAAGCTAAATCTAAATTGATGCCACACGGTTTGTATAGCCCTTTGCATGTAGCCTCAACCCCTTGGGAGGACAATAGTATGGATATCATATTTGGATTACCTATGACTAATTAAGAAGGGGAGAGATTCAATTTTTTTTGTTGTTGATTGTTTCTCAAATATGGCTCATTTTATAGCTTGCCATAAAACCGATGACGCTTCTAATGTTGCAAGCCTATTCTTTAGAGAAGTTGTTAGGTTGGATGGTGTGCCGAAAACCATTGTGAGTGATAGGGATACAAAGTTTCTTAGTCATTTTTGGAGGGCTTTATAGACTAAACCAAACTGTTATTCTCCACTTCTAGCCACCCCTAGACCGATGACCAAATTGAGATGACTAATAGGACTTTAGTCACTATCCTTAGGGTTGTCATTAGAAAGATTTTGAAACTGTGGGAAGAAGCTTTACCTCATGCGGAGTTTGCTTATTATCGAACAATGCACTCATCTACTAAGTTAACTCCATTTGAATGAGTTTATGGCACTAACCCACCAACCCCCTTATATCTTACCCAATATTCTATGAGGGAGAAAGAAAGTTTTGATGCAGGCCGGAAAGAATGTGGAGTTCATCAAGAAATTGCACGATCGTATTAAGACCAAATTGGAGCAAAAGGCTGAGTATAATGCAAACCAAGCCAACAAGAGCAAGCCCTAAGTGATATTTCAGCCCGGAGATCTAGTTTGGGTGTATCTAAGGAAGGAGCGGTTCCCAGAGCAAAGGAAGAGCAAGTTGTCCTCACGATGAAATGGACCTTTCAAGGTTCTTCAACGAATATGCGCGCCGGAGACAATGCATAAAAGTTGGAACTACCCAGAGAATATGGAGTAAGTGCCACCTTCAATGTGGCCGATCTAATGCCGTACCTACCCATTGATGAGGACTTGGATTCGAGATCGAATCCTTTTCAAGAAGGGGAGGTTCATGAGGGAAGGCTGCCACCACCAGGTGTGCCTACACTTTTCGATGGGCCACTCACTTAAACTTAAGCTATGAAGTTACAATGCGAAATGCATGGCTTCATAGGCTACACCATGTCCAAGGAGGATGCACACATTAAGGAACCATGCATCGCCAAAACCAAAATGTCTTATGGCGTCACAAGTGCCCCTTGCTAGGCGGCCTCTCCCGAGCAACCTTTCCAAAGTGTGGTCGTGCATTGCTTGCCTTGGGCCTTGCCATTATGGGCTTGCCTATCCTTACTCTAAGTGGATTATTTAGTATTATTTTTTTGAAGTATTTTGGGGAATACATAAATACTTGTCAGCTTATTGTGTTTTGTAGACAAATCATTTTCAAGGGTAAAGTTGATTTCTCCATCAAGAGAGATGAGAGCTTTGACCTTTCAAAATCGTGGTATTCATGTAACCTGGTTTGCCTTGGACTTGTGTGAACTTTGATCGGTCCGGGATCGGAGGTCTCACAATTTAAATTTATAAAACCGAACCTCAAAATTGTAGTAAAGAGGTAGGGTGTCGAACACACGGGAGTTCGTGTGTCGAGTGTACCCGGAAGCACTTAAGAAGGGATGAAAACAAGGTAAAAACAAAGGAAAAGCAAAGGGAAATCACCTCGGACCGACACAGGTCACTTCGGTCCGAGGGTGGATCGAGGTCAATTTGGCCGGGACCGACGTTGATGCAAGTCGGGCCCGAGGTACTGGGTACTTCGATTTAGCAAACTTGGTAGATCGGTCTTGGGTTTTTGGGTTCCACACCTAGCTAAACTTGGATATTCTTCCCCAACTCAACCAATAAGAGCTTGATCTTAGTGAGATCGAGGTTGATCACCCCAAATCTCTCCAATCTACACTTCGACCCAAGGGAGTTTTCACTCTCCTTCGATGTTAGGTCTAGCAATTGGGATCGAGATGGCTTTCGCTTTTACTCTTACCAATCACAAGCCCTAAGCCCCTTGTTTTCACAAGAGAATTGAAGCTTAGTGTAGAGAGGATTCACAAATCAAGCAATCAAGGCTATGGAATTGGGGTTTTCTACCCAAATCTAACTAAGGGCTTCCCCCATAGCCCAAGACTATGGAATCTACTCCATCAAGTAAGAGAAAAACGAAATCAAAAGGGTAATCAAACAAATCTCAATCATCATCATCAAATCAAGCTCCAATTTCATTCAAAACCAAAGTGTCTACAAAATCCAAGCTCCAATTCTACTAAATCAAGGGAAATTAAAGTACAAAACTCACTAGACCTCTCTCTTCTCCCACGATCTCCTCTTCTCTTCCTTCCTCCTTCTTCTCCTTGCCCTCCAAATCTTCCAAAGAGCCTTTAGAGAGTGATTTGGTTGTGATCTATCCTCCTCCTTCCAAGTTCTCCTCTAGTGCTCTCACATCACCTCTATTTATAGCCTTCTAAGGATTGGGGACCAAGGAATCCCAATTTAGAAAGGGGCAAATGTGGAAAGTTACTAAAAATATGCCTTGGGGAGCAATCAACAAATTGCCGACTTAGGACCGACACGGAGGGACATCGGGCCCGACGTTGCTCAACCTCGGTCCTGTGCGCTGGGTGCTCGATCTCGGGCCCGACGTGGTATACATCGATCTTGGGCCTCGATCCTTGCCTTCTTCCTTGGTTTCCTTTAGCTTCTCTTCATCCTTAGCTTGGCTCTTGCACTCCTTGATTTGGCTCCTTCCTTAGCTCCTCGAAATCGCTCTCATTCTTGCCATTTTACCTACAAAAACACATAAATTCGCATAGTCTCCGACTCTTGAAGAAAACCGGGAACTAGGCTAAAAAGGGAACGAAACTACAAAGAAGAGAATGAAAAACACATATTTACAAAGGAAATTAACCACTAAAACACCACCAAAACGAGAGACATCAGAATACCCCATACTTAAACTTGCTTGTCCTCAAGCAATAACAAAGTAAGCAAGACCGAAGCACAATCTTCAAGTAAAGCCTCATATGAAAAATCAAATAAGCACAAGTGATAGATATGCTAGCAAGATTATGTCATCACACATGATCAAGTGTTCATAGGAATAAAGTCTAATGCAACAAAGCCTCACTTTAGGTATGTAGAAATGTGTATCACTCATCATGTGTTTAGGCTTAGCAATGAACACTCAAACTCAAAAATCATACAAGTAAAGGCTTTACCATTGAAGCTAATATCACCAATTCCTCCACCTAGAGATGCCTATTACAATGCACACAAAGAATATGAACTTGGCTCAATGGAGGTCCTCAAAGAGGTTCCATTCGGCCGGGTTGTAATGGGGCTTTTGGTATTTCTCAAGGTAGGAATCATTTTGGTCTTGTGGTGCTTACAATGGGGATTGAACTTTCCTAGTCTCTCACCAAACTCTCCAAATTATTCCTCTTTCAACTTCACTCTTCCAAAAGACTTTGATTTTCCTTCTTTTCTTTTCTTCTTCTTTTTTTTCAACCCACTTTTTCACTTAACATTCCACTTCATCTTTGCACTACACTTTTTGTTGGATTTTTCTCACTTTTTCCACTAGGATCGACTTTGAACTCACTCGGGCCCGATGTGCACTTTAACTCGGTCGGTGCCCTTTTCTTTCACTTAAGCATTTTGCTTTCAATCCACTACTTTTTTCCAACTTTTCCTTCTTTCACAACAAAGATGCACTACCCACTTGATTTGTAACTCCATTTCTTTACCCTTCACCAAAGAGAATCTCAACTCTCCAAATATTCTTCCAAACCTCTCACTAAAGTCCAATCCCATGAGGGTCAGGTCATATAGGCTAGGAATCATATTTTTGAGGAGTTTCAAACAAAGGTCTAAGGCTAAAACGGGGCTACAAACAACGGTTTATCTTCAAGGTAGGATATGGAACATTTTGTGACTAAATGAAACAAAGTTCAAATCAATGTGACAAAGCATAGAACAAATCTCATATTGGTCTTGGAAAATAGATAAACACCTCAATAGCAAGTTTTACTAAGCATGCTTGAGCTAATCACACACGAAAATGAGGGATATGCAATATGAACAAACATCCCTAAAATGGCCAAAAATAATCTCACAAGGTTCACTCTAGCTTAGTTGCATCAAAACTTATCCAAGAACTCATGTGCTCAATAAAAACATGCAAGATATCATATCACATTAAAAAAACAACATCCATTTAGAGGCTAAACTATCCAAAAATATGCAAAGGACTTTACATGCTCACATCATCATTAGCCTTCATTTGGACATCTAAGATGGGAATTCCTAGTCAAAAACAAAATCTTTTTGTTGTTTTTCAACCGAAATTTTTCACATTTTTATGCATTTTTCGAAAATTTTCTCAAAGAAAAAGACAAACTCATCCATTCATGCCATAAAATCAATCATCATTCATCATGCATCTCATGCCACTATCCAAAAGAAAACATCCCATAAACAAGAAACAAACAAAAGCAACAAGCGACCTAAACATGGAATTAATGAGCAACTAACCCACCCCATACTTAAAACTTTTGATGTCCCCATCAAAACTCAAAAGTAAAGAGAGAAGAGTAAAGAAGACTCACAATTCCTTATTTCCAAATGGCTCGATGAGGCTTAGTTCGGGGAATGACCACGGCGGCGCCTTCTTTGAATCCGGGCGTGCCTCTCTCGCTCATGGACATGATCTTGGAAGAGATCATCGCTTGGTGGTTGGATTGGGGCCGCGGGAGGTGTCCATTGGTCTTCACGGGTCGCAAAATTCCCGGACATCCAATCGTTGAAGCTAGATTGCATGGACCACCTTTGGTCTTCGGCTGCCCTCAAATCTTCCACCTCGCGCCTTGTGTATGCGAGGTTGCGGTTCACCTCATCAAATCTCTCATGGAAGTGCTCTTGGTGTTGAAAAAGTTGTTGTTGTTGGTAGTTGAGTTGGTGGGCTTCTTGAAGCATTGATTGTTGTTGAAGTTGGAGGTGCGCCATTTGATTTGCCAAGAAGTTCATGTCCACCGTTTGGCTCGGCTCGGGGAAGACCATTCCGGGGCCATACCATTGGGCATACCCCTCATATCCTCCGTAGCTAGGTGGCACTTGGCGTGCTCCACTTCCCTCACCTTGCTCGAAGTGACTAGGGACCGGGTCGGGCAAAAATACATCGGACCGACGTTGATGAACGTCGGGCCCGACATGGTCTGAACCTCGGTCCAAGAGCGTAGGGGAGTGATCGGTGAACAATTGTCGGTAGCCACCTCCTCCTTCTTCATCTTCATCATTTCTTGGTGCATCCACCTCCATATCATCTCTTCTTACAAACTCAAATTGATTGGCTTCCTCTTCTTCGGTGTCCGGGGAAGCTTGAGGTGTAGTGAAACGTATATGTCGTGCACGTCTCCTCACCTCGAGCGTCCCCTCCGGCTCTCCAAAGGGATTGTCGTTCCCCGCCCACACTTGATACCAATTGTAGTAAGAAGTGAGGTCGAAGAGTCGAGCTCCCAACGGAACTTGTACCTTGCCAAAGTTGGAATGGGGCATAAGTCGGTCCATGAAACCGGGGACAACCTTCTCCTTGATGATGTTGGCCTTCTTGAAATACTTGAGATCCATGAACTCTACATCATTTGCCGCCGGCGTGTAGGTAGACAAATCCACTTCAAGACTACGAGCTAGCCGGGCAATCATACCGCCAAAGTAGATCCATGAAGAACTTTGGAAGTCCCTCACCATCTTCACCCATTCCCATGTGAGGTTCATTGACTTCTCATGCTCGAACAACATCTCGTAGAGTAGCATGGCCTCCTCCTTCATCGGCTTGCTTAGCTCATGTCTTGCAAAGATAGAACACCCCAAAGCTCGGATCATGACTCGGAAAAGTGGGTTTGCTATCTCATTTGTTGAGGCGCCTTTCCTCATCTCACTCTTCCCGGCTATGTACTTCCAAAGGTAGTCGACCTTCTCATTGTCAACAAAGGCTTCATCTCTTGGAAAAGGGAATCCAAGATAAACCGCCAAATTCCGGAGGGAGAGCTCTTGAAATTCGTTGCCCAATTGGAAGGAAATCATGCCATCGCTCTCAACTCCCTCATAAGTGCACTTGAAGGTCGCCATGAACTCGGACGTCAAGGCGGGGAAGTGAGTGTTGTTGCACCTTAGCAAGACATTGAGGCCTATGGTGGAGTAGCATCGAGTAAGAGCCTCATCCATACACATCTTTCGGATTGATTCCCAATCTAACCACCGGGTGTGGTGAGATAGACCCATGAGGCGCTCATACTCTCTAGCCTCGTCCTCATCCTCTATACGAACATCGTCCATCCTTTGGACTCTCTTGGAAGACTTCTTGGATTTCTTGGTGGTTTTCTCCATCCTCGAGGAAGATGCTCGGGTAGTCATGGTACCTACACACAATCAAAAACCAAAGAAACTACAAGGTAAAATCCGACACAAACACAAACTTCCAACAACAACTTATCATGCAAAGAAGCAACCCCATACTTGTACTTAACACACTCAATCCACAAAATTCAATCATGCATGAAGTAAGATTTTCATATCAATGGTCAAGCTTCAAATCATATCATGAATAGCATGCTATAACCAACATTCAAGTGCAAGAAATCTTAAGATCACGCAAGAAAAGCAAGAAAAGCATAGGACCGACTTGCAAGTGAAGTCGGGCCCGAGGTTGGGGACCTCGGTCCGAGTCATTGGACCGATGATGAACGTCGGTCCCGAGGTACTGGGTACCTCGGACCGAGTCTTGTCCGACTTTTCATTCTAGATTCAATCATGCAACACCTATTCATGCCTCTAAAATCCAAACTCTACCATCAATCATCATCAATCGAAGTTCTAAGTGGAATTTAGCAACAATTAAGCACAAATTTCATAAGATATGCAAATCACCATGGATGTTCAAAGTTCAAGCTCACTAAATCATGGCATCTCTCAAATTTAGCAATGAAATCATGAAATTCACAAGGAATCAAGTAGAAATCGAGATTCACATACCAAATATGAAGCAAACAAGAACTCCTAGCAAGCAAATCCTTAGAACTCAAATTTTCCTCTTCTAGATCTAGAAAAGGATGAAGATCTATGGGTTTTTGGTAGGATTTTTGGCTTTTGGTTCAAGCTTGGGTGTGCTAGATGATGGATCGAGATCTTGTGGTTGATTAGCTTGAGGATCGACTATGGTGGAGGGGGGGTCGGATCGATTTTGGTTTGGGAGTGAATTGGGTATTTTGGGAAAGTAGTTATGGTGATGGTGATGTTAGGTAAGGGAAAGGGGTCTTTAAATGGGGAAGAAGACAAAGGTGGGTCAATAGGGTATAGTAGGAATTTCCACAAAATCAAGGCTAAGGTGAGTCGGCTGGCTTGGACCGATGTTGGGCACCTCGGGCCCGAGGTACTGGGTACCTCGGTCCTACCCGATTTTGGCTCCTAAAAATCCCACACTTTGGTTACTTCCATCAACAATCATTTGCATCATTTCCACACATACCACACATGCTAATGAAGCTCTTATAACACACATTTCCACAAAATACAAGCTAGAGAAGAGATTAGGACTAATCTAAGCTAAGGCAAAAAAGAAACAGGCTAGAAATTACGAAAATAAATCTACCAAACCCGGGTTGCCTCCCGAGAAGCGCTTCTTTTACGTCATTAGCTTGACGTCTAACCTCTACCCTTCAAGGAGGGTGAAAAACCGTGAATTGGTCCTCCTTGCCATAGACATCTCCACAATCATCATAGCCAAAATGCCACCATTTATGTTTGATGAAAGTGTGACCTCCATCTTCCTTGTCCTCCATGGTGTAGCCTTGCACTTCTTGCATCAACTCATCTTGCATCTTGTCACCTACATCACAAAAGTCTAAAGAATTTCTAGGAGACTCTATAACATCATAACTCAAGTCATTTTGCAAGTCATCTAAGCAAAGATAGTCATCTCCTAAGTTTTCTTTCAAATCATCTAAACTCATAAAAGAGTCTCCCACATCAAAAGGATATAGATTAGGATACTCTTCATGGTTTGGTGGATTGACTCCATCTCCATCTCTTGCCTCATCTTGGATTTGGAAATCGACCATCTCATGGTCCCTCAATGGTGCTTCTTCTCTTGTGGATTCCAACTTCTCTCTCTTGCACTTGGCATCTTCTTCAAGCTTCAAGATCGCCAATGCATCCGGTTCATTTAGGGCCTTGTTGAATTGGAACTCAACCTTCTCTTCTCCAATTTCGAAGGTGACTTTGCCATTTCTTACATCAAACTTGGCACCCGCCGTGGCTAGAAATGGTCTTCCGAGAATAATGGGCACCATCGGATCCTCTTTCATGTCTAGGATCACAAAGTCATCGGGCACAAAATATCTTCCCACACGAACCGGGACATCATCAAGTATTCCGGTAGCCTTTGTTGAAGAACCATCGGCCATGGTGAGACTCATATCAATCGGCTCCAACTCTCCAAGGTTAGCCCTCCTCCATATGCTCATGGGCATAACCGAAATACTAGCTCCTAGATCACAAAGAGCCTTGAATTGTTGAGAACCAAGTCCTATGGTGATGGCAAATCTTCCGGGATCTCCAAGTTTTTGAGGTAGCTCCAAGATCTTCACCTCGTCTTGCATCTCAACAATGGACCTCTTCTTGCTCAAGATCTCTCTCAAAAACTTTGCATAA
Source organism: Polygonum aviculare (assembly GCA_934048045.1). Lineage (NCBI taxonomy): Eukaryota > Viridiplantae > Streptophyta > Magnoliopsida > Caryophyllales > Polygonaceae > Polygonum > Polygonum aviculare. The sequence goes on along the minus strand of OW204025.1, from coordinate 11,213,974 downwards.
GACGGCATCTCGCTTAGAGCATCGGTGAAAGGAATAGTGATGTTCAAGCCTTGCAAAAGCTTTAAGAACCTCTTGAACTTGCCCTCAACAATCTCCTTAGGCTTCTTCATGGGATATGGAAGAGTAGTGTCACCTTGCTTCTTGCTTGGATCATCCTCCTTGGATCGCCTCTTCTCAACAAAATCACCCTGGATCGACGTTGGAAGTACCTCGGGACCGACTTCTGGAACATCGGTCCCAGGGCAAAGGACTTCTTGGAACATCGGGCTATCGTCAGGGAACGTCGGGCCAACTTCAGGGCAAGTCGGGCCCGAGGTGCTGGGTACCTCGGTCCGACTCAGGGGACTTCCTCCATCTTCTGGCTCGACTTCTGAGAACCTCGGGCCCGAGGTACTGGGTACCTCGGTCCGAGTTGCTGGCTCTTCTTCTCTTGGTGTTGGCTTGTGTGGCTCGGGCAAACTCCTTCCACTCCTTAGTCCTATGGCTCGAACTTCATTTTGTTGTTGTGGGGCACGGGGATTCTCCTCGGGTCGGCCCGGGAGTCTCCCTTCCTCTCTTGGAAGTTGATTCGCCATGTGAACAAATTGGTTGTCCACTTGCCTTCTCCATACACCCAACTCCTTGAATTGATCATCAAACTTCCTCTCCATGTTGGTAACTTGGTTCTTCAAATCTTGAGCCCATGATGGTGCTTGCTCATAGAAACCGGGAGGTCGGTATGGTTGTTGTTGGGCTCTTGGCTCGTTTTGGTTGAAGTTGTTGTTGTAGCCATTTGCTTGCCCTTGATTCCACCTTCCTCCATTGTTGTTGAAGTTGGTTCTCCCTCCAAAATTTCTTTGAACATAATGAGCCTCCTCGATTTGCTCCGCCAATCGGACTTGGCGCTCATTTGGACACTCTTGGGCTCCATGCTTCAAGGAACCACACTCTTCACATGCTCTTGTGGTTTGGGCATAACTCATCTTCCTTCTCATCTTGTTCAACTCATCCTCCAAGAATTGGATCTTCACATCTTTATCCACCTCTTCACTCTTGGGGTCGTAGAGCTTCTTCGGGCCTTCTCCATGGACTCTAGCCTCCTTGGTCACGTTGCTAGTGCCATACATCGCCTCATAATCCGAGAGTTTGTCCAACAACTCCCACGCTTGCTCCGGTGGCAAGTCAATGAACCCACAATCGGTATGGAGGTTCAACTTGTCCTTCGTGGCGGTGTTGATCCCTTGGAAAAAGATGTCTTGTAGGACATAAGGTTGTTGGCCATGTGTCGGGCATGCTCTCAACATCTCTTTGAACCGGTCCCACGCCTCGAAAAGTGGCTCATAAGCTCCTTGTTGGAAACTAGCAATCTTCCGCCTAAGCTCCGTCGTCTTGGTGGGTGGGAAGAACTTCATCAAGAATGCTTCATTTAGGGCTCTCCATGAGGTGATAGATCGAGGTGCTTGACTCTCCAACCAATGCAAAGCTTTTCCTCCCAAAGACCACTTGAAGGCCTTGAGTAGCACATACTCAAGTGTCTCATCATCCGTGGAAATGGTCTCGCAAAGGTCCTTAAATTGCTTGACATGCTCGATCGGACACTCGTTCGGCCTCCCATGGAATTGCTCCCTCTTGATGAGCGAGATAAATTGAGTTTTGATCTCAAAATTCCTCGCCACCTCCGGTAAGACTATGGCCGGCTCCGGGACCTTCAACTCCGGATGCATGTATTGTCTAGCATTCCGGGGTTGAGTGTTGATTTGGGCCTCCAACCTTATCCTTTGCTCCCTCTCCCTTCGAGCCTCGGCATCACGGTTTGCCATCTCAATTTGCATTCGAGCCATTTCGGCTCTCAACCTCTCGAACTCCTCATCTCGGGCTTGGTCCGCCATCCTCTTCTTCTTGCGGGCTTGCCTTAGAATACTCTCCGGGTCAATCACAAAGTCGAGCTCAAAAATTCCTCGGACGGAACTAGCTCGCATGCACCTTCAACCAAAGACACAAACAAAAACCAAATCAAAACAAAACAAGGGGTTCGGGCTAGTCCCTCACCCAACTTACTACAAAAATCAAAGACTCAACAAGGATGGGTACCTCGAACAAGTAGAACTCCCCGGCAACGGCGCCAAAATTCTGATCGGTCCGGGATCGGAGGTCTCACAATTTAAATTTATAAAACCGAACCTCAAAATTGTAGTAAAGAGGTAGGGTGTCGAACACACGGGAGTTCGTGTGTCGAGTGTACCCGGAAGCACTTAAGAAGGGATGAAAACAAGGTAAAAACAAAGGAAAAGCAAAGGGAAATCACCTCGGACCGACACAGGTCACTTCGGTCCGAGGGTGGATCGAGGTCAATTTGGCCGGGACCGACGTTGATGCAAGTCGGGCCCGAGGTACTGGGTACTTCGATTTAGCAAACTTGGTAGATCGGTCTTGGGTTTTTGGGTTCCACACCTAGCTAAACTTGGATATTCTTCCCCAACTCAACCAATAAGAGCTTGATCTTAGTGAGATCGAGGTTGATCACCCCAAATCTCTCCAATCTACACTTCGACCCAAGGGAGTTTTCACTCTCCTTCGATGTTAGGTCTAGCAATTGGGATCGAGATGGCTTTCGCTTTTACTCTTACCAATCACAAGCCCTAAGCCCCTTGTTTTCACAAGAGAATTGAAGCTTAGTGTAGAGAGGATTCACAAATCAAGCAATCAAGGCTATGGAATTGGGGTTTTCTACCCAAATCTAACTAAGGGCTTCCCCCATAGCCCAAGACTATGGAATCTACTCCATCAAGTAAGAGAAAAACGAAATCAAAAGGGTAATCAAACAAATCTCAATCATCATCATCAAATCAAGCTCCAATTTCATTCAAAACCAAAGTGTCTACAAAATCCAAGCTCCAATTCTACTAAATCAAGGGAAATTAAAGTACAAAACTCACTAGACCTCTCTCTTCTCCCACGATCTCCTCTTCTCTTCCTTCCTCCTTCTTCTCCTTGCCCTCCAAATCTTCCAAAGAGCCTTTAGAGAGTGATTTGGTTGTGATCTATCCTCCTCCTTCCAAGTTCTCCTCTAGTGCTCTCACATCACCTCTATTTATAGCCTTCTAAGGATTGGGGACCAAGGAATCCCAATTTAGAAAGGGGCAAATGTGGAAAGTTACTAAAAATATGCCTTGGGGAGCAATCAACAAATTGCCGACTTAGGACCGACACGGAGGGACATCGGGCCCGACGTTGCTCAACCTCGGTCCTGTGCGCTGGGTGCTCGATCTCGGGCCCGACGTGGTATACATCGATCTTGGGCCTCGATCCTTGCCTTCTTCCTTGGTTTCCTTTAGCTTCTCTTCATCCTTAGCTTGGCTCTTGCACTCCTTGATTTGGCTCCTTCCTTAGCTCCTCGAAATCGCTCTCATTCTTGCCATTTTACCTACAAAAACACATAAATTCGCATAGTCTCCGACTCTTGAAGAAAACCGGGAACTAGGCTAAAAAGGGAACGAAACTACAAAGAAGAGAATGAAAAACACATATTTACAAAGGAAATTAACCACTAAAACACCACCAAAACGAGAGACATCAAACTTCATCTAAGTTTGGTGCTTTCCTAGTAACCACAAGCCTCCTTCTCGTGCCTCAAGGATCCGTCCTTGTTGTCTGAGATTGTATAAGGTTGGTACCACAACCATTCATCTAGGATCTTGTCCATTTGAGCCAAGGATCTATTTATTGTCTTGTGTTGTTGATCTTCTTCTATCCTTGAATCTTATTCTTGAATCTGATTGTGGTTCCTTTTTGTTCTTCTGGTATGAGTCTTGTTCTTGTTTAAGCCTTGTTCAAGTCAGTTCTAACCATTACCTTGGTTGTTCTTGGTTGTGCCGAGTTGTTGTTGAAAGATCGGGCGACTTACGGCCAACCCCGTATCAATTTATCAGTAATACAGGTCCTACTTTATTTTAACAAATTACTCACTCTATCTCATTTTGTTTGTCTTATTTTCTTTTCTATAGTTCCAAAATATTTGTCCCCTTTTATTTTATATCACTAATTTCTTACAATATTACCCCATTAAATCTCATTTTTTTACTCATAGTTATTCATCTTTTTCTTCAATTGTATCTCCTTTTAACTCTTTGCTCTTATTAAATTACAAAACTACCCTCACTTATTTCAACTTTTAACCAATCTTTTCCTCAATAATTGCAAAAATGGTGATTTAGGACAAACAAAATAGGACAAAGTGAGTGATATTTACAATAATAAATCCACATTATGAATGCCTCAAGGTTCCACCTTTTTAATTTAGTTTTAAACCAATTTATTAAATTTATTAACAGATGTTCAAATATAATTAATCGATCAACTAACAAATTTTAAAAAATTTACTTTTAAATTTTCTCATAATTTGATTTAATATGTATTTCTAAATTTTAACAAATATACACAGGACATTACTCCTACGTAAGTTCTTTCAACTTTTATTAATCTTGATTTATTTAATCAAACTCGATCATACAAGGGTACTAATACTTATAGAATAACGCTCTAGTGAGGCTTGTAGTTATGGTACAACATGCTTCTCAATCTTGTCCATTAGATTAAAAAGGATCTACGGCCTATAATATGGGAAAATAAAGTCTACAAGTACACCATAAGTGAGAAACACGGGATTATTATATATATGGATGGAAATTAAGGGGGGAGGGGGGAAACATAGGTGACTCTTGTTCATACCGTTTGCGATACTTTTTCAACGACGTTTGCGATACTTTTTCAACGAACCGCACACTTGTTTAATAGGATGTTTTTTACCCTCCTCCCCTCCCAAATTAGAAGATCTTTCTATATAGGGACAGAAATTGAGGGGGAGGGGGGGATACATAGTTGACTCTTGTTCATGATGTTTGTGATACTTTTTCAGCGATGTTTGCGATACTTATTCAACAAACCACACACACTTGTTCAATAGGACGTTTTTCACCCTCCTACCCTCTCAAATTGGAAGCATCCCTCTATATACAGACAGAAATTGAGGGGGGATACATAGGTGACTCTTGTTCATGTCGTTTGCAAAACTTTTTCAACGACGTTTGCGACACTTTTTCAACGAACTATACATACTTGTTCAATAGGACGTTTTTCACCCTCCTCCTCTCTCAAATTGGAAGCACCCTTCTATATAGGGACGGAAATTAAGGGGGAGGGGGGGATACATACGTGATCCTTGTTCATTCCGTTTGAAATACTTTTTCATGCCGTTTGCGATACTTTTTCAACGAACCACACATACTTGTTCAATAGGACGTTTTTCACCCTACTCCCCTCTCAAATTGGAAGCAACCTTCTATATATATAAGGACAAAAATTGAGGGGGAGGGGCCACATTGGTGATCCTTGTTCATGCCGTTTGCGATAATTTTTCATGCCGTTTGTTATACTTTTTCAACGACGTTTGCGATACTTTTTCAACGAACCACACATAATTGTTCAATAGGTCGTTTTTCACCCTCCTCCCATCTCATATTGGAAGCATCCTTCTATATAGGGACGGAAATTGAGGGGGGAGCGGGGGGGGGGGGGGGATATATAGGTGACTCTTGTTCATGATGTTTGCGATACTTTTTCATTCCGTTTGCGATAGTTTTTCAACGACGTTTGCGATAGTTTTTAAACGACGTTTGCGATACTTTTTCAAAGAACCACACATACTTGTTCAATAGGATGTTTTTCACCCTCCTCCCCTCTCATATTGGAAGCATCCTTCTATATAGGGACGGAAATTGAGGGGGGAGCGGGGGGGGGGGGGATATATAGGTGTCTCTTGTTCATGATGTTTGCGATACTTTTTCATTCCGTTTGCGATAGTTTTTCAACGACGTTTGCAATACTTTTTCAACGAACCAAACATACTTGTTCGATCAATAGGATGTTTTTCACCCTCCTCCCCTCTCATATTGGAAGCATCCTTCTATATAGGGATGGAAATAGAAGGGGGAGGGGGGGATACATACATGATCCTTGTTCATGCCGTTTGCGATACTTTTTCATTCTGTTTGCGATAGTTTTTCAACGACGTTTGCAATACTTTTTCAACGAACCACACATACTTGTTCAATAGGATGCTTTTCACCCTCCTCCCCTCTCATATTGGAAGCATCCTTCTATATAGGGACGGAAATTGAGGGGGGAGGGGGGGGGGGGATACATAGGTGACTCTTGTTCATGACGTTTTGCGATACTTTTTCATGTTGTTTGCGATACTTTTTCAATTACATTTGCAATACTTTTTCAACGAACCACACTTACTTGTTCAATAGGATGTTTTTCACCCTCCTCCCCTCTCGTATTGGACGCATCCTTTTATATAGGGACGGAAATTGAAGGGGGAGGGAGGGATACATAGGTGACTCTTGTTCATGACGTCTGCGATACTTTTTCAACGGACCACACACACTTGTTTAATAGGATGTTTTTCACCCTACTCCCCTACCAAATTGGAACCATCCTTCTATATAGGGACGGAAATTGAGGGGGGAGGGGGGGGATACATACATGATCCTTGTTCATGCCGTTTGCAATACTTTTTTCATTCTGTTTGCGATAGTTTTTCAACGACGTTTGCAATACTTTTTCAACGAACCACACATACTTGTTCAATAGGATGCTTTTCACCCTCCTCCCCTCTCATATTGGAAGCATCCTTCTATATAGGGACGGAAATTGAGGGGGGAGGGGGGGGGGGATACATAGGTGACTCTTGTTCATGACGTTTTGCGATACTTTTTCATTCCGTTTGCGATAGTTTTTCAACGACATTTGCAATACTTTTTCAACGAACCACACATACTTGTTCAATAGGATGTTTTTCACCCTCGTCCCCTCTCGTATTGGACGCATCCTTCTATATAGAGACGGAAATTGAGGGGGGAGGGGGGGATACAGAGGTGACTCTTGTTCATGACGTTAGCGATACTTTTTCATCGGACCACACACACTTGTTCAATAGGATGTTTTTCACCCTACTCCCCTACCAAATTGGAACCATCCTTCTATATAGAGACGGAAATTGAGGGGGGGGGGATACATACGTGATCCTTGTTCATGCCGTTTGCGATACTTTTTCATTTCGTTTCCGATAGTTTTTCAACGACGTTTGCAATACTTTTTCAACGAACCACACATACTTGTTCAATAGGACGTTTTTCACTCTCCTCCCCTCTCCTATTGGAAGCATCCTTCTATATAGGGATGGAAATTGAAGGGGGAGGGGGGGATACATACGTGATCCTTGTTCATGCCGTTTGCGATACTTTTTCATTCTGTTTGCGATAGTTTTTCAACGACGTTTGCAATACTTTTTCAACGAACCACACATACTTGTTCAATAGGATGCTTTTCACCCTCCCCCCCTTTCATATTGGAAGCATCCTTCTATATAGGGATGGAAAATTGAGGGGGGAGGGGGGGGGATACATAGGTGACTCTTGTTCATGACGTTGTGCGATACTTTTTCATTTCGTTTGCGATAGTTTTTCAACGACGTTTGTAATACTTTTTCAACGAACCACACATACTTGTTCAATAGGATGTTTTTCACCCTCCTCCCCTCTCGTATTGTAAGCATCCTTCTATATGGGGACGGAAATAGAAGGGGGAGGGGGGGGGGAGGGATACATAGGTGACTCTTGTTCATGACGTTTGCGATACTTTTTCAATGACGTTTGCGATACTTTTTCAACGGACCACACACACTTGTTCAATAGGATGTTTTTCACCCTCCTCACCTCTCGTATTGGAAGCATCCTTCTATATAGTGATAGAAATTGAGGGGGGAGGGGGGGATACATAGGTGACTATTGTTCATAACGTTTGCGATACATTTTCAATGACGTTTGCGATACTTTTTCAACGGACCACACACACTTGTTCAATAGGATGTTTTTCACCCTACTCCCCTACCAAATTGGAACCATCCTTCCATATAGGGACGGAAATTGAGGGGGGAGGGGGGGATACATACATGATCCTTGTTCATGCCGTTTGCGATACTTTTTCATTTCGTTTGCGATAGTTTTTCAACGACGTTTGCAATACTTTTTCAACAAACCACACATACTTGTTCAATAGGACGTTTTTCACTCTCCTCCCCTCTCCTATTGGAAGCATCTTTCTATATAGGGACGAAAATTGAGGGTGGAGGGGGGGATACATAGGTGACTCTTGTTCATGATGTTTGCGATACTTTTTCATTCTGTTTGCGATACTTTTTCAACGACGTTTGCAATACTTTTTCAACGAACCACACATACTTGTTCAATAGGATGCTTTTCACCCTCCCCCCCTTTCATATTGGAAGCATCCTTCTATATAGGGATGGAAATTGAAGGGGGAGGGGGGGATACATACGTGATCCTTGTTCATGCCGTTTGCGATACTTTTTCATTCTGTTTGCGATAGTTTTTCAACGACGTTTGTAATACTTTTTCAACGAACCACACATACTTGTTCAATAGTTTTTCAACGACATGAGTTGAAAAAAGTATATGTCGTCTGTGATAGTTTTTCAACGAATCAACCATACTTTTTCAATAGGATATTTTTCACGCTCTTCCCCTCCCAAATTGGAAGCATCCTTCTATATGCGGACGGAAATTGAGGGGGAGGGGGGATACATAGGTTATTCTACTCATGTCGTTTGTGATACTTTTTCGACGACGTTTGCGATACTTTTTCAACGAACCTCATATACTTTTTCAACAAGTGTGTGTGGTTCGTTGTATAAGTATCGCAATCGGCATGAACAATAGTCACATATGTGTCCCCCCTCCCCCCTCAATTTCCGTCCCTATATATAATCCCGTGTTTCTCACTTATGGTGTACTTGTAGACTTTATTTTCCCATATTATAGGCCGTAGATCCTTTTTAATCTAATGGACAAGATTGAGAAGCATGTTGCACCCTAATATCTATCTCACCGGAGCGTTCTCCATACTTATACTA